>JAYRBT010000082.1:140354307-140386432 GCA_036023395.1 Myiotriccus ornatus | reverse complement strand
GGATCAAGGGCTGGACTTGATGATCTCAGAGGTCTCTTCCAACCCAGTTAATTCTATGATTCTATGATTCTATGATTTATTGTTTCTCTGTCAGATGGGACTAGGGGAGACACTTTCTGGGACTGCCACAGGGCCCAGGGCTGGGAAAAGGGGATAGGAGAGGGGTTCCCCAGCTTCTCTGGGTGGGCAGTACAAGGGGCAGAGGTGCATCCCAGGCTCTGCTGTTGCCTGGAGCCCTCCTGTGGAGCAGTTGCCTTGCTTATCCAGAGACAGGATTAGCCCCCGTTGGGGACAAGGCTCACTGGCTTATTTTGAACTTTAGAGAGGCTTTTTTTGAGAGGCAGGGATTTTTGCTTAGGTTGCTCCCTGGAAGTGGCTCCGCAGCCCCAGACTTACTGGGCTAAGCCAGGGTTCCTCATTGACACTCACACCTGGGCTGGGTCTCAGTTTCTCTGTAAGGACCTGAGAGGATGGACACTCCCTGCCTTTTGCAGATAGGTGGAAGGATCAATTCCTTAAAAAGAGGTTGTCTCTCTGGAGCTGGCCTTTATATGGTCAACAGAATGCTACTGAACAGGTGTATGATGAATCCCCTGGACAGACCTCCAGAGTGATCAGATGAAGAACAGTGCAAAACCACATTTTTTCTCTCCACTTCCTATAAGAGGAATTGAAGGTGATGTAAAGATGTCAACACCTGTGTAGGAACTATCTGCCAGTAGGTGAACTGATTCCCATCATTGTGCCTGAGAGCTTGATGAGGACTGAGCAATCTCTACCCCTGTTCTCACTCTGAAGAAGAGTTCTTCACGCTAGAGGCCCTCTGTAAAGAATTAGGTGTTAATGTTGTTGGCTACTGCTATATGCATGAGTATTCTTACTCACTATGGGCCCTGAGCCAGCAAAACCTGAGTGTTTGTTTAATGCCTAAATGGGAGTGGGATAGTTATATACTTAGAGTTATTTAGTAAATGCTCTGATGGACCGAGGGGTGCACAAGAATTAGCTGTGAAGTTGGTTGCAGTAAATAGAAGCCAAGGTGGAATCTGGCCAGGGATTCTCTCACTCATTTCCTTATCCCAGAGCACTTCACTAAGATAATGGGCAAAATACAGCCAAGATTATTCTTTCCATAGTCTGAGTTTTCAACTAAAAATGTCTGTACTACAAGCACTTTTTCCTTTAACGCAGATAGGCTTTGCCTTCTGCCATCTGGGACACGCACAGACCTGGTAAGTCTGATCAGGGCTGTGACGTATTTTCCTTTGTTTCCCAATATAAATCTCTAATTTTTTTCCCCAGTCACTTTCTGTGTCTGATATTTGAGTTTGTGCAGGAAGATGTTTCATCTTGGCCTTTTGAGATAGGGCAGCACTGACTCTTCTGGTGTCCATCTTATTTTCAAACAATTAGAATGAATCCTACCACTTTTTGCAGGGATGCAGTCATCTATGCAGCAGCAGCTGAACTGCCATGAATTTCAGCCAGTTATGCTACAGATTTCTGAGACTGAAGCCATTTTACTCTAGTATCCTGTGTTGCAAATGGTACTTATTCATTTTCAACAGCTTGTGGAGCCGTTGCTGGAGCTTAATGTTTGGACTGTGGTTTGTTGCCAGAGAGGTGGTCCTGCTTCTTCCCTACCTCTCCAGTGCAGCTGCCTGCACATATCATAGCTGCAGGATAGAAAAAGGCTATGGACACAGCAAAGCCCTGACCCACCAGAACTACTGGAATTGTTTTTCTGATGCATGGACAAAATCTCAAACACAAGAGGATCCTGTCTGATAAACAGAGGGCTCTGATTTAGTTCTTGTGAAAGAGAACCTGGCTTTCACAGAGCTGTCTCTGCTCCTCGCAGGGCTATGTTGGCCTCAGGTGTCAAGGCTCTGCTGGTGTAAAATGAACAGTTATTGCACCAGAGGCCTTCAATCTGCAAGTGCAAATGTGACACAAATGGGTCTAATGTGCATGGAGTTTGTAATGGCTGACAGCTTAAGAGCTGCACTATGAAAATATGGTCCTCTGTGTTCCATTTTCTTTACTTGGCTTTCGTTTACTTTCTCGTACACGTGGGGGAGATTAAGAACAGAGCACTTACTGCTCTCCAGCATTTGTGCACGGCTGATGCTTTTGCTTTCTACACTAAAGGAGGGGCTATCACAGAGCTCCACTGTGGATTAACCAATAGGCTACATGAAGAGCAAGGAAACTCCTGGGTTTCTGCAATGCTGCAAGTTGTATCAGATGATTTTTATCATCATCTGAAGTCTCAAATCTGTGCACCTACAAAATAACCAGGCCAGGCTGTGAACAGTTTTAAATGGTGCTCTGCACATGCTGTGTGCCCCCCTCTCTATTGACTTTTGAGCACCAATGAAGAGAGCACTGACTCAGAGGGGCCAGATACCAAAGTGTAGGGCTTTCTGAACACTGGAAGCTGTCTTTGCTCTCTGCTCTGCAACTTGCAGCAGGCACATGAGAACGTTGTGCTTTATTATGCGTCTGGAAAAGAGTGAAGTGTATTTCTGTGAGCACTTTACAGGTGTGAATGAGACAAGAAGAGTGTTTAACTGTTCTTGTCCTCTTGCCACATAGTTAAAATTACTTTTTTCTTTCAAAGACATAATTTCAAACTGTCACTAGGTACATGTTCCTAGGAAGGCCAGTTTGCTGAAAAGACTGAAGCTACTGATGCCTTCCCACTCATGCCACAGCAGCTGTTTCTCTGATTGCCAGTCTTTCCTCTGCCTTTTCTTCCTAAGAAACACAAACACAAATATTACAAGCTCATATTACTTGCAACTGTTGAGACAAATGACTTAGGAAGAGTGGTCTTGCTTTCATCTCTGTATATGCTAGCTTAGAGAGGCTGTTGATACAAAGACAGTTGTTACAATTTCTCTCAGTAAAGAGGGAAACCTGCATCTATCCATGGAGATTTTCTTTCAAATATCCTACTGCCCCTGCTCCCATCCCACAGGGCCCTGGTCAACCAGTAAGCTGAGCAGAGGATCAGACTGGAAGAATGGTCAGGCTGTGCAGAAATTGAAGCAAGGGATCCCAGGTAAGTTGACAACATGAAGTTCTGGAAGTCTGTAGTACAAGAGCCTTCTCAAAGCAGGAGAACTTTAGTCCAGGTTTGAAGTGGTTTTGCCTGTCTGAGTATTGAAAATCTCCAACCTTTCTGGGCAGTATTCTCCCATGCTGCCTACACAGTCCAACCTGATCCAAGCCTGTCACCCTTGTAACTCCCACCAAGTAGCTGCTGACCTCTGTTAGGTCATCCCTTAGACTCCTGTCCATCAAACTGAACAGGCTCATCTCCCTCGGCATCTCCTCCAAGGTCTTGTTCTCTGAGCTCCAAGCGTCTTTGACTGGGTAGGGCCAAGACCCAGCCCCAGCAATCCAGTACCCAGCAGAAGAAGATAATTACTTCCCTTGACTGGGAGCTTTGGTGTTCCAAATACAACTAATAATACTCCTTGCCTGTTTCCCCTGTGAGAATACATTGCTGGCTCATAGTCAGATGGTGTCCACCACAACCCTTGGATCCTTTTCAGCAGCATCCCCTCACGGCCCAGCTGATGATGGAATTGGTTGCTACATGGAAACTGACACTCAGCTATGCTGTGGTAACCAGTTGTGGATGTATTGTGGGACTCCAAGGGAGACCCCCATGGCAGGGGGGTTGGACTAGATAACTTAGTCCTCTGGAGAGCACCAAATAAATTCCCCTTTTTCTATAGGAACATGGCTAAAGGCAATAAGTTTCTATGTGTTGAGAAACCTTTTGCTACTGCCATTAACCAGTCAAATTTGTAAACTATGAAAACTAGAAGCAAAAGTACTGTCTGATTCCTAGTTTTTAGGGAATTGTGTTTGGCTTAGTTTGGCATGATGTCTGCATCGTCCTGGTTTAGAAATTTTAAAAAAATCCGTCTAGATAATAACTTTTGCTGCTGTTCTGTTCAGTAAAATTAACGTTATTCATTACATTTAAACAATGGTTAACTTGTCATTTCCCTCGGTAATTAGGTCTTATCCCTTAGGAGTACATGAACACACACATTTGCAGTAAACAAAGGTCCATGCCAAACTTACATAGGCAGGTAAGAGAAGCATAATGTGAACTGCTTTTGTGATACCCTTAATGACCAAAAGACTTTTCCTCTTAAAACACCTTCCACTTGCAAAAACATCAAAAGTGGGTCTGCAATAAGCCTTAGGTACTTATGTTGAATTCACTTCCTGGAATGTAGAATTTATGTGTCTTACTTTTTTTTTTTATAGATTTCAGTTCAAGACTGAGATGCCCATTTTAATGAGCTAGTGATGAGATGTCATTAGTTGTTCCACTGCCAACCTTCCATTCAATAATTAGCCACCCCACTCATAACATTTTTTTGATCCTATCAAGCTTGTATTCACTTTGATTGGATAGAATATTCGTTGGTAGAGGCTGTGAGGGAGCACGTAGTTCTATTTATGTTCATCCCTTAAACTATTTCTGCAGTTTAAGAGATTTAATAATTCCAACTCTTTCACCTATGATTGTAACTTAATTTAGTAAACTCTCATGCTATATTTTGTGAAAAAATTGAAGACTTTCCCTCCTGAAATGATCTGCTCTTTTCTTTACTGTTAAGAAAGTATTCTGCAGATTGAAGAGTATTCACAACTGTTTCATGATTAAGAATATTAAAGCTTAAACTAGCCATGGAAAAATTACTTTTTTTTTATACAGTGAGAATAAAATCTCCGAGGAAACCCCTGTAATATGAAGAACTGTGTTCCTTGGAGTGTTTCTCATCTGATCAGATGAAGATGTGTCTGTATCTGAGCACATCATCTAGAGCCTCTTTATACCCACTAAATAGCAATAGACATGTCCATGATGCAGTTCATGTCATCACAAAGAATCTGCCTAAAGTAGTTGGTGTGAACTGCTATTTTCTCTCCAGTGGCAGTAAAGTGATATCATTTGTCCACAGGTATGCACCGAGTGTCATTTGACATGCTGCAGTGGGGCTGTCAGATATGGTATGGGATCTAAAGGACACCTGTAACCATTTGGAATTGTAGCTGGGACAGGCATCTTAGGTGGCACGAGGTGCCTGTGTTAGGTGACTGAATCAGGATAGCCTACATTAACATGGTCCAGGGTGCTCTGGGATATCAGCTTAGGAGATCATACTTGACCTCTGACACTGCTCGAAGAGGAACTGGACATCTCATGGGTGCAGTGTCATGTCATTCACCCTTGTGTAGATCTACTGGATGCCCTGGAGTATATCAAACATTACATAGTTATATTTGTCCAACAAAATCAAGTCCTGGAGCTGACTGCAATGTGAGTGCACCACTAATGCACCTGTGGACAGCTAAATTTCTCCCTATGAGTCTGGAGTTGAATTCCACCCCAAAAGTTAGGTATCTCAAATTCCCTATCTTTGCCACAGTTTGTTATTATTTAGGGTCAAGTATGAAGGACACCCTCGCATTGATCTTGCTTCAGAAAGCGTCTGATTGCTGGTAGAGCTCAGTGCAGTGTAGCATTGCTGATATATGCATTCCACTGGAGAGGATGCCTGCAGTCATTCTTGGGTGGTGGCTCATTGAAAAGCTCTGAATTACCATGGTAGAGACTATTTGTCTGTTTTAAATTAAACGTTTTACAGTAAGAACAGAAATCTTCCCTTGGGATCTGCTGGAGGCTCCTACACAAAAAGATATGCATGATTAGTTAGCTTTGTACCTGGGAAGTGGTCTCGGTGAAGACAGAGGGACTGTTTGTAGCCCTGGTTGAGCAGGAGCTTTGGGCAGACGATGTCCAGAGTCCCTTCCAACCTCAGCTGTCCTGTGGTTCTGGGTTCCAATCATTATACAGAACTGGACTCTGCCAGACTGCAGTGGGGTCAGTACAACTGAAGTTTAAAATTGAGTACATACATGAATCTTTTCTGAGTCAGGATTTATAAAAGACCAAATGGAACATAAGTCTTCCTTGAGCTGGTGTAGAAGGAGCAAGGCTGTGCCTGGTTTCCACTTGGGTTCTCAGATCCTGCTGATCTCACTGAGATTTCCATATCTACAGAGTAGTTAGTAATGCAAATGTGTCTTTGAATCTGGATCTGAGATCAGAAAGGATGACAGCTGGAGCCTACCTATCTCTTGCTAATACTGTTTCTATCCATCACTACTAAATTAGTTTCTACATTAAAGCTGTTTTTACATTTTTTTCTCTCTCAGATTTTAGCGGTTTATTACTAAATCTCGCTCTTTTGGGATAATCCAGTCATTAAAATTAGGTTTAAGACTGAGATTTAGCACAGAGCTTAGTGCAATGCATATCAGACTATTGTATGATATTTCAAAACGTTTCCTCTGAAGAACATGGGACTTGCTGTGCTAAAAAAGCCAGGATAGTGAGGGTAAAAACCTAGAAGATAAGGGGGCTAATGTGTATGTCTCAACCACCAACAGCTGGGTGGCTGTGGAGCCAATTAAGGAGTGTAGGTAGTAACAACCAAGGATTGTTGGTAATAACACACTATGAGGAAGAACAGGATATGGCTGGAGAAGGGGGCCATATAGAGATAGGATAGCACTTTTCTCACAAATGTCCTTGTTGTGTCTCCTGGACATAAGCACAGCACAGTACAGCACAAGTGCAGGAATGAGGTTGAGAAAGAGGTACTGACTGTAGGGGGGGATAAAGACCACAAAAGACCCTGAAGCCCTCTGACCTGTTTCCCGAAAGATGTGGAAGAACAGACTGTACATGGTAACTATATTGCATAGAAAGTGAAAAATTTATCTCCAGGGTGTGGAAAACTTATCTGTACAAAGGTACCCCCAGAAAGCCCCGTGTGCTTGCTCTGCATGTGTGCCTCAAGACCCTGCACATTCCAGCTGGATTAATTCTGGAGCCAGGACTGATGGTCTCTTTTTCTCTTTCTTCTTTTCTTTCTCTCTCCCCCTCATCAGTCCATCTCTCTCTCTCTTTCTTTTCCCTTTCACTGTACCCCATTATCCAAACCCCACTGTCATGTGCTTATATAAGAGGTCAGGGGGTAATGTATCAATTTCCATATCAAGTGTGTTATTTACTAATAAAACTCTATGAGGTTTTGTGGACCTTCTGACTTTAGTCATTCCTTTCGACCAAGAACATCTACGAATCTTGGGTGCTCCCTTCCCCTTAAGAGTGGGACATCACAGGGAGCTAATGGATCACTGCTCTGAGCCAGGATAGCAGCCCTAGGACAATTTTTGACCAGCCCACTGAACTCCCTTGTATATCACAATTATAGTTTAATATGAAAATATGATTTCTATGTGGCTCTGTAGTCTGTTTGTCACTTTAGCTGGCACACAGCAGATAGAAAAGACTAATATCATCTGCATTTGATTCACAGCAGTTTACATGAGGTCTAACACTGGTCTGGAGCCTTCAAAGTAAGGTGGGGATTAGTGGAGAGACACCGTGGGGACTCCAATCAGACATCACAGACAGAAGTAACAAAACAAGTTAGTAAATTAACTCTGACTCTCCAGACAAACATCTAAATTAATAGATACCAGTATTAATATGCCAATAAACAAGGACTTCTTAAATAAAAGGGAGTGGAAAACCAAACTAATGCAACTGGAATATTTACAATTTCATCAGATAATTTTTTCATGTGGACTTTTATGACATGAACAACAAAGTGTCTGGCCAAAATCCATGTTTAACCGGGTCAAGACACACTGCAATTGATGTAGGATGCTGCAAACATGCAGTAGCACTTGGCTTGGATGAAACACTCCTGTGAGAACAGTGAAACAGGCTGCCTGGGGAACTTCCTTCATTGGGGAATTTTTCCAAATAGGTCAGAAAAAGATGAGCTGTGAGGCTTCTTATGCAGGATTGCTTCTGCTTCAGTGTTGTGTCTCCTGGGTTCCCAAAGCCTCACTGGGAGAACGACTCTCTGCAGTCTGCAAAAGAGCTTTTGAATTGCAGTATTTCTTTGAATTGGGGTGTTTGGTGGTGGTGGAGACCCCAGACTCATAACCTAGTGAAGGCCAACACAATTGGTTTCTAAGTCCTATCACAGTCTCAATATTTAATGAATAATCATTGAATTAAACATTAAATTTTCTTTCATTTTGCTGCCATTGGACTTGAAGATTTATAATAGCAGGGTTTTTTCTTCATTTTTTTCCCAAGATTTGCTTGTTTAAATACGTAAGTATACTCCTTCAGTTTTTAATTCTTACACCACTTTCTCCTTCATGTTATACTTCTGTAATCATAATCCCACACTGATGACATTGTTTTTGATTATTCAAATTAGGATGTGAGCATGCAACATCCAGGGGAGCCGTGAGCAACAGTACAAATGTGAGCAGAGCTGTTGATTTCAGCAGGGCTGTTTAACATTAAGCACCTTGGAAGCTGGCAGAAATGTCATGCTGAGCCTTTAAATGCTTTGTCCTCATGGTCTGAGCTTTGCCCATGGATTCTTCTTCCTCAGGGGACACACTGGCTTCAGGGGACCTGCCTGGACATGGAGACCTGCAGGAAACTGCTGAGTGGCAGCAATGGGCCCTTGTGAAGAGGGGAAACTGAGGAAGGAGTGTAGTCCTCTCTTCTCACACAGGGGTGCTTACTTTCAAGTAACACACAAAATCAATTTTTTTCTGAACTTTTAAGACTTGGATGCCTATGGCACAGGAGTGCAACTAGATGATCATAAAGGCCCTTCTGACCCATTCTGTGATTCATTCTGATTCATTCTATGACTCCAATTCAATGACGAGAGGCAGTGGCTTTTTCTGCAAGCCATGTACTCTTTCCCTGGCACTTCTGTTTTCTCTTTTACCTTGCCATGCTGGGGATGTTTTTCAAGTTGTATCCTTTGCATTTCTGTTTCCTTTGATCTCCCTGTTTATTGCTTAAATATGCATGTTCACATAAGAATATCAAGCAAACCCCTTTTGCCTTTTGTATGCGTTTCTCTGTTGGGTGGTGGCATGTGCCATTTTTAGGCTGGGAGTGGTTATTTTTTCAGCTATCCCTTTATGTAGAAGAGTCTAGGTGTTTTTTTTACAACTCCTAGAAATCAGGAAATTGTTACCACAGACTTTTAATCTAACACATAATATCAAGGTTAACAGAATTGATATTGGCTGTTCTATTGAAATATAAAACAATACAAAAATTCTAAGTTTGTTTCTTTTATAAACTCTTTACTGGATTACAGCTACTGTGGAAGTTAATGTATGTAGTCCAACGCATAAATTATAAAGCTTATTTATGTAGTATAATAAAATATAATAATACTGAGAGTACCTTGGGATTTGCAACAAAATCCCTCCAACACAGTCAGTTTAAGAGGTGGTCACAATTCTAATATATACTGTAGGTGTTTACAGCTCTATGTGAATTTCTGTGGGGGGAAGGGTGAGTACTCCTGCTTTGCTGATACTACAAAATGTGATTTTTTTTTCAGGGTTTTATAGAGGTGTCCACTTCATTTTTTAGGTAATTCCTAAATTGTGATGGATGTAAGACTGAATATTTTGTTTTATTTCATTATTCCTTGGGACTCTCAGTTTGCCCTGATTGACATTGCTGGAATTTCCAAAGTTCAAATTACAGAGTAGAGAGAAATATGCATAGTGCTGAAGGGATGATGAATTTTGCTCTGACTCATTTAAAACAATTTTCTTTGCCCTAAAATCTTTGTTTAAAATTGGTGATCTAGCTAATTCTCCTCAGGAATTGAAATCTGTGAGTTTTCCTGATTTGCACCTGTGAAAAAGTTTCCTTGAGCCCTTGCAATGAGCAAGAGGGAAGTCCCACCATCCAGGATCAGTTCACAAGCAGACTGCAGTAGCAAGGGAATTTGTCATCATGTGGCTCCAGAGACCTTACGGAAGTCTCCCCAAGTACATGAATTTTAATCTATTAAAATTCTGGGACAAGGAAATTATTCTTGCAATTATCCAGAGAGAAAATCACTGTCCCTCTAGTCTAATCAGAGAAGTCAGTGATAGCATAAGCTTTTGACTGTGTCAGGACTGGTTCTTCCTCTGTTAATATTGATTGTTTGACAGTCATTGTCACCTTCCACAAGGACATCCTGCCTCACTTTGTCATCTTTGACCCCAACCTCAGTTCAGGAATGGGTTTTACCTTCTAGTTTCTCTGTTTAGGAAACACAGTGAGTAACGAGGCATTCTGTCAATAAAATGTGCTATAAAGCAGGCACTCATTCTGGTTTGCCTCCAGTACATTGTGTGCTTATGTTGATTACCTGTATTTTAATGTGGATCTAAATCGACTTCTTTAACTGGTTTATCTTCTTAATTGTGAGCTGTTTGGATCTTGTCCAGTAATGTTATGCCACCCAAAACAGACGAGTATCCATCCTACTGACGTGTGCCCTGCAGCCACCAGCAGACAGCTAGAACTGGCTGTCCAGTCTTTGCATTTCGTCAATACATAAATTCACTGTTTTAGATTTGTCTCTGCTGTTGCAATGCAAATGGGTCACTTCAGGCTGGAAAGAGTTTGTACTGACATTTTAGTCAATGGAGAAATTCTTGTTAACTTTACTTTTGTAAGGTCAGTGTATAAGCAGAGGCTTGCTTCAGTGGATATGTATTTGATATTTTCGTTCCTAATGAGACCTTCCACCTTTTCCTTATCAGAATAGCGTGACTGATTTTCTTGCTCTTGACTTATCACGTGGTGACTTCTGTCTTGTGCTGCCTCCTGTTTCCTTGAACTGCAGAAAAGGAGTGAGCTGGAGGCTGCTGCTTCTGGTTCCTTCTTTCTGGACACAATTTTCCTCAGTACAGTGAGAAACTGGAAGAGACCTGTGTTTGATATGGCAGATTTCTGCTGCTTGGTAGTTCGTCTGCTGCTGGATTAGTGAAGGCAAAGCATCCTTGAACTGTGTACAGCACTATCTGTAGGCTGTGTGTGTGGAAACTTAGAACAGCTCAGCTGGGCACGGCAACATGTGGTCTGTCATTGAATGGTCCATATTCTGGAGTCTCAGGAAGATGAAGATCTGTCCCCAGGGGACTCCAGGAGGTTGTGTCTGCATTGTGGCTTGGAGGTAGGGCAGTGGGTCCTGGGTCGTCTAGACCCCTGTGACAATGACAGGCTGCAGTGTGAGGTTGCTGGGGTCTTGAGGTCCTGTCTCTGTGGCATTCACACCCTGGCTCCGTTTTCACCCACTCAGGGAGCTGAATGATGTCAGACGATTTGAGTGAGTTAAAAGATGGGTGTCAGCTTACTGCATGGCCAGTGATTAAGTTTTTACATGTCCCTGCAGGAAAACAACTATTATTTAGATGTAAAAGGACTTTATTATGGAATGTTGGTGCATCCATCCACATTGCTTCTTTTTGGTTTTGTTGCAAACTGCTTTCTCCAGTGCTGGTTCTGCTTCTCCATTTATAATTTTATGCTTGACTCAATAAATACTGGTCTTCCAGAATGAACACTATCTGTATGTTCCTCATTTTTCTTTCAAAATGCAGTTGGAGACCTGAGGGGCAGTCACAGTGTGCTTGTGAAGCTCTGGAGAAGGAGCAGTCTGTAGCTAAGGAGATGGTTGCCACAGGGGGCCCTGGAAGCCTGTGCAGGGATAGAAGCTGCTCCATCTCACTGGAACTGCCAAGGGAGAATTACTGTGCTCCTGTTTTAATGAACAGCTGGCACACTTTAGTATTTCTATGTACATCATGTCACAAAAGGTCCTGTTTTTCTGTTCTTTTAATTGCTGGAGTGCAGAGCACAGAAATAAGCTTTCCTTTGGATTAGGAGGATCCACATCAGGACAGAAGCCCCTCTCTCCCAGGCAAAGAACCCACCACTGGCCTTTCCCCATTGAGCCACTCTACCAGGGTTGGGAGCAGGGAAACATATACACACCTTGTTAGCAGGAATCTGCAAAAAGCTCATTTTATTCAGGCTGTTGTTTGGTTTTGTTAGACCCAGACTTGGCCCCATAACAACTGCTATCTGCAGTAAAACATTACTGATCTTCCCCTTCCTGTACTGATACATGCAATTAGAATTTATTATTGTGACTATTACCTTGCTGACTTGTCCATTCCTAGAATCACACATGACAAGGATTTTGAAGGACAGCAACAGCCCAGCTGGAAAGACATGAGAGCTGCATTCGTAGCAGTGCAGCTGACATAGCAGCAGTGACACAGCCAAAATTAAATCACCGCTCCAGGAATACTTGGCAGCAAAAGCCCAGACTGGAAGTACCCAATAGGCCTGGTGACATCACAGGTACCTTTTTCTGGTCCTAAAAAACTCCAGAACGTTGTGGGAATCTCATGTCATAAAATGTGACGTTCTTCAAAGTGTTCTCCCATGACTCATTTGTTTTGGGTGTGGTAGCATCCCTCTCAATGCACTACACACTCATTAATCTTCTCCCAGTGAAGAATGTCCATCTTTGTAATTATTCAGGGATGGAAAAAAATTCCAGTTACGTCATTTGGTAGGACAACTACCAGGGAAGATTGAGACCGCAGAGTTTTGGCACTGTGTGCTCTGAAGTCTCAGTGTCAGTGAGTTCATTGACTTATTTGTGCAACAAATTCAACCCTTTATCCTATTTGGTTTTTGAAGTGATATCACTAATAATGGTACTCTCAGGATTACATTAAAAATGACTTTCAGAAGTGTGTCCTTCTGAGACAGATCAAAGTTTCATCACATGAAAGCTCACTGATACTATTTGCAAAAGCTGCTCCTGCTGCTGTTGGATGTGATCAATGTTTTCCTGCCTAACTCTGTGAAAGCTGGGTGTTTCTTTCAGACACTTTGGTTGATCTGGAAGTCTTTTAATGGAGCAAGGCACCAGGAAACACCTGCCATTTGGATCCATGTGCTCCAGTGTGGGGACTTAGCCTGATCTCAGTGACCACAGCACTATTTCCTCTGTGTAACACAAGTGAAGCTCTGAACAGTTTTGATATGGGTTTGATTATTTGAAAATCCTTTCCTAGCATTTATAAGCACATTTGATGGCAAACAGTATGGGTGGAGACTAGGTCTTCTGTTTCAAGAAAACTCTGATTTTCCTTTCTCAACTGGAAAGGAAAAACTACCCTTTCCAAGTGAAATTCCCAGAAAGCAGATGAATGAGACAAAATGTTTGGTTTGAATTTAAATCTTTTGTGAGTGAATTTGGTTTCAAAAGTCCCATTTCAGGAGAAGGAAAATAAAAGCTGGCATTCCAAAAAGACCAAATAAGATACATGAATTTCACAATGTGTTGTACATTTTCTTTCTGGGGCAAATGCTATTAGAATAAACAGATTTTTGAAACTGCATAAATTATGGCAAACTCAGATTTTTTTTTTTGACTCCTAAAATACTTTAATGAAATCTTAGTAAGCAGCTACTTCTGTAAGTGTAGCCTTGGGCTGAATATCCAAGCAGATTTTCTGGAATGAGCTGCCAAATGCACCTGGAGAGCCTAATCTTGAAGTCGAAGACAGTAGCAGAGCTATATCAGACTGGAATACTTTGGAAAAGCCCTGTTGTTTTAGGGGGAGTTCAGCTGCTGTGAAGGCTGAATCTTTCTTTTCAATGTTTCTTTTGGGATTGTCATCCTCTGGTTCCCTTTTCTAACTTCCTGAACCATCTTGTATAGCTGCAATGGGGTAGGGATTCTATAGCAACTTCATTTATACTGAAGAATGGAGATAGAACATTTAAGTAAGAGAATGAATAATTCAGTTGCTAATCGAGTATGCTGTGTCTATTATTGTAGTGTTGCATGTGATATATGATGTTCCCTCTATATAATGTCTTACAGGGATTTTAGTACCAGGTTCCTCAAACTGCATGTCAGAAGCCAATTATGAGCCTGGAAGACAGGAAAATTGAGATTGAGGTCAGCTGGATGAACACGGTCAGGACTCTGTCAGATGTGGTGTTTTGGGTTGGTTGAAGTTGAGAGATGGAAGTATGCAATGTGACTGCTTTTTGTGAAATAGAGTGAATTTCTCCTGCTTCAAGTACAAACATAGCCTTAAGAGTATGTAAAATTCAAGAGTATAGGTCCTGAAATCCCATGAGTTTCAAATTTTAGGGCCAGGCTTTTCCTAATTTTCTTAAGGTTTGTGCACATGTGTGTATGTGAACTATGAGTAGAATGACAGCAGCAGCAAGCCCAGATTTTAGCTTTGGTAATCAATTTAGAAAATGATTATTTATTTTATAGCACCTGAAAATAAATGAGGTTCTTGTGAGGAAATTGTATGGAAAAGGAGATTACAGTGCAATGAAGGATTTGACAGTTCAGCGAGGAGAGATTGTGGGGAAGAAAATGGGTTATGGAAATTGGAATATGTGGTTACTGAAGCTAGTGTGGGTGGCTAGAAATAATTTTGCATGTGAAGTGTATGTACATTCTTTTTTTGAAAAGTATGTGAAAAGAGCGAATTTTTATTTTAAGGATAAATGCTTCTCTTAGAAATGTTATTTGAGATCTGTAGATGAACAAGAACTCAGAATTATTTACTGAGGAATGGATTTTTTGAAAAAGCCGAGTAAAATGCGTTCCTCATGACTGGTCATCTTTGTATGACTCTAGAGCTTTTGTGTCTTACACTGACATTTTTCCCTTTCTTTATTGGACAAAAATGTGAGCAGCTCAGGCCAGTTGGAATATTCCTTTGGAAACACTGCTTGAACAGAAATAATTTCATTGTCAAAAAGAAGAGCTCATTAGGAAAATTCCTGGTTTTACTGAAACAAACAAACAAACAAACAAACAAAACAATGTAAAGGTCAAATATTTATTTCTGTTTGGTTCATGATAACTGTAGCTCAAACATTTTTGACTGTGAATTCGGTTGAGGGCCAAAGATTTCCCTTGTTTCAGTGGATGAAACCCAAATCTTTTTGTGCAAAAACAAAATAATCCTTCTCTGGACTATTTTTGAGAGTGCAAACAATTGGATTTCCTAGTAATGCAAATTCCTGTGCATTCCCTGCAGAAATGAGTGAACATGGTCATGCGAACAGATAACTTAGCAACAACTGTGAGTTCAGACATAAATAATGCCCGACATAATTAATTGCTAATCAGACAAATTCTTTTACTAAAAGATTTACTTTGGATACCGTGAAGACCATAATACATGGTGCAAAAACTCTCAGCTGTGTCTTCTTTACTTTGGACATGTTGAGACAGCTTTTGAATTTTTGTGGGCTGTAGGGAAGGAGAGCTTTATGTGCAGAGCTCTCAGATATGTCAGGTCTGCCTAGGCCTGACAATATTAATTATATTGAAGGAAATTGAGATTTACCCATTTAGAGATCATCCATCATTTTCAGAATTAAGCACCTGAGGAGTTCTCACATGAAAGTTAAGGAAGGTAAGGAGAGTCAGCATAATAGTGTGTGATTGCAAGATAATGAAAGGTGCTGGGCCTCATTACTTAATTACAAGAGGTCTATCTGCCTGTCTGGTAAAGAGGGGTCTTCAGCATCCAAAGTGCTGAGACAGCTGGCCCTGCAGTCTGCTGGGAATGCAGTGCCATTCCCTCTCCATCATCCATGAGGAACTCAGATGCCTCGCAGTTAGCTGGACCAGAGACATGGGACTGGTGAGCTTACTAATGCCAAGAGTAGGGCTGTGTGGTCATGGGGTGGGGTTTGCAGGTCTGAGTTGCTCTGGGAAGAGGGTGAACTGGGCGTGCTCCATGAAGTGATGGATCTTATGGATCCTGGAAATGCTGTTGTGAGTCTCTGTGTGTTCCACTGCGTTGAGAGGATGAGGCAAGACCAGATGCAGGCACACCAGCACTGTATGAAATAGGAAGGCAGAGTTTGAGGGATTGAGGTGCAGAGATGACCAGGCTACCTCAGCTTGCAGAGGTGCACCTAACTTACCAGGTACCAGGTAAATCTGCTCAGACTGAGGGCCAGGTCCAAGGCTGAGATCACCCCCCCACACATGAGGTTACCTCCCCTAGTGGAATAAAAATTTTACTTCTATGACCATTATACCTCAGCACACATATATCTGTGAGGTTGCAGCTTCTGTTGCAGATTTTTACACCTCACTCAAATAATTATATGTCTTTGTAATGACTGATTAAGCAGAAGAGCCATTTAATGCATCTAGCCAGAGACAGTTGCTGAAAGTGCAGCTCTTAGCCTTGTCCCCAGTGCAGCTGTGACATGTGCGAAGGTGCAAGGGCCACCTTTCCTCTTAGGAGGCTTTCAGCACTTTGGGACCATCCTTTTTCTGTGCTTCTCTGGGTGAGCAGAGCAGCCAATCTGCTCCAGGAGTGGAGAGCAAAGTGCCTTTCCGGGGTCCACTGTTCTGGGCTCTACATCACCCCTTACAATCAGGCTAATGCCCTGATAAAAGTTGGTAGCACACAGTGTCCTTGCTATCACTTAATAAATGTTGTTTTGCAGGGAATTTGCATGCTGACTCCAATATACGGTGTACTGTGTGTTGCACTTTGGAAAAGGGCAATGCTGAGGTGAGACCCAATCAAAAGCTTCCTCATCACTGTTATCCATAGTCAAGAGCTTTTTGTTAATTCTTGACGCATGTTTTGCTGACTCTAATAGGTGAGATCAAACTCCATTTGCCTGAGTTTGAAAAATGCGTATTGGTGCTGGAGGTAATGGGGTATAAATCTTACACTGTGATGGCCTCTGTATTACAGAGCTGGGCCAGGCTCTGCAAAAAACTAGTGACTCCTTTGCTAGCATTTTAATCTCTATCATAACTAGGTGGCTACTGGGGGAAAAAACTTTGAATTCCAGAAAAAAGCATGTTACACTTCAATATAATCAGACATGAAGAATATTGAACAGTGCTGAAAAACTCCTGCTAATTGTAAAAGGCACTATTGCTCCACATTTTGGCCACAACTGAGGTATTTGAACTAATAAAATAATAACAAACAGCAATTATTAAAAGTAATAAGAATCACAGCTGATGTCATTCAAGAGTTGTGTGATTCTTGAGAGTTACAGCCCCCCAACACTTTCTCATGTGGAGATTCACAGCTTATTCGGGGTGAATCCTCCTAGTACATTGCAATGTGCTAAAGACAGATTTCTACAACCAGCTGCTGGAAGGACCAGAAATGTGCAGCCACATCTAGGCCAGGAAAAGCCTTTATGCAGCAGCCTGAGAACTGCTTTTCTTCCTGACTGATGCTATAATCACCAGCATATCCAATCTGTATGCACAGGAATAAAATAAGTATTTAAATTTTTCAGGCACAGACAAGTGAAATTACTTCTGAAGACGATGTAGCACTAACAGGGGCAGGTAAGAAGTCCCGAGTTCCTGAATTTTTGCACTGCACTTAATCCTTCATATGACAAACCTGGCCTTTTTAAATCCAAACAAGAACACATTTTATAAGCAGGTGGCCATGAACATTATTTCTGTGTTGGAAACAAGCTGTGCCTATTCATTGTGAGCTACAGTTTTATTACTGACTTGGGACTGATATTACTGGCATTTGACATGACCACATAGCAATACTGGGTGCCAGGTCCCATTTTGATTTGCTTTGATGACAGGTATTCCAACTTCACTCTGGCTAGCTCAGACCCAGTTTGGGGCAGTTTCCAGTCCTGTAGTCCTGTCAAGGTATTATAACACCATTGCAACAAACAGCTTCTCACTGGCACTTAGCAGTGGAGCGCATGCCAGAGATTCATGTGAATCATGAGGAAATGGTTTCCACTGCTGAGTACATTAAGTTAAAGGAGAAAGCAATTTCCATAGTAACCACATATGGTAGGTCAGATGGTGACTTTCCAGATTTACCACCAGTGGTTTTGATCCTGAATTATTTATACAGTGAATTTAGCTTCTCTGGTCTTCTTGGCATGTTGCCTGTGAATCTCCATGTTAACATGTGGGAGAAAAGGGAAGTGTTATGTGTAGTGCCAGAAAGGCTTAGACTTGATGTTTTTATTCATACATGAAAAATTGCTATTCTCATGGCAAGTATCAATGCAAATAATAGTGGAAACACTTGGGCTCACTAATCTAAGTTTTACTCTGGACTCTGCAGTATACATTAATTTGAATGTTTTAGGTGAAGCTGGTAGCAGTTGAATCCCTATATTGTCAAATAGTTTTCCAATCTAAGGCCTGCTTTTCTTACTTGAAACTCCTTGAAACTTAAAATACTTTGGCTGAAATTCATCAGTTTTTCTGTTTCCTTGGACTGTGATTTTTTTTTTGAAGGAAATTTCAACCAGTTGCAGTCCAAATTTAGGGGTGAAGTATTGTATGAGTATTGTTCATGTCAAAGCTTTTGTAAAATTGTTTTGCTGAGAAACTTGACTACTTCTAGTCTTGGGGCCAAGCAACCAAAATGATCTTAAGATCATGATTTGTCTTTGTTCGTTCTCAGGAATTGTAGCCAAAAATTGGTAAACGTATAATTGTTTTCTTAATTTAATTATCTGCTGCTTTACCAACCTTCTGAGCTTGTTATGACTGTAGAGTCAAACCTTTCAGATTTTACTAATAGCAGACCTGGAGAAATGAGGGACATGATATTTCATAACCTTGTGGACACTCCTTGCAGAAACTGGTGTAAAATAGTTCTGAAATCCTTACTGTAGGAAATTTCTTCCAAAACTCACTGTCAGAGTAATAGCTGGCTCTGCATCAAAGAGAGGAGCTTCCTGCTAATGTGGTTGAAATCTGTGTCCCAACCTAGCTAAGGCACCTCTACATCTACCCAGTATGGCATTTTGGTTTTTGCTGGCTGGAAGGTGGTGTTTTGATCAGTAGGGTTATCTGAAGGCACTGTTAAACATGAATTTCTTTTATGCTTTGTCATGTCAGACACCACCCCTGGGCCATAAGGGCCAGCTCCAGCGTGCCAGTTGTCTCCTTTGCCCTGGAGGTTTATGTCAGGGGTACTCTCAGCCAGACTGGCTGCTCTCATGTACATAGGGAAGAGTGGATAAGTCATCCCCTGAAAGGAGTAGAGGCTGCTGAGCCTTTATGGATCACTCACCATCGTGGGAAAAAGCAGTGCCACCATGGAGATCCCACAGAGACAGGCAGTGGCAGAAGCTGAAGGATGGACCAGTTTCTACCAGACAGCAAAGACTCAGGCTAGGAAGGTCCTGCCAGGGCAGATACCCTGCAATAAGAATGCAAAGCTGTCCTGATCAGTGTGAACCCAATGTATGTTAGTTGTGGGCAGGAGGTAAGCAAGGCAGCAGCCGCTGTGAATAGGTGTGCTGGGACCCAGCTGTGGGGAACTACCACAAGGGCATAAAGCTGCCAAGAAATCAGAGGCAGACATCATGCAATTGTGCCTCTCTCTTTAACTGAGGCTCATAATAGTGTTTGAAACCAGTAATGTGTGGTTACCAGCAAGGTCCATATGCTGCCTTCCACCCCTTGCCATGGAACTGAAGGGATCAGGGTCCCCACGGCAAGTTTTTAGCAAGCAGAATTAGCTTAAAACATAAACTAGATGATCTTTAAGGTCTCTTTCAACCCAAATTATTCTATGATATCTGAACAGTCGTGTGCCTTGATTTGAAGCACATAAGAATTGTTCTCCAGAGCTGCTGAACTCTTGATGAGAATATGTCACTGAATTCTGTGTTTTAGCTTCTTCCTTCAGTGATGGAGAAAGGGATTCAGAATGGGTCAAGACCAGATGGCCATACTCCTAGTGCAGGTGCCAGGGGTGAGGTGGGACAAATGCAGGCTGACAGTTGTCCTTCACATACCAGTTCTGTTCCACAATTTCATGTGTTGGATTATTCTATTCGGCAATTTTTTTATATAGTCACACCTCCTTTTCAAAATCATCTTCACCAAAGCCAGGGCCCAAATGAGTTATTCAGTGAATGAGAGATCTAATCCAGAATAATATGGATTGGGAGGAACCTCTAGATTTCATGTGGCCCAATCTCCTCTTCCAAGTAGAGGGCCTTGAAATCAGAGTGTACTGCTCAGGGGCTTGTTCAATCAAGCCTTGAATTTCTCCAGTGCTGGAGATTCCTCACCCTCTCTGGATACTTTCTTCACTGCTGAACTGTGCTCACAGTGAAATATTTTTTCCTTGTGTCTCTTTTGAATTTCCCTTGTTCTGGCTTGTGTCTGTTGCCTTGTGTCTCTTCACCCTTCACCTCTGAGAAGAGATAGACTTCACCTTCTGTCCCATTAGATAGTAGAGAGCGGTAAGGTCTTCCCTGAGCTGCTGCTTCTGAATGAACAAGATTATCCCTCTCAGTTTCTCTTCCTCTGATGAGGAGATAGTGTGCTGTAGTCCCCAGCTACCTTGGTGGCCCTCTGTGGGACTTCATCTGCTCTGTCAACACCTGTATTGTGTTTGGAAGCCCAAGGCTGGCCACAGTTTTCTAGCTGTGACTACACCAGTTCTTCAGAGAAGGGAAGGATCTCTCTCTTAACCTGCAGACTTCAATCTGGCAGCAGCTCAGAATGAAGTTGGGAAGGGTGCACTGCTGACTTCACTTGGTGTTCACCAGGCTCCCATGTCTTTTTCTGCAAAGCTGCTGCCAAGCCATCTGTCTCCCACTCTGTAAGCTGTGTGAGGCTGCTCCATCCCAGCACACCTGAATGATGGAAGAGAAGTGGAATAAATATCCTGGTATGTAGGTGACCAGGAGGCTGGGAGGAGTAATGCCACTCAGAGTGCAGGGGGATGATATTTGGTTTCTGCCACCACAACAGCTTAATCTGTACAAAAGTCACGGTATGACCCGGTGTTAAATAGTGAAACAATGGTGCAGAAACACTGTCGGTGGCACATCTTGCTGTCCTGTAATGCAGCAGGTCCCACCCAAGTTTTGTAGCCGTCCTCGGGCTTCCTACTTTTTCCACTAGAGGGACCCAAATGCAAATAAAAGCTCTAATTTGCCAGCTGGAGAAAAGTGTGTGTGGAGTCATGTACATAAGCATTGAACAAAAGGCAGTATTTTCTCCTTGTTGGTATCTGTATTAAGGATTTGATTCACCATTCCTTGTGTTTGAGCTGGAAATGCTCAGAGAATTCAAGATAAGACCTGGGACCCCTATTTCAGAACCGATTTTTTTTCAAGGCTTGAATATCTCAAATATTAATAGCTAAAATAGCTGCAAGACAGAGAAAAGCCTTGACACTACCCAGAGTGTGTCCTTTTCTGGGCAGTGCGTATTCCATTTTCTTGGTCCGTTTTATTGGTGACCTCTCTGCTGTGGCTCCCCGACGCTTCTCTTTTCTGCCAGAGGACGGCAGAACATGTTTTCTGCTTCAGCTCACTGAGGGGAAGCAGGGAAAAAAATAACTGCTCTTTACTTAGTGTTTGCAACCTATTAGAAACAAAAATTTTGAGGGATGGGGATACGGATCTTCTATCCCAGACCTTTGAAAAGAAAGGCAAAGGAGAAAAAATGCTGAAGGGAAAAAGATAGTAGTTGCTGTTTTTTTTGTCTCATAGTGGAAAAAGCACAGGATTAACTCTTCCTCTCTCCACCCAAACTCATTCACAAGAAGACTGACTAACAAAGGTAGCTTTAACTTCAAAACATTTCTGATTAGCTTCAAGTCAGCTGAATAAATGTCCTACTTGGGGAGCCAAATCTGAACTACGTACTAGGGAAGGATGAGACAAAGCCCATATTAAAAACCTGAGTTTCCTTTATTTTTTTTTTTTTTTCCTCACTTGGAAAAAGAAATAGCCAAACACATTAGTGTGGCTTAACCTTATGCACCCACTGGCTCTACCAAAACCCAGCCTTTAATGTCTTCTAACTACAGAACTGTTTAACAGAGGAACAAGGTTTTATCACTGCTCGGGCTGCAAAAACCAGTTTGGTTGCAGAAAGTTGTGACCTTTTGTCCTGGTCCAGCAGGACTGCTTAGGGTTTTCTCTTAGGACACGATCCTGCTTGGAAACAGACTTAGTTTCATTGGAGGAGTCTAGGAACAAAACACTCTGCATTAATGACCAGGCACCTGAGCAAGCAGAATGGGAGGGGAGCAGTCAGCTGGACTTTTAAGCACTGACTGTATTCACTGGTGTTTTGTCGTGTCCCTCTTGATGTCCTTTTCTGAATTGCCAGGCTCATATCTGTCCTTTTCTCACTCTTCTGTCACTGGGAGGTTTTCTCCTGCCCTTCTCCAGCAAAAGCCTCTCTACCCAGCCACTCACCCATTTTCTGCTCACCTCTTATCAAGGTTAAAAGGGGAAGGTTTCAAAGATTTCCACAAATAGATCCTCTGGGCAATGTTCTTCCTGTTTGCCATGTTATTAAAATGAACCCTCCTTTCTGTCAGTCTTGGCAGGTCAGAGAAATGATCTTGGCAAATACAACTGAAGAGGAGGAGGGTATTCTGACCAATGGCACAGAGTCTGTAAAGGGAGAGAGGAAAGGAGGCTTAAGCACATCTACCCTAAGGTCAGGCATGCTTCCGCCATGCCCATTTTCACCCCCATGTCCTCATCTGTGGACAAGCTCAGACTGAAAGCGCTGGAGCTCTCTGAGGGAAGGACAATGGGCAGTACCTTCGCACAATTTCTCCTCTTCCCTGCTGACACTCTGTAGTGGGTTGGCCCTGACTGGATGCCAAGTATCCACTAAAGTCACTCTCTCACTCCCCTCTGCAACTGGACAGAGGAGAGAATAAAACCCAAACAGCTAAGGATTCATGAGTTAAGAGCTGGGAGAAGTCACTGATTACCTCCACAGGCAAAACAGACTCAAAGTGGGGATAGTACTTAAATTTATTACTAACAGGATCAGAACAAAAGAGTGAGAAGTAAAATAATCTTAAAAAAACACCTTCCCCCCACCCCTCTTTCCCTCCATCTTCTCCCTCCTCTGCCCCAGCGGTGCAGGGGGAAGGGGAATGGGGTTTATGGTCAGTTGTTTCTGCCTCTACTCAGAGAGAGGAGTCCTTCCCCTGTTCCCATGGGGTCCCTCCCACGGGAGACAGTCCTTGATAGACTTCTCCAGTGTGAGTCCATCCCACAGGCAACAGTTCTTCCCAATCTGCTGTCCCGTGGGTCACTCCTTCATGGGATGCAGTCCTTCACAGATGAGCTGTACCAGTGTGGGTCTCCCGCAGGGGCCACAGGTCCTACCCAGGAAAAACCTGCTCCAGCACAGGTTTCCCTCTCCATGGGCTGCAGATCTCCAGCAGGACCATGCTCCATTCTGGGCCTCCCATGGGGTCACAGCCTCCTTCCTGCATCCACCTGCTCCAGCATGGGCTGCTCCATGGGCTGCCAGGGGGTCTCTGCACCCCGATGGTCCCCCATGGTCTGCAGGGGCACAGCTGCCCCACCATGGGCTGCACCACGGGCTGCAGGGCCTCGGCTCTGGCGCCTGGAGCACCTTCTACACTGATCTTGGTGTCTGCATTGTTGTTCCCATGTTCCCACTCTGCTCTTCCCTGGCTGGAATTCTTTCTGTGCGATACCTTTCTGTTCTTAAATATGTTATCACAGAGGCATTACCATTACCCCTGATTGGCTTGGCCTTGGCCAGCGGCAGTAAGTCCATCCTGGAGCTGGCTGGCATTGGCTCCATGGGACAGAGAAAGCTTCTATCAGCTTCTAACAGGAGCCACCCCTGTTGCCATCCCCACTACCAAAACACAGCCGCAGAAACCCACAGACTCCATTCCTGCATCAGGAAAGGACTGGTAGGGTGGCTGATTTAGTAAACTTTAGATTTAGAGGCAGATTCAACCAACAAAGTAGGTATGTGGGGCATGTGCAGTTTTTCTGAATTCCTGGAGGAAAGAAATATATAATATTCTGATGCTTTTGCAAAGAGAAAAATGCCGTGAAAATGTGATCACCAGTTGATGTAATTAAGCTGGCAAAAATGCCAGCTGGTGATCTGTACCCAAACCCACTGCTGCTTCTTTTGTTTTCCTGAAGGCCTTTACATTTCTCTCCTGCCTTACCACTACCTGTTGCACACACTTCTCTCATAATCTGCTGCTGACAGTTTTCTGTTAGGCATAATTTCCTGACCATCTTGTGTATAACTTAGACGTGCTGTAAATCTGAAGATTTATATGGAGTCAAATGAACTGTGCTCTTGAGACACTTGAAAGAAAAACATTGAAACAAACAATTTTGGCAGAAAAAATACAGTTGAAGAGCTGTAAGGTCAATCCCCAAGAAGTAGTTAAAGCTAGTCAGTGTGAGTTAAGATGAAACAGGCCCTTAGCTTTGTCACTGCTTGGAACTGAGCCATCAATGACTGTAAGTGCTATGACGTGGACTTGGGTGGATGCTTGATAAGAAACCCCCCTGATTTGCATCATACTCCTACTTGAAATTCACCAGTATCTGGAAGCCAGGTGGACTTGGAGAATCCTGAGCATCTAGGGCTTTGCAAAAAACTGTCAGAGCTGAAACACCTCTGAGCAACGAGTGAACTCTTCTTTATTTTTTTTTTCTAAATTTCTCAAAGTATGCTGGTTTGCAGAAGAATTTGAACTCAACTGTCACAGACACACAGACAGATTTCTCACCAGTGAAAACAAGCAAGTCATTAGTGGTTTTTGGATCAGGGTCATAATCCTAATGACCCTTCCAGATCTGCTGAGCCACTTGGTATTGGAGTCAGTCTGGTACCGTTTGGTACTGGCACAGTCCTAGTTACTGTGTTAGGACTGGTCTTTCCTGATCTTACAGCGAAACACTTCAGTTCCAGTTGGACTGTCTCAGTTCCTGTCCTCAGCTGGTAGTGTCGTGGGTTTACTCTGGGCCAGTTTTCTCTCACCCCCCCCAAAATTGCTAGGTCCCTGCTAACAGCTTTGCCAGGCTGGGCAGGACTGAGAGCAGAGGAACTGATGGTGCTGGTGACTCTGTCTGTAAAGTCTCTTTAGATGCTGTGCGAAGAACAGCAGTGTCCAAAAGGGAAGAAGGAAAAAAAAAATAAAATCTCCATTTAAAAAAAAGGAAAATGTTAAAAAGCAAGTTCTTCTCAAGAGCCATGGCCATGCTGAAGCCTTGATTTCACATAGATGAACATGTGTCCATGTACATCTGTGTGCATCTGTGCCCTCCCTGGGTCAGCATAAACCCAAGTTGGCTTGTGGAAAGAGTCTGCATTAATTAATGGATCAGCCACCATAGATCCTTGCTAAAACAGCTGACACGTGCAAGAAAGACAATATGAAGAACTCACTTGGTGTGTCCCATGGGTCAGTTCTTATACACGGAAGTGTAGTTAGAGGCTGACTGAGGTACTGGGTGTACAGGGTGAAAGCTGAGGCTGTAGCCTCCTGTGCAGCGTAGCGTAATTCGAAAGGCACGGCTCTCTCTCACTTTGCCAGGGCCTGCCCTCCACCCTGAACATAATATCTGAGATGCTGTACCTCTAATCTTCTGTAGCATCTCAGAAGCAGAGCTGAAAATACATATCACTAATCCATTCAAAGGTTTCTGCTGAAAGCGGAGTATATAGAGATGTTTAAAAACTTGGAAGGCTTGAGGTGAGTTATTCCTACTTAGGTCAATGTTATGAGTTAAATCTTTGGAATAATTTGCATGGTGAAATAGTCATGCTGCTTTTTCATTTGTGGGCTGCAGTGAGAAGTTTTCAAATATTTTTAGGGTAAGTTACCTTTGTCTCAAAACTCTAGATCTTTACAGGTTTAGTACAGCAACTTCCACATACCAACGACTGGTCTGACATTGTGATCATTTTTGTGGTGGTCAGAAGTTTGGTTGTTTTTTAGAAAAAGTATTTAGACTTCATCAGACATCTTTGTACAGCAGAGAAGATTCAAAACAATCAGACCATGGAAAGAACAGCAACTCAAACACGTTCATCATAAAGACTTCAAAATAGCCAGTTAGTAACACAAGCTTCATTGTCAAGCGGTTTTCTTTGTAAAAATGTATTTCATAGTGGACGATCTCTCATGGAAGACAGCAAGACCACTTCCTGGGGGAGGCAGACAAACTCAGAAGAAGCAGGCAAGCAGGGATCACTATGTTTTGATTTTCTAATCTTCATCAAAATGAAACGTTTCATATTTATAATGTTGTCGATTGCCAAGTAGTTATGTTGGCTTTTATTTAATGTGGTTACTAGTATTCTCTCTTTTTCAAGGGTCAGTAAATGAAAAAAGAATCTTTAATTTCTCCTTTGTTGAAACCAATTTAGAACTCTCTCTTGATCTTACTGTAAATAGGGTGGGGCCAATATTAATTCCATGTGATAAATAAATAAGAGTGCTATGGAAATGTTTTTTGAGCTGGCATTGTTTTGAAGCTCTGACAGAAAATAGTCAGTGATGACTGATAGGCTGAGGTCAACATCATTATATATGCTATTCATTATGTTTCTTATTGCCAACTAAAAACATGATGGTATTCCTGTTTCTGAGATCCTTTTTACCTACTGCTATTTGTAGACAAGGAAAAATTATTGCAGCTTCTCATAACTGAATGCCAGGAGAGATATCAGAAAATTTCATTTTGTTGCTGCTTTAGATTACAGAATAAAATTAGTTGCATATGTAATAAGGTTACTGATGCCATGAGAAAATGATTTTTGACTCATGAGAAAACTTCTTAGCCAAAAATATACAAAGATAATTGGGAAATGATTTTTCCCCTTATGTGGCAAGACATGTCAGCCATATATATCTCACCACATAATTGGCAGGAAAATAAAGCAATTTTATAGTCTTGTATTGTGCTACAATATGTTGGTTATTGTAAACCTTTGCAATCACTGAATTACAAGGTACCAAAGAGAAATGAGATTCAGCAACAACAGTTCAGGACTTTACTCAGCTCATAAGTACCTCTAAAACTCTGAAAGTATCCCAGTTTTCACACCCACACATCTATGATTTTTCCCCTGACAATGGTCAGCCTAAAAGCAGTAGGCTCAACCCAAATGTGTTAGGTTTAACTCTATGTGCTTAGATCAGTTAAGTTTGTAAATGCACTGCCTATTTGTTCAGAAATTTCCATAGATTAAACCAGTCATTAAAACACTTTAACAGCACTAATCTTCCAACCCAGACATTGCCAGAGGTATTTTCCATATTTCAGTAGGGTAAGAACAGTCTAATCTCCTCTTTGAGGGAGCTGACCTCTTAAATCTGGAGGAAGTACCAACTCAGTGCTAATGTTGCCAGTCTTTGGATGATGCAGAAGGCATTCGCCTTCCTCCAGCCTAGGAAGTATGTTTGGGTTGATAAAGTTTTTCCTGGCATTGCAACGCTTTGCTACTGGGATGACAGCATGTACTTTCATCAGGAGGATATTCTCATGATTAGCCCCATAGAAATGTGACTAACAAGTAAATAAGATCTGTAAGATGCATGTGCCACAGTGAAAGCTCAGAACTTAATGAGATTTTAATAATTTAAATTTATAATAAAACTAGTCAGTTTGAGAATGATGGCCAACTGCAGTGACATAGCAGGCTTGAAGTCCTCAAGATCACCTGTTACAAAATACAAACCATGTTTTCTCTTATTAGGATAGACATACATAATTATTTTAACTCACAGTAATAAAGCTATACTTCTCAGGGCTGGTTGACAAAGGAACCATAAGTAAGGAGAACTAATCCATCTTGGGATAGGGATAGTTAGCAGAAAAAGATTATACCCTATTGCATATGTCTTTCACAAAATCCTTGCTCCATGCAGTGTGTAGGCTGAAAAATAATAACTGAGATGGAGTGGGACTTAATACTATTGTCTGTAGGGTCCAAACCTCATTAGCTGCAAAATTCGGCAAATGTGGAGGGAACAAATGAAGGGATTTCAGAGAGAGAAAGTGTGTCCCAATGTTTGATACAGTTGAAGGCCACCCTGAAGAGCTGGATTCTTGCCTGAGAGCATCACAAGTGACACTGAACTGAGCTTTCCACAGCAGAGGGAAGTGGCCCTGCTGCTGGTGCCAGTGCCAGAGATGGCTGGTTGTTCGCCAGGAGGTGTGATCCTGGGGATCAGGCCTTCCTGCTGCTTGAGAAAACTGAACACTGTGCTTCCCTGATCCCAGGAGGATGGAATGCAGGAGAGAAGAAGGGAGCACTGGTGTCACTTTCTGGTGTTATCCAAAGTGTCAGGGCAGCAAGCCTGCCCAGGTCAGTGCCATGGATCCAGAGAGCACCCATGCTTCTGGTCATGCATCTGGAAAGGACTAAAACATCTGGATCAGTGTTCAGATCAGGCTGATGTTACCTGTTGCCAAAATCTGGGAAAACTTTTGCTAGGCAGCTTAGCCTATGGACGTACACAGGTGAAGAGGAGTTGAGTTGCTGAAAAACCCAGGAACAGCAGCTCAGTCCCCACCAAGGTGTGGCAGAATTGGAAATTGAAGCCAGATTCCCAGATTCTCCTTTGCCAGTCCTTGGAAAGCGAAATGCTTCATTTAAAAAAAAATGGTTTGTGGTCTGTGCCCATGCAGCACACTGCAGTGGACCCAGAAATGCTGGTACTTTACCACCTCTATTAATTACTGATAGACGAGCCATTTCTTACCTGGGAATGCAGGACATATACATTTGAAGATCCATTGTTGGATACATCAAAAAAGTCCTTTTTGCTCTGATTTCTGCTTCATTTTTCTGAGTGAGTGAAAAGTGAATTTCTCAAGCTGAATATTAATTAGGCCAAATAAATGCAAACCAGAAGGGAAATAAGAAAAGAACAGTAGTAAGGATCATCCACCTATGTGTGGCTGAATATTACCTTTGGAGAACATTACTCTCTTAAAAAAGTTAATGAAAGACACCAAGACACTATTCATTACTAGAGCAGACTGCAAGCCCCCACTCTGATTAGGAAAATCCATGGGAGTGGTGGAGAGGGGAAAAAAGAAAGAGTAGCCTAAATTTCTGATGCCAGAGCTTTTATGCCTTTGTATCAGCTCCAGCAGTTTTCTGGTTGCCACTGGTAAAATTCTTTGGATATCTCCTGATGTTTCTTCCCGCTTAGCTCAGCATCATTGGTGTTGCACCTACTGGTTTTACCATGTCCTACTTCTGCCTTATCTTCATGCTGTCACTCTTCTGACCTCCATCCACCTCTGCGATAGACTAGACCTCTTTGAACAGAATGGTCATTTATTGTTTTCTTTTGCTTAACACCTTTTCCTGGGCCCTGTTTGTCCAGCTGTGCTCAGATGTCACTGCTTCCAGGGGACATTCCTTCTCCAGAAGCCAGTGATTCTGTGTACTTTAAATTAGGCACCCACTTTATGGTGAACAGAATCACTGGACTGAGGATGTTGTCAGGAGCTCTCTTCAGTAGAGAGCTCTCTTCATACACAACTTCTGAGAGGCCCCTGATACTTCAGGTCGTGGTCTTCATCTGCCTCTTTACTATGGGTCCTGTATCACATCTGCCAGCAGTTTGCAGAAGTCTCTTGTGTTCCATGGTAACTCCTTTATGACAAGATCCCTATGTGTAGGTAGCTGAATTGAGGTCTAGATAGTGGGTGATCCTACATCAATGCTGGAGGATGCTAGTCTCCAGCTCTGTCAGAGCCCTGCTCTTCCCTGCCCAGCCATGGGCCCCATGGAGTCTATTTCCATACCTATGGACCTCTCCAGCCATTCCTGAACTGTGCTGACCCTGGTTTTCCTCTCTGGTCCTGGTCCTGATCCCAGACTGTGCCCTGATATCCCAACACGGCCTTGGCCCCATGGAGGTGCCTGTTGCCTGGGGAGCTGTGGCCTGACCTCGACTTTTCCCCGCAACCTACCCTACTCCCCCAGGTAAAATCTTTGCTAACAGGTTCTCCCATGCTCACTGTCTGGTTAGTTTAAGCCAGTGTTGGGGTCCACATGACAATGAAAATAAACCTTACTGTAAATGGCCACACCGAAAGCATTGGCCTGAAGACAAGTATCACAAGCAGTTTAATCAGATATCACACTCAACGGGGCAGAATAGCAGCCAAAATGGAGATAAAATGAGCAACTTCAGGAAAAAAATTGAGCTATTTCAAACACAGCAGCTGATTTGTTATTACTCGTTTTCTGTGCACTTCATTGAACAGATTTTTCTGTTTATGAATTCTGTCTCAAATATTTTTATAATATTGGGAAAAAGGCCTGACCCAATCCTTATATTCCAATATTCCCACAATTTCAGCAGTATTATGAATCTTCATCTAATTTCTAGTTTTCCAAAAGACCCCATCTTTCCATGGGAAGGAGACAGTATTCCAGATCCATACAGACTTCAGTCTTGAAGAGTTCCAAATGTTGAGCCAGCTCTGAATGTGACTAGCTTACAGTATAAGCCCCTTCCTTTTTTCCTCTCTCTCTCTCTTGTTTGTTTGTTTGTGTATGTGTATGATCACAATCCAGTGGGGTGTAATGAATGTAACACTTTGCTACAAGGAAAATGGGCACTGTCAGGTGCAGTTTGGATTCCTTCTCCAGCTGAAAAGCTCTGATCCTCCACGTTTCTGGGTGGGATTAAGGTGAAGGGCAAGGCTTGGTTTCATAACAGGTGAGATACTTTTGAATACTCAAGATATTTGGATGGATCCTGCAAAATATGGTCCAAGAAGAACTCAGGCTGTTCTGGGGTGGCGCCTGAAGGTCATTTGGGATCTCCTAGGGCATTTCTAATGGCAGCAAACTGAGCCCTAGATCATTACTGACTGAAACTCAGATACCTAAGGTGCATGCAGCCACATGGGGATATTTGTCTTTAGGTGTTTCAGTTCTGAGCTGAATCTCCTCATTTGTGCTGGATGAAGTGGATTAGCAGGGCACAGACTGAGTCAACTTGGTATGATGCTGCACATAAAACATCCAAGGGAACAGCCCAGCTGTGGAGGGGAGGCTGTCGGAGTCCCAAGCTTGGCATAAGAAACTTGAAGACTTGACAGGTCTGTAATTTATTGTCGTCTGGTACAAGACTCTATTTCAGTATGGGCTGTTGCAATTACTTAGGGAAACTGTAATGTGAGTGCAGGCCAAGCAGAAAAGTCAAGTGATGTTCAGATTAAATTGATAAGCCATTGAGTTGTCTCTTCCTGCATCTTGAATGAATGGAGCTTAACAAATAATTTTATAATGGGAAACATATCCATGCATTGCATAGAGTTCTGAAAATTGTCAGGCTGGAGGCCAAGCAAAATAAATTTTAGGATTTTCTCAGCTTCATAATTGTGTTATTACATTGTATGACAGAAATTGGGCTGTGGCATTAATTCTGCTCTCTGGCACTAAAAAGAAGAGGAAGTATTTCTTCTTTAATTGACAGATAAAATTTCATTTATGGGATATTAGCAGAATTAGCTTTTTGCCTACTGAACCCTTTTCTGCGTTCCTGATTATATGATTTAACTTTGGAACTAAGGAACTCTTTTATTTGTGAAACACTAATCTGTATCAAGCAGAGAAGAAAATATCACTTATGGGAGACATGGAAGAACTGAAAAGCTTTTAAACTGAAGGTGCAAATCTGCCACCTAAATACTGTGCAGTGAATACTTGGAATCACCTGTAAATGTCCCTATAAAGCTACTGGCATTGTGTGCTCTCCTCACCAGGGGTTCACATCTTTTCAGGTTGTTTTCAGGATCACAGGTCTGGGATGCTGCGCAATGGGGAGCTTCCCTCAAATCAGTGTCTGGAGGTCACTAGCGGGTTGGCCCATGAGTCTTATCAGCGTGAAACACTTTTCCTTATGTGCTCAATATAGTATATCCATTTATTGTTAACGTAATTACTGCCTTCATCTGAACACAAAAAACCCTATGTTTGCAGTTTTCTTTGTTCAGTGAGGGGAAAAAGCCAAATGGCTGCTATTTATGAGAGTAAGGTGGGGGTCTGTGGTGGTTTTCCCCCAGCTGGCCTGGGGGATTTTGGAAAAGTTAAAGTGAGATAGGAGCATTTGTACAGGGGAGAATTACGCCCGGAGCCGGAAGATGTAACAAAATGGTTTTCCGGTCAGATACGCTGAGTCACAGTTGCTGGACATGCACAGTAGGCAGAGTTATATAACGTTATTAATGACCAGTAGAAGATTACTTATGTAACTTGTAGACCAATAAAGAGTTAACATGTGTAGCCTCAAAAGTGTATAAGAATAGCAGTTTCATGCAATA
>JAYRBT010000082.1:140334694-140351124 GCA_036023395.1 Myiotriccus ornatus | reverse complement strand
TTTCAAAGCTTGTACTTGATGAGGAAACAAGGGAGGAATACTAATGGAGATTTGTAATAGAACAAAAGGATGAAGAAAGGAGATGCTCATTGTTTTGAATGGACTCCCAGAAATAAACAGAACACTGCTGACCTCCTTTTAATGTATGCGGCTTTTAGTTTTAGTGCTAATCCTGGGAAAGGATCCTTCTGGTCAATTCTTTGGTAGAGTCAGTGAATCCTGCATTGATATGACAAGATAAAATAAGAAATCTCATTCAAATAAAAATTCTTAATTTTCAAATATTTCAGATTACTCTTCAATAACAGTTCTCATATTCCACATTCCCATTCCAACCTTGGGAAGGGTCATGGAATTAGCTAGATGAAATGGTAGAGTCCAAATGGATGCATGAGCTCCCCTGAAGAGGCAAAAGTGGTTATAACAGTAGATTTGCTTCTGACCCTACTTTAATATCCATTTAGTTTTAGCAGTGTTTTGCTAGTGCCTGTGTTTCCCATGGAGCAGGAGGCTTCAGAAGCCACTGGAAGGGTGCTGTGGTCTGATTTGTGTTTCCATGGGCTACAGCCAAGAGGATGTGTCAGTCAGCATCTTTATGTGCTAATTGCAGGGGGGAGCTCTTTGTGTGGAGGTGCAGCCAGACCCACTGCCCACTGAAAGAGCTTGAGACAAGGTCAGTGTCAAGGGAGTGTGCCTACAGTTTAGCACAGTGCTTGCTGCCTTGGCCCAAGTGAGCACAGGGGGTGTGTGAGCACTGAGGAGTGCAGCTGCCTGCCCACAGCCCTGCTGTCACTGGCCTGGGAGGGTTCCCCTCTAATATGCTCCAGTTCTTTCAGGCCCACCATCATCTCAGTCAGGAACATTTCCATGGCTCACATGGCCCCGGCCCCACAGTATCTGTGCTGTGATAGAAACACAAATGCGGTAAGGGAATGTTGCTACAGTGAACACATGTTAATTTTTTTTTTAGTGTGTGTGTCATTTAGGGGGTGATTTGACGCCCAAAGTCTCTCATTAGAATTGGTTCAACAGTTGCACTGTTTGTGTGCAGTCAGTGCTGCTCCTGAGTGCCTGCTGAAAATATATATCAAATTGATTTTCTTTATTTGCTCCTGCAGGATATGTTTAGCCTTAAAAATGCATTCCTATATGAGGCTATCCCTTTTCTCCAGCAACCCTACTTTGAATTCACTACTGATCTTGGACACAAGTAATGCATATAGTTCTTAGATTTCATTCCAGATTCTGGTTATTTATGTTGACTGACTTCAGAAGAAGTTCCTACTAAAACTGAAGGTCACCAAATCAAAAACATGTCTGTGTGCATTAAAATCCCCTAAGCACAGTGTTGACTGCCAGGCTGGCTGGGAGAACAGTCCTTGCAGTTGACTGGATAGTTTCTTCCTCACTGATTCTTTTTGAGAAGGGTATTAGCACAATGGAACGTGTGTTTCTGAAATTCATGAACACTGAGCTCCAGATGCAATGAGGTTGCTTGATTTTTCTCTCCCACAATGTGCCCTGATGAGTTTGGAGTGGGATCCAGTAATTTAATTTGTGATATCTTTAAGATCACTACAACTACTCAAAAGCTGTGGACAGAGGCAAATAACATTTTGTAATATATTTATTGAATGGTAATGCAAACCAGAGAAATCCATAAAGAAGGGAGGAAATCATATTCCCTGTCTGAGAGGCACTGAACTGTATTTTAAAGCAGAGAACCAGACGTGGTTGAGACTGAGAAAGGAAGAGGGAGAGAGTTCACCCGACTTTCCTCTTAAGAAATAAATTACTGGTGAGACCACACAATATTCTTCCAGTTTTCTGTCCTTCTGATCTCCCTTTACAAGTAGACATGCACACATTTTGGCAGTCTCTCCCCCATTTTTGGAAATATTTCCCTTGATAAACGTTTACATAAGATTCTTTTACTTTTCTCCCCAGAGGATTAGTCATTCTTGCAGCTGAAGTCCCTGTCAGAAGGTCCTACCCTCTAATTGCTTCTAGTGTGTGAAGAGTAATAAGAGAGTAGAGCTGTTTTTATTGTTTAAGGCAGCAGTTTCTCTTTATATAGCACCATTGCTGCTGAATAGCATGGTATGAGAAAAGATTCAGTCTCTGTAATGAAGTCAGTATCTTCTCATCTGAAGAACAGGAGGAATTTCAACCAAGAGAGCAGACTGGCTTTCTTTCTCTTAATTTCTCATTTTAGTTTCTACTTTGTGTTCCTCAGCAAGTACAGTACTCCCTTTTTCTGCAGTCACTGGGGGATAAATTAGTCGAAGATCGTTCTTATCACTACTTCAACACTTAGACCATTTCTGATCAATCTATACTTAACAGGTAACCTATACTCCTTCTCAATTTGTCATAAAGATTTCCATAGGAATTGTGTTCTCCAGACCAGATTCTGTTCTGTTTCTTCAGTTTAAAACTATAGCACTTGCACTGAAACCCTATGATCTCCATCCACATCTATGAAATTTGTAATTCCCTGGAGATATTATGGATTTGCATTGGAATAACTAATAAGTTGAATATGACTGTAAACAAATTTATTGTGAAGATTTGCTCCACCAAATAACCACAGTGCTTACTAATCTTTTAAATTTCAGGTAAAAACGACTTTATATTCTGATGATGGTGTTTGAAGTCATAAGTTTTTCAAGCTGGTTTGAAATAGATGTCAGGGCTACTGTTACATAGGTTTTGCTCATTATTCTTTGACTGTAATGGGCAGACTAAAATTGTGTCTTCTGAGTTTCCTGTCATAAATGCAACTTTGTAAAACATTGGAACAGAGTGGGGCCTTCTTTTAGTAAGAGGAAGCATAGGTTACATGCAATGACAGATAAGGACATTCAGATAGTTTCTACCACTGTCATTCCTCAAAAGATAAAATTATCAAATGTTTAAACATCTCTGAAATGCCCAGCAAAATTGTACTCCAGACAACTGCAGTTATCTTCTGATTAGCTTTATAATTTTATAAAGCCGTTCCCCATTAATTTTTCATATAAATGCACTTAGCTAAAGTCAGATTCAGTTAGACTAATTCAGTTATGCATTTTTTAAAGCAACACCTCTGTTTTTATATTTTGTAATTTTCTCAAAGATATGAATAAAGCCTTGGACAACACTATAAACACTTTAAGTCTAATTAACACTCTAAGACAGCACAAACTATTTCTGGTGAAGATAATGGGCTGACAGCCCTCTTTGGCCCTAGCATTCTGTGAGCAGCACGGTATCTGTGTCCTTTGATCTTATTCTGGAGGAACTGTCCCCAGCTTTTGACCCTGACCCTGTTGTCGTGCTGTGTTTGCTCTGTTTCTTACTGTAAGGTATATCTGTAATTTAGGGTGCAAGGCTTTGCTATGTGAAGCCTGATCCTCCAAGACACAGAATCTTTACCCTTGATGGGGTGCGTGCTTTAATATACATTGCATTTTTTTGTCCTATTGATTCCACATGAGTACAATGTATACATGCATTTACACATTTTCCTGGAGCTGGCCCATCATGCTCAGACTTGGGAAGTCTGAACCCATGTTCTATCACTTGTGAACCACCATGCTTGTAGGTGATACAACTTTAGCCTCTGGCATGAGACACTCAAAAGAGAGGTCAGTGAGGACGATGTTGACTTTTGAAACTCAGTCCCCTGAAAGGACAGTCACACAGTCACGCTTTATTTGTCCGCCTGTACCACACTGCTCACCAAGGTGTTTGAGACCACAACTGAGTTTTTCAAAGGCTGCTGAAGAGTCAGAAAAATGCAGTGGTCAGGGCTGAGCTTCTCTCATCTGTGCCCTGGTGTTGCGGTGTTGAACAATATGGTGTCCTGCTGCCATTCCCAGAGCTGCCCACAGGCACAACCAGGCAGCAAATCTCACTCCTCAGTGTGTGAGAGAGAACATTTCACTTGGCGTTGGACCTCCTGGTAATGAAGGAGTGTTCAGACTGAGGAGAAAAGGTCTGGATGATCCTGAGACTGACGTGTGACAAATACATATTTGAAACATCTTTGCATTTATTTGCCTGCTATGTTATAGTAGAATGGCCAGACAATGATCTAAGAATACATTTTTTCAAGTCCAGACATAGTCTACAAATACAGCTCTCTGACTGAAAAGATTTGGGCAACCACAATTTTCTTCTACCTACCAACAATAACTCCTTCCACTTTCTCTAGGAAATATCCCTGTTTGAAGCAAGGTGGCTGGAACTAAAAATCTTTTCCTAAAGCCTCATGTCCCTTAGAGCTCCTGATTCTTAGCTGCCGATTAAGTGGTCTGGTCCCACCAAAATCAGGCCATGTAAGCATGGCATCTAATTCCTCATCTCCTGCTCAGTTCCTCTCTAGTGTTGGAGGTTCCTGTGCTGAACTGAGGGAGTTACATTACTTTGGTATGTACTCTCAAACCACCAGTCCACAGGCTATGGAGGGATTTGCATGCAAACTGCTGTGCTTGAACACCTGCTTATTCCAGGACAAAATGGGCTCTGATATGAATGAAGCCAAGGTAGACCATACCTGAACACAAACTATTTGGAAACTGACTGTCAAGGAGATGTCCTGGAAAGCTATCAAAGAAGTTAAAAGTTTGCCTTTTGGTTTTTAGCAGAAATTCTTTGAAAGCACAATATAAGTACAGTCCCCAAAGTAGTTAGAGTGCTTTTTAAGAGCTCCCACCTCTGACATAGCTTAGAATGAGCAATAAAACTAGAGTCCTGGAAATGAGGATGTGACCTGTATTAAGCCTGCCTTGAAATTCTGGTGAAATAGGAATTCAGTTTCTGAGAACGTATTTCAAACAGATCCTGCTCCTAAAATTGTGTTTCCTGATAGAAAAAGCTGGCAGAATTGAGCCAGATTTACACAAAGTTGTCTTGATAAAGTTTCAATTCCTGAGGGCAAAACTATCTTTGTAAATGGACTTCTGCAGAAACAACTTCCTCGTGCTCTGTTGTTGTTATTAAAACCTGATCGCTCTGTATATGGTTAAAAAGGTTTCAAAAAGGTGCCATAATCATGGATATTAGCAGGCAAGAAAGAAATAGTTGTATGTTTGCTTGTGCATGAAAATACTCCTTTCCGAAAACCTTGCAACTAATCTTTTTAGCCATGGCAGGAATAGGCAAAACTGTAGCCTTGAATCAATACCTGTGGGAGATGATGACTAACAGACTCAACTGAGTTTTTTGTTTGGAGGGGAATGCTTAAACTTTTGGAGTTGGTACCAGCTGTTCCTTTGAACAATGCTGTACTTATGATTCAGACCAGGGCGGTTGTGTTGTACGCAAGTAAAACTGATTATTTCCCTTCGTATGCTTACTAAAAAAATATTTAAAAAAATGGAAAGAAACTTTAGGTGGGTCTGAAAGATAGAGGAGCCTCTAAAGTACTTGTGAATCAGTTTTCTGGTGTAACTGCATCCACATGTGAAGTTATTGAAAACACATGTGACTTGGATAAAAGATTACATTTAAAGAAGGGACTAGAACTGGACTACAGACAACAGGGTACTGTGTTTCATCAAACACTGAGCTACACATTTTCAAATGTTTCATGTTAAGAGAAAATGTTTAGATGATTTTAAACAGTGCACTACTCCATTTCCATTCACTTGCTTATCACAGACCCCTTATGAGTGTTTCTGTTATGGAATAATCCACCAAGGCCATTCATCTGGTTGCTTGCTTGGGGGAAGAAAATTGAGTTACAATATGTTTACTCTAAGGAATGGTATTTTGTATTTGTAAGGTTTTGAGCTGGGTGAACCATCTGGGGAGAAGAAACAGCAAACACAGAACTTGACTGAGATTCATTATCATCATTAGCTTGCCCTGCATTTTCAGTATACAAACTGATAATAACTAGTATGTGGTGCAATTCATATTAGCCAAATCTCCAAGAGAAGCTGATATGAATTCAGACAATTTAGTAGTTAAAAAAGGCTGAGATACTTTAAAGTAATTAACAGGCAATACAGAACATGACATAGTTTTGGGAAAAAAAGATGTTTCAGATATCCAAGACCTTTGGTTTATTATTGGTACAGACAGTTCTGGTTCTGTAAGTAATAGCTACAGAAATATAGCTTGAAATATATCTTTGGGTTTGACTTCTGAATCCCAGTCATGAAGTTTTGTTTTTTGTTTTTTTTTTTTTCCTGGAGACGGTAGTGTTACGTAGCCTGCAACAAGGCCTGTACTCCCGACCTTTGTAATGCTGTTTTGTTACAGTGGCCTACTGACAGTGATGTGTATGGACATATTGATTCAGAAATGCAAGATTATTTTAGATTCATGAAGAACAGTAAATATGCATCAAGATGAATAGAAAATGTCAGCAGCAGCACCTCAGTGTTCCAGGCAGCCTGTTCTCCATTTAATGGAGGTGAACCTTAGTCCAAAGTCTTCATAAGTGGAGGATCTTTGCCACCTTTAGATATTGCTAAATGCAACTATTAGTGGCAACCTTCTGCTCAAATAGAGGAACTGCTTGCAATAGGGTGTTGTCTTAAGCCAAAGATGAGGTCCCTAAATGCAGAAGTGCCATTTGAGACAGGAAAGACTAGAATATGAGTGGAACTTTTTTCTTGGATTTGGTGCTTTATAAGGAGGCAAAAATCAATCAAACTATTTTTTCCAAAGGAAGGAGCTAAGCAGTGAACACCAGTTCTGTCTTTACGGATTTGGAATAAATCAAATCCAGCTGTGAAAGGATCATGCAAGCATCTCAACTGAGCTCTAGACTGCCAGGGAGCGAAGGAGATCTCATTTAACTCTCCTTGTGTTTTTATACAGTTGGTCACCTAACAAGTGAAGAAGGCTGAGGTCTAAAGAACGCCCGTGGGGGTTCTTTAAGGAGATGGTTGGGTGGTCAAAGTGAGTTTATAGGCTGGAGGATGTGGCTTGTTATGCAATGGACTGGAAAAAAGACAACTCTCATACTCAACTTCTGCTCTAGATTCCATAGTCAAACTACTGTTAATGTCACCCAACACAGCAATATGAAGACAGGCTGCTCCCTGTCATTAGCTGATAGAAGTGGGTCAAGTGACACCGTTGTGGGGGCTTCATGCAGGTATTGCTTCATTAAATTACTACTTCATCTGGTTGTGGATAAGTGTGTTCCTTTGAAAAGGACCTACCCACATCAGCACATGAATGCCATGAATGGCAAGAACATGGGGGCTGTTCCCTATGAATTTGTGTTTTGAGGGTAAGTGCACTCATAGATTCTCTGCTGTTTAGTAAGACTGGAGCACATAATGGCACTGTTTCCATAGTGGGAGACTGTTTGAATAGACAGAGCTCTCTAGACACATGAATATTGTAGGAATAGAACACTTTTGATTTTCTTTCCCCCTTCTATGCAATTTGGTTTTAAGACTCAAAAGTTATCAAGGTGAATAGACGATAATATCATAGTATAAATCAGTCTAAAATAACCATTGCGTAAATTAGATGAAATACAATGAACCTGTTGCAATGCTGCTGATGGCTGGTTCGTGAAGGTTTGATTTCCTGTGAGAATTGTGACAAAAATACAGATAACAGAGAGATTTTCAGCAAGAAGAAGGTAAACTTCAAGTTATGAATTTCAGCTTTCCTCTGAACTGGAGGAAGGAAACCATCGATGTATGCAGCACTTGATAAATTACTCCCTTCTGTTTATTATATCAGTGTTATTTTCAAAAAATGTGGTTTATGATTATTTGTTTTGGATAGCAGAGTAATCCCTTACTCTTGAAAGCCTCCAAAGTGTCTATCATTAGCAAACATAACATTCATTAGAAGTCATTCTTCTAATTCAGAGTGAATAATGCTGTTTTCCATTGCCAAGTGAAGATCCTGCCTTCAGAGCCACAGTTTCTGCAATTGTCTTCTTTGCTCCAGTGGGCTTGGGGGAGTTAATTTTCATACCTAAATAAGTAATGTAGGTAGAATAACAATATTCCTAAAAGGCATAGAAACAGTTAAAACTATATAAGACATTATCATCCCACCTTTCTTCCTAAAAGAAAGTGTTATCATAATGTTTACTAGTCCTGACTTTGTCTGCCAAGTCTTAGGTCTTGCCAGATCTTTTTCTGCCTAACTAACTTTCCTACTGTCTATGGTGCTGTGCCACTGCTACTTGTTGACTTTGAGTGTCCAGTTGCCACTGTTGAGTGTTTGGCATGACCCATATCACGAGACAGAGCTGTGTGGTGTCCTGCATGGCCTTGGCTACAGAGTATTGCTGCATATGCAGGGGCATATTTGACCAGGACAGAGTGAAATAAAAAAAAAAAAAAAAAAATCAGTCTTTTGTGTGGACTCAGAGGAGTCCCAAGGCTGCTTTTCAAAGGCTGACAAGCCTGTTGTGCCTGCCTAGAGCTCATGCTACAAAGGGCTTCTTCTTCTTCATTGACTTCAGGGCTAGGCAGCTCTTGACAGGTAGGACCAGGATGGAGAGACATGCTTTAGCACTGCCTACTTTCTCCCCTCCAGTACGTGCTGTTCCTATTATTTTTAAGTTTCAACTAGTCTTTCTAGTGTCTAGGGGATGTTAAACGTCCTGCAAATAATGTGGTCTACAAATAGAGGCTGAGTTGAATTTTTCAGCTTTTGAGTTTAAGGAAAATCACTGCCTTGTATTCTGGCTATTTTGTCTGTGTCTATGCTAGTACCTAAAGTAAACAAGATTGGGGTATAGGACAAGCACTGTCCTACAATAGCCTATACTGTGTATTTGTTGCCATGCTTTTTGGCATGGTGTTGGCCCATGCAAGCTAATATTCTCCCAAACAGAGCCCTGGCATGGTTCAGGAACAGGTCAGGCATTATTTGTAACAGGAAATTTGGATTAATTTATCACTTTTTTTCTTTCTTCTCTCCTTTTTTTTTTTTTTTTTTTTTAAAAACAACGTAGCCATATGGATTCAAAATGTGTTATGCTACTGCATGCAATGCCACGAAACAACCCTTGTGCATTGTTTTAATTTGGAGAGACGTAGCTTTTGATGCTGAAGAAGCAAACAGTTGCAATCTGGGAAACATGAGCCAGGCTCTTTTTTGACTTCCTTAATCACAGTGTTATGTGGTACTAACTGAAACTAGCGGAATACCACATTTCTCATCAAACAAACCCGAAACAAATTCTGTTGCCAAAAGGTTCCCATATGCAGTGAGCAGTCTGGTGTAACCAAACTTGTACCTGAAGCAGAGGTCCATCAATAATTGCATGTTATCTGTGTATTACTAACAGATCAACATAATCAATATTGTACTGCCCACTTAACTTGTGGTGGTTAAGATTAAACCATCACTGTATTGTTATACTCTTACGTTGTTCTTCTGAAGAAGCAGAAAGGAGAGTTATACTGATTTGTATCAATCCAGCATTTGACTGGAAAGTGTAAAAAGACACAGCTTAATAGAGACATTAGCTAGATCTACAGTTTCCAGTACATCTGCATATGGGGTAAGAGTAATATCACGTAAATTTGGTCACCTAAATGGTAGATGCTGGTTCCAACTTTCCAGTTTGGGAAGCAGCTGTAGAGTCTAATTCATGCCATGCTCAGAAAGGCAGAAAGAAGATACTGTGCTTTGCTGAACCCAGATGCTAGCTTTTTGGGTTGCTTTTACAACCCAGGAATCATTTTATTATCATTTATTTGCTGTTTTCTCAGTGCTTTATACTTTTTTCCTGTCACAAGCTCAGATATTTCTTTCTCTTCTTCGATTCTCCTTGTCATGCATGGCTTTCTCTTACTCTCTCACAGCTCAAGAATTTGTTTCAGTAAAGCTGAGTGAAGGCCACAACAAAGTGATTAACAATATACCTTGGGTTGCACGGCTTTTCATTTCTTTGAATCTTCATGAGGTTTCCGTCAGCCTATTTCTCCAGCCTTTAAAGATCCCTCCAGGTCACACGACCCTCTGGTGTGTCAGGCATTGCTCCCAGTTTGGTGTCATCTGCAAAGACTGAGTGATCTGTAGCTCCTTGGGTTCTCCTTCTTGAGGATACGAGTGACATATGCTTTCTTTCAGTCTTTGGCCACTGCCAGTTGCTATGATCAGTCAAAGGTTATTAAAAGTGGACTCACAAAGACATCTTCCACCTCCTTCAATGTTCATGGGTGCATCGTATCAGTGCCCATGATATTACGTATGTCCAGTTTTCTTAAGTATGCCCTGACCTGATCCTCTTCCCCCAAAGGTATATCCTCCTTGCTCCAGACTTTGCTCTGGTTTGTAGGACCTGGGATTCTTGCTAGTAAAGACTAAGGCAAAGGTGGCATTCAGTACTTCCAGCATTTTGTTGAGCAGTGACCCCACATTTTCTTTAGTCTTCTTTTTTCACCTTTGAAACTCTTGTTGTCCTTAACTTCTTTTGTCATATTAGATTTCATCTGGGCTTTACCTTTCCTAACTTTATCCCTGGATGCTTGGACAAATTTCAGTATTCCTTTGAGGTTACTTGTCCTTTCTTCCACCCTCTGTAGGCTTAGTTTTTATGTTTGAGTTTGTCATTCAAGAGGCCTCCTGTCATTTTTGTCTGATTTCCTGCTCAATGGGATGGAACTCTACTGAGCTTGGAGGAGGAGATTCTTGAATATCAAGCAGCTCTCTAGGGACCTTCTTACCTCCAAGGCCTTATCCCACAGGACTGTTTCAAGCAGATCTTTGGAGAGGCCAAATTCTGCCCTCCTGGAGTCCAGAGCTGTGAGCTTGCTTGTCACCCTCCTTACTACCCTCAGGATCTTGAACCCCATCATGGTCCACATGCAATAACAGCAGGGGTTAGTAATCAGAGAGCTGGATGGGCTCCTGCAGTGTCTCCACATCATCCTATATCCTGTCTCCTGGCAGGCAGCAAACCTGTTGAGATAACTGGTCAGGTCAACAAATGGGTGCCTCTGGATCCCCCAGCAGGGAGTCAAACATGGCAATGAATCGTCTTTTTTTCTTGATAGTGTTGTATGTCTTAGGGTTAGGTAGATAGGATCCTTTTGCTGGTTTACCTAACCCAAAAACTTTTACAAGCAAAGCACTTACAGTTTGCTGGGTGCTATCTGGCATGCCAGACCACTGGTATTTTCTTGTTAAAGGTGACCCATGCCTTCTATTCTGCTACAAACAGCTGTGGGGTGTTGGACCATACAATGCAAATAAAAGTTTATTTCAGGGCCAAAATTGAAGAGGATTTTTTCAATTAGTCTTTGGTTTTAGAGACTATTGTTAATTAAAAATCATCATTCCGTAGGCAGAGCTGAGCTTAGAAATGGGTATTAAAGGCAGTATTTTCATTCAGCACAAAATATTTCTTTTGAGCAGAACATAAGCTTCCAGAGGAGAAGACAGGGTGTTAAGAACCTTCCAGCACATGGAAAAAGGAAATCAGAAATCTTGGAAATAAAACAGAAACATCTACAGCATTGATAGAAACAAAATCCATCAAAGAGAGAAAATGAGCCCTGTAAGGCAGAATAAAGGAAGAAACCCAAAATATAATCCCATTTTCCCATAGCTATGAGGCAAGATAGTGAATGAGAAAAGGCCATAGGACAACTAGGTAAACAGCTATGACAACTGCTGAAACAAGTTCTTCAGGAAACTCCTCAAAGGGAAAATAAAGAGGGTACCAGTCCTACTTTGCATTCTTATTGCTGATTGCTTGCATTTGTTGTTCATTTCAGAAAACTTGTTGAATAGAAATTAAGAAAAAAACCCCAACAAACCAAACAAACCCTGCTGTTTATTCCAGCTAATATATAGAAAGTCAGCAGAAGATTTAAGAACATTATGAATGCCAAGTTAGACATTAAATTTGTATTTTAGTGGGCTTTAGCATTTTGGAAGATGACATTTAAATGTCATATTACTTTAATTTAAGACTGGGAGCATATATTTACAAGAAGACTATAAGTACAGCACTCATTTTAGCTTTGTTTAAATTTCTTGCTCTCCATTTTTTGAAGGAAACAAAACAAAGCACTGACTATAAATTTCCATTGAATATGTTTGTTCTGTTACTTTTTGTATTGCTAATGCTCAGTCCAAATACTACTTCTCTCTACAACTGTTTTTGAAAAGGTAAAAAAAAAATAAAAAAAAATCAAAGACTTAATTCCTCAAAAGGCAATTGTTTTAATTTCACCTTTCTTACCAGAGTAGAATGTCTGACGTGAAAGACTGGTGACAGCCCTTAGGTTTGTAGTCTCTTTCTGAAGCCTTGAGAGACATGGCCTTATTTTGCTTTGCTTCCTCAGGTGAATAAACTCTTGCCCTGAGGTCTTGGCAAAACCCACCAGTGGTCAGCCAAGGGTTAAGACGTACAGCTGGGGTCCCAGCACACTGAAATCCACCCACCTAACGGCAGGCTTTTGCTTTAATGTTAGCTTTACCTTAAAGTCCTTATCTAAAGGCTGAGAAAAAAAACTCTTCAGCTTGTAAAGCAAAAAAATTGGTTGGAAACAAAATCCAAGCTGCTTCAGTAGGCCTGATTCAGTTGCTCTGATTCTTCAAGTGAAAACAAGCCATTTGCCATCTGGTAATTACCTTGGGGACTGAGGTGTAAATCCCTGTTCCTTAATCTTCCCCTCTTTAAGAAAACATTTTCTCCTAGGTGGTCCAGATGGCGAGGGGCCTTCAGACAATGCATAGAGGTGACCAGTGATGGTTTGCTCCAGCGCAGCAGGAGGTCCTTGGGGTGAGAGGGAGGGAAGAGGGGAGGGAGGGAGAGCTCTCCTTTGCAAATGGATTGTCAGATGGCTGGCAAGTGCCGCGTGAGTCTGCGTGAGAAAGCTCTCTGTGGGATCCCACAGCAGCCCTGCATCAACCACCCCTGCCCCTAAGCTGGTGGAGATAGTCATCAAGGATGGGACTAGGCACAGGCAGAACTAACCAACATGGTTGTTCTTTGTCTCTGTCTCTCTCTTTATATTTACTTATGCATCCAAACTACAGTTGAAATGCCTCTTTCCAGTCATACTGATTAAATGACAGCTGTGTCAATTCTTACCCTCTTGGTTCAAAGAGAATTGCCCTGTTTTCTTTCGAAATCTAAGCTGAAGAGAAGTTGACCAGGCATCCAAGCTGGCTGTCACAAGAAAGAAGAAACAACATTATTTTTAGAGGCTGTTTAGTAACGATATTTGCAGCACTTCCCTTCAAGAGGGGGACTCCTTCTTCTCCTCTTGTGACTTTTAAAGTAGCCAGAAGCTAAATTAGGCCACTGGGAGGGGGAGGCTGCTGTTTCTCAAACTTTGACCTGGTTGCTCACTTAGTCCTTGGCAGATGTCAAAGAGTTCGGTGTAGGTTTCAAGCCTCCTTTTAATTGCAGCTTACCATGCTAGGGGGTACAGAGCTGTACCAAGGGGATGCTGCCTGCTCCACCATTGCTCTGACTAGTGGTGTACTTCAGTAGCTCTGAAAAAGAAGAGAGGAAGCAGGGACCATATTTTTTTTCCTTGCTCATACTTCTTATACACTCATGGCTTTAATTCCCAAATCCCCTGTTTTCCGACCTGGAGACAGTCACTATGTGTGCATCAAAGGTGCTGTGCTGGCATGAACTAACAACTGAACTAACAGGGAGGCAGATAAAAGGATTTTGGAGAGCTGCAGTTGTCAGATGGGAAATCAAAGGTCCTCGACTTCACCAGGGTATGGATCAGACACTGCAGATGACCCAGCCCTCAGGGAATTCTCCCTCTTCTAAAGGGCCTACAACTGAAAAGAAGTCATCAAATAACCTGCACCCACAGACAACCTTTGGATAATCTCCATGCCTCCAGAGCTGCTGTGCAAAGTCACAGATGGAAGCAATGAGGCATCTCAGGCCGGGAAGCTCCTAAGGAGGAGAATGGAAAAAAGAGAGAATAAAAAAGAGGGAAGACAGGGCTGAGGAGTAAATTTCCCCTCCCATTTACCCCAGATGGGTATAACGCACATGATGCAGAAGAACAGGTGTTCTTACAGGCATTGGACTAGTGTAAAAGACAGTTAAAAAACATTGCCTGAAAGGAGAGTTTAGACACAGAGATATCTGTGCGGCTTTGATGTCCCAAACACAAAAAGACAGAAGGCTAATACTTGTGCCTCAGACTCATTGCCCTTTCTCCACCACAAGTTCAGGTGCCTAGAAAGACAACCAAGGAAAGGAAAATGCCATTTTATCCTCTTGCAGGGATGCAAAGGCATATTCTACCCTGCGTATCTTGTGCCCTTCTAATAATGCTGCAGTGGGAATACACAACAGGTTGGCCAAATGGTATGTTTTTTTGGAGCATTTGAATGAACTTCTTCAACTGGTTTTGAAGTGTCCTTTTCATGCTTAAATAACAATTTGCTTGTGTGTTCCCCACAAAAATGTCATATCAGAACCATTCACAACACCTGGCACGAAAGTGCCCCAAAGGAACCTTTGCTTGTGGTAAACAAGTTCATTGATTTCTCCAGAGCAATCCACATAATCCTTGGAAAATTATAGATTGACTTGGTTGAAAAAAAAAAAAAATTGGCCAGTCTAACCATTAAAACTGAATTAACATTGTTGTTTTTGGTAGTGATTTGAAAATAAATTAAGAGTATGCAAAGTTTCTAAAGCAATTCTACTCTGCATAAGTTGGTGTTGAACTTAGAATGATCTAAAAACAATAGCTATTTTATGAGATGTAGGCACTAGGAGGAAAATTTAAAGCTGTGCTTCCAATGTGAAATTTTACAATTTCCTGATCTTGCAATGTTTCTCTTTAGTACTTTAAAAAAAACACAGAAACTCAGTTTCTTAAACCTAATTATGTTTTCTAAATATTTTTTTCTTTTACAGAAGATTTCTTCACTGTGTGTATAATGCTAAAGATTGAGTTATCCCAGATAAAATTACTTAGGACCACTGTTCTGCTTCTGGATTGTCACTGACATTTGAATCTGGATGAATTAAGTCCCTGACTAATAATCTTGTTATTGTCTGAGATGTGTGAATGACTGAATTTTGACTGGTGATTATGAAAATCAGGTATTTATCCCTATTCTAGTTGCTGTGTCCATATCTTTTTAGGTTTGGTTTGTTTGTTGTTTTTTTTTTTTTTATAAATATATGGAGTATACCAAATATGGAGGATGTAAAAAAACTTCCTGGTTTTTCCCTTCTTCAAAATCCTGTAAAAAATGTTAGGCTACTTCTAGAATTAAAACAATATTCAACAATAAAGGGTTCAAAAAGGCTAATTAGGAAAGGCTGAAAGAAACTGTTATAATTATTGAGAAATTTTTCCAATTGTTTTTGCCAAAAAAATTATATCTTGAATTTAGCTGCAAACCCCTGTGCTGCAATACTTGGCTAGTACATTAGATGTCTTTAAAATTTGCCTTAAATTCACTGTTGACATATCTGTCTATTACAATAGCACATGCCAAAGTGTATTTTCCCTAGGGAATGCCAGTCACTGATTTGGTCTCATCAGCACTAAGTCTCATTCTTTCCCTTACAGTATCTTTGGGTTTGAACTCTTCCTGCACCATTTCTGGAGTAACACTGGACACATGGTGGCTTTACGGGAGGTGAATTTTAAGCCAAGGTGTCAGGAGGTGTTCCGCCTTTGCAGAACTTCAGTTTCCCCAATGGGAAGATGTTATTTCCCTACTCAAGGCTGTAAAATGCTCATATACAACATCATTATTATTCTACTTAATTCAACCTACTTTCCATGTGTTGTTTGAAGGTACAACCTCTTCTTACTTTTGCAGTTTCTTGCAGAACTCATGCATGTGAATTTTAGGTCAGATTTATTCTCCCTAAACTTAACATCCAGAATGTGAAAATTATTAGCAAAGTTGATGTAATTTCATGAAGACTTTTGAACTTCAGGTGCAACCCCTCTTCCATCTATATTCTACAAACCCTGCAGCTCAGTTTCTAACAGCCAGCCATGAACTCACTGTTCATGGGTCTAGGCTTTTTCTTCCCATTCAGTTTAGCCACTTTGCAAAGCCTGTACCTTTGGAAGCACAGGAAGGCACATGTGGGTTTAGGAACACTAAAGACCCATTACAGACAGTTAGCAATGCTGTGCTTATCACTTGCTTTGTGAACAATCTAAATTTTAATACAAAATTTTTGAAAATCATTTATCCCTTTTAAAAGGATAACACAGCCTGAACTGAAAGGAGGCAACATGATATTAACCTGAAGGCCTGTTAAACTGCACCGTGGTTATAAATTTTGTGGAATTCCTTTGTATTTACAGTAACTGCCAAAACAGATTTAATCCTTTAAGGCCTCAAGATGTACATTTCTTGGCTTGTGTGCTGGGACATTTTCATACTGGAAAATGATGTATATTTTCCATATACACTCTGGGTTTCTTAAAAAAATGGGTAAAGTCTACTTAGTTTAAGTACAATGTAAAAACTGAGAGGTC
>JAYRBT010000082.1:140311145-140334594 GCA_036023395.1 Myiotriccus ornatus | reverse complement strand
GAAGTGAAACAAGCCTCATACAGAAATTGAAACATAGAAGGAAAATTTTATTAAGGTAAAAGGAAGCTGTGGATTTCTAATGTTGCTACTATTTGTGGTTTAAGAACTACAGGACAAACTATGTATTAAAAATCTTCTACTTTGCAAGGAAACACAAGAAAGATTTGCAGTGTTATAGGGTAAGAGATTTACAATTAAATTAAAGTGAGAACAAATGTATAACTATTCATGTTGATTCCATTCTGAAGATGATCTTGGATTCTGCTGGATTCAGTGGTAGTTTTGCCATTGACTCTACACAGCATAGATGCTACATTTGCATTATAAGTCCAGGTTGTTATAATTAGAAATGAATTTAAATATTGGTGCTTAACTCTGCATTGCAAGTTTCCGAGAGTCTCATATTGTCTGAAGCTGCGATTTTGGTTTGGGCCCACCTCCAGGGCAGGGAGAGGCTGATTAGCTGCAGAATCTGTCTGAGATCTTGGTCAGCGATATTTTTATATTTTTGTGGTTCAAATGATGTATGCTGTAGTATGAAAGCAATACTTTTCTCTCATTAATCATATTTCAGGAAATGGGAAGCACATGATCACCAAACAACCCAAAGGATGAAAATAAAGACAGGAATGATGGTAAGTCAGCCAGTGTAAAAACCTTTATTAGACCAAGAAATACAATCAGGAAGAAAAGGTTCCCTGACAAAAAATTTCACAGACTTTTTGTTCTCATTGCTGCTATTTTTTTTTCTTGGAGGATTTTATAAGTTATTAGTTAAATAAACATAATAAAATATTAGTTATTACTCCTCTAGTAAAAATAGCTAAGAAAAAGACCATTTTGTTTCTAAAGTCTTTGGAAGAAAAGCATATGCATACATAAATAAACTTCTTATATTGTTGTTGATGTAAAAAATTTTTCTATTGAAGATTACTATTCTGTGTTTTTTTAGGGATTTCACTAGTGAAGTAGAATATACTCTGTTAAAAGACTTAAAAGCTAAGTAGCTGAAACTTTGCTTCTACTTACCAGTCATAACTTGATTTTAAAGTTTTGAGATTTTGCTGGCAGTGAAAGGATTTAAAATAACATGGAATGTATCTCCCATCACCACTGATGACAGAACCAGCTGCTGCAGCAGAGAAACTAAGTCCCTGACTGTTCTTTTATGTGATTCTTTCCATGGTTTATCCTGTCCACTTCTCATGGCCAGCAGTTTGAGTTTTCTCCCATCCAAGAAAGGATGTTTTTTTAGCAGTCTCGGATAGGCAAGTCATGGACAGGAAGTGGACAGTCATGGCATCCATGGACAGGAAGTTTGAAGGGTTTCTTTTGAGAATCCACTCAGTGCTTTTCGGCTCCACACTGCTCTTTGGAAGAAATCATATTGTGTTTGTGCCCCAGATGAAAGGTGCTTTCTTCGGGTTTATCTTAAACCTAGTGCTTACTGGCTTCCTTAGGCACCCTGAAGCAATTGCATTCTGAGGATTAAGAAATACTTTCTTCCTTCTGGATATTATAGACCTTTATTCGTCTAGTCTCCTGTCAGACAAGCTTTAGCTTAGGGTCCAGCACCTCTGCCATGCTCAGGAAGAGCTCAGTGTATCTGCCAGCGACTAGGGCTGTGATACTCGAGTTATGCAGCCCCTGTGGAAAGAAACCACTGGATGTTTGTGGCTTTCCTTCGGGGAACTAGGGCTTTCCTTTGCGGATCTTGGGAGCTCATTGCCATTTTTCTAGGTAAAGTATGTAGATATGGAAGAGCCAAGTTTAGGGAAATAGTCCTAAATTAACACTTTGAGTATGAGCATACTGACAGGTTTTGTTTTGTAATGACAGTAAAAGCTGCATTTTTTAATGGCAGATGTTGCCTTTTTTTGATTTCTATTTTGTTACCACATGCTCTTGTCTTTGGTTGTGAGCAGTAAAAAGCCCCGCTAAACCTACTAAGAAAATAAAGGTAGGAGTCACTTTTTGTGAGGTTCCCAAAGGTCAAGAGAAAATGCTTTCCAGTGATTTAGTGGGTGAAAAGTCTGGGTAGGAACTGAATAGATATACTGCACTCCCTGAGAAAAGGTGGAGCACAAAGAAAGCCTTAGATGGAAGGAGGAACTGTGAGCATGTGTGTGTGCCCTTGTGTATTTGTAAAGCAAACCTCTGAGCTCCAAGGTGGTTTATTTATTTGCAAACACAGCCCGTTTGGAGAGCCTCCTGAGATGCCCACCTCGTCTTCATGGGGGTCTCCACCCTGCTTGCAAGATGAAGAATGATGCATAAGGCTATAAAATGAGGAAATAAATTTCTTTGCAAAACAAAGCCCAGCCAGGGTCCCTCACCACAAGACGTGCTTCTGGCACAATCACAAGAACCGTAGTCACCAGGAATATGAACAAATCATTAGGAGATAGAAGGAACCTTGAAGTGTGCTAGGATGTAGTGCTACATGACCTTTGCTTCATAAGCAGTTGAAGTGTAACAACAAGACTTTCCTAGGGAAAAAGAAGTCTTAAATTCTGTGTGTTCTGTTACTGATGGATCAATGCTCAAGATGAATTTAGGCCTTCAGGGTTGCACATATTAACACACATGTAGAGCTGTGCTCAAGCTAAGAAGTTGTATGCTACTCTTTGATATATTGTAGCAGTGAGGTACTGTTGTTGTGACTTCTGTGAAAAAATCTATGAATTTTAGAATTTGATTTTACTGATCCAAGCATCTGGGTAGAGTGATCAATTATCAGATTTAAACAACACATTTCTGTTTTTAAAGCATAGGTGACATGGAAACTGTCAGACTCACTTTTACAATGATTGCATGATGGGAAGTTTTGCTTTGTAAAACTAAGGCTATCCACATCCCTTAGAGTAAGCAAGCACCTAAGACATTTTATAAAGCTGTGCCATGAAATCTTGTCAAATATCAGAATTGACACCCAAACTTTTGACTAGCAAGGGAAACTGCATTCAAGTATAATTTGGATATCTATGCCAAAAAATTGCTACAAGATATCCCTTGGATTTTATGAGTCTGAAATCCCACTATTCCATGAGTTAGGCTAATGCAGTGATGTGTTTATATAAATATATGCAGTTATTCTTTCACAAGGATGCTTACTACATTTTTTTTCAGTGATTTCTTATAAAACATTTTCAGCAACTGTTAGTATCTGGTCTGGTTGTCTCAATGTAACAGCTGTATTTTGCAGTACTACAGACTGGCTCCAGGGAAACCACTGTGGTCTCTCTGTTCCTGGTGTTTTAAAGCTCTGTTGATATGACAGGCCATAATGATTTGGAATGAGGATTATGGTCTATCACTAAATAGCATGGTATTATGCATGTACCACAACACAGTTACTGTGATTTTTAAAGACATATTCTTGGAAGCCTCATTCGTTTGTGCAATAACAACTCATCCCAGCATCATTTATGTGTAAAAAGAGTAGGATTATGCTTTGGGAGTGCAAACAGGAATTGCATCAGTACAGGTCGGAGATGCAGAACATCAGAAAGCAGAGGCTGCACGATTCTTAATGGGAAATGGTAGCCTATGCTTTTTATATTCTGAGTGTATCTTTGTGCTCTTAACAGCACACTTCAGTAGCCCCCCCAGAAATTCAGGTTACGCATGAAGAAGGGCTTCCAGAGCAGGGTGAAACCCAAAATTAATTGCCAGAGCTCCTTTACCTCTCAATTTTCCTTAGCCCTGCGGAAAAAGGTCACTAAAGCAAATTTAATCTTGTCTTACTCATTGCTTTTAATTGCCTTTTATACTTACACTGAGTATAACAAAGAACTTACTTAATATCCGATGACTTTTTTCCGAATTTTCCCTTCTAGAAATTAGAAAACAAAACATATGTAGCAGATGATGTTGATGGCTTAGTAGGATTTAATCACATTGGAGGGAAGGTTAATATTCTTAGAACAAGCAGAAGTTCTAGGGCATTACTTTTCATTTGTAATATCCACGCACATCACTGATATACTTTTGAGAGTGATCCCATGTCTCACTGACACTAGTAGAAAGAGTTTTCTGAATTTAGTTTTTAAGGATGCTTTCCTCCATAAGATGGAAAGAGTCTGTTGATGTACCACAAGGGTGCTTTACAGAGAGGATATAAAGCTATAGTGGAGAGACCAGGAAAAAGAAAGCTTCAAACACTTTTTTCTCTGTTCAAAGAAAGAGTGAACGGGAGGTCTGATGTTAGTGAAAAAAAAAAGAAGAAAAATTCAAACAAAAAAAATTTGTAATTGTGAATGAAATAAGGTGGAGCCACAATCAGAAGACAAGTCAGACAACAATGCCTTGAAATGGCAGATTACACATTTGAGTGTATGCAATTCTTGGTGGTTGCAGTCACTACCAAGCACCAGAAAGGCAACCTTGTTAACTTTCTTAACCCCACCAGCTCTTAGCTCCTTCTAAGGTCAGAAAGGAGCAGTGTTTGCAGTGTCTTGGTGTTGAGTTTCCATATACAGAAAGAATAAATAATTATTTTCAACCTTCATAAATTATCATATAGGAAGAAACCCTATATGAAACAAAAAAGCGTATAATGTGCAAACGAGAGCTCAGTATTTTAGTGTGTCGTGTCTGCAACCCTTTGCCCAGCACTGGGTAAAAATATGGCTGTTGCAGCCCTCAACAGAGATCTGTATAGAAATGAGGTCAGCCTCACATCTCAGCTCTTAACAGGCTTTTAGACATGCAAACAGTCTTGATGACTAGAAAGCTAAACTGACCACACTCAGTTACAGTTCAGCCAGAGAGAACAGTATTCCACGTGATTTATGTGACACTGTGTGTGGTAAGTGAGTGTGTTAATGTATTTATTGCCTGGCTAGACTTCTCTTGTTCTGACCATGTGCTCTTCTCTGACAGATCAGGAAAGTCATAATAAGCAACTACTCCTTTTCTACAAACACTCTTGTGTTTGGAGCCTCACAAGGTCAATCTTCCCTCTGTTTCTCTTCCCATGGAACAATGCCATGAAAGAGGAGAGACTGAGACCGTCAGAAATTGTGACCTATTTTAAAGATGCTGGAACATAGTGTGCAATGTTCATCCTCTTTAACAGAAAACTCACTTTTGTTTTCCACAGACAGTATTTCTACAGCTGAAAATGGATGTAAAACAAAAGCTATTGCTGTGTTAGACTGTTTTTCTGTGGAGAAGCAGCTAATGGAAACGGAGAAGTGCAAAAAACCATCAGGCCAGCTGAGCCTTCAGCTACACAGCCACAGTCAATGGAGTCAACACAAAAGGACAAGGCTGTGCAGAGTTGCAATCTTTGCTAAACTGATCATACTCTGAATGATATTTCGTATGGCAAAGGCTGGGGCTTGAATTATATACATTGTGGATTTAGGCTTGATCTCCTATGGTAGAATTTGGCACTAAATCTTCTACTGAAATTATCCTGAAATATTTGGCTCTAACTAAATTGTGTTTAATCTGAAACAGGAACTGCTGTGCAGTAGCAGCTTACTGCCATAATGGCAGCACAAGATAAGAATAAAGCTGTAGTATGTTAACTCAGTGCAATCAACCAGATTGATTAGATATTATTGATAAATATTTCTCTATTCTTCTATATCATGGGAAATCTACTCCTACTTAGGTCTTCTTTCCAAAGTCCCACTGCCCCATCTTATTTACCATTTGATGCTGCCAATGTAACATGCTTTTGTGAGATGGAGGCAGTGCTTTATTGTCTGCAATCAGAACATTTAAAATATATTACATTTAGGAGCATCAGAGGTCATTATCAACACCCGTGGGTCACAGTTGTGGTTTTCTTTGGATGGACATTCATCATCAAGAAAGTGTCTTCTGTCCTGGTTTCTACTCAGTCTGAAACTATGTAGACTTGGGTGTGTATTTGAAAGTGAAATGTTCAACTCCTGTTAAAGGAGACTGGAAGCAGGAGTCAATTGCTTCTTCATAAGTTTATAAGCATACCTGAGATGTCCAGGTTGCCCTTGCTGTATGGCTGGTACTCTGGATAGACACATATCCGCTCATCAGCCCTGTGTGGATGTCTCAGATGTCCTGGAACAATTCCAATGGCACCACACACTTCTGCTTGGGCAAATAAACCACCGACGGACTCAACTCTGTCATTAAACTTCCGGACATCACTCAGCTATGTAGCCAGTAGCTGTATCTTACATGGTAAGGAAGAGTGTTCTCTAAATTGCCCAGAGGTATCACTCAGCTGTTTTAGGCATTCAGGACCGTTTGAGATGCTCTCAGGCACCCTGGCTTTGTCTGGCCTCTATCTGTTGCTCCAAGCAAGGTATGGGTCTCCTGCAAACTTTGTGTTGAGTCTCCAGGTCCACACTGGCCCAGATACGGGCACTTCTGGTGGCAGAAAACCCCAGTGCAATTGACCTAAAAACTGTATCTCCAGTGACTATAATGCAATTGCTGGCTCACAAGTACTTACCTATATTCACTCTTGCACTGCAACTTCCCCTCATTCTCACAAGATACGCAGCTTTTCAAACGGAGGCACATGGCCATCTGTAGATTGGTCCTGAGAGGTCTGCAAAAGATGACTTAGCAAAGCAGGTATATGTATGCCTGAAAGTTCAGCAGGTATGTAATATTTTGACAGGGTTTGCATCAACACTGGAGATTCAGCAGGGCTCCATGTATTGAAGCATTTATAAAACTTGTATTGAAATTGTAGACACCACAGTGTGTGGGTGTACATGCTGCTGCCTTTTCTTACCAGAGGATAGACAAACTTTTGTAGATAGAGGTTTTGGCAGAATAGAATTGTTTTGTTAGGCTTAATTAGTTATGAATATTTATAAATGATAAACGTAAGAAACACCATACTGTTTAGACCAGTGGTCATTCTAGTCTAGTATTTCACCTCCACTAGCAGCAGAGAAGATGGTTTACTGGGGAAGCACGTATACCTAGTCCTTTTAAATCCTGGGTAGTCCCTCTAGTATCACTTTATGGACAAGTTTTCTATAAATATGTCTATTCCCTTTGTGAACTTGTGTTTACTTATTTCAGTCTATACCAAAGTGGCTGAAAGCCATTTATCAACACACTATAATCAGTAGTCAGCTGACACCTTAACAATCATGTGTGTTGATATTATTTATACTACTATTTAAAATTTATATTTCTGGTGTATATTCTTACATCTAGGAGGTCATGGACTTAAGGTGTTAGGCACTGTAAAAAGCTGGACTGTCCATAATCTATCTGCTGTGTATGGGTTTGCTGTTTTTCATGTTCCAGGAAAAAACCCCAACCATTTAAATGGAATTTTATCTTCACAATTTGGCCTAGTTTTTTTCCCACTGATAAAAGGAAAAAACATGAATGCTTTTATTTTAAAAATACTTGAGAGGAACCTTTGTTAATGTTGTGAAACAGCGGTAACTCTGAGTCACAAAGTACTTAGATGAGATATTATACAATCACAATTTGTATCAAATCCCTCCTGCTGTTTTAATTTCTGTCTGCACCCATTTTTCATGTTGACTTGACAGAGTCAGGATGCAGTCTTAGAAATGGAGCATTTATCTTGCAGCGATAAAGTTTATGCCTTTAATGTTACCTTTCAAATATAAGAGTAGTCTGACAAATTGTCTGGGTAGTTTCAGGGTTTATTTGCTGTAGTGCTCGCTGGTTATTAGCATTCCCCATTTATTTCATGCAGCTACTGAATTTTAGTTCATTAAAGCAATCTAGTTGTATACTTTTCAACAGGACCAGACACCTGCTAAGAGCTATGCATGTGCTCGGACACTCTCCTAAATCAGTCTTTGCCTGCAGAGTTGTCAGGGACATGCTACAGGAACTTCTGAAAATGACTTAAGATATGATCGTATCCAAGCCAGATCCCTATTTGTACTGAACTATTTTGATACATATGAACTACACTATGCAAGGCAATTTGTCCTCCCTCTGGCTGTCTGCATCCTTGGTATTCGTTCATAAAGGCATATTCAAAGGAAAGTCCTCTCTACCCTTGTATTTTTAAAGTTGCTCCTACCTGCTATGTCTTTTGAGTTTTCCTTTCTTGTTCTATGAAGTCAAGCTGGCAGAATTTCACAACATCCAGCCAATATCCATGGTAAGTTTTGGGAACAAATTGATGTGTTCTTTCTTTTTCTCATTTCAGCTGAATAAAATCTTCCCTTGTGCAAATTGACATTTTCCAGATGACGCAGGGATAAGAACTGGGGTTCTGTTTCTTCTTTTTAAGACAAAAAAAATTGAAGTAAAGCCAGATGGGAGTTTTGCCAACAGGAGCTGGTCTCACACAGAGATGTCCAAGTGAAGTGGGCAGTGGGAAGAGAAATGCAACCATAGTGCCAGAGAGGTGACAGAAGGGGCCCGAAGAAGAAGAGCCCGTCCCCCTGGTCAAAACTCAGAAGTGGTGAGCATGGTTTCACAAAGTCTGCATGGAGCAGAGTATCTGAAGGGCTTGCTCAGGTATCTTGCTGAACTGGTATCTTTGTCAATGTCTTTGAAGGAAGAGCTGATGTTCAAAAAAATGCTACGGCATTGAAACATGACTCTTCCAGTGAATTCTCCTCCTGCCTTCACATGCCCATGTGGATCCTGACACAAGGTTCGTGGAGTAATAGATAACTCACAGATGAAGCTGATGTATCAGTCTTAACTTGAACAGGGCCTTTTCTCTCCTTTTTATTGCAGAGGGTAAAGGATGTGGCCTTATCTTGAGCACACCATGACTCCTGTCAGTTGGTGTCACAGCTGGAATGTTATTTAAGTCTAATTTCTTTTATCTGAAAGTATTTATGTGAGCAGATAAAGCATTATACCTCTATCCTAAAGTGCCCTGCTCCACTTCAGTGCTGCAGATAACATTGAGTTGTGCTGAAGCTGCCACTCTGTGGACAGGAAATCAATTCTCTCCCCCATTCTCTGCTTGATCTTTCATGGTGGATAATGGGGATGTGTGTGTGATGGTACTGACAGATCTCAGGATGCAGTCCATTAAGAGGTTAAAGGGAATCTCATCTTCAGACTGTAGGACTATCTGTATTTACTGCTTTTCTCTGACTTGAAGCCTCAGTTTAGAAGCCAGCAGGTCTCTTCTCACTCTTCTCACCACTCATAAAGAGCTTACTCAAGCAGGGCTGTTAATGTAGCTGAGAGAAAGTACTATTCTGTGTGAGTGAAACTGTCAAGAGCTGTCTTGAAGTGGAATATATGAGATTTATGGATTTGAAATGCAAAAAACATTACCTGAAATGCAGTCAAGTGCTTTCTAGGACTGCTGATAGAGCCCTTTTTAGAAGGAAGCAGAGGAGTTGGGAATGAAGGAGTGAAGTTGAGCCTGGAAGAAGGGAAGTGAGGGGGAAAGTGTTTTTAGCTTTGCTTTTGCTTCTCCCTATCCTGCTCTAATTTTTAACTGGCAATGAATTAAACTATTTTTCTCCAAATCAAGTCTGGTTTTTTTTATATGACAGTAGTTGGTAAATGATCTCCCTGTCTCTATCTGAAACCACGAGATTTTTAATTTTTAAATCTTCCCCTGCCCTGCTGAGGAGGGGATGTAAGAGAGCAGGTGGGTGGCACCTGGAAGTCAGCCTGAGTTAAACTACCACAATCACCCATGCACTCCCTGAGGTTAATGCTAGCAATCTCCATTAGAAGTCCTGAAAAGTTAATTGTGGACTGGGAGATGGGAATTGGAATGAAAAAATCATATGCAAAGAGATTCTTATGGCTGCATCTAGTTTTTATGAATGTCCCTGATGCAGGAAGAACATGGCTTGTGTAAGCTCTGATAGAAATACAAAGGGGAAAAACGTGCTTCCCTACATAGCTCTATTTCCTAGAAATATATGAAATTTTGGGCTTTTATTATAGCTAGTAATCAAAGAGAAACAATTAAAAATATTGTTGTATGTAATCACAAGCTTAAGAAATCTCTTTAAGAAATGGACACTGACTCACCTTCCTTAATCATCAGAACGATGAATGTAAGTGCCCTTTCAAGTCAGTGGAGAGAAAGAAATATTTCTGGTCTTTGGTAAATCTGATCTACAATTTGGAACAAATACAAGGCAAATTTTACAGGTTGTGTGTAATGAACCTCTGGAATATGCTCCCAGTGGAGCACATACAGTGTCTGCAAACACAGGCTTAGATGGGTTCATGGGCAAAAGGGATGTAAAGGGAAATGGTCAGGTCTGTATCTTCCATTGTCGCTAATCCAGTGACTCTGGACACTGGTAGAGTACAGGGGTGGTGGCCTGCAGAAAGTATCCAGAGCTTTTCCTGGCAGCATCCTCTACTGCTGCAATCAAAGCACTGGACTCAAAAGGACGTTTCTTGTGCTCCAATATTGCCTATAGCCCCAGGCATTACTCCTCCACTTCCACCTGTCTCTGGATTCTACTTCCTCTCCTTCTTACCTTCCCAGGTCCGACTGCCCTGTACATGTCACACAGAAAATACAGAGACTGGGACATGACTGATGGGCAGACATTATTGAAGTGTAGATACTGTGTATTTTTTTGTCTTTTACTCCTAGGATACTCTCTGAGGTTACTCTGCTTGTGAAAACATATAGATGTTGTTTATATGACAGTAATTGGTGAATTTCAGTTACAAATAATGACATTTTCTTGTACCAATAACGGAGAAGGTGTTTCCTATCTAACAGCTTTGGGTATTGTATTCAGCCTTGAATATCTTGGCCTTGAATATTTCTTCCAAATAGTTAATAAGCACAGCTCTTATTAGTAATACTGTGTAAAGAGCAAAGAGCATCCCCACTTAAAGGGATGCTCTTATTATGTGGCCAAAACTGGAATAACTAGAGCCAAACTAAAGAGGTCTATTTGGCTGGAATGGCAATAAATCTGAAATAACCCAGACCACAAAGACACCCACTGTTCAAAGGTGCTGCAGTGCAGCTGAGTAACTCCTCTTGGTGCTGAAACACAAATTCTGCAGGAAGGACAGGCTAAAAGGATGGTATTTAACCCACCTACCTTGAAATATTGCCATTTTGGAGGGAGCCACCCAAGCTAGTTGCTTAGAGGCCCTTTTCAGTCAGTGGGAGAAATAGGTGCTCTGGGGTGTGATTTGCCCAAGGTACTTCACACTTTTCTGCTGGGTTGAGGCTTATGGAGCTGCATGTGTCGGCATGTGGCGTGCCTACAGTGTGGCCAGAAAAATCCCTACCCTGAGGGCTGGAGCCAGCAAGTGTGGGCTGGGTATGGCAAAGAATTTTTGTCAAAAGTGGGGAGAGGCAAGAGGAAATGATTGTGGAAAACCAAGGTTCCTTTCCATGTGTGGAAAATTTAATTTTTGAAACTGCCATTTCTAGGCAGCATTTGCATTTCAAAATAAACATATATAAAAAAGGGTTAGTAAAAGGAGCAAAATAGCCTTAGGGGAAAACAATGCTCCAATTTGGACTGAGAAAAACTTTTAATTTTGATCCAAAGCTCACTTTTCTAATTTCATCTCTCCTAATAATGATAAAATAATATTTGGGCTGAGCCACACTGGGGGGTTTGTGTGGGCTTAATAAGCTCACTAAAATGGAAACAAAAAAGATCCCAATCTATTACTTGCCTTTAGACATTCATTTTCCTACTGCTGTGGGAAATAGCTGTGGTTACAACGGTAACATCTTTTCTGCTTTTGCTTCTCCTGTTGTGTAGATTGCCATGCTGGGGACCAGAGATCACCTTCAAAACCCATCTGTGTGCAATGTTCTTTATTCCTCCCTTTTGCCCTCCTTGGTGTGTAGGAGTTGTCAGTCAGGAGCTTGTGCAAGGGCACGACTGGAGGATTAGGGTGAAGCTCTGGAAGGATTTTTAAGAGAGCTGAGATCAGCTGGTGACAGCAACTTTTCCTTGGGTTTTTTGACTCTGCCTGTGGCATGGAAATCGAGGTGTAGTTTAACAGCAGTCCTCGACATATTTTGAATCCTGCTGACTTTCAACACGAAAACCAATATTTTGGTGGTATGAATAAAATTAAAAAAAAAATCCATTTTTCAGAAATTGGTTTTGCCATTATCTTATGAGACTAAATAGAAGAATTCTTCCTCTAGAATTTTTAGACTAAACACAAACCCTTAAAAGATGGGGTTTATCTCTGGAATAGAAATATTTTTTTATATAATTTTTGAAGTTGTGTTTTCTAGAAAACAATATTTTCATAAATTCCCCTTCCTGAGTTAAAAAAAAAAATAAAATTTGTGTTGTTTCCAAACCCAGAAATACATTGATTTAGGAATTCTGCTTTGTTGTCCTGTCAGATTTTGCAGCTGAAATGTGTAGTTTTTCCTTTCTTTGTGAGCTGTGTCCCTGCTGGGCTCTCTCTTTCCTCACCACTGCCTGCAAGGTTCATGGCATTGCCTCCCTGAATTGGAAGAGGGAAGGAAGAGGGTCACTGTGAGTGATGGAGGCTGTTGGGCATGTAGGAAAATGTAGTATGAAAAGAAATTCATAGGATGAGGATCAAGCTGCATCAAGGCTGCTCTTGTAAATAAAATATTTCATTCTTCACCAAAGCATTTAATTTTTTAATCACTACCTGAGAAGTACGCATTTTCCCCTTTTTTCCCTAGCTCCATTTCTAGGTTATCATTCCTGACAGGAGTTTCTGTTACATTTTTAATAATGGGGAAAGCAGCATGGGTCTTTCTGGGGCAGAACAGGAGTCTGTGTAAAAGATTATTCATATCATACCTCAACAGTGGTTCTTTCTGCAATAATGAAGTGGTGAAATGCCTTAATTTTTCTGTGAAGAAATGCAAAATAACAACAGTTCTTAAAACCCCACAGGCCTTTTAAGGTTTATACTGAACTCTGATAGTCAGGACAGCTTTATCTGCATCAGTCACTAATACCACTCAGAAACAATAAATACTTTGTGGGAAACAGGCCAGGTTTGTGATGGCCAGCCAGGATTCAACTCAACACAAAAAAGAGAATTTTAGTGCCTGATCTTAATTCCTTAGAAATATCAGATGTTTTGCATTGACATGGAATAAATTTTATGATTCAGATAATTCACTTTTTAAATCCCAGTCTCTTCCTGAATAAGTTAAAAATGTGAATTATCTGTTCTTAATTTATGTCCCATGCTGCAGAACTTTGTTAATTTAGGAAGTCTTTGGGAGAGAGGGATAGTTTTCTTCAAGTTAGTATTGTCTCTGCTTCAGGTTGAGGGATCAAGGATCAGCTCCCTAATTGTCAGTCCCAGTTGTTCTAAAATTAATAAAGGCCCTTAGCAAACACTATCATTCCTTCACTGGAAAACTAGTGCTATTTGTGGATAATGCAGAGAGGTTTGCCAAGAACCTCTACGTTTTATGCTTTTCTAATTAAGAAAATTAAGGTGTGCTGTTTCTACATGACTGAAGTCAAGAGACCATTCAATACCTCATGTACATAATTTCCTGTTTCTCACTAGTCTGATGATTCTTATAGATGCTTTTGACTGTATTATTCCTTATCTACAGTTGTCTTTTCAACATTTTATTACAGTTTGACAGACCAAACAGCTGTTTAAGTATATATTTTTCTTGGTCTTTGCTCAGAGTTGCTTTAGCTCTTGTGAAATACTGATTTCCAGCTGGGAGCCAAAGCAGTTTGAAAAGTCTGCAGCAGACAGCTGAGGATACAGTTTAATTAGCCTACTTTGATCTTTTCTATGGTGGCTGATGATTTACTACAGCTTGCAGCATGGTGAGGCAATTATATTCATGGTCATTACGACAGCATCCTTTGAGCCAGAGTTATCGTAGAAATAAGATTAATTATAACGGGATTTGGTGGGGCCCAGAAGCCAAGACAAAGTAATGTTATATTCAGAAGACTGCAATAAAGGAGGACTTCATAATCAAAATACTAGGTGAAAGTTTGGCCCGGCTGAGGTTAATAGCAAATCTCTTTGGAGAGGAATTCAACTGTAGCCTGTGCCAGACAGAGTAACTTGGCAATTTTATGGAAGATCTTAACTATGTGCTATTTCTTGGTCTGATGTCACTGTTACCAGGATAAGGTAGCAGCACTGTTCTTCATTGCCTTCAGATTTATATTCTTTTTTATAGAAACACAGGGAAATTTTGCAGAATGTAGTTAGGTACATTGATAACTGGAGAATTTTTCTTTCTTGAACCTTTCTTGTTTTTTACTTATAACACTTCTAGGTTATTGTCACTGCTCAGACCCACTGCTGAACCAGGCATTAGAGGAGGACCTTCCCTGACAGCTGTTGTCCTACCCCACTTGCCAGGGACTACCTCCCCATGGTCTGGAGCAGTCTTACTGTCTCACAGGCATTTTGGGTCCATGAATCACAACAACATTCATTTCACAGATAGCAGCAAATTCAGGAGAAAACAATGTCAAACTGCAAGACATCATTCAAATTTCAGACGTGGAAGTGCTGAAAAAGTGTAGACTTCCCCTTTAAAGCCCAGTTTTGGGGGAACTGCTGGAATTAATGAGCTAGATAGGACCATAAAGAGAACCACTACAGTGATTTTTCTCTGGATTTTTATGTATTTTTATATGTGTACATATGTATATGTAAAACTAATATTGTTTTTGAAAGTAATCAAATACTATAACTGCTATGGGGAAGGAGAAATGAACAAGGAATGCTGGAAGTAAGAGCTGGCCAGTGGGCTGCTCTTCAGCTTACAGGAAGGTAAGAACTCACCTTTACCACCCAAGGGAAATATATGATTTAGTGCAACTCCTGGCTCTGGTTCATTTTTTGTTTCATCCAGCCTTTCTCCATGTTTCTCCAGACGTCACTTTGGTGGCAGTGCCCTGGCCTGCTGTGCTGGTGTGGTCTCTGCCTCAGCATCGACAAACCTCAGTGTCCTGCAGCTTTTGCTGCGGTTGGAACTGGCTATTTCTGTCCCTGTCTACACAAGCTCTGCCAACAGCTCTCAGCAGAAGTATTGGGCATGGGAGGGAGTTGCTCTCTTCCCTCCCTGCCTGCTGCTTATCAGCTGTCAGCTGCCCAAGGTGAACCATTGCCTCTGACTTCTGAAAGGAGCTGGCCTCATTAAACACACTATTTTCCCAGGAGATGCTGTGTTTTGTGATTTCTCATCAGCATGCTACTCTGTCCTCTCTTAGTCACTGATAAGGGGTGGCTTAGGGAGGTTTAAGGCCAAAGATGCCAAAGATGAAAGGGTCATAAGGAGTGAAATGCAGGAGTCCCACTGCCTCACTGCTCAGGCAGTGGGGTAGCAAGTTATGCTCTCCCACCATCTGTGCTGGAACAGCTATATTGCAAATTTTTTGGCTTCACCCATGCATACTACTTCATTCAGAAAAAGTGAAAATCTGAAAGCCTCTGCCTTTGACTGCTTTCAATTAAACGCCTGAGAGGAATCCTTTGTCTTCAACATTTCAGACCACATGAGCAGTCATGGGTTAAAATCTCCCCAGGCAGACAGGAGCTGCTATAGCCGCCTCAGTCAGTGACCCCTGGATAATGAGGTCACTGGGAGATTTCAGAGCCATATGTTTGTCTCTGCCCAGGTGCTTCGAGGATGTGTAGACATGTGTCAAGGATATGTCAAAGCTCATGGACACTTCTACAAAGCTCAAGCCTTCCCAAAGCTACTCACTTACTGGATACCACCCTTCCACGGGGCTGAGTTGGGCTCAGCCTGGCAGCTCAGACCAGGCTTCTGAAATGATCTTATTTAAAACTTGTATCTTTCCTGATTGGTGTTAAATGTGAATATTACTGCACTCCTGTTTTGGCTCTTGACATCTAAAGGGTATAATTTTTTAAAATTACGATTACTGTTATTTCCTTGTGGCTTTTGGTAACTCCTAACATCTGTGGCCAACAGTTATCTTTTTTCCTATCAGCTGTTGATACAGATGAGTTGCTGTCTCAGTACAGTTATACTGCATTGCTTTGTATGTTTGCCCTCTTGTTCTCTTTGGGTGTTACTTTTGTCAGATTGTAAAACAACAAGAGCTTTCTGTGTACAAGGACTGGCATTCCTATTTTGAGGATATTAAGTACAATTTAAATGAATCCTGTGATGGAGGCTCAGTGCACTCTGCAAATGCTTCAAGTGTCAGACTCACCTAAAGGTCTCTGTCACTTAGGGCTGTGTCTTTTACCCAAAACCTGACATCTACTGCTTGTAACACAGCTCTGGAAATCAGGCCCATAGTGCTTCAGGTCTTAGAGAGGACTCAAGCCCTTAACTGTTCCACATAGGAGTGGACTGGGCGGGAGGAGGACGAGAGGGAGGAATTCACACTTTTCCCTAAACTTAATGCCTCCTATCAGGTAACTTCGGGCAGCTCTCTACACTGCTAAGTGTTCAGGCTTTTGAGAGTGCCCTCTGACATGCCTGGGTATCCCCCAGCCATAGAGGGCCTTCCTAAGTGCTCAGCATTGGGTTTGGGTGTCACCCTGGGGTTATCCTCTGACAGTGAGGAGTTGCCAAGGATGGAGGGTGGTGGCACAAGACAACTTGCTCAGCCTGGACCCAGGACCCCTTGCAGAAGTGGTGCATGACTGAATTTGAAGTCCTCCCCCTTTACAAACAGAAAAGCTGAGGGAGGTTTAGCAGGATGAAACTGCAGTTTTGCAATGAGGTTAGAGAGAATTTTGCTAGACTTGACTGGAGGTGGGATATGGACTATCATCATTTCTGTAAACACCCTCTGCCCCTGCCCTGCTCCAGTGACAGCTCTCATTTTTCATGTTCCTTGGAGACAGGGTGGCCCTCAGTGTCCTCCACATACTACTTGAAAGCCAGAGATCTCCCTCCGTCTGCTCTGTCGCTTTTGCAACTGGTAACTTTTGCAAGAGCCTTACAGATCCCTACCTTCTGAGCCTATTGGCAAGTGTTAGTTGGAGACCGAAACTTCTCATGCAGGTCCCAGTGAGGAAACATGGTCTTGCAACATAATAATTATTCTTCGTATTAGACTTTGCACTCTGCAGCTTTGCTCATTGCTTTGCCTCGCTGTTGTCGAGTGCCTAAAAAAACAAAGCCAGAGATTGTCTGCAAAGCAGTACTACACCTTATTTTAATAACCATAACCCTTTTTTTTCAGATAAAACCTCTGAAGAGCCTCCTGGTTTTGACTGTATTTTATAGATCTATTGGATTGTGGAAGAGCAAATAAAAAGCATTCATAGGAAGGTGTCATGAGAATGGGTAACTATTACATGCCTGCAAGGCGACAAATTCTGGCTACTGTGTGCTCATGAAAGGTGTAAGAAAAGAGAGCCTGGCGTCTTGTCCAAGAGTAGGAACTGAAACAGGGCCAGGTGGTTTTACTTGCTGCTTGGGTAACTCTACAAAGGGAAGAAAATTGTTCTTTCTGGCCCCTGCTTGATGATTTGGATTAGTTTGAGCTTTTCATGTGCCAAACGCTGTTGGAGGGAACACAGTTGTAAACACAGAAGGGGTGGGGAGAGAGATGATTCATAAGATGTTTTCAGTCAGGTATATCTGGCTTTGTGGGGTGAATGTACCATCCATTAGGACAGTGCTGCCAGTAGTTTATTTTATGGGGTTCAGTGCTGAAGCAGAACTATCTCTAATTAGTACTTTGGAGGCACCTGTAAGCCACAGGCTCCACATTTCTCTTTACAGAAGATTACTGTTATGGCTGAAGCATAAGCAACCTTTTGGGTACAGCACCCCAAAACCTCCCCACAGCAGGTATACCTTACAGAAAATTTGCTAAATCACCTAAATCTTTGTAGATCCAGCATGCAATCACCTTTATGCCAGATCCTTGCATCTTCTTCTTCCACATATGATTTCAGTCAGCTACAGGCTGTCCATTTATCCCAGAGGATTTTTTTAGATCTTCGGTTATTTTTGTTTTTTTTTTAAAGTCTTCAGTGTAAGTTATTGTAGTTTCCAAAGAGGAAAAGGCTGTGTAATTACACTGTCTGCCTCTGTAATTCCTGAAGCCATGAGTTGATTTCATCCAGGTAAAGTCTGGAGAGATCAGTCATGGTCTTTTCAGCTTGGCAGCACTTGGGTAGCAAAGTGTCAGGTATGAAGTGGGGGGTGTGAGAGCACTGGCAGCAGATGCTGCTTCTGCCTGAAGAGTTGTTGAACAAGAAAAGGACATGGAGCTGAGCTTCAGGGTGGAAGTACAGTCAGTAAGCCCTTTAAAACATCAGTGAATATGAGTAGGTGAAGTTATGTACTTTAAGGCCATTTTTACTCAAATTAGATGCAGAAATATGAGAAGGATGTGATGATGGAAAGATAAAATAGGGAGAACAACTAATTCTTCTCTCTTTACTCTTACTTTTCCTTGTGTTATGTGCTACATTCTCTTCTATAATAAGATATATATTTTCTTGCATCTAGTACAGAGATTCTGATTTTTCCAAGAACATATTATAAACCCAGCATCATCTAGTGACTTGTGCAGCCTGGGCCATTTCAAACAATAAACACTTATTGGTTTAGTGAAGGTGCCGGGGCTGTAACAATCAGTGAATGAATTCCAGCAATGTTTTGGATGGGTTCCTACTTTCAGTTGGCATTCACTTTCCTGTCTAATTCTCTGCTTGAACTCTGCTGCATAGGAGTAAGGCATCAAGCTGTTAGTGATTTTTAAAGCTGGTTCCCTTTGGCACCAGTTGCACTTCAGCTGACTCCTGCAAACAAACAAAACCTTTTTCAAAGTTTTGTGGAAGTTTGGAGGGAATCTCCCATTTCTCATTGCCTGCACTTTGAAAATAAAAACACTGCTGTATTTTCCTCTACCTGAACATGCACAGACTTTGCCTCTTCTGGATCTGACAGTGGTTTCCTACACACGATCCCATGTGCAAGTTGCCTTTGAAATTGTTTTTCCCCTTTACTAGATAGTATCCCAGTTCTGAAACAATTAGAAAGATTTGAATTGTCACATTGATTTATTTCTTTGTTGAGATACAAATGAAATGAAACAGGCACAAGCCAAGAGTTTCCATAATCAGGAGATTTGTATTAGGCTTTGACATTTTTATTTAGACTAATAAATAAATAGCTATGAAAAAATGCTGAATGGCTCCCAGCAGCTGTATTTAGGGTTGATGATTTTGAGTGCTCAGTTCCTAAGAAAAAGAGACAGTTTTGCCTACTGCATAGATCTGAAAGAAGATGTGTGCGTGCTAAGTGTCTATATTTAAAATCCTGGCCAGAACATTATTTCACACAGTCTAATAGGTAGGCATATTCCATCTGGAAGGTTCCATGCCAGTGTCATCAGTCTGACGTTAGGCTCATGCTAAAATCATGGCATGGAACTGAATAATTCAAGCTCTGTTCCAGCAAGGAAACAGGGAAATTGCTGTCACTTTCAGAGCTCCAGATTTCTGCTTGGTTTTCCATATCTTCTTTCAACTGCTTAAGTGTTGTACATTTTCCTGTAACTATCATCATAGCAACTTTTTATCAGGATAAAACTCCCACAATCTGTCTACAGTACAAACTAGAAACCTGTTTTACCCCACTCAGCAGACAATCTTAACCTACCCAAAATTTTATGAGCTGCCACAATTGCTTCGTGGACAGAGCCAGTGGAGGGTTTGGTGTAGCCACAAAGTGTTGTGCCACAGTGCAAATGGGATGTATGTGGTAAAGTTTTTAAAATCATATAATTTTTTTTTAATAAGATTTGTCTTTAAAATATTTGATAGAAGAAAGCTAGAGCATTGATTCAGAAAGGCTGAGACTGTAAGATGCCGAAACAATCTGTTGTGCTGTGAGATTTCCATGGAAGTCTTCCAAAGCCTACGATCCAACCAGTAACATGTGATTGTCTCCTGCCTGAAGGCAGAAACTACTGATTCTGGGTCCAGCTTTTCTTCCTGATTTCCGATAACTCATGCAGTGATTCTGGCCAAACGGTCAAGGGCTGAGGAGCTGTTTTAACGAGGATCACAAGCGTGATACCGAGCCAATACAGGGATTCTCAAGAAGTGGTATGTCAGATGGAAATGTGCACATCCTGAATGAGAAGCTACTGCAAATGTGTGGTGGCTCTGGAAGAGGTAGACTGTCTAGAGAGACTGTGAATTTTGCATCTTCTGGAGATATTCAAAACTTGACTGGAAGGTCTCTGAATCCAAATTTGAGAAGTAGCCCTGCTTTTGAGCCAGGTCTTGAACTAAATGATCTCCAGATGTCCTTTCCAACACAATTTATTATATTAATCTTCTTTTATTTTGTTTGTGTGTGTGTGTGTGTAATTTCCTGGGTTGTCTAAGTTGCAGCCATGTCACGTTGGTCATTAGTAAAGTGCCACCACAAAGTCACCTATAGAAAGTATTTCTCCATACTGGGTTTTGGATAAAAAGATGTTAAAATGGGAAGGGGAAGATTGCAAAAGGTTTTGTACGTAGTCAGTCTGACAGTTTGGAGGAGGAGAAAAGGTAACTGAAGGGGGCAGACTTTGAGAGTTATGTCACCAGGGTAATTCTCTCAACTTTTCCCTATCACATCTCTGTTGTAGTCATCTTTATACACAGCATACATGATGTAATCCAACCATGGCCTTGGGAGAACGTATGAGCTCAGTGCTTTGCTAATCGTATTTTCTCTGGCATTGGAAAGAGTGTGGCATTCCTACAGCTCATGTCTCCACTGCACCTCCAGGCAGCAGAAGGAAAGATCTCAGTGCTTCAAGTCACCAGGGCTCTTTGTTGCACAAACAAAACAGCTTAGTGAGCTTTTCCTGGGCAGAACAGAGCAACTGGCTCTATTTGTTTGGAAATGCTGACAGCTAAGTTTGTTAGAAAGTCAGAGTGACTGTTGAGAGTGTCTTTTCCTGTTTACTATTTTCCTTGAGATTCCTAGGTTATAAGGTTGGAAGGGACTATAGTGCTAATCTAGATCAGTGTCCAGTGTAACACACATTGCAGGACTTCCCTGAATTCATTCGCATCTGAAACTTGCTTTTGGGAAAGATAAATCATGATGAAAATATTCCCAGGATAAAAAGCAGTAAAAGCTGTATTTAGTTTTTCAATAGCAACTTGTCTTTCTGTGAAAAATCTGTCTTTATTTTCTAACTTATCTAGTAAACTTTAAGCAATCAGAACTTTGTTAAACATCTGAGGAGGTTGCCCCTATGAGGAGGTTGTTACTAACCCAGTTAAATTATCACTTTGGTCAACTGAACAGTTGAAAATCTATCCAGCATGATCCCAGGACCCCTTCAAAATTGCGCTTTTTAGGGGTAGCTGTCAGTCTATGTTACATTTTCTGTCTTTGGATATATTATATGGTGCAAGTCTCCTGCATTATTCAGAGGATATTCACCCTGCACCAAAGGATTGTCCTACCCATCTCCTTTTTTTAAAAATTATTTTTCTTTCTTTTTTTTTTTTTTCAAACTTGCATGCTCAGTACATGTTTTTTAAGAGGTTTTCCTTGATTTCTTAAGGTGCTTGTAACCAGCAGAGCTTACAGAAATGGGAACATGCTGTGGCTGCTCTTATGCCTGCTGGATTTGGCAGTGAGAGCAGTTGTTGCCTGTATAGGAGGACAAGTGGTCTAACAGGAGCGAACCCCAGCACTAATGTCATAGCTGCCTTTGAAGGTTAAAGTAAGTCCTGCCAAACGCTTAAACATCCAGGCCTTGCTGTAGCTCTACCCAGACATCATGACCATCCTGAAAAATGTCCACTGTTCTGAGGCATCTGGAAGTGCAAAGTCTTCGGGGATCGCTGTTGGAGCTCATGGTACTCATATAAAGCTGGCTGGGGACAGGGAGCTGTGTGAGCTTTCTCTCTTATTCAGGTCTGTGTTAGGACATGAGAATTGTTTGAAGGTTATTTTTTTTCAATGCTTCATCCAGCTTTCCAGATTTATCCTTTGAGCTGTTATCCCAGTAGTAAGAATAATACATTTACAACTATTTTAATTTTTTTTCCCAGAGGAATCAGAGTTGCTGTACTTTATTCCTTCTATGCAATTCCTTTAGCTTTGACTTTAGGTCTTGCTTAAATTTTCTTCTAGGCTTGGAGAAGTTGAAGGCCACTTATCTGTGCTCTACAGAGGAACACAAGGAATGAGGAAAAATCAGGCAAGTTGAGTTACTTCTTGACCAGAGAAACATCTGCTTTGGGATGCAAAAGGAAGGGCTTGTGGGTAGCTGTTGTTGGGTTCACTTCTGCCTGAGCATATCTGTGTCAGAGGTAGGAGGGGGCTGAGCAGCAGAGAGCTTAGGCAGTTTCTGGAGAAATGGGCACACTTCAAAATGGAGCTTATAATTTCTGGATTACCTGTAGGGTCATGGAAATTATGAAGTTTAGATAAGAAAAGAAATCTTTCCTGCAGGGGAAGATATGGGACCTAATGAAAAAGTGTGGTTGCTTGGGAAATCTCTCAGACTTTTTTATACTGATGTTTCCCACTCCCTGTTGATTTTTAATTTGTGTTTTCCAGTAAACATAAGACATGATTAAAAAACCACAGCCAGATGGTGAAATCAGCATTGTGAAGAGGTGTCAAGTGAAGAGAAATGAAAGAAGGAGGGGAGATTCTATGTTAATTTATCCAGGGAATATGACTGAGATTATTGCTGTCTCTTTAAAAATATGATGTAATTCTCAAAAGTTTTCCTAATTTTTTTTGGAATTTCTCATTTGATCAACTGCAGCTATAGGGGAATTGAAAGATGAAACCATTGTTCTGATCAGAAGTGCTCTGGTAACTTTGTAACCGGGCTGCTTTGTTGAGAGTTTTGTAAAAATACAGTGGCAAATCATGTATTGGAGAAGGGTTTCTTGTTTTCAGAAGAGTAGTTGGCATATTATAGAAATTGCATTTCCCTATGAATTTTGGCTTGTGTTCCATAGTGACAATATTTTTTTGGTTGTCTCAGTAAAAAACTCACATTTTGTATTTGCTTTGTTACCAGATTAAAATACTGTCTTATTATTTGCTTAGATGATGTCATGGAATGGAAAAATTATGAGAAAGGCTGGCATATGGTCATTTCAAATCAAAACCGTGTTTTCTGATAGGATTCTGTTCATGTACATGTGAATTTTGTGCATGTGTTGAATATTATAGAAATGTTAAATGTTCTTAAGTTTCATAGGCACAGGAAAGGCTATAGGGAGAGGAAGAGAAACAACTGCAGAGACAATACAAAAGATATATAGACAATATAGAAAAAAAAGAAGTATTAAGGGAAGGAAGTACTGAGCGAGTACTAAGTTGGAGCAAAACACAAATAAAGAAGAAACCTTGCCCTTGGAAGGAGCTTGACTTTAGAGTTCCGAAGTATTAATCATGATTAAGAGGGATCTTTAATTACCCTTACCCCAAAAGAGTAACTGGTAATTTTTCAGTAGGAATCTAATAGGTAAAATGGATATTGCTGTTAAATCTGATCTTCTGGATACTGGATGACGAGTAGCCAAGACCTTTTTATTGGATATGCTTCATTTGGCT
>JAYRBT010000082.1:140236355-140311045 GCA_036023395.1 Myiotriccus ornatus | reverse complement strand
GATGGACAACGTCATGCAATTGATAAAGAAATTGACTGCAAATAGATGACATTAACATTGAAAACACAATATATTCACTATTTGATGAAATTTTTGCTAACAAGGTAGTTACAGCAGAATAGTATTCCTTGCTGGGTATTAAAGGGAAAAACAAAAGTGTTCAACAGAAATAGAAGTAAAGGTAAGGATAGAATAATGTACAATTAGTTGTGATCTCAGTCATTTGGTCAAATAACTTCTTGGGATAGCGATGCTGTTTTGGATCTTAAGGGTGAGAGAAGGGTATCAGGAATACCAATGGGTGTGGGTAGATACTGCAACAGTGTTAAGGAGACACAGATTACTGGGGATTGTGTTAAGCTTTATGAGATACCCTAAATTGTCTGGAGTAGGCTGAAGGACAAGTGGTACTGATGACAGCAGCACCCAGGTATTCCAGAGTGTGAGTGGCCACAAATTTCTCTGTTGAAGTGACAGAATACTGTATTCTAGACATGAGGAAAATCTTACAGAGAAACTCTCCAGGTTCAGTAAGATAATTTACTGCCTTAAGAAGGAGATTAGAGGAGAGATTTCAAGGAGTGGAAAAGGGGTCGTCAGCAGTCATAGAGGTCAAAATGGGGTGGAAAGAAGTGCAAATTGTCAAACGCCTGACTGAGACACACCAGCTATGTTAAAACAATTGACAGAGAGTTCTTGAGTCATACAGGAAGAGAAATGAGTCTGCTATGCAGCGAGAATTTTTAAAGGGTTAAGGACAACAAAATGTGACATGAAAATTAAATGATTATTTGGATTCAATTTTCAATAGTAACTTTGGCACTGATGGTGAAGTAAAGTCTTAACAGCCAATGGGAAAGAAAAGAAGTTTTACAACTAATAAGCCACAGCTCTTGTAATACTGAGGATGGGAGAAAATGAAGCATGGCTTTGGCAAAGGTATACAGCAGCTGTGTAAATGGATAGGCTTGTATCTAAAAATAAAGAAATGCAGTATGTCCCAGACTCCAGGTTTCCTAGTGAGCTGAGAGATATGCCCAGTGTTGCAGGGCATGCTGTTAACTTCAAGAAGAGCTGGGTGCCCTGGCAGCCTAGAGTTACAGAAGAGGTGACACTCAACTACTCAACTAGACAAAATTCAAATCTCTGTCCGTGCAAACTAATTGAAACTTCTGCTAATAAGCTGGGAATTTGTTATGTGTGTGGGTTCATCTATCAGTCACGGGATGCTCATGTACAGCTAATCTGCTAAAAAAAAAAAAAGAAGGAAATTTGTTCTAAAAGGGATTAAAAGGCTTTAGAGGAAGTACTTTCAACTGACTTATTATATGCACAGAATTGCAACAGAAGATTCTGGAGAGACCTTTAGGTGGGATGCTGTGCTCACTTCTGGCCATGGACAATCAGAGCTGAGCTGTAGAGGAGGACTGTTAAGGGTAGCTGAGAAAAGGAGCAATTGATGCAAAAAAACTGAAAGAAATTGTTCTACTTAGCCTAAAACATTGAAATATTAGGAGAGGACTACATAAGAGAGAGGAAAATACCCCTAAACAGCTCTGTTGAAGGCATGCAAATGGGGGTTAAGTGAATATGATGAACATCTTTTTCCTAGAAAATAGGAATGTATTCCTAACCCCAAGAGGTGCTGAACCTTGAGAAATAATTAAAAACTTGAATGACTTTTAAGATGGACCTGGCAGTTTCTGAAATGGTTTATACGATGCTGCTACCCACATCAGTAAAGGATTGGATAATCTGTTTGTCAATTGAAAATACAAACATAAGAAAATACAGGAAGATCTTTTACACATTTGTTATTTTTTATATCTCTGAAAGCTGCCAAATCAGTCAGAATAAAAATTAATACAATTAATTTATTTTTTCATTTTCCTCTTAAGTTTTTGGCATTTCTGAAGCCAATGTCAACAGTTATGGCTAATTTAGTTGAAAAGTGTGTATTTCATAACTGAAACTGTGTGATGCAAGGAAAAAATGATGGATTGCATTTCCTTTATCCAAAAATAAAAACCAAAATAATCTGCAATGCTGTTGGCTGTCATTACCAGTGATAAATCTCTACTCATGCCTAATTATGCATTGACATTAAATGTCATCTTGTACACACCCTGCCAATGCAAGATTACTCTTCAGTTGGCTTCTGCCTTTGACAGAGTGCCCTCACCATAAGTGTACATGAGTGCTACATACCCATTGTTTACAGCTTCTCCTCCTTGTAGAAAAAAGCCTGATGGGATAAATTTGGGTACTGAATCTGAACCTCATCTGATGAAAAAAATACTCATCTACTCACCATTATAGGGGAAAAGCAAAATTAATTAAGGAAGTAATTAAGTGTCTCCAGAAGCAGAATTCTTCAGGCAACTGAAATGTTGCTCTTCAGATTTGCTATCTGCTTAAACCATAACATTTTACATCCTCTAAACACTTTGTTTTGCCTTAACAACTGGGACATTCCCTATTTGTATTTTTCCCTTTCTGACTATGCTTAGTGCACATTTTGTGTTCATAATGTCTAGATCCCTTTAAAACCAGAAAAAAAAGAATTTTCCCCTTTACTCCTGTGATATGACTTGCTCATAGCTTTTTTTTTTCTCCACAAGATTTAACATGGATTCCTCCCCTTTTGAATTGATAAAACACAGCTGGTTATACTGTCAAACTGCAAATATCAATCCATGCTGGCTAATGGGTGAACTTTAAACTGAAAAAGGAAGAAATTCAGAGAAATGTGCATTTCAAAATGTAAAGTATACCTGGACATTCTCTTTGTGTTCTTGGTTCAGAACTTCAGCTTTTACATTTTTGTTCATTCCTATCTCCAGGATCATAAACAGATTCTGTCTGCATGCAGGAGATAGAAATACATATGCTTACTATTTTCCTTAATACCTTGTCTCCTTTTGGGACTGTGCTCTTGTGTCTGCTGTTCCTTTCACCTTGGCATATGCTTTTTGCTATTCATTTTCCCCACATCCAAAGGACTTGTGTAACCTTTCCTACAGCTGCTCTGAATCTCTCCCATTCTCTCTTCTGTCAACCGTCCTGGCTCTGATCTTTCTTCAAGGCAAAATTTCTTTTCCCTCAATCAAAATCACACTTTACCTGGCTTTTCTTTAGTAATTCTGTATTTTTAGATCATGTGCTGTTGGCCAATTTTGTTTCCAGGACACTGGTCTTCCTAATATCTGTCTTCTGCTCCCGCTTCAAGCAAGTGTTCTCACAAGCGGTCAGGAGTCAGAAGCTGCTCTTTCTGTCCTCAGTTAGTATAATTTCTTCATTCTTTTTTCTTCTACTTTTTTCCCCTAACTCTGCCCTGAGAAGTTTCTCTTCATTCTCTTCTGTGGCAACGTCAGAGGTTTAAGAGGTCTTTTCTAAAGTGAGATGAATCCACCCTGGTTGTGAACAATCTATACTATTAAGAGAAAATTTTTTCACATCATTGTATTCCTTCTTCTCTTGTACAGGATTGCTATAACTCAGGTCATAAGGATTTTGTTCTTTAAAAGTATATTAATCAATCTTTCCCAGAAACCCTTGAAAAAGCCTCTGTGATCCACACCAGCTCTTGGTACAAGATGTATTACATCAGGAGATGTAATTGTTGGGCTGTCCAAATTGTAAAATAAGCTCAGAGAACACAGATAACCATCACGTCCCTCACCATGCTATATTCCAAGCACAAAGTTCCCTGACTTTGCCTTTCTTGTACACAAAAGCAAAACATGCATTTAAAAAATCAACAAAACATTCAAAGCTATTAAATTAATTATAAAATTAGTTATAAAATTAAGTCCCTTGCTTTTGCATTCTTCTTTGCTTTAGCTCAGTGATACAAGCTTCTTTCCTGACCTTTTTGTCCTAATAATCTGCCTGCTACTCTTCAAAAACTCTCAATGAAATAGGAGTTTCGACAAAAAATTATTTCGAATTCAGACACTTCATTCTCTTCCCTTTTGCTGTAAGTTAGGTTTTGCTGCATCTTTCAGAATAATTTTTCTTATTTTTATTTCCCAGATGAATTTGCAGCAATTTTTTCTATGTTAGGAAAGATTATTTTGCATCTGCCCATTTTTTTTTTTGCAGACAATTGTAATAGAAAGGCTAAGATTGGCGTGGATGGAGAATGTCTGGGTGTGCTGCCCCGCAGCTGAGAGGACCTCCCAGAATGGCCAGTGTTAATGGCATCCAGATTAGTACTTCATCAAGACCCCATCAAATCCACCTGTAGTTTCATGATCTGCTTGGAAAATCCAGCTTGTAGAAAGGACATCAGCACTATGCAATTCTGGGTTGTTATGTTTAGCAATCGCTTCCTTTGCTTTCTAGACCTGATGAGATAGTTCTGGGAGCAGTTCCAAAATGAAGGCTTTGTTGGGGTTCAGTAAGAAAGGCTCTGTGTTTTACAGTGTGGTTTTGTTTCCCTATAAAAATTTAAGAAACTCACTGTAACAACCCCAAATCCTGCTGCACACAGATTTTCAGAGCTCCCTCTGGGAAGACCTCTGCATCAATTTGCTGTGGCAACCAGATAATGCTGAACAACTCATGCAGTGAGTGTTTCTACAAACTGTTGACACACCCCACAACAATAGATCTATCTGCCTGCTTGTGAAAATTGCATAAAGCCAGGAAAAGCTTAAAGGAACACAGGCTGATTAGTCTTCCCTGTAACATACTCAAGTGAGGAAGATTTTATTAGTGAATTCACAGAAGAAGCCTGCCTTTTAAAAAAAAATGTAGCTTTTGCAAAATCTTGTTTCGACACTGGTCTCTCAGGATAATTAATTATAATCCTTTAAAATAATTGTAAGGAAAATTTATGTGAGATTCAGGTGGATGTTTTTCTCATGCTTACAGGCTAAAATGAAACCTGGCTGACATTCAGCTGTCCAGAAATATGAGTGGTCCTACTTGTCTCTCCTTCACTGGGAACAGTCGAGTTCACTGGGAGCTGGCAAGAGCCAGATATCCATGAGAGGCAAGAACCAGGTGTCCACCAGGGGCAAACACAGGGCAACTGTTTAAAGAATTTGGCCCACACTACTTAGAGAAAAAAGGTGAACAATCAATCCTAGATCTTCTGTTCTCCTTGGAGAAGATTTAATTCATACCATTGATGACATCATTTCCAGCCAGCAGCAAGTCTGAAATCACTATAACCTTCACTTTATCTCTCCACAGGTGGTGGTCTCAAATGACTCTTGTGTGAGATAACCAAAGGCTCTGGGAAGGCAGCTGGTGGGATGTCACGCAGCAAAATATGGGTAATACAGGTTGAAAACTGCCTGCAAATACCCCAGAGGCAGCAGAAACTGGATGCAGTATTCTGAATCTGATGCATTTCTAATTGTCACTTAAAGGAAATCATGCTGCTTCTCTTTCTGGTAGATCTCACAACGTATTTTGTACCATGGAGGCCAATTACCTGTCTATCTTCAGTACTGACAAAACCAAAAAGGAAGAAATGATTGATATTGGACTCCTTTGGGAGATCTAGTTTGGCTGGGACAACGTGATATTCAAACTTTTTTTTTTTTTTGATCTTGCATATTTTCTTGCAGAGTCCTACAGGCATTTGTCCTGGCTGACACCTTCCTATGAAAAACAACCAGGAAGGACTGGGCCACCACTTGGGCAGAGCAGGGACACACTGGGATGCATCTGCGGAAGGCTGTTTTCTACACTGTATTATCAGCCTAGCACTGGATGACTGATGCCAAATTATTTTAACTGAAAAAGAGAAAAGTAATTTTTCATACTGGTGTCAACTGTCAAGAGGGTAAACTTTCTGCTTGTCATTTTGTGTTGAGTGAGCCAATAAAAACATCAGCTTTATATTGTCCTGTGGTGCCCTCTTCTTCAGCGAACAGCAGAGCAATGTCCAAACACAAGTCAATGATGTGAAGAAAAAGGAAAGCTGATTTGAGAGTAATGGGCTGTGATTCTTTTTTCTGGCGGGTTTCAATTCCAGGGAAGATTAAAAATAATTGTATCACCACTACAGGACTGCAGAATGGTTTAAGGGAATTACAAAACAATTTTTTAAAGCAGGCCTTTTTACAGAAGGTTTAACAAGCCCATGATATTTCTATTATTTTTTTCTTATCGCATGGTGAAATATTTTTCTGTCAGAGTGGAAATAAGATCTTCTCTTTACCGTTTTGGTACTAACTCTCAGTTGGGCTGTCAGTTCAAATGACAGGGCAAACAAAAGCACAGTACTGCCTCTGAGAGGTCCCTCATCTGAGAGATATCTGAGGGATTATGAATCAAGTGAGCAGATTTACAGAACAAATTTTTTCTTTCAGGAAAATTTCTGTCATAATCATTAAAGTCCCTTTTATGCAGTGAAAGACCAGGTAGGATTGTAAGAATTGTACATTCTGTCATCTCTTTTTAATGCTAATTTCAATTTATGTTAGAAGAACTTTTCTTTGCACAGCTGATCTCAAATGTCAACAAAGGCTTCCCTGCTAGCAGCTCTGTGCTGCCATAAATCACGTGGTTATTGCACTTCAGGGATATTTGAAGCTCAGTGCCCAAGAAGACACATTTATATCTGAAAAAAGCCCACCATTTTAGCAGGCAATCTGACAGATGGAGTCTGTCTCCCTTTGTATCAAGTAACCATTCCATCACTTAAAATCGTTTATTGTAACAATAATCACTGTGAAAATTTCCCAGAGGGAGGCTTCAATTTTTCACTTCTGAAGCTGTAGGAATTGGATCTGATTTTAGTATTCATGTCTTCTCATGAACTGTTCTCTGCATCTCTGTGCTCACAGATGGGTATGAATGAAAATGAAATGAATGAGTGCTTACAGAAAAACAGACTGTAGTAACATATCAGAGGAGGGAAGGAAATTAAAACAGAGAAAACTCTCGGTGACTTCTGGTGGCCTGAAAAAGCACTGTGGCATCAAACCCTGAATGTATTTCAGTTGTACCTAGACCATTTATCTAAAGAGAAATAATGTAGGAAATATTTTCTTAGGTTTAATATTTCATAGCTGCAAGCTTCTACTGCTGTACAGACGTGTGCAATAATGACAAGATGGACTGAGCTGCAACCTGCAGGTCACAAGCAAATGTGATGCCATTTGCTGGTCCAGGTATTATTTTACAATGAGGTGAAGCCTGTGCATCCTGTGAGTGCCCTGTAAGGAATGGAGGGTGCCTGGGGATCCATAGGATTGGGCTCAGAATTGTAGCACCTCATGATAGTCCTCTGCTCCTCCACAGCTGTTGTCTTTGGAAGTTCTGGTACGTGTGAGCTTAGGGGATGCTCAGCCAACAGACTGAAGAAGGGTAAGAATTTCTCCCTCCCTGGTCTCCTAGGTCAATGAAGTCACTTGGAGGGTCCAACAGTCCAGTGGGAAGTGATTTTGCCCCTGGGAAATTTCTCTTTTTCATGTGGAAGGTAAGCAGCCAGACCCTTAAATGAGTTGTTTGGCTTTTTAGCCAATTCTTTTATAATACCTGGATAATAATGTAATCCTTTTAGCATCTATGGTGTGTGAAGGCCACCTTACATGTGGTCAGTATCCCTTGTCATTGCAGAGAAAGACAAAGGTCCTGAATTTGATCTTTTTGCTTTGGCAACTGGTGTCTTCTATGATTAAGTGCCTTTTTGGAATTTGATTTTTGAAAGCTTGTTTGTGCAAGCAGAAGAAGGAACAAAGGCTCATCATTCTGACTCATTTGTTCTCACCTGGATGGTGGCTATAGGAGAAATACAGTGCTGGTTCCTGGTACTGTCCAGTGTGTTTCAGTTCTCAGGGGTTCACATGCTCTCAGTTCTCACTGGAACCAGAATTGTGCACAGTCATTTAAATTTCAAAATACTGGGCTTCGGTAGGAGAACATTTTAACAGTTTGTTTGAGATTACCAGGATATTTTTCTCCCATTCCTTTGCTTCCCTCATGTGTTGTCTGACTCCTAAGACATCATCAAAACCCCCCACCTTACCTGCTCATGAAGAACTCATTTCCTCAGAATTTAAAAGCCACTAAAGAACAGTCATGTACTGCTATTTTATTTTTATGTTTTGTGCAGTAGAGACTGAAATGCTTGGCTTTCCCCCCAGAAGTTTATTATTCCAGTATAAAAGTGAAGTTGAGTGAACAGAGCTATTAGTTCAAAATGAGGGGCAAAGATTTCACAATGAAATCAGAAAATGGCTTAACTGGAGGAGGATGCAGCCAGCTCTCCTGTGGAAGCCAGCTGGAAGCCAATTCTGCTCTATAATGGAGTGGTGGGTCCCCAACAGAGTCCTGGTGCCTCCTGCCTATGACCTCCTTCAAGAGGTTTGACTGCTGTGTCACACTGTGTATGGTGGTTTGAGCCTGATGGCTTTGAGCCATATAAAGCTGTTGCTATGTAGCTTGTGGGGCCAGGCAGATTGGCTCTTCTCAGTCTCTGCTTTGCCAACTCCCTCCTCTGTTTGAAATGTAAAAGATGTTTCCTAGCTTTAGTCAAAGCTTCCAAGACATTCTCAGTGGATGCAACTTAATGTAGTGACAAAAGCATCAATTTTCACCATGCTCTTATCTTTAAAATTCTTCAATTCTTTGCTTAAGGGAGCCAGTAATTTTGACTAAAATGCATAGCATCACATTACTGAAACCTCTCTTTTGCTCTGCCTGAACGAAGAGGTGCAGAGAGAATGAAGCTAAGGGAAAAAAGGGTCTACCTGTTTCCTGCTGGAAAAATGGACTGTTAAATGGGTGAAAAATAGCAAGGACCACCAGGCTCACAGGGTGTTAGTCAATGGTTCAAAATCCACTTGGTAAATAAGACATGAAGCACCTCAGGGACTCACACAAGAAACTTGGGGATTCACATTGACCCCAACACTGGTCATATTTTCAGCTCTGCATGAGAAGATGGAGTGCAGTTTTAGAAAGTATGGAGATAGCACTTGATTAGAAAGAGGGATTGATTTGATAAACTCAAAAGATTCAAAAGGAATGCGAAAGATGGTGGGCTTTGGCTTGACAGAAATCTTACCTCATTCAACAGAGTGGTGCAAAGCTCTGCACATGGAGCAGGATGGTCCCCTGCACCAGCTAACCTGACTGGTTGAAAATCCATCCTGAAAGAAACAACCCAGGGCTGTGATGGACACCATGTTGAATACACCAGTCAAAAATACATTTATACAGGAAACAAGATGAGCTGCCCACTGAGCTCTGTCAGAGGCAGTGTGGCCAGCAGATCAAGGGCAACCTATGTTCTCGTTTGTTTAGCACTGGACACAGAGCTGTGGGCTCCTCAGTTCAAGAGAGATGTGGATGAACTGCAGAGGCCCTAGAGCAGATTTCCCAAGGTGGTCAAAGGCCTTGAGGAGAGGCTGGGACCTATGAGAGCTGAGCTTGTTTGCTCTGCTGAAGAGGTGGCTTCAGGGTGATCAGCCAGCAGGCCACAGCTGCTCACTGAGGAGTCACAGGGATGACAGAGCCAAACTGCCCTCTGATACTGCCGAAAGAACAATGATGGGCAGTGCCCAACACTGCCTTTGGAGGAGTTCACATTGGTTATGAGCAAAAACTCCTTCGCCAGGAAAGCAGTGCGGCAGTGGAGCAGGACCCAGGGAGCCATCATCCTCGAGATTCTGAAGCTGTAGCACACCTGACCTAGGGTTAGACATAGCCATGCTTTGGTAGGAAAACTCCTTCTTAGGAGCTGGGTTTTGATCTTGTACTTACTGAAGTCAACAGTAGGGCCCTGCCAACTGAACGACTGGAGGTTTTTCCTTCTTCACCTCTAAACCCAATGGAAGTTTTTGCTGTTGCTTTTGCTCATGTTTAAAATGACTGTAAAATTATTTTATTGTGGTTGGACAGAGTGATATGCCCATTTTAAACTCTGCTAACTGTGGCAGAAGGTTTTCAGGTTGGGAGACTAAGGTATACTGAAGTGCTAATGGCTTTTGAAGCAATGAGGAGAGTCAGTGTAAGGTGTGAGAGACAATGAGGTGAAGGAGTGAGACCTGGCCAGGGGAAGGGATTAAGAAGTATATAGGTGAGGCATAGCTATAAAGAGGTGGGGTGTGCATGAGGCATAAATAGGAAAACCATTACTCTGAATCTATCCTGTGAGAAAAATGGAAAGGTTTAAGGTGTGTTAAAGGCTTTCTAGCCTCAAACTATTATTTATGGCTAATTGGGAAGAAGGACTTTTATTCCTTTGCCTATCAGTTCTTAGTAATTTTAGACTTTTCTCTGAATTTGCTGTAACCATTCATATGTAATGGCACGTTGCAGAGTTTCACAAGGATCTTGTGAAATGCACTATTACTGAATTATGCACATTGCAAGCCAGCATTTAATGCTGGCTCTAGTAGCTTAACCTAGAAATTTGTTAGTGGTTATTGAACTCAAGCCTCGCTGAGGTTTCTGAGAGTGCCGTGGCACTCCTGTGGAAGAGCAGACATGGTCTGTGGGCTCTGCGAGCTGTCAGATGGGAAGAGACAGAAGGGCTGAGACTGTCTGGGAAAGGCTCTGGCACAGCACCGTGGCCGGGGTTGGGGCTGTGCTGCTCCGAGAGGGCTGAGAACTTGGCGCGGGCTGCGGCGGCGGCAATTGTGCGCTATGAATGGCTGCTTCATGCCAACCAGTCTGCGATGGCTATTTTTAATCTCAGATTCGAACATGTGGGTTTCAGAACAGCGCTTGTCTCAAATGTGAAAGAAACCACAGAGCAAGGGACTAAAGGGCTGTTTTGAAAAAATGTCCGGAAAGGGAGCCACACAGACTGGAAAGCTGCCCCAGTAAAACCCGGCTTTAAAGAAAAAAAAAAAAAAGAGATACATCTCCTGAAGAAAAGGAAATAATCCTTTTTAAGGCTGCCAGCTAGAGTCAGGGATTCAAGGCTGGGTCAGATGCTTGGGTTGACCCTAATTATGTATACCAATGTCACATTTTAATTCTGAACTTGTTAACCCAAGATTGCCTTGACCTAGGTGAATAAGGAATATAGCTCAAAGAGTAATTACTATGACATTAAGAATAGCTAACCAGCACTATGTTCCTTCAGAGCTGAAAGACAAAGCTGTAACCTATGAGTAAGAGACATTCTAGAGTAGGTGTGTAAATGACTGTGGTCCTGACAAAGCCACATTTTGGAAGGAGATCTGCCTGAAGCAGGCTGCTGGCACCTCCCTTTCATTAGAGTTTGATAAATATTAATGACTCCTTCACAGCCTTGGAGAATTCTTTGTGAAATTCCAGCTGTGGTTGAAATACCTGGATTGCACCAAGATAAGACTGAATAGAGAATTTTGTTGGTAACATCCAGTACTGCTCAATTATGAATTAGCAGCTTCTCTCCAAGCTGATGGACAAAAGCCTCAAAGTTATGGGTTTGTTTTTTTCTCAGATATCTATGTACCTTATTCCTTTTAAAAAAGGTGTTCACTAACAGAAGTATTTTTTTTTTTTTAAATTAATGAATCAGTTGTCTGAAAATTTATATTCATTTATGCAAGAAGCTTGGCTGAGGCGTATCTGGCACATATGTGTTAGTCAGGGATATCTTGAACTGCTGCAGAACTTTCCTATTTACAATAAGGGAAGCTTTGGCCCCAAGAGCTTACTAACAGCTTTAAAAAAGGTTATAAATAACTATTACTTGGATAACTCAGTCAGACCTGACTGTACTCATGAGCCTTTGATGTTCCTTTTTTCTTAATTCTGTGGGATTTTTTTGTATATGACATCTCAAAAGAAGGTAAAAATTTCCTATGTTTAATAATGTGTAAACATTACTGATTGGAAGAGCCTTTTGTCATTAAGATAAAGAATTTTTCCCTTCCCTTCAGGCCTGGGGTAATCTTTACCTCCCACAGGCTTAGAACTGATTTTTTCCCTAAGACCACTTGGAGATGTTAGTCCAGTATTTTGATATCCAGAGTTAAGATATTACTACATTTTACATTAAGAGGAAATGAAGGAATCAATCTTCTTTTTTTTTTTTTTTTTTCTTGTTCTAAAGAGCACTGTGGCAAATGAGATTGCTTCAAGGAGAGGTGAAGATTAGAGTTACAAAAGAAAGCTCTTTCCTCTGAGCTAAATGGAAAGGTCTCTTGAAGAAAAACTGAAGTAAAGGAAGAGTGACTGAAAGTGTGTAGAAGCCACAGAGCTCCTTCCATTGCCTTCACTGGGTTTTGATTTAGGCTTACAGAGTGTCCATTACATTTTTATTACCCTTTCTGGACACATAAAATGTTACTTTTATTGCTTAAGAAAGAGAAATTATGAATGACTTTAGCATTCACTGGAGTGAGTCATTGACTTGAGCCAAGTGTAGCGTGACTCTGGGGTTCAAAGCAAATCCCCAGAGCCTTGTCCTCCACTCTACTTTATGAAGACCCCCTGACCAGTTGCTGTGCCAGCCCTGGTTCTCAAGCAGGAACCTGTAGCAGGAGCAGAATTGCTCATTGTTTTGTGTTCACACTGGGGTACGATGTGTAGGAGACAACATGTTCCTAAAATAATTTCTGTTGGTGGCACACAAAGCCTTTTCTCTGGTGACCTCTGCAACCACGACGGCATCTTACAGCAAACATGTAAGAACCAGGAGTGAAATGCTTTCCAGCCAAGTGATTGCTGCCAGATGAAGGTATGAACTTGGGGTTGTTCCTTGAACTGGATTTTCTGGAGTTAGACTACTGAACCCAGAATCAGAGCCTGTGTAGATGGATCTTGTCATGTGTATTGTCAGTAGGTGCTCTTGGTCCTCACCGCATCATCTATTGACTCCTGCTTCTTGATAGAGGCCTTCAGCACATTCTCTGGGCACAGCAAAACTAATGTTGCTGACATGAAGGAGTCATTCAGAGTTGTGCCTTCTTTCAAAAGGTGAAGAGAGGTGCAGGTATCAAACCTCCCAAATGTCTGCTTTCCCACTGCAGTGAACATGTTTGATGTGCTGTGCCTCTGGGGAGGGCAACAATATGGGGAGATCTGAGAACTGTGGGATCTCTGCCCACCATGAAAAGCTGTTGATTGCCCTTTACCTTCCTTCCCTGGAAGGCACAGTCAGATCTATAATTTTTCACACTGCTCCTGGGTTTAGCACATTTCCCCCCTGCCCCAGTAAAGGAATACCACAGTCAGGGTTCAATGGAGAGCCAACACACACCCTGTAAAAAGCCCAGTTCTACTCTGTTCATGAAACACCATAAAACTACCTTTGGTGACAGCTGGGACAGGAATGACTCAGATTCAATACCCTACCAAAAATACTCCCAGCTCACTGCAGGTGAGTTTTATCTTTGGGTGTGACCATCACCAAAAGTACTGAATATCTTGATAAGAAAAGTTTACAGAGAAACTGAATCTGGCCATGGATGCACAGGTCCTAATGAGTAGAAACTGCCACAGGGATTTGTGGGGCAAAGTAGACTCATTACTGTTACTGAGTGTTTCTTTCTTGAAGTGGTAGAGCTTTCTTTAAGTTCTCAGGGCTTTCTCATAAAGTTCTACATCTGCACAACTTGGTATTCTGAGGATTTACTGGTGCTCAGCCATCCTTTTACTTACTTACATTTTATTTTTTGGTCAATAATTCTAGATAGTCTCAGGAAGGGGTTAGTGGTTAATTCTGGCCTGTGAAGAAATCGTGAGGTTATTTGTCAAGCATCCTCTTAAAAGGTATTGATTTCCTTTGAAAAGGATAGAAAAGTCAAGGAAAGTCACCATGCTGTGTGTGCATAACTAGTTCTGGACATGGTGTATTACCACTGTAGTTTACTGTCCCACCCCATCCTGTGCCATGTTTGGCTGTAAGTTTCTCACAATAATTCTTCATTGTGTGTCCACTCTGTGCCTTGTCTAAAACAGTCCCTCTCTAATCAGTCTCATACTCCTGCTCATACATAAAGAAATAGTAACTAGATAAGATGTTGTTTACAAGATTATTATGTCCTGTAGCCAAATACACAAAAATGCACTCTAAAAACACACAATTGATTTTTGTCATGGTAGAAGTACATTGCAAGATGGTATACAGCAGAGTAAACATTGCTGTGGGGGCTGTTTTCCCCCCTTCTGATCAGCAGCTCCTGGTGGGATTTCTGTAATGTATGATTGCATCTTGGAACCACCCCCTTCATTACTACACCCACTCCTACATGTGCCCAGGAGGGTGTTGGGGTGGAGTACAGAGGGGGGCTTGTGGCAGCCTCAGGCTCTGATCCAACCTGTAGAATCTCAATGTCAGCCCAGCTTTTTCTGGGCAGGTTGGCTAAGCTGTTGCAGAGTGATTTATGGTTATGGAGAGACCTGTAGCGTCACAAGATGATATCAAATCCTGATGGATACTCACACATTAGGTCCCCAAAATAAGTGCCTCTTACCTATCACCCTTACACAAATACGTGTTTACACTGACATTTATGATTGCACTCTTGAAGTGCTGCCAGACCACTAAGCTTATTTTGGATTAATGAACATATAGTTCCAAAGCTTAATTGTTGCAACAATGGAACTAAATCAAACATTACCTTCTCATTTTGTTTGTCTGGTGGACAGTGGCTGGGAGAATTAAGATGGTGTCTCTAACAATTGCATTTTTGTATTGAGAAACGCTTTTTCTTTTACTCCCTCACTTTATTTTTTTTACAGTTACTCCAGTGTTTTTAGGGCTTTTCTAAAGAATTAGCTGATATGTGGGTTTGTTGGTTTTTTTATTGTTTCCTCCATATTTTAGAGTTTTAGATACCGTATTTACAAGTATCTCAGCCTGGTGCACGTGTTCAGTTGACTATGCATGGTGCTGTGCTAACCCATTGACACGCTTTTTGAACATACAGGTTCAGGCTTCTGCTGTGCTTCTTTTAAAAACCTCTGGCATTTTCATCCCAAGTCTGTTCACCAACTGAGGCCAGTGTTTGTAGGGTGGAGGAGACAGAGCACGGTGGAAGGCGGCATGGCTTTTACATGTGGATAGAGTTGTGAAATAATGAGCACACGGATTATGCAAACGCAGACAAAGACCCTTTAATAGTCCCGTCATACTTCATTTGGACACATTGAACTGGAGCTCTGAATGAACATATGAGGGGCTTGCAGGTAGCTTTGCCTTGAGTCCTCTGCAAGGGGCACTCTGTAATTGCCCAGCTCCAAGAGCAGGATTTTGCATGGTGTGATCAAAGCAGTCTCCTAATCATGCCTTCCCCAACACTTTGACTGAAAATAACAAACCTATTCAACCTGTGAGGAGTGAATGCGTGAGAGATTTTCACCTGCTTATGCAGGCTTGGAGAAAAGCACTTGATTGTATGCATTATGGTTCAAAGCTGGCTTAAAGTTTTGTCCTTTGTTTGGGTGGTGGAGGCGCCTCATCCTGCCTTTTGATGGCTTTCGTATCCAGCTCGTCCCATTATTTCACTAAGACATATGAGCTTGGTTGCCCCGCTTTTATCTGTGCTAAATATAAATGGAAAAACAAACTGAACACAGCAAGGTAAATAAAGAACAGGAAGTGTAAGACAGACCTCTTGAGACTTTCAGTATTCCCACATGTTTTACGTTATAAACCAGCAGGCGAGCACTGGCCTGCCACACAGGTGGAAATGTGTGTGTGGAGGCCTCTGAACACGAAATATTTACCCTGTATCAAATGACAGGAAGGGGTGAGTGAAATAGTATTGTGCTGAACTGCTGTGAAAGTCTGTGAGGTTTCCAGTACTCACCGAATTTCTCTAGGGTGGGCTGGTGTTTGCATAGTTTCTTCCAGTACAAAAACATAGAGGCAGTGACACAATCTACTAAGAGAAAGATGTTCTTTACATTGCTGGTAAATGGAGGTACTTGTGAGCTTTTATTTCTAAGAAAGAAACTTGGGGTAACATTGTGGAGGCAATTATTAAAATTAATACTATATTATGATGAATAACTCCCTTATTCAACTGCAGTGACAGGCAATATCTGATACTAGACCAACTGATGTGACTGGACAAGGCAAACAGTACTCTTCATTTTCATCACAGGACTATCCAAAGTGTGTCAGTTGCTGGCTATTAAATTTTTAAAGGCTGTCTACTAAAGCCAGACACAGACCATGGGAAGTTTTCTACTTGAGCTGGGAGCAGTGGAAGGTTGTTGAAGGCTGAATAAAAATGCAGGTATTGAAAAGATGCAAAGGAAGAGGTAGTGGGGGTTATTTAATGGTATCACTGTAAGTTTTAGTAATTTCCCAGAGTATGACCTGCTGTCAGTGAGATATGAAGGTTTTTAGCATTTGGGAGGTTCGGACCATTAGTGAAGATTTCTGTGTTTTCACATAGGCAAGATACGATGACGTTGGAATATTTTACAAGAGGAGGTCTAGACAGGGAACAGTGTGCCAGAGTAGAGGTAGTAGTATTCCTGTGTTCCTAAAAGGAGAGCTAAGACATGCAATATTTCACAGGCTTTATCACATGTCCCTGGCTGTTTTTATCAGTTCCAGTGAATTAATGGAGGGTATTTAGTTTCCACAAGTTAATGTCCCCAAACAAAAAGCTCAGGCTTTGTCAAACCCAGAATCTTATATGACACTTGCAAGTTTACTCAGGCTTACTACCTGCAATGAAGGGCTGTAAAGAAAGTCTGCAAGTTAAGAGCAAGCCCATGGTTATTAATTTTCTGACAGTGGGAGATGTTTACTCCACCTCTGTGGGTGCCTGTCCCCATCATACTTATAAACCCTGTAGTAAGGTCTTTCTGGAGCCTTCTCTTCTCCAGGCTGAACAGCCCCAGCTCTCTCATTTTTTCTGCTAGGAGAGGTGCTCTATCACTTCAGTTATCTTCAACAATGACCTGTCTTTGTGGGTTCTCCCAGCAGCCAGTGGTGAGAAGAGCACTGAGCCTGCCAGGAAGATGTGTGACTCTCCCATACAAGAGCAGACAAATGCCACCCCCAGCTTAAGTTGTGGAAGAGCTGAGAACTGAGCCGAGTCCTTTCAGGAACAAAGCCAGAGCCTCCAGTATCTGTCCTCTCTTGTGTTAGCCATCCTTTCTGTACATCAGTCACAGTATAAAGTGCCAGTAACAGGTTCCTGTGAACCTTATCAAGTTCTGCCACAGATCTGAACTCCCAGAATGTGGCAGGAAGGAAAATCTATGGCTTGGAGTGCAGTCTGCACTCCACACAGCTTGTGAGAAGGGGAAAGACACATCACTACACAAATAACCAATTGTTACACCAGCAGTGGGTAAGAAAATTATCATGTTAGATATCTTGGGGTTGGCATAAAATTGTTTCAGATAAGGCAACTGAAATTGCATGTGCCACTTTGTATTTGGCTCATTCACCAGATCAGCAGTGGGAAGATGAAGGGAGTGTTCTGGGAAATGTAGGGATTTGCTCTTTTGTTTATCATTGCTCATCTTTCTCTGTGGTATATTTTTTCCCTGTTCTTTCAGCAACTCTGTGTGGTACAGACCATTCAAATTACATTAACTATAGATTGCTGGGATCAAAGCTGGATGAAGTATTAGCAAGATAACTACTTATTGTGGGTAGCTGCCAATGCTTCTGATAATATGTTGCTGAGGAGTTCACAGAGAGAACTAATTTCCACATTATCTGGATTATCGGCACAGAGCATCTATTGCCTTGCCCTTATGGTGACCGGAAAAGGGATGGAATTATGCCACTTTTCTATGAAATGCAGGGAAAGGCCTGAATACTTTGAATGATTGTTCTCTCCTTTTTTATAGCTTTGAGGTTTGGGTCGTGTTTGTCTTTCTTTATGGGAAAATTTCTACACTTTACTGCAAAGTTGCTTGCTTTGACATCTATGTCAGGGGTGGGAACCCGAGCAGACATGGCAAGCTCATTCTTTGTATTCTGGAGTGTCTGAGGGCTGCTCTCCATTTCATTCTGCATGCAGGCAGTCAGGGGTCCTTGGGCTCGAGAGTGACGTTGATCCAGGCAGGACTGGCACAGAGGCAGTGGGGGTGTTGCTGGGAGTGGGGGTTCCCCTGCTGCATTCACACTCCTGCTGGGTATGTGCAAGGACACGGTACCAGAAGGTGGCACTCCAGGTTCTCTAACATATGTGCAGGGCTGTGCTAACCCTCAGCACACCCCAAGGTTGCCAGCTGCTCTTTGTGTTGGTGCAGACACACCTGGGTGGGCTGAGTGCTGAGAGCTGCTTATCTGCAGAGGCAGGGAGCACTGCCCTGGCTTGTTCCCTGCATTAGGAAGCAAAGTACATCCCAGATGTTGGGAGTGCATCTGTGTGCCTCTCCTAAACTGGGGTTTGAGCTCTCTATGGGACCATCCTTTCTGCCTGCTCTCATGCTTCCCAAAAGAGCTTTCCTGGTGCCTCTAGCATTGTCTAAGCAATGCCCAGGAAGGGGTGGAGGCAGCACCCTGGCTGGACACTCTCCTTACACAGGCCTTAAGGATGAGGCTCACTTGCTTTTGGAAGAGAGTTTCCCACTGTAGGATCAAGTCATGCTGTGATGCTTGTCCTCTGAGCCAATGAACTGGCCTTTCTCTTTTTAAATTCGGTGTTACAGAGGGAACTGATAAAACTGCTGATCTTGCTTGTGTGCTGGGCAGGTTGGTCTTGCTCTAATAGGCAGAAGAGCACAGAGATTTTGAAAGTAATTACAAAGCAGGCTGCAGACTCAAAAGAATTAGTGGGCTATTAAAGATTTGAACTTAATAACAAGCTTGACTACTTCCCTACCAAAACACTGTTCCCATCCTCATGCCTAATTAGTGCTGCCACCTTTACACTCAAGGGCAATGGCCCCTATCTTTCCCTCCCATGCTCTTCCTGGCAGTGCCTTCTCAGCTAACACAGACATTTCAGTATTTGATCATCCTGCAACCTGCCAGCACGTGGAATGACTGACCAGTTGGTATAAACTGTCCCTCAGCTGTCCGTCTGGCAAGTCAGTGCAAGGATCTCCTCCATAGATTGGAGAGCTTTGCTGGATAACCAGGGGGTCCCTGAGTTTCTTAATCTATATGGTTATTTGCTGGGTCATAGGACTGACTGTGTAACAGAAAAGAATATTTTTACAGCTGGAGTTCAGCAGTTCCCAGTTATGCATGCTTCTTGGGAACCAGAAGGAGTCGTAGCTACTCAACACTTTGTTGTCACTGAATTTTTCAATTGCTCTGATGCTTACAAGGTGCACATAGAGCTCATATAAATATTTCATAATTTCCTGGTAGGGGTATGATACAGATATTTCATTGTCAAAATGTCTTTAACAATAGCCCTGATAATAACTTAAATTTTAATTTAACCCACACCCTCCCACTTGCCAAAGATGAGTGACTGAGCCTGGCTTACGGGAATCTGATTAAATGAGGTATCTCTGATGAATCTCTAGATGTTTCCCTGGAAAGCAATTGTCACTTTGTTATATTACAGTAGCCGGTGCCTTATGAAGCAAAGGAAAATATTTGTCCACTAGGACATCGTAAATTTCATGACAGACTTTAAATTTTCTTGGATGAAATGTTTGAAGTGGAGCAGACTGATCTCCTAAAAACACATTGGCCTTTCCTGAGCTTGGGAGAAGCTACTTTGTCTCCTCCGTTCAAAAGTGTATGAAATCCCCTCTGCAGAGGAAGCCTGGAGGTAGACGGAAGCAATATAGGTGTTGGCTGGGTTTCAAACCCAAGGAAAACCAATACCATCTGAAAGCCAGTATTATAAATAATTAGTCAGGATCATTTTTGATAAGTTGATTGTGCCCCATAAAAGAGTGATTGTGGAAGCAACCATAGCCCCAGCAGCTTGGACATAATCCAGTTTTTACAGTGGAGCAAGATTAAGTTAAATCACTTTTCCAAATAAGCATCACTTGTTTGATTTGCTTTCATGAGGGGTTTTGGTTATGTCAGTAGTTGTCAGATGCAGACTGACGCTTGTGACGTCTCGTGCCTTTCAACTTGAGAAAGTCGTATAAACTCTGCTGCCCTCCAGTTAGACGGAGCAACGGTCTTTTGAAAATGAATGAAATCCTTTAGCCCTCAGCCCTGAAATGTGATGCTTGGGTCAACCTTCAGTGTTGCAGGAAGTCTGTATGGTGATGTTTTATGCTGTAAACCTACCTTCTTTATATTAAAGGCATACTGAGAGTGGTGCTTAAATAAAGAATGACTGAGAGCCTTTAAGTGCAGCTCTTTCTGAATTGCTGAAGGAAACTTTTCTAAAAGGCACTTAGGTTTATATACATACGTCTCCTAGTGGCACTCAGAAACACAAAAGTTGATTTTTGGTGCTAAAAGGTGACCAAGGCTTGGTTTTGAGAACTACAAGTTGAATCTAGTCATCAAGTCTTGTTCTTGACATACATTTCAGTGGATGTGCATTTTCTCTGCACAAATTGCCATGGTCCAAAGATTTTTCTTATTAAGGATGAATACTGTGACATGCCATGAGGTACATGCTGCCAGGAAGAGTGTGACTACAATAAAAATAAAAAAGAAAGCAAAATAAAATCTCATATAAAATGAAAAGTTGATATCTCAATAGCAACAACAAAATATACACAAACAACAACAAAAAACAGCACCCACATCATAATAAATAGAACCCCGAATAAACCAAACACAGTCTTCCAAATAAGAAACCTTTTGCTTCAGGAGAATATTGGTTTGTAGCAAATTAATATAAGCTGGGAGATCTGGTTAAGAATAATTTTCAGTGAAGCAGCATTTTCTGGTGGAAAATAATTTTTATTTATTTTTCAGCAGCTGACAGTTGATCTATGCCTCTGATCCCACCTGGGTCTTGGCATTACCAAAATCCAACAAATCCCTCATGATACTAACAATGTACAGGGCATACACTCCAAAAGTTCTGATTAATCAAAGAGTCTGAAATTTATTCAGCTTTAGAAAAAATAATAAATTTTTCCTTGTAGCCCTCACCACCCCCCCCCCCCACCTCAGAATTGCATTTTTATAAAGAAAAGAAAAAGAGAAAGGAAGACCAAAGAAGTGTTCCTGCAGAGAAGCTGTGGAGATTTCGAAATCATCAAATTGTGTCTTGAGGCTCCTGAAATGTGGGAGTTCCAAGTAAAGTTTTGCTCCAAATGCTGTCTGGGAACTGTACATGGATGACTGCAACACATTCGTTTTGCCTTTATTATTCTTGCACTGTAACCTGACTTTGGTTCAGGAAGAGGAAATCCATGGCCTTAATTGAAGCCAATCAGTGAAAGGTCATGGGGTAATACTTAACAGACAGGGGTGGAGGAAAGGAAAAACAGGGGAAAGGTAAGGTCTCCACTTGCTTCAAAGACTCAGTAGGATCCCGGCGGCAGAGCACACCTGGAAGGACAATGAGCTTGGACCCCAAATATACACATCAACTGTGACTCATAAAATTAAATGGAGTTTGTTTGTATTATTTGCTTCCTGTTTCTCCAGCGACCTGTGCAGCAGTAACCCCTGTGTGGGGAGGTATGCATGCCTACTGCAAACGTTCAGGTGTTTATTACCATGGTGTGACTGCACTGTGAGGAGCTTCAGTGTTTCCATTAAGGACCAGATGTGGGGTTCTGTGGTTTCAGGTAGCCCAAAGGCTGGATTTAAATGAAATATTGACAGACAGTATTCCAGAGTGTGATTAGTTGCTTCTGACATTGTTTTGTTGTTGTTGTTGTTTTTGTTTTCACTGAGATCCAGCAATATCTCAACAATACTCAGCAGAGTATAATTAGCTCTCTAGTTTATTCCAGGGCTTCAGTACCCCTCAACTCAGAAAGCATTTTGTGATATCTAAGCAGTATTTCCTTATGTTTTGGAAATCCACTGTTCCTTCCCTTAGCTACAGTGTGCACAAAAGAGAAATTGTTTTATTGTTTACTTTTTAGAGCTGATCTAAGCCTAGGCTGGTCATTGTCATGAGTTTTTCTTGTCTGAGATGAACATCATCATGATCCTTTCTGGTTTAAGATGGACATGGTCATGGTCTCTAAGGTAGTCACGATCTAAGGCTGCTCTCTGAGTTGTCCAGCATTAACTTTTTCAAGTTCCAGGTTTATTTGAAAGCATCCAAGTCAATTAGGTGCTTCCTTATGTTAGCAAGTAGTACACGCTTAGATTAGCATAAATTCGCAGGCTGAAGCAGTTAAGCCAGATTCTTCATAAACTACTGGGCTGTTTACTGTGTGTGAGGCATTTCTAAAACTCACAGCATCTTTTTATGATCTGAAGTGGACTTCCAGGTCATCTGCTGATCTGTGTGTGCCTAATGGAGCTGTTACATCTGCCCAGGCCAGGAGAATAATGAAAGTTCCCGACCAGCCTTTGTCCAGAGCCACATTTTTCTTCAAGAGGTACCTTGCCAAGGCCTGCGCAGAGCAATGCAGGCATGTTTCATGCCAGGCAAAAGATGAAAGACATTTCTTTTGGAACATATTTTTCTGTTATAGATATCTGTGATTCAGATCCTTAGACCTGACCAGGCTGTTGTATTCGTGGTCTGAAACAAAAGCTTAGTCTTCATCCTGGCTTAACTATGAACACCCAGTCATAAACAGTGTTGGGAGCAAAATTTCTGCCTTTGTGCGGACAGACACACTTACAGAAAAAGTCCAGGACAATGGTGTGTCTTCAAAAATAGGTCTTGCTTGAGACTTATTTACACTTTCTGTGTAAAGAAGTATCTGTTTTAAAATAGCAAACATTTAGAGATTCTGTGAGGTTTAGAAAGCTATTATTTAAATGGTTTTGAGGGATAAACAAAAGGAAATGTACCATAGCAGGAATAACTACCTTCATTCTAGGTCCAAGGCCATATCATCAGTACAGCAAAGTTCTTGTCTCTTCCCCACAACCAGAAAAGAATTTCATATTCAGCAGTTCACCTCATGTAATTCATTCTTGATGGCCTCCTTAGCTAAACTGCACAGCAGGATTAAGAGTACAATGTGTGGGTAGAACTAGGAGATCATCCAAAATAAAAAAAAAAAAAAAATTGAGGAACATTTTTTTTTTGTTTAGACACCTATTAAAAATAATTTTTCTTTTCCATAATATTTGGAATTTATGACGATGAGGCTGCTGAGACTCCTCTTGATTTTTGAAAGTGTATTTTGCAAAGTTGCAGTTATTTCCAGGTACAGAAAGTTACATCTATAATTTTTGTTGCTCCTATTGCTTGATATCATTGCTGTGGGGTATTTTCTCTGTGCTAACAGTAAGTTTCATTGAATTAGAGGATTTATCCTGTATATGTAAGGGCTCACTGGATTGATTGTGCGTGAGATCTTTTTCTATGTCTGGCATCTATATCAGATATTTTAAGCACAAATATGTCTTCGAGAATGTGTTTCTAGACTTCAGTTCCTGGTGTGTGAAATTAAGATAATAGCTATTCTCCCTCTTCCAGAAGACACTGAAAAAACTTGGTAAAAGTTTGCATTTTCCATTGCTACTTATCATGGTAAGCTGAAATCTTGCTTATTTAGGATTAAAAGCAGTGCTTTGATCTGCTCTTGTTCCTGCAGTTGCCCTACCTTTGCATTAGCAGAGACTTAGTAGAGAAGTCTTGAAACACACTTGTGTAAGTAAATACAAACTTTGATCCATACTATCTTCCTTTTTGATGACTTCTTGTTACTTTCAGTGAAATTCTCAATTACCATGTGAAACCTGTGTAAAAAGTTGGGGAAGAGGTCCATCTGAGATAGTTTTTGCTTCTTTGGTTTCAGATGAATTGGATTTTTTGTTCTTAGACATGATATTTGTAGATATTCCTCCAGGTTTCCCAAGTTTCACGCTAATATTTAAACTTCTAACCTATCCTTCCTTGTGTTCAATTGGTATTAATGCATGTATCTTTGAAAACAACTTTAGGTTTTCAATAGTTAAATAACTACTACCCTTCTATTTCTTTGTGTGACTACACTACATGCTGCTGTTTCTAAGTTCAGAGTAGAACCTAGAAATTATCCCTATGGCCCTTTGTTGCAAGTTTTATACTAATCTTAACGTTGCTGCCACAGATGGTGAAAAATTAAGATGGTCAATAAATTTAATTTCAAAGCCAGGTATCACTGGAACAAAACTGAGTGGAAAATCCTACGCAACCAGGAATACTCACCTGCAAAATACCTGTGTTCTAACAGGAACAAGCCTGCAATGCTGCACCCATATTACAGTGTGGAGTGTATCTACGCCTTAGACATTCCTTTAAGTTGTGCAGTGGATGGATGGCTTCACTAGGGCTTTAGTGAAAAAGTGTATAGAAGTGGAAAAACTCAAAATAACTGAAACATGAAGTAATGACAACAGTAGCCTCCAGGGATCTGCTAAGTGGGGAGAGTGCTTGCCACAGAAAATTTGTATGGACATTTGCTTTTCTGGCATTGGCTGGGCCTTATGGTTGTCATTGTGAATATTTATTAGAACAATACCACATGTTGATTGCTTACAGTCTTTGAATTAATTCCCACCCAATGTAGTGAGATGGACCTCTGAGTCTTTTCAAGAGTTATGTATCATAATTTCACTTACTGCTGGCATGATTATAGGACACTACATTTTAATGATAAATTGTCTAGCTGTGAGACCCTCATATACCCACAAAGTGATTCCCAGGAGGAAAAGCAAAATAAGCTGGTTGTTTAGAGTAGAATCTGCTAATGCAATGCAGAGCACAAGCTGGAAATCACAGAGTAATGTTTTAGCAAACCTGCTCAAACCAGAGCAAGTAGGGATCTGTGTGAGCTGCAAATGGGGAACGGGAGGAAGCATCAATGCATGTTTGCAGCCCAGAAAGCCAGCTGCATCCTGGGCTAACTCAGAAGACTTGTGACCATCAATCATGGTCAAAGGAGGTGATTTCCCCCCTCTATTTTGCTCATGTGATACTCCACCTGGAATTGTGTGCCCAGCTCTGGCACTCCCAACACAATAAAGACATAGACCTGTTGGTATGAGTCCAGAGGAGGGCTACTAAGTTGATTGCAGGGCTGGAACACTTCTGTGAAGATAGGCTGAGAGAGCTGGGGTTGTTCAACGTGGAGAAGAGAAGGCTCTGGAGAGACCTTATGGCACCTTCTAGTACCTAAAGGAGGCTACAGAGAGCTGGAGAGAGACTTTTCACAAGGACATGTAGTGACAGGACAAGGGGGAATGGCTTTAAACTAGAAGAGAGAAGGCTTAAATTAGATATTAGGAAGAAATTTTTTTACTGTGAGGGTGGTGAGGCACAGAATATGCTGAGTTGGAAGGGACCCACATGGATCATCAAGTCCAACTCCTGGCCCTATGCAGCACACCCCAAGAGTCACACCATGTGCCTGAGAGCATTGTCTAAATGCCTTTTGAAATCTTCAGGCTTGGTGCTGTGACTGCTTCCCTGGGGAGCCTGTTCCAGTGCCCAACCACCCCCGGGATGAAAATCTTTTCCCTGATATCCGACTTAAACCTCACCCAGCTCAACTTAATGCCACTTTCTTGGGTCCTGTCACTGGTTGCAAAAGTGAAGAGATTGGTACCTGCCCCTCTACCTCCCCTCATGAGGATTTTGAAGACTGCAATGAAGTCTCCCCTGTCTCCTCTTCTCCAGGCTGAGCAGACCAAGTCACCTCAGGTGCTCTTCATAAGACTTCTCCTCTAGATCCTTCACCATCCTTGTGGCCCTCCTTTGGACGTTCTTTAATAGCTTAATGTCTTTTTTTATATTGCAGCGCCCAAAACTTCACACAGCATTCAAGGTGAGGCCGCCCCAGTGCAGAGCAGAGCAGGACAATCCCCTCCCTTGCTCGACTGGCCATGCTTTGCCTGATGTCCCCCTGGACACAGTTGGCCCTCCTGGCTGCCAGGGCACTGCTGACTCATATTCAACTTCCCATTGACCAGGACCAATTTGCAGACGAGATGTGGAAGACTGAATTAGTCTTCCTTGCTCTGGAGGCAGCAGAAATTTCAATCTCCATCAGCAGATATATCCTCTTGATGGGGCCAAAATCCAAACCAGCTGCACATCCTGTAGTTGTGGTTCCTACATGATACCTGCCATAAATGGTCAGTTTTGGAGACTCCAGAATGACAGGTTCCTAATAGAATTGTTGTGGGTGCTTCTTCACTCTTATGAACAGATATCTAGCACCTGACAGTGGTCTGAGGACAGTTCTTTGTCACGAATTCATCATCTTGGATGTCTACAGTGGCCTACCTGGCCTTCATGGTCTGCTTTTGACCATCTAACTTGAAGTGTCTGTTTTAATGCCCCAGCTAGCACCCTTAATCAACCTATAATAACTCAAGCAAGACTGACAATAGTTTTCAGTGATTCCTGTGTCATGACTTTCCTTCTGAAGGTTTCTCTTTCCTGTAAGTACAGAGAGTATCATAGGATCAAAGCATGTATCGAGTTGGAATGCACTGCAAAGATCATCCAGTTCCAAGCCCCCTGCCATGAGCAGGGGCACCTTTCACTAGACCAGGCTGATCAGAGTGCCATCGAACCTGGCTTTGAAGACTTCCAGGGATGGGACATCCACAGCTTCTCTGGGTGACCTGTTACAGAGCCCACCACACCAGGGGTGAAGGCATTTCTTCAGAATATCTGATCTAAACCTAGTCTCAGTTTGAAGCCATTCCTCCTTCTCCTGTCACTACATTCTTGTTTCTTACAGGCTCTCTTCAGCTACTGGAAGGCTGCAATTAGGTCACCCCAAATCCTTCTCTTTTTCAGGCTGACATAAGCACTACAGGGAATACGGCCTCCATGGTACATGAAAAAGCATGGAATGGCCTCCAAAGGCTCTTGCTGTGTTAATATGTTGTGTTGGCTCCTTCGTAATCTGCTGTGTCTGCGTGACATAGAAGTTTCTACCTATGGTATTGATGGTCATTACCAAGATTTCATGTTCTCACAAAGCTTGTCACAAAGCCTGTCACAAAACTTACAATCTGCTTTTTATTTTAAAATTGCTTTTTCCCAAGAAAATAAATTTCCCCATATTCTTTCATTTTCTGTAAAATTCATTAGAGACACTGTTGGGGATTTTACTCATTGAGTGGAGTCATACACTTTCTGTGTAAAGCCAGAGTAACCAGGTACTGAATTTTAGGATTGGTAGAAAACTCAGCCCCACACAGCTGTTGCTCACTCTTCCCTTGGTGGGTTGGAGGAGAGAATAGAAAGGGTAAAAGTGAGAAAATTCATGGATTGAGAAAAAGAACTTAACAGGTAAAGTAAAAGATGCGCATACAAGTAAAAAACGCCAAGCAAAACAAGGAATTCATTCACTGTTTCCCACCAGCAGACAGATGTTTAGCTATTTCCAGGAAAGCAGGGCTTCATCATGTGCAATGGTTGCTTGGGAAGACAAACACCATGCCTTTAAACATTGCTTCTTTTCCCTCTCTTCCCCAGGTCTGTATGCTGAGCATGGCTCCATATGGTGTGGAATATCCCTTTGGTCAGCTGGGGTCAGATGTCCCCTCCCAAATCCTTGTGCACCCCCAGCGTCCCAGCTGTCAGGGAAGTGTGAGAAGCAGAAAAGGCCTTGGTGCTGTGTAGGCATTGCTCATCAATAACAAAAACTTTAGTGTGTCATCAGCAATGTTGTCAGCACAAATCTAAACCATAGCACCATATGAGCTACTATGAAGAAAATTTGCTATTCCAGCCTCAACCAGTTCACCAGCAAAGGGGAGTGTGCTACTTGGGTGCTAAAGTTGGCTTGTGATGTGCTAATAGTTCTGAGGCTTTAGTGACCCAGCATGGTACCTAAGCTAATGAGCTAATAGTGTGTGGACACTGTAATATGGGAAGTGAAGGTTTTCCCAGAGCTCAGCACTCCTAAGTGGCACCAAAGGGGCAGCACCTTGGGGCAGCAGCAGAATATCATCTCTGTGCTGTATGTTGATATCCAGGGCAGGCAAATTCTTGAAACTGGCCTCCAAAATCAGAGACGACAGCAGTCGTTGGAGAAGATACATGTTTCTCTTGAGGGACCATCTGGGAGATGGATTATATATCCCTTCCTTACCAAAGTCTGATGTAAAGCACTCCTTCAGACCACTTACTCCATTGAGAAGAATCATTGTATGTGGTATATTGATAAGTTTCTTGTCTAATCTGGTCCTTAATATTTAGGGATTTTTTTCTAACTGATCTCGGGGGGATATTTAACAGCCTTACACATATTATTGCACTTTTTTTCCTGAGATTCAGTTTAAATTTTTGTTGACTTAGGTTTTACCCTGTTGCACCTTGCTATATCAGTTAAATGGCCTTGAGCAACATTTTTTTCTTCCTCAATGCTTCAGCCTTGGTAATGTTTCACATCATTATTAGTAAGAAAACTATGCAGATGTAATTTATGGGGCACATACACAGCAGAGCTCACTACACAAAGGCACACCAGTTCAGAGTGGAGCCATGGGCCTTTGTTTCCAGATGATGACTTCATTGGCTTTGGATCAGACCCATGGGGAGCCACAGTCAAAATAGTCACTTAAATAACTAGAGTTAATGTATAATTCTTTCAAATCCCAACAGTTTTTAGAAGCTAGCTTACTACTGTCTTGGCTGTTTTATTCATTTCTAGTTGTTTTTTTCTCCATTTGGAGATGATCTGATTTTCTGAAGATCTCATTTTAAAAAGGCTCAGTGCAATTAATCAATGGCTGTTGGGCTGGTTTTCTGGAGTGCTCATTACACTTCAGCTATGCTGAGCTCCTTTCTGCAATGCTGTCTAAATGCATTCCAGATTTAACTTTCTGTCTCTTTTGCAGGCTCTGTTACACTTCCCACACCAGTCCAGATGAGGTAAGCTCATGTAATGCCATTGTGGTAGTGCTGCCGTGGAGACCAACACCAGATGACTACTGGGGTTCTATCTTTTCTATACTAGACACATCATCTGCATGGTCTGTGTGGGGAGGAAGTCTCTTCTCCTCTTGGTCCTCCACTGGTGTTGAAAACTAGTAATACTGCAATGATTTGAACCTGGGAGCACATAGACACTTCACCCTGCCATGTGCAAGGCAACACACAGAAAGAGAACTGAGACTATATCAAATAATTTAAAATCTAAGGTAACGATCAATTTCAGACAAACAAAGGCAGTAGCAAATGGAAATACAGAGGCAGGACTTGTCAGCCTGACTTGCAATGACCTTGCCACATCACCTGACCTGGCTGTTGTCAAGATACTTTGTGGGAAGTCACCATTCTTCTCTTAGAAAATCCCAGACATTCTTCTTGACTTACATCCGTAGTCCTGCTGGATGAAGAGAAAACTCAAACGCCTGACCCAAGATGTGTAGCATGGCTATGTGTTCATCACTGTTTGAACAGGCAAGTCAAGAGTTTCATGACACAAAATTTCCTCAAAGGGAAGGGGCTGTGGCTAGCACAACATCTGGCAATGCTGACGTAATTTACTGTTTAATTCACATCATCTGTTGCCAGTCAGAGACACTCAGAAATGCAACATTGTAAAACGCAATTATTCTGAACACTGGTCACAAAATTTCACACTGAAGGTTTGGGAAAAGTATTTTTTTCTGCTGTGCACATGTGACACATCATCCTTCTGGCTCAGATTGAATATCAGTATTATGTTATTTGGCTGAACATCATATCGTAAACCCTAATAGATATCTGAACTGTGGCTTTTTCACCCTGGGAGATAAATACAAAAAGGTGAAAGTGTTTCCACTGACTTTAGCTGGCTTGTGTTAAACACTCATGGGATACAGAATCCTTCCTGTCAGTTGTTGTTTTCCTGCTTCCACTGACCTGCTGATTTGCATACATGTGGTGCCATGAATATATTCTTCCACCATATTTAGGGAGTGGGGAGAAACCACTGCCTTGGGAAGGAACTGATACAGCACACTGTGTTGAGTTTCTGAAGGATTTTGTGTTCCCTTCGTTATGAAAACCTGGGTTTTAAGATTGTATGGCATTAGGAAAGACTCGAAAGCTGTGATCTCACAAGTGGTGTGATGGTACTGAGAGGAGGCTCAATGAGACAAACTACATGAAGGAAACACGATGCCCACGTGAAGGAACGGTCTGTGAATAGAGGTGGGGAGGTGCTGAATCCTAACCCTCAGCTCAACCTCATGCCCAACACTGAACACTGTTTATTTTTAATGAGAATTATTTAATATGTAATAAAGGTTACCTCACAAATACTCAATATTTTTGAGGACACGGTATTACACTGTCTCTTTTTGAAAGTAAATGCCTTGAATTCTTGTCAGAGCTTCATTCTTCTTGGTGCTCAGTTTGGAGTCATGAATCTTGTTTTTCCAGGAAAGAGTAGATAAAGGGTATCTAGACTGAGGCTTTCTAGCTTATTTTTTCTTGCAAATCCCCAGTGCTTAGTATAATAAAAGGCTGGGGGGGTTGTGTAGTTTCAACCACAGAGAGAGCAGCTTTTGCACTGGAGTCTGCTTTTCAAATCCTGCTATGGCAGACCTTTCAAATAACTGATGGCCTTGCAATTGTCATTTTCTAAAGAGAGCAGATAGAGAACATCTGAAGAGAGGAAGAGAAATATTACCTAGACTGGAGATCAAAGTACACTTCCACTGGGACCAAATCCAGTTAATGCTATATTTACTTTAATAACCTCCAAGGAAGGGTACCTATCCATTTCAGTCTCACAATCATTTATGAAAGCTACCAAGGAGGAAATTACAGACTCAAAAAGTCGGCTGCAGGATTTCATCTCATGCCTATTCAAATGATGGCTTGCTGATTACTGGATCTTTCATTTCTGAAGCAGAAAAGAAAACCTACTCTTTGAAAGCCACATGAAGGCATATGAGATACAGAGGAGCACTTGTGGGTTCAGCACTGATTTAGCAGGCTCTTTAAATGGGCAAAATCTGTTTCCTCCTCCTTGACAGCTTCTCAGTGCATGTCTGACTGCAGCATCTGACTGTCCCAGCTGTGGCTGTGCTAGTGAGACACTGTGTGCTGCACATGTAGTGTGTGACATACATGCAACGTGCCGGGGAGTGTACAGGCTCTCAAGGGCACAAAAGATGCCAATGCAGCAGCTGAATCTGCCTGGTGCTTCTGTAACAAGCTGGTAATCATAAATACACTTCCAGAATTTAGTTAGTGTGTTTTTATGGTATGTTCTCTGAAGAGTAAGTGATGTAATAATTCAGATCCATTTTTGATACAGGCTACAAGTAAAATGTAGATAGGAATGCAGTTCTTACCCTTTGGCTACACCTATGCTACTAAAGACAAAGAGTCAGGTGTGTTCTCTGACTTGGGCACATCTTCACAGCATGACTTGTAAGTGTATGGCTAAACTCCTCCTTTAAATGAGATGAGTCAAAGGTGCGTACTGGGATGAATCCTCCATTATGGTCAGCACCATTATTTGGAGTTGATGGTAAGGGTGGCCATGAGATAGAGCTCAAACCTGTGTCCTGTCTCATTTGAGGTTACTAGTGCAGCTGTAGGCATAAGGCCAGGATAGGTTTCATCCACTAGTGTTGAAAAAATTTAACTGTGCTGAGTTGCTTATTCTTGGCCTTCTGTACTGTTTTTTTCCCTGGCCTTCTGTATTGCTGCTGCTGTTGACAATTAGGATTCTCTGGTGATGACTTCTGTCCACCTCTGTACTACAAGGAGAACATGCTGCCAGCACGACAGCATAGAGTGAACACTTTCCATCTGAAGATACAGTGGAGAGGCTTCATGGGCCATAGGAGGCCAGTGGGATGTAGTGAGTGTTGCACCACCTGTTGTTGCCCAGGTGGTGTGGAAGACCCTGGACCTGGCAGAAACTGAGATCCTATTTGGGGTACCAACTTCTCCTCACTTCTGATGGTGGCAGTAGTAAATATCTTTTGGAATTCTAGCATAAGCAACCAGATATTTCACTGAAATTGCAGCTATCTGTTACAGATTCCTCCTGTCCTTGGAACTGTCAAGGTACAGAAGAAGGGAGAATTCTGAAAAGGGGCAGAATTTAAAGTGATTTCTCAGGAAGTGCACAAAATCCATGCTGAAGGTTAAACTTAGGTCTCAAGCTGTTGATCAGAGCCAAAGGAATCTTATTAAGGACTCAATGACCAGAACAATTGAAACCAAACACTTGGTTAAATGAGGACTTTTGAAAATTTCTCTCTTCCTTTCCTAGTCATAAAAAAGGTAAGTATATAAAAACACTTCCATCAGTAATATTCTTCGATAAGTGCCATTAGTTAAAATCATACAGCTGTGTTCAGAAGAGAAATAGGGCATAAGGTATTATATACACCTATAGAGAGACAATGAGTGAAGTTACACAAAAAGCATATGTGGGAATAGGCAAAAATGAGGGTTCTTAGGTGTTTTAAATTTATTGTGTGGTCACAGCTGGAATATGTGCACAAGAACTGTCACGCTTTTATCAACAGCTGGTACTTCACTACATTCTCACACACTAACAAAACCCTGTCATGCAGGAGATTTGATGAGGAGGACCTGTTGTTCCTGCCACTGCAATTAATCATGCTCTTTACGGCTGGAGATTAGAGAGAATCCAGTAATACTTAAGGATACATGGGTTATGGGAAGTGAAATATTTGCTATTTTTACTCCTCCCTGTCAAGAAGAAATTGCCAAGTATCCCGTTTAAAAGACTTTGAGTGGATTAATTTTCTTATTTCAAGCTAAGGGGTCTCAGGTCTCATTCTGAGGTCAGGAAATGATAATAGGACATGCTTCACTTCAAGTGCTATTGCCTAGTGTTTTGGGTGCTACTAACAGCAGGTAAAATTCAGCCCTTTCTCAGAAATTCATGCTAAGGCTGGACTTCTGAATTTAAAAAACAGCAAACAGCAAGATCCCAGTGGAAAGTGGAACAGGCTTTAGGATGGAACCTGGAAATCTATCTCTTATTCTTGACTCTTGGGGAAATTACTGCAATTCCTGACTTATTTTACCTTTCTCACTCCTTTTTCTGTCTTGTTTATGGGAGTATCTTTGCTGTGTGTTTGCTGACTGGAGGTTTGCTGGGGTTTGCTATTATACTACTTGCAGCAGCTCTTTCCATAGCTATACCTGTAGCCACCCACCTGGGATGTATCTGGGAGTGAAGGCTTTCCCAAGTGCTGATTATCTGCTGTCTGACAGTTTTTTGTTCCATGGTTTTTTATTCAGAGTCTGGTAACTGTAAGTCTATTTAGAACAGGATTTTTGGTCTGTGGCACTGGCTTCAAATTTTGGCACTTGGAGTGTGTATCCAGTCATGATTAAAAATTTACCTCGGTTATTTCAGGTGGGAAAAGGTTTTTGGTTTCTTTCAGTGTCTGGAACACAGAGTAACAGTGATCAGGGTGCAGCCAAGACTACATTGCCTAGGAAACAATGGTTTTGCTTTTATTCCCGATGAATTCCCAGTTTTCAAACACCACTGAGCTTTTAGCCAATTGTGTGGCTGTGGGGGAATTCAAGGCGTGACACTGAAGTCTGTCACTTACCTTATTGATAGAGCTTAGTATGAAGTCTGTGTTAAAATGCTTTAGGTCTAGTCTGTGGGAAATGGAGACTCCCCTTGCATTTGTCTTTTGGCATCTCTGGCATCAGATAAAGAACAACCCAACCACAATCACCTTCCAGTTTCCCCTGATGACTGTACCACAGGAGTCAATGAACATGATGAAGATGAGAAGAATAGACTTTCCAAGGAACCAGCTAAGAGAATAAGGAACAATACAAATACAAATATTGCTTAGTTCATTGAAACCAGAGACATTTGACCATTATTTTTGGTACAACTGAGTTCTAGACTGCCATTTTATCTGTGTCCCTGCTTTCTGTGCTTTTGTGGATACTCTCCATTCGTCAGTTCCCACCAGCTTCTGCATGGAGAACTTGAGGAGTTGTTTAGTTTGAATGTTGATTCCTGGTCTTCTAATTCCCTCCTTGCTCATGACATCCCATGCTCTCCCTCCATTTCTCCTTCCAGCCATTGGCTTCTCATCTTACTTTTTGCTTGTACTCATTCCAACTTCCAGGGAATTTCATACCTTTCCCCATCCTTCTCAGGCTCTTGCCAGTCCACTGCCATGGTCCGACAACCTTTTCTGTGTGCATGGCTGGAAGAGATAGCAGAGCATGATGATGTCTAAACAATGACCTGCTTTGGAAGGGAGAACCTTTTTCTAATTTTGCTGTTGCTCTGATGCTACAACAGACAATTTGGACTAAAGTGGCAGAGTTAAAGTGATGGCACTGAACTGCTGGTGCCTGCTCAGAACCAGGGAAGGGGAGTTTGTAGGGCAGAAAACCTCTGTTAGACAATGGTCTGGATGTGTGTGAACAGAAAAGCCGACAGCAAAGTTTGGTTGCATTTAAATGCAATCCCAGGAATGAAGTTGGTGTGCATAGTATTTGAAGTATTTTCCCTTACTCCTATGGCTAACGAGGAACAGTGGTTTGTTTTTGTAAGTGGCTCTTAAGAAATCTACTTAGGAAAAAGTATAGACCAGGAGTTCATCCGCTGGCAGAGATTCTTCTGATACTACCACTAATCACAGTGCTGCTTGTGGTGAGTAGAAACTCTTGTTTCCCACGGGCTATTATCTGTCTCGCTCAGTAGTGCTCTGTGGTGTGTGGCGGGCTGGTTTATGTGTGTGGGATGATGGCAGTGCAGGCTGCACATTAGCTCTCCTCACTTTCTTTGATCATAAAGGGTGATGCAATGTGATGAACTCCTCTAAGGCTGATTCGGAACCACTTAACATTGATTCAGCACCAATTCTTCACTTTCTCAGCATGTTCACAGACAGTGCAGTTTTGTGTCACTGGGACATAAACATCGCAGTCATATTATGATCAATGAGTTAATACATTGGGAGATGTTTATCCACCTAACTTTGTATTTTAATGTGCTTACAGATCTGTCACAATCATGATTTCAAGAAAAAATACTTGAATCTTACATTTGGAGAACGGTGTAACTGAGTGACTTGCACTGGCACTATGCAACACTGCTCGAAAGCCACTTTCAAGTCTCTTACCTGCAACCTAAACCTGGCATTAAGAAATCAGAAAAGGTTCAGAAAATGTTGCATAAGCCTCTGAGATTGGGAAAAACTTACTAATAGTGCTCTTTGAAGCAGTATCTTGTATTACACTGGGCTAGATGACCCTTTGGTCTGCCTCCATAGGAAATATCTTAAATTCTTGATTAAAGAAGATTGCTGAGGAAGATTGGGAAGTTTGGGACAATAAGTAGAAAGGGTGACTGAGAGGGAGCTCACATGGCCCAGCTTTGGCAAATGTCCTGAATAGCAGTGCTTGTTAAGCCTTGGAGTGTACACAGTGTGTGTATAGGCCAAGTACACAAATCTTTGAGGGTTGTTGCCCAAATATGTTAAAACTAAAGAAGATGAACAACAGCTAGATTAAATAGTAGCTGGGCAATTACAAAGACTTTAATTTATTTATTTTTTAACAAAGAAGGCAACGGTTTGAATATAAATATAGAAGAATAAATACTTGTGATGTGGGGAAAGAACCTGAAGAGGAAACTACAGTAGCAACAGTGGTACACAGCTTACCACCACCGGGGGGTCACCCTGTTGGTGTTGACTTGCTGCCCAAGCCAGACCCAGCACTTTGCTTTGTTCTTTATTTGGTAGGGAGGTAGAAGATGGCCTCCCTAACATCTTCAACAGCAGCATCTGAAAGACTAGGCATCTAGCTTACAACAAAACATTCTGTAGGCAAACTGCCCAAATGTGTTCCCTTGGGAATGCGGGGTTGGAAAGATCCCTTTTCCAGCAGTAAGTCTCACTTAGATCAGTTTCAGGGTGGGATGAACAGTCCTCTGAGAGTGTAAAAATCTTCCTGCTGGGATAGATGACTCTTTTTTAAACTAATGGCAATGGTTATGCAAAGCCTCAGGTTCCCCTGTTACATCTCTCCCCACTATAGTCTGCTTTCTCTCTATTTGAGGGTTTACCCAGGGCAGCCAGGTAGCCACAGACTCACCAGCTCTGCTTACTGAAAGATTTTCACAAACACCCTCTCTGGGTAGTGACTTTAAAAACACACCCACATTTTATACAAAAAGATTTGATTGCACATGGAACCTCACAGTTAAAAACTATTTTTCCTTTCTCTACTTTATCTGTACTATAGCACATGAGACAGCTTAATTTAGCTGAAAGTATAGTAGAAATTTTCACCTTTACCAGTTTCACCTATTCTATACTATACTATACTATACTACACTTTTAAATGAACTGCAGAAAATTGTTCAGTATCTGTTTCTGATACTTCTGATTCTGTTTGTTATCTATTTCTGATACTTATCTAAGTAACATATGATGGTACTTAGTAGTAGAATGTAATTACATGCATGATTTTAGGGGATAGAAAAATATGCATGTTATAGTATGTTTTTATGTGTATGCAGGGAAGGAAAATGGAAGATTAAACTCCAGAGACCTTTAATCATTGAGTATATGGACACCATATGGAACTGATTGTTGGCATATTACACAGTAAAACACACACACACACACAAAAAAAATCAACCCTACAAGTAATGTTTTTCAGACAAATTATTTAGCTATAAAATGATTGTTTCAAGAAACCATGTTTGAGGCAAAACAGCTTATACCAGGAATTTATTAAAATCTTTCTCTCACCATAGATTTGTAGCTATGGGATCTTGTTTAGAAATGGATTTTTTTTCCCACCTGAAGAACTACTGCTAAGTTAGTGCAGTGGGTTCCCTAACAAAGAAGTGAGTTAAAATTTCACATTAATGCATCCATAACTCCTTTCCCAAATCCAGTGTAACTGCTTTAGACTGCTTTGATTTTTGAGCATTAATATAAACCATCTTTAACCTCAGCATGTGTCCTAAACACAGATGCCCATGTGTATTGTTTGTTTATATTTGTTCTTTTTAAAAAAATATACTTGATATATTTAATCCAATAAACAAAAGAAAACTTCAGCCTCTCTAGAATAATTCCTCTGACAAGAAGTGGAGGAGCACTCACACATCTCCATTGCACAGCATGGAAAGACAATGACTTAAGCTGTTTAGTCCCCTTTTACCATTGCATCACAGTGACACATGGGGACACCATTTAATTAAGTTCTTATATATAATTTCTATGATGAAGAGAATGAGATGTTCAAGAGAAGCATAATGAAAAACAGCTGGAAGGGGGAGAAGGGAGGCAAGAATAGCTTAAATTCTAATCTTGTCCGTGTACTTTATTCTTGGATACACCAGGTATGTCAGAATTACCACTGCCACATACCCAGCAGGTGTTCACTTAGTGTAGTGACTTTTGTAATATGTAGGTAGTCTAACAAAGAACAGGCCCAGTTAAAGGGGCAGAAGTGGTCAGAAAGGCAAAGGATTTCTGTTGGCTAAACTTGTGACAGAAATGTGCAGAAAGAAATAGTAACCCAAGAGAGCCAGATATTCCTTGTATCTTGTTCTCTGCGTTCTGGCAAAGCCTCAAGGGTGACAACAATGAATATCATCAGCTGTAAACTCTGATTTATACCAAGGGAATACAGTTGTGATGGAGAGACATGGGAAAACAATGAATCCCTACCAATATTGTGCTCAGATGTGTCAGAGGAACTACATGTATCACTGTACCTCTGTTGGATAAACATGTTGGATAAAAGAGAATTAAGATTACGTGCCACTTCTTACTTTGACCCTGATATTATTTTATTAACACTCTTATAATCAGTGGGTTTCATTGGATGTTATTTGTTAGGCAGCATTGTTCGTATTATAATTTTAGTAATAGCACTGACATGCAATATCTCTGGTAGCGGGTGTTTGTTGTCTTGCTTAGCTTAATCCTAATGGGTAAACATAACAATCAGGATTTTATGGTTATGTATCTCAATGGGATGCCGAGAAAGAGAATTAAATATTTGCACAGATCCTGCAAGCATATTTGACTCAACGATGGATGTGACTACAAGTATTCATACAACAACATAACCTTTAATTCAGTTCTAAGTCAAGAGGAGTTCTATGTTATGTAATTAAGATGGGCCCAAAATATTGTCTCTAATAATGATTGCTAATGACATATCGGTACTTGTTGACACTGAGCCAAGGAGAAGCTTGTAAATCTCAGTTCTGTTGTCAGTTTTCAAAAGATGATGGTGCTGCTACCTAAGATTTTGGGGTATGTAGCTCTATAATTTTCTCAGGCTTAAAAGGAATAGGCGCTAAGATGCTGGAAATTTAAGCTGTTATTGAAACATATAGCAGGCAGCCCTTCTCATGCATATCTCGTTTTCTCTAAAGCCAGCTCACAAATGGTGCTCACACATGGCTTTAGACAAATCTACAGGGAGAAGTGAACTGTTGTTCCGTGAAAACTTGGCTAGGTGACAAAGATAATATGCTCACTGCCTTAGAGGTCCTTGTCAGACTGAGCTTTTGCCACCACAATCTACAGGCGCTTTTCTCCACACATGTTATTTGATAGTGCAATCACTGCAATGCCTCCTGTAACATATATCAATCTTCTGTCAAAGGGAGCCCAAGACAATGAACAAAAAGAGCTCCTATGAGGACTGGAACTGACTGGCTAGTGTTAGGATATATCAACTTTTACTTATATTTGGCTTGGAAATAATTTGCCAGTAAGCCTGCTTATATGCAACCTTCTTCAATGTCTGTATTGTAAGAGTATTTTTGCTTGCAGATATTCACACTGCAAGCTGGATAAGAAAGATATTTTGACTGGTCTTCCTGGTACAGTATACAATCTGGCAGATTGTTCTATTTCTGATTCATGAGGGGTTTGTCAAATGGTTATTTTTGTGGGGCTAAGAGGAACTGAATGAACTTTAGGGATTCATTAAAATATTGTTTGTTTCAATACCTGGACCTTGCAAATTATGGACAAGATTTTTTAAAATTTGAATTCATAAATCAAAATGGTTATAGTTCTCCAGCCAGGAAGCCCCTTGCTGCATAAAGTGATGAGAAGGAGGGACACAAATCTCTTCAGTAATTTTGAGAGCCTATATGATGAGAGGCTGTGTAACCTATACACAATTTCCCTGCTCTCAGTGTTCCACACATTGGCTGGAAGCAGGTGAGCCTTTCAGCTCAAAGTGCATGAATGGAAAGGAACAGCTGATATTCAACCTTTAATAACAAACCCAGATCCCTTCAAGGGGCAAATCTGTGCCTCTCATAAGTACCAAAGAGCTTCTAGCACTTTATGGCTGTTGAGTCTTTAAAATAATCCTTAAAGCACTTTAAATAACATGGCCACCTTCCCAGGGTTCTCCTGCTTCCAGGAGGCACTGCTGACCCGGTCTGTTTTCTGCTCAGATATAGGTTCTCCTGAACTAATCATGTTTTCTGGTGATAACTGGGCAATGTTTCTATTTTCCCTTAAAACATCAGAAAATTTTAACTTTTTGCATCCCTAAAAGAGGAGGAACCCACACCAGAACCCTTTTTATTTCAAAAAAGATTATTGTTTTATTATGGAGAAACTGAAATGTTCAGATATTTTCAGAGAAAAATGTTCATATAATTCAGGTTTCTGTTAAAAAAAAAAAAAAGAGGGTTGACTTAGCTGCCACTGTGGACCAGCTATAATCTTCAAATTTCTCTCTCTCCTGTCTTTGCACCGGAACAGTGCTTTCCAGTGTATATTTACTAGATAGTGTACCCAAAGAGATTAGTAGATTTACAAAGCTGGCAGTAAGCACCTTAAATTGGTTCTTAACAGACTTACCATTAGATTCTTTGAGAGCTCAATTCACACATTTACCTATCCTGATGTGCAAAATGGCAGCAAAATACAGCAGCAAAAAACTGCACAGTTTAGTTACAGCCCAGGATTTATTTCAGTGTAGCTTTCCAGGACCCTGCCAGGGCAGCTCTTCTCTGTGTAGTCTGTCCAAAGGCACTGCTCAGATCCAACAAGATCAAACAGTTGAGGAGCTACGGTGGGATCCAGCATGAAGACCATGTCAGTTTGGATAGGGAGGCAGGGTTGCTTTCTTTTCCACTGACTCATTGCCACAAGGAAAGAAAGAATCTCTTCCACTGTTTTGTTCCACAGAAATCTACTCAGCTGTAGCTACTCAGAGTTTAGGGGTGTGTGTATATATACATATGTGTATATATAACTTCAGCACAGCTCATATATATGCTGCATATATACTGAAAACTGTCCTTCTAATAACATTATAATACTATCATAATGTGGTAAGAATGGCTGCTTTGGCTTCCTCTCTAAACTTAATTTGTACCTTCAAGAAGCAAAGTTTTATGGTGGAATTGTGGTTGTGAAAATACCAATGAAACCATTTACTTCTTTATCCTGTGACACCACAGAGCTTTGTTCCTACAAGTGTCAGTACGTCTTAAAACCACTGCATTCTTTACATACTGCTAGTTGGCAAATCTGTATTTAGAACACAGTGAGGTCAAGAGTTGTTTCTTCAGATGTGTAATTAATGTTAGGCTGTGCAGTGCCAACATATGTACCTAAGGAGAACAAGTCTTATGAGGAGTAGCTGAAGGAGCTGAGTTTGCTTAGCCTGGAGAAAAGAAGGCTCAGGGGAGAGCTTATTGCTTTCTACAGCTGCCTGAAAGGAGGTTGTAGCAAGGTTTAGATTGGATATTGGGAAAAATGTCATCACTGAAGGGGTGGTCAGGCACTGGAACAAACTGCCCAGAGATGTTGTCCCCATCCCTGGAGATATTTAAAAGGCATATCGACGTGGCACTTAGGAACATAGTTTAGTGGTGGACTTGGCAGTGTTGGATTAATAGTAGGACTCAAAGATCTTAAGGGTTTCTTCTAACCTAAACAATTCTATGATTCTAAATAAGAATGTCATTCAAGAAATACACAGCAAGGTGAGGTCTGGCTTGTTGTAGTACAGACTCTTTTTCTGGGTGCTGAAATCTGCATTTAAAGGCCTTACTTCACATACTTGTTTTGAAAAGCTTGTCCTGTACATTCTATAATGCTCTTTTACATATTGTATGACTGCCTTCAGGGACCTGCCTATTTCATTGTATGTTGTTTTTGTGTCCACAGCATTCATTTAAAAACACAACAACAGATGATGAAGAACTCCTGAGTGTTTCAAATGATGTGACCTTCAGCACTAGGAGTGAATGAAAGGCTGAATCAACAAGCCTTAAAGAGTCACTAGAAATAATTTGTTCTCTAATATATATCCTGCTGTATGTGTATGTATGTATGAAAGGGGGTAGGAGGGACTGAAGTGCTTCGTGGTCTTTGGTTGTGCCCCAAAGACTTTGTCAGGTATTCATTGCTTCACAGACTGAAATCCAAGTGAGAAACCTTCCGGGGTGGAGGGGTGGGGGAGGGGTGTTATAAAGATTTTTCTAGTTTCTTTTTCTCTTTCACCAAATTAGCAGTTCTTATTCCATGAAGAGCAGAACAATTTTGGGAGATAAGAATAAATGTAGCATGTGGGAGTCATCCTGGGATGCAAGAGCAGAGATCCCCTTAGGCAGTACAGGAAGATTTTTCTCATTTAGTGTTTTGCCATTGATTGATAACAGCACTGGTATGTACAGGGTACTGAGGGTGTAGCCCATGTTTTTTTAGGGCTAGTCTTGGATGTTTGATGACCTAAACATACTGTAAAAAAAACCTACTACATTGAGTGCTGGATGCCCAGCTGGGAAGGGAATGACTAGTTTGTAGATGTAGAAATAATTCAGGCTTAACAGGCAAAGCCAAGATGCTCAGTGCTGCCAAGAGAGAGATGCTTTCAGTGTTGGAAACCTCAGTGCCTAGAAACTGCTGAGTGAGGTTTTTGATGTATCTGACAGGACTAAATATCTAACCTTATGTTGGGGTCCTTGGAGAGAAACAGATGCTCGTGGTCTAAACACAGGAGCTGCTCTCCAGAAGTGCATTTTCCTCCCATGGGCTACAGAAGGAATGCAGGTGACGAGTCAGGTGTGACACCCACACAGTCAATAGTTACAGCTGATGACGGACCCTCTGCTTTCTTTCCTTCTTTGCACTACAAAACTGAAGATTCTGCACCTTACCCTGAGGGATAACACCAGATTTTTCCTTTCTACATTGCTTGATGAATTTATTGTTTTCTTCAGTTTCTCTCTTTTTTGGCCTTAGAATCTGTTTCTTTTCTGGAAGGAAATATCAGTGCTCATACACTTACGGTAGCAGGTTCTCTAGAAATACCCACAAAAGAACAGATCAAGCATTTTCATCAACCTTTTGGAAAACTGCCAGCTGAAAAGACAGCCACAAGCCACTTCGGTACTACTTTTCGTAGGTCAGTGCTGCTGTGAATTCTTGAGGTTTTTGGCCTTTTTCACTCTCATTTACAAAGAAGTGTTAACTTGCAGTCTCAGAGGAACACAGCCAGTTCCCTTAATCCAAAAAAGAAGTGTTCTAACTGCAGTAGTACATGGGAAATTTAACAACAGATCCTCCTGCTTGCTGAAAACTGGCTGGCACCAAAGTACATTCTAGAGATTACTTCCAGAAACTGCTCAAGTAAGAAGACTAGGGCAAACGTGGTGGCACAAAAGTACTTCAGGGTTAAACTAAAAAACCCCAAATCTCATTAAACCATTTTCATCCAGCTTGGTTAGTTATAATACTGCTGCTATTGATTCAGGCTATGTAATTGTTTTTGAAGCCAGTGTTGTTACTCCCAACTACTCTAGTAGAAAGCACTGAGCTCGTGGAGTCAGGGAATTGGATGTCTAACCCAACTTTAAATTCCTCAGAGCTCCAAGTCACTCGTGAATCACATGCTAGTATTTTGGAAACCACACAGGACAAGCTGTTTTCAGTTTCCTTTCACGTTCAATTCAGTAATGAAAATTAATACTAAAAGAGTTAGAGTCTGTCTATTTCCCTGATCTATGTGAAGATCCTGGAAAACTACAGTGTCTCAGGGCAAGTTTCAGGGTTTACTCAATTGAAACAGGAGTCCATATCAGGAGCCTTCATGAATATTTGAAGGCTATTTCTGCAGACACCGGTTTTTTTTACCTGCTTCCTGGCTCATTCCTTGCTTGGTGAGGTTGAGTACAGCTCCCTAAAGTGGTGCTGATTTATGTCCAGAAGGAATGTGGTTCGACACATCTCACTTGTTCAGCGGACTGGGCAGGTGGGTGAATGGCACTTTATAAGGCTGTTGAAAGCTCGGGGAAAAACACGTGGTGTGCGAAGGCATCAGATCTCACCAGCTGAGCTGGCTTTGCCTGGAGCTGTAATTGGGAGGGAGACACACAGGAAACGTTCTGTGCTCCAAGACATGATATGGCTGTGAAGCACTAATTGACCCAAGGTGTGTTCAGCACTGCCCAGGGTAATTCCGAATTAAAAGGCGTGATCAAAGTAGTCACAGCTCAAGTTAAATAAAAAGGAAGTAACTGCTAAGAACCTTTCTGACAATAAAGTTATGTGCTTGCACAGTGGTTGAATGGAGAAATAGTGTGTGTGAAAGAATTGTACTGTAGTGATTACATAATTTGACACTTAACGTGATAATGTCCCAGCAAAAATGATATAAAGCCAGCTCCATATTTTCAGTGGGAGTTCAGCTGCAAACTTGCTGAGTCCTTAATCTCCTTTAATTTTGGCAAAATAAATTGTGAGGTTCTGCTCCACTGCAGAGGGCTGGGCTGCAAAATTGAGGGAGTAATTTAGAAGGCCTGTATTGATATGCTTGGCTTCAGCAATATTTATGTGAAATAAAAATTTGCGAAAGAGGTTACAGGAGTTAAATGGCTGCCTTCTAATGAACTTGAGTAGTACCTGGGGCTGGTGGTCCTTAGACTGTTTTCATAACCTCAGTGTCAGCATTTCACAGAGGATGAAATCCAGAATTCTTTGCCTTGCTGCTTGGGCAGCACTTAAAAATCAGTGTAGGACTAGCTGTTCTTATAAGAGAAACTGAAATAATGATATTATGTGGATAACTATAATACAGAAAGAATTACAAGAAAAGCACAGAATGTCATAGTTTAATATTGTGAAGCACTAGTTCAACATGTGAAAAGAAGAGGAAAAGATTTAAAAGCCAAGTACTTCAAAAAATGAGAAAAAAACCTCCTCTTACAAAGAAAAGCTATCAAAGAAGTGAGTCATCTAGGGACCAGGAAGGAAAACAGATGTTCTTACATTTAGGACAGATGTTTTATGATAACAGCGCTTTGATAGCAGTTGCAACAAGAACCTACTCTAATTGAAAAATGTTGTGGTATTTCACAAGAGGAAAGAAGACAAAAAAACCCCAGGAAGTTTCAAACAGGCATAGGAAGACAGATTTTCACACTATTGTGTTGTAGTGATCATGTCTCCAAAAGCGCAGGGAACAGTGACAGTCCTGTTCGGTGGAAAGATAAAGTAAGAAATGGTAAACTAGGAGAAGAAGTCAGGCTCCCAGAAAAGGCTTCCGAAGAGTTAGGTGAGACATGGGAGGGTAGGCTGAGACTTAATAAGGGAGTGAGAGTGATTATTGACCATGTTGCCAAGAGATTAAATGAGAGGCACTTGTTTCCTATAAGGTAGCTGTAATGGGTATGAAGGAGAGAGTGTTGCTCCAAGTGAGGCAGGCAGCATCACTTCTGTACCAGACTTTTGAAGTCACTGAAGAGGCTGCAGGCTTTGAATCTGGCTCAGCTGCTTTAAAGTTCGGGTAGATGTTTGTGAATGTGATAGCGGAGAGAGAAATATCATCATCTTTGATTAATCTTTACTTGTTCTTGCTGCCTATTTACAAGGCAGATTTAACATTCATTAAAATCAAAGTGTGTGTGTAGGGGGTGATCTTTATCTCTCCTTTTAGCTCCTAGAAAGCTAATGATACAAAAAATGAGAGACCTTTAACTGGCCCCAGTTTAATTGGGATAGCATATACAGCCCCTGGAGAAAACTGACATTTTAACAAGTGGATCCCTAGCTAACCTACAAACAGGAGACTGGTTTCCTTGCAGGTAGTGTGTCTTGGAGAAGAGTTTTTGTTGTAGGGAACAAGGACAAATGGGTTGCCAGATTCTGTTACTAGGCCAACATTTCTCTTCAATCAGCCAGAGAGATTTCATTGTTTGGGTGCACATGAAAATGAAGGCTCACAAGATTTTAAAGTAATTTTATATAAAATTTGGGGGTTTGCTTGCATATGATAGAATATATAATTCATTTTATTCCAGGCTACCATGTTAGAACTGGTTGAATAAAGACAGAGTTTGCTTTGTTTTTCTGGAAGCAAAAGCAACAGCAATGCAGATGAATTTTAAAGCTTCCTTTGCAGGTGCTTATTTTTTTCAGTGTCCACTCTTGTAACTGAAGACCCTGTTCACACAGTCTAGCAACAATTTAGACTTAAGTGGCAAGCCTCAGATAGGGATTACTTACCTTTTTTCGGGGTCAGGAAGGAGAGCTATTTCTTTTGTGCTTGCCTGTCAATTATCAGGCAAAATGCTTGGAACTGTCAATTCCAGGCAGTTCATTTTTCTGAGGAAAATAGAGTCTTTAGCAATACCTTTTGGCAATAGCCAACAACAACCCCTCCCTGAAATGGGAAATCCTCTGTTACTCTTCTCCCTCAAAGCCTGCCATGGCAAAGTTGACCTAGACTGAACCTCAGTCACAGGGTGTAACTGAGTTGTAGCTACTCACTAGTTATTCTGCATAGTTGGTACCAGGGTCTGAAGGATCTCTTACTTCTGGAGTGAAGCAACACTCTTTCCTTATCCTCATAACCCTTAAAGTTATTTTATTGGTAAGAAGTGCCTATCATTTAATCTTTTGGCAACAAGGCTGATAATTACTATCGCTACCCCATTAAGTCTCAGTTTATTTTCTCACCTCTCACCTAACCCTTTATGTCTGACATTTTTCCTGTTGTTTAGGAAAGAAGCAATATGTGGAGATGTATGCGAACATTCAAAGCAAGTACTGGTCCGGTTTATAGTGGTGAAAATCCACAGTATCTTTTGGGTCATGCAGAAAGAAGAGAAAAACTTAGCTGAAATAAGAAAATGTCGCCATGCCTCTGGGTTACTAACTCACATAGGTTCTGATCTGGGTCTGTGTGAACAGGAGGGGTAATATTCTGCACCACTGAAGTCAATGGAAAATTCCCACAAGTTAATTGAGTAGGAATTTCTCCTCAAAACTCTGGTAAGGGTTCATTAAGTGGAAATACTCCCCCAAAGATAGACTTTACATTTCTATGTGTTTATCTCTCTGATCTTGTTTGTTTGCCTTTCCCAGCAGTAGGATTATTACTATATAAATAAGAAGTATTCATGGACTTCTTTGAAGGACAGGAACTTCAATAAGGTTGCCAGCAGGGGTTCAGGTACTGCTAAAGGTGTTCATGACTTGTAAGAAGGCACAGGCTTGGGAAATACCCCAGTTCTCTTGCAAACTATTATCAAGTCATTGTTTGGTTTTTTGCCTCCATTGTTCCACAGCTGGATCTGAACACCAGCAAAATTTAATGTATTTTGTTTTATCCCATTATTATTAAACACTGCTAAACCCCCGTAATTTAAAAAAAAAAAATATTTGAAGAATTCTTTTGACTGTGGAAATGTTTCCCTCGACTCAAGGCTGATGAAAAACTGAGTCGTCTCATGAATAAGAAACAAGGTGAGGGAGGTTTCTGTGTTTAGTTGAGGAAGAAGAGCATTTATAAAAAAATAAACTAACTTTTCCTCTGCTTATCAGGGAGAATGGGGCAGATTTTTCAGTAATAAATCCAAGGTATGTATCCACCAAAGGGAATGCATAACAAAGTGGTGTAATAAACAATTTCTGACAGAGGTCAGAAAGGTTACCAGCAGTTTGTGTGACGAGAATTTGGATAACAAGATTTAATTTTTACAGGATAAATTAGATACTGGCTGAGAAGAGGTAATCATGTGCACAGGATTAGAAGAAAATGGAAAATCAATAAGATCAGCAAAGAGGTTACTTTGGGAAAGAAGTAGGGATACTATGGTGTAGAAAGAAAAGCCGTGGAGGTGCAGTGGACCATGAAATAAAGACTGAGAGTATTCCAAACCAGTAAGTTGTAGAGGGAAGAAGTAAATCTAAGGTTATGTCAATGACTGACTTAAAGTAAATATTATACTAGTACTAATGTACAATGACAGGAAGGTCGTATCATATTATTCTGTTGAAAGACCTTTGGAAGCTAGCAGGTAGAACAGATGTCCTTAATTCAGAATAAATGTAAGAAACAAGTACACTCTTTAGGGAATTAGATAGCTGCAATGATGGGAAACATCATCCAAAACTAAGGTATATGAAAGACTAATAAGTAATCCAAGCTGGCTGGAGGGTTTTCACTCTGAATTGAATTCAAACATAGAGCACAAGCTATTGCTTCCATGGGTTGATGAAGATGTGAGTAGACAAGCCAAAAATACAAAGATGCTGACAAAAAATAATCTGAAAGCCCAGGACATAAACAGGCTGAGTACTGGGATTATAACCATGAGAAAAAGCATAATGCAAGTTTTCCTGGGGGTAGCTGAAAAGTGCTTGGATCCAGGAATAAAGAAACATAATATCTTCTTCACAGATAGGTGCCATACCAAAGTCATGCCTGCCTGCATCGTTCATCCTCTCTTATATAAACCACCTGAAGACTCCCACAAATCGCCAAAGACCAGGATCCCAAGTGGTAACAGCAGTTGAGCTGGAAAAACTGAAAGTAACATGGCAAAAGACCTCTGTTGATATGTGTACCCATAATCAAAAGGACAACCGTCAGTTCTCTGGTCCCATGAAGGCAAGGAACAGTCTGGAGCAGAAAAATCTTCTGTTGTCACATCTGGCCTCTGAATACTCCATGTACTGCAGTAGCTCAGAGCCAGAGGAGCAGTTTGTGCATCAGTGTTGTCATATTTAGGGAAACCCCTGCCAGCCTGAGCTTTCTGTTTTCCTTGTCAAAAACTGAGCTGCAGGAGGCTTAGAGCCCAAACACTGGTAGCTCTTGATTTTGTTCTTCTCTGTGGTTTTTACATGCAAGAAGTAAAGCAAAATCAAACCCCAAAATAGAAAGATTTTGGCTGAAACCACAGACCTTCCAGCCCAGCAGGATGTCCATTAGTTCACTTCTCTGTTTAAATGCTCAGCAAACAAGGCTAATTAGACATTTGAATAATGTATTCATCTTAAATAAAGGACATGGCTGATTTCTGCTAGAGGTTTTCTGCTTTCAGGATGCCTACACTGTCAAATAGATTAGCTTCCCTGTCTCTCCATACATGTGTTAGTGCTTGTCTCGTTTGGAGCAAAACTAACTACTTTCTTCTGGCTTGAAGCCCAAATTTGTTTTTGGAGTAGCTCTTTTCAAAAATTTCTCTTCACAAGATGTACAGACAAGATGGCTCAGATTTGCTCCATTGCCCATGGATGTTGTAGTTCTTCACTGCTATCCCAGCAGGTCCCACACATATTCTTATGCCCTATTCCAAACGTGTTTCCTGTGCTTCATCTCAAAGATACTTCTTAGGCTAGCTCTTCTAATTTCAGGCACCTGGAATTGGCTCCCCACAGTGCTCCACCAGCAGAACCATCTCAGGGCCTGATGTGGAGACCTTGGCTACTGGTAGACACATTTTCAGTGAAAATTTCGTGCTGGAAGATTCCAATTCTTGACATTGACACCATATTCCTCCTTGGGTAGGAGGAACTGACTCCTCTGCAATTGCACCAGGGTTGTGACAAAACAGACAAGAGCCAGCATCTTGCTGGTCTGTAAAATGAATGGGAAAGTGTCTTCCCCTAAATTAGAAAAGAAATATGATCTAATGAACACACAGTTTCCCTAGACCCTGAACAACCTTGGCCCTCTGGGTGATTAGGTCACTGAACTTTTACAAACCAAGCTTACATAAAATCCTGGGCTAGTTTGTGAAACTGGAGATTTGTAAACACTCCAGTGCGCTCAGGGGTGTATTTGCCACACAGTTGTTTTTAGTTCCCCCGTTCAGAAGATTATGGTTCTGTAATGAAGAGCTGAACAGCTTGTATAACCTTTAGTTTAAGATTCATTATAGGTTGACGTACTTCAAAAATCAGAAGTCATCAGGTACAGAGGATGGCCACAGAAAGCCACACATCAATTTATGTATCAGTTCTTTGTTCATCTTACTGAAAAACATGGATAATGTCTTCTGAAATTGTTCAGACATGTACATGAATTTACTAGGAGTCTTGTTTTAATTATACATACTCAAATGTCCACAATTTCAATTCAGCTCCCAGACAAAAACTTTTTCCCCAAGGCTGTGGGTGCAATGCCAGTTAACATACAGTGGTATTGCTTTCCTGATCATGTGGGGCTGTGCTGATATAAATTGGTTAAGAATTTAGCATATTAAGCAGTAGACTTTGCGTCTTTGTTGTGCAACTTTAAAACTACCATAAATAAACTAGGCACCAGTACCATGGGAATGCTGTTAGCTGCATGCTCGAGATTTTGGTGAGTACTTCTTGAAAAATACTGTTAGACAGGGGACTAGAAAGCTAGCAATTAAGATAGTATTACAGAAAAACCCACAAAGTGAATACAGTGAAAGGGAAACCACAGTAAAACTGGGAGTATGTGGCTGCAATTGAATAAATAGGAAAAGAATCATGTTTAAAATGTTTTGTTTATGATCATAACGTTTTTGTATAATTCCATCATGTCAAGAACATACACTTAGTCCATCAAAAACAACAGCTTAAACTCAGTTTGTAGGTTAAACACAAAATGGCAGTGTAAGTGAGCCGGCAAGACCTTTTACATGTTGAAGATCTGCAGTAGTAGATCGCCCACAAAATCTACAAATCTAAATGTACTCCATCTGAAAGAGTATCCAGTGCTTCTTCTGTGTCTCTTACTCATGAAATAATTAAAATTTGAAAGAGATGCAAATGATTGGTATCACTACATGTGCTATTTCAGAGAGCAGCATCTTGAGATGATTTAATTTCCTGGCTCTTTCGGTGGTCCTCACCAAAGTCTTCTTCTTCCATAGATTTTTTTTTCCCCCCCTACCATTTTGCTTCCATGAGTGTGGCCCTTCAAATTTGGCAAAACCAAAGTTGCAGCTCTGCCACAGATATTTTGTAAGCAACAACAACGCTCTTATCCAGCTGATAAAAATATGTTGCGTACTGCCTAAGGCTGAGAAAATAGCATCCTCTCACACTGTATCCTTTTTCTTTCATCCATGGTAAATCCATTTTCACCTTCCCAAGAGGATTTATTCCTGAGTCTCAGTGCAGGAAGGTGTGGTATTCCCTCTGCCTTCCTTCAAAGTTTGTTTATTGTTGCTGAGACAGGCCATTTTTATATTTAATACTCTTTAGTAAAATCTGCTTAAAGAACCTAGTTATTTGTAGATGCTACACACAGAGTTTCTCCAAAACTTTCACCTGGAGTAAATTAACCACAGGAGGAAAATGGTTTGCAATGTAGAAATAGCAACAGACATTTTGTCATCATTGCTAACAAACAGAATTTTGTCTGGACAACCACTGGAATTTGAAATATGGGTCATCCCAGCTTCCTTTCCACACTAAATCCTGTGAGAACTCTTGCATTTCAAATATAATATCATCAGTAGAGTACATCAGCAGTGCTGCTTTAAAATATCTTCTTTACTCTCTTATTAGATCCAACGAAGGAAATGTCTATAGACTTTCATGAACTGTAAACTATTAAAACTTCTTCTAAATAGAGGATCAGGAAATGCAAACAACTGTAAATAGAAGTGAACAGGAATTTCTTTTTCCATCTATTAAAAAATACATTTACCTCCTGCTAATGCTAGGTTCTGCCAAAGTAAAATTAATAAAAGTGATTGAATTTAGGGCTGGCAGTAAAATGCAGCCAGTGGCTCTAAATGACCCTGGCTGAAAGAGCCAGGAGCTGCTTAGGAAAGCACAAGGCATGTTGCTTCTTCCTTTGCCATCACTGACTTTTTTTGAATGAAGTCATCACATTGCATAATATTTCTGCATCTGTTCCTTCTTCCTTCATCTACAGTGCTTTTCCCAATCTAATTCTCAGGGACAGTGCAAAAACTGATATAGTAAGTGGCATCTATATGTACATTTTCTGAATAATAATTTTAATAAGATCAACACCTGTGTAAGCAACTAGAGAAAAAGAAAAGGCATAACTGGTGCTTAGGACTCAAAACTAAAATAAAATTCAATTTAATTTTTTTTAAAACAGAGACAGGAATTTTTTCCTATGTGCACATAAACTGTCTACCTATTGAAACATAAAAGGATACTGCTGAAACCTGGATGTTAAAGTTTGGAGCCATTCTGTGGGAACACAACAATCTCCAGGCAATGATTACTCTACAGTAATGGTTTCCCTTTGCTTCTAGCAGAATACTGTTAATGCTCAGGATCAAGAAATGCTTGACAGTATTCCATGAGGAACATTAGTTTAATTTCCCCTTATAGTAGTGCAAATCAGCACACCTTTAAGGGCATCACAGATATGGTTGTATTATATACGTAAATCATCTCATATGTATGTGAAAATTAAGGCCTTATTTCTCTGTGTTTCTCTCCTGCTTGCTCCATAGTCTGCACCCAGAACACAGTATATTTCCTCAGAGTATTTTATGATGTGAATAGCTTTAGGTTACCTATTTATGAAGGCAACTGGCTCTTTACCACTCCCCAGGTGTGAGGTCACAGAAGAGTTGACCCTTCACATTTGGAGAGCTACTCATCCTGGAACATCATCTAATCATATGATTTGTGTAGTATTACAGATGTGGACAAAGCCAAATCTCAAGTTCTGTGATCAATGATGGGTCTATTACCCTTAATTGAGTACTGACAATTTGTATTGACATTTGTACTGATAATCCTGAGCGGTTATGAACAGAACAGAGATGTTCATCGGTTTCCTGGCTGAACCAGAGAAAGTACAGCAAGGATTAAGAATGCCACAAGGAGAGAAAGTTGTGTGTGGGTTTTTTTGGTTGTTGGTGTTGTTTGTGGTGTTTTGTTTTGTTTTTTTTTTTCAAACTGGACTGTTTATATGACATTTCCTTAAAAGTGGCAAATGGTGAGCTGTGGTTTTGGGTACCTCGAAAGAATTGCTTTTGGCTCCTGGGAAACAAAGCTGACAGTCAGCCAAGCTGGCAGGCTGAGCAGACAGCAGGGCCAGTCATAGAAACGCAAAATCACGGAACGGTTTGGGTTGGAAGCGACCTTAAATATCACCTAGTTCCAACCTGTCTGCCATGGGCAGGGGTGCCACCCACTAGATCAGGTTGCTCAAAGCCCCATCAAACCTTGCCTTGATTCCTTCCAGGGATGGGGCATCCACAACTTTTCTGGGCAACCTGTTTCAGTGCCCCACCATCCTCAAAGGAAAAAATTTCTTCCTAACATCAATCTAAACTTGCCCTTTTTCAGTTTAAAGCCATTTCCCATCATCCTGTCACTACATGCCCTTATCAAAAGTCCCTCTCCAGCTCTCCTGTTCCTTTTTAGGTACTGAAAGGTACTGAAAGGCTGCTATAAGGTTTCTGCAGAGCCTTCTCTTCTCCAGGCTGAGCTACTCCAAGTTTCTCACTCTGTCTTCATAGGAGAGATGCTCCTGCCATCCCCTCCCTCTCCCTGAGATGTCTGGCTTCAGGGCTATCTTACTGCAATGGAAGTTTTTTACTGTGGGACTGGGCTACAGGCACAGCAGTCTTTCCTGGTTCCCAGAGGGGAGCCAGTTACACATATATGACAAACTGGAGACCCAACTAGTGTTTCATAGTAGCCCTGCATCCATATAAGTAGAAAATCCACTGGTAGTCTCTGATAACTGGCAAAATGATTGTGGATCAACCTGCTACTTAATAACAAAGAATGAAGAAAAGGACTGAAAAAAACTCCAAACTTGCATGTGGCCTGAGATCTGAAATTGTGTTCCCTAACTCAAACTTTAGAATAAACAATCCCACTGTTTTTGTTCTTTTATACTGAATGAGTTTTTCCCGCTATGCTAACATGATTTAATTTTATTTTACTTGGCAGTAAGTAGATGGTCTTTATTATGTTAATGTTATTAATAATATTTGGCACACAGCTAACTCCTTCCATGAGAGTCTCATGGCCCCTGGTGAATGAAAGCCTAAAATATTTCCTAGTAACAGCTGGCATTAGCTCAGTGCTGCATAGAGATGCTCTGTGGGATCTGGGGACATGACTGTTATCACTGATTCCCATAACTTACGGCTAAACTGGAAATTGGATTAAATGCTCATGCAAAAGAGAAGAAGTAGGAATGCCCTTTGTGGGCCTGTCTGCACAGTGGTCACCATGGGGTGGTTAATGATTTACTGCTTATTTGGGACTTTAGTAAACTAAATCCTCCATCTGTCAAAAGAAGGGAGAAGGAAAAGAGGTGAGAAGCCTGTAAACCAGCAAACTATTTTCTTACTCAAAAATCAGGCTCTGATCTTGAAACCATTGCCATCCCAATTTGTTCATCTGGCACGCACTTAATAATGTGTATAATATTATATATAATATATAGATGAAATACCAAATATATCTAATGACATATGATAATAAAAAACAATTACTGCTTAAATCCTTCCAACTAAGCCAGGAGGACACATGGTCAAATGGACAAGTTACCACATGCCACCTGATCCACAGTGATTCTGTGCACTTTTGGGCACGGTGACTGTGACATTCTGTAGCTCGCTTCTGGAAGTGAGCAGACCTGGGTGAAGTTGTATCTTTGGGGTTTCAAAAGCTGCATCCAGGTCCCTGAGGCGAGTTGCTTCATGAACTGAACTGGGAACATAAGACTAATATTTCTTCTGGTAGGCTGAGGTAAATGTAGTGGGATTTTTGATTATAAGTCTACTTAATGAAACCTGTAATTGTACCTGGACATTTTAAGAAATAAACTTATTCCAAAAAAGTGTTAGGAAGATTTTTTTTATCTGTGTGGTGAACTTCTCATTCACTTCATCAAAATCTTCCTAGATTTGATGCTATCAAAAACTGCGGTGAAGCTGTAAGTACGTCTGTGTCCATACTTTGTGCAGCCTCGTGGCTATAACCACATCTCTTTCATGACTTGTTTAAAATCAGCCAGTTTTCTCTATTTCTAAAGGTACAAGTGTCTACCCTGGGTAAATAAATAGCAATGTAATTACAACTGACACATGCATTTTGAATTGCTGTCGTCACAGCATTTCCTCTCTAGGGCTTCGATGCAGGAGTTACTGAGCCAGACAAACTCTTGATCACACCCTCTGCAAATAGTTTGACACAGACACAGAATGGCTGTGTGTGGATGTGGTTCAGGAATTAAATTTAGCCTCTAGGTTTACCCAGTGATTTGACAATAGCTTAATTTTTCTAGGAATCAAATCTGGCTAATTAATGTATAATTTAGAAAGAAGACTAGAGACACTCATACTGCAAGTTGGCTTCTAGGTAGACATTGTATATACCTAGAGTCTAAATAAAATGGTATGGTTTTTAATGGAAACATAAAAAGACATAGCTATTTTAAACACCTGTTCTAGGAACTGGGTGAGGTTCCAGTCCTTTTCATATAAGCACCTTTATTTTGTTACATCTCCAAAACAGCATCTTTAACCAGAACATCTTCTGTGTGATGTCCTCAGACTGCCAGCCCAGAAAATTTAACAAGCTGCTGCACTGAAGTGACATTTTAGCATATCATCTCGCTTATATCTTTTCAATTGAGAAGGAAAAAGAATATAACAAACCTTATGAATTCATCACAAGTCAGAATAAAGGTAGAGATATCCTTAGGTGCCTCTGATATGGGTATTACAGCCTTGACTGTCTAGGGCTGTAATCAGGGCAGATTCAGTCAGCTGAGCTGACAGAGTTCAGAGTGTGATTCACGTCCACCAAATATTGAAAACTAGTTTAGGACAGAATTAATTGCACCAAAACCACCTCTGACTTCACTGGCTGGCTCTGCACTGACAGCAATGGGAGGGAGGGGTGACTTGTTGTACACAAGCAGGTGCCTGGATATAGTCAGTATGACTTTAGATGACCACTACAGGGGTCAGTATGACCACTACACTATGACTACTACACTTGATTTTCAGGTCATTCTGTCTTGAGTTATTGTTGTTGGACACCAGTACAACTGCTCTAAATTATTAATTGAGAAGATACAGAAATCAGGCTTCTAAGGTTTGAAAGACGTATATACATGCTTAATTCTCTTTAGACTCATTGAAGTAAAAGCTTTTCAGTCTTAAGATTTACTGGAAATTTAAAATTATTGCTGTTAAAAATGTTTCCCCACTGAAAAAACAACAAATCAACACAACAAAACCCAACAAAACCCACAACCAAAAAACACCCCACTCCCACTGCCAAAAACAACCACTTCCCAAATCCCCGCTAAACCCAAAACAACAACACCCCTCAGCCCCCTCACTGCAAACCAAACCAAACCAAAAACCAAAAAGCAACCCCCCAAAAAACCCAACTCCAAAACCAACAAAAAGAACTTGGCAGGTTTTTTACTATTCTGTCCTGTCCTTTTAGGGTTTGGTTCATGACATTCAAAGGCACAGGGGCTGTAGAAAAGTTTCTGGGAAAACATCTCAGAGTGGAAAAAGGATATTTAAAAAATAAGACTTTTCCCTTATGGTTAGTATTTTCTTGTTCATCTCAGAGACCCATCTCTCAAAGAATCCTTTGTGCTTGAGTCACTGGAGTGTGTGGGGATCAGGCTTTGTTCCAGAAAGACCCTGACCTGATGAAAGCTACAAAAAACAGCTCTGGCCTTGATTTTTCTATTTAACTATTATTTCAGAGATAGGTATCATTTTCATTGTTCACATAAATACAAAGTGATGTAACTGAAGAGACTTGAAGACAATGAAGAAAATGAAAAGTTAAACAAAAAGATTAAATTATTCTTTTCTTAGAGGAGAGATGGTTATGGACTTGTCTTTGTTTCTGTGAGATGGTTAGAAAAGGCAGCTGCTGCCTCAGTATTTTATAAGGCTTCTCAATACTTTCCATTGACCCCAGTTAAAAAGACAGTTTTCATAGAGTTTTCATACTCATTTGACACAAATTTTTGATATTAACATGTAATTTTTATGTGAACCTTTTACTTTTTATTTCAAATTAAAAGTATAGTATTTTGGCATAGTTAATCTTTTTAACCACTTCATTAAAATGACAGTAAAATTTCTGTGATGGGGGTTTATTATTGTTCAGAGAAAAACTTTATATACCATACTGGTGTCACAGTTCAGGCAAATCACATATATACATCTTCAACAGTCAAACACCTGTAAGACAAAACTCAAAGAACACAGTGGTCTTTATTAATAATGCACATGCCTTACACAGGTTTGATGAGATACTGCAGCACTTCCGCATTATTAGAGAGGAAAATAATACCATCATTCACTGGAAACAATGCAAAAATAATGGCTTTGATTTGTTAATCCTTGTCTGTAAAATTGCTGCAACGAGTATAACAAGGTAGCCAGCTGTTGCTAATAAGGCTGCAGTGTTTAATGTAAAGCTAGTGGTGATATGTTAATGTGTGTTGTCATTCTGGCTCATCTTATCTGATGATTTTGACATTGTCTGGAAAAACAGGCAGAGGTAATTTACTTTTCAGTCCTGCCAAGAATTATACCTAAGCAGTACAGAGGCTGAATGTCACTACCATTTCTCCATAGACTTATCTTGGGTCTGATACAATGTGTATTGAAATTTGCTGATTTTTTAAAATGGGTTTAATGAGATGTGAACAAAGCTTCCTGTTTAGTGAAAAAATCAGGCAACATATTTAAATCTAAGACAATTATTTTTGTAACTCAGGTGGTATTAAAATCCAGAAATGGGTTTCTGATGTCTATTCTAGTGCCTACATACAAGCCAGAACATTCTTTCACATATCAGTATAGGGCAATTGTTAGTCAAGGATTAGGAAAATTCTCAGTTCATATCATAGACCCACAATAAAGTTTGTATGAAATAGAAGGTAAACAACCTGCTTGACCAGTGCATTTTAAACATATGCTTACATTTTAAGAAATTACGGACATTGGTGAAACCAATGTCTTCAATTTCAGCAGAAGGAAAGAAAGAATATACAGTTTTTGGGCTAGATATAGCAACTATTTCATTTCTTGTGGCAGTTGGCCACTGATTGTCTTAATACTGTCCCTGGCTAATTGTATCGTGTGCTTGTGTGTAACCTGTCAGTGGTGGAGGAAAGATTTTACTGGTCCTTGGCAAAGAAACAGAGTCTCCCCAGACGATGTGTCAGGTGAGTTTCTTTGAAGACACATATGGCAAGTGGATTTCTACACTAGGGGTGTTCTTTCTCTGTTGCAAGATTGACCCAGTCATTATGTGTAGGAAGAGAGGCTAAAAGCAATTAAGAAAGTGATACATGAAAGGACAAAACACAAGGTCGATGCCTTCTCCCACATTCAGATCACACAAAGTGCTCAGGAACTGCCAGGAAAACATATGCTGGTAGCTGTACATTATATTGCCTGTGTTACTGAATAAAATAAATGACATGGTTTATAAACTTGCTTAGCTGCAGTTTTTGTCACTAGATGGCAGAAAAAGATGAGTTATCTTGTTTGATTAAACTAGTATTTTAATATATGAACAGGATGAACTAAATCTGTATATTGTAGCTGACCAGAAAAAATGTAAAACCCACTCACTAAACTCTGCCTTCCTACTGCCATATTTAAAAAAGGCAAAACTTTATGTTGATAACACAGGATTAGGAGGTTCCCTTCTAAATCTGCTTCCCAGATACGATCATTAAAGCTAAAACAAAACAATGCAAACCCTTTAATGTAAAAAGCAGCAGAGAACAGAGGAAGCATATTTAATTACTATGTGTGGGAAAGCCCATTGCTTGTATTTACTTTGCTAGTTAATATTGACACTGGTAACTGAAGGACCACCGATTCCTTCCTTGCACATCCAGACACCCTGCTGGGTTCAATGGGAACATGAAGTGTGGAAGATTGTGGCTCTATCCAAAGCATCCTCAAGTTTAGGGGAATATTCCCATCTACTTCTTCAGGGCTGGGATTAGTCTTTGAGAGGAGGCATCCTTTGAACAATAAGCATTCAGCACTGAGTAGCCAGAACAGGGTGCTGGGGGTTTGCAAAGCACTAAACAAATAAATGACACACATTCCATTTCTCGTTTGCCCCAGGGTTACGCACACGTGTGGTACTCGGAAAAGATCAGAGCTTTTCCCTGGGAGGCCAGCCACACAGATTGAGAAAGCCACACTAGATAATCTCTGCTTACCCTTTCCATCAAAAGGGCTCAGCTGTAAAAGCTTCTTCACATGTGCAATAGATGAAACAACACTCTGGAGACAGGCTTCATTTTGTGCCCATCACTGGACTCTCCTAGATGTTTGATACTCCACATCCCTCTGCAAAGGTCAGTTCCGGTTAGACCACAAAATACAGTAAAATTTGTCCTGGCAGGCATGTACATAAACCATCCTAGGGCATCGTAGTGTTTGTTGTGTGTCTGCTTCATGAGTTCAAAGAGATGTATTTCCACGTATCCCTAGGAGACCTAGGTAGGACCAAGGCTTCATGGAAACACTCTTACTCCACAGACTGGTCTGTCCCATCTAGCTTTGGCTGCAAGTGCCATCCAGACTCTTTTGTTAGTTTAGCTCCTAACAGACTTTCATGCATGTTCCAAGTTTCTGGTGCGATAGCCCAGTTTGGTGGATGGCCAGTTGTGTGGGTCAGGGAGCTGTAGAGAAAGATGAAGGAGACATCCCCTGAAACTTGAGGTGTGACCAAAACTTAGAAAGTTTGCATTGTACTGGCTGATCAGTGGCTGACCCTAATTAGATTCACAATCAGGCCAAGAATTTAATGCACTTAGCTGTTTGTTTTTTTTTTTTTTCATTTTGTATTAGAAGAAATGGTCCTTATTAAAGCTTCTATAAAATGAGGAGGTTCCTAACATCAGTCAGCATATGTTATGACTATTTTTTCCTTAACTATTGTACTTGTGACATTTGGGTTCAGGCTAAAAAAAAAAGGCTTGCTTATAATCTTGGACTTATATAAGGGTTAAAACAGTACTTCAAGGAATGTGACGAGTCTCCACCTGTGGAGCCCCATAGAAAATTTCTGTTTGTTCTGTTTAAGCAATTCCAATTCAAAACTGCATGACCTTTTTTTTTTTTTTAGTGCAGTGTTTTGAGGAGGACAAAAATATTGAATATAGTTTTCTGAAAGAAAGCACCACAAGGACGTAATGGAAAGAAACCAAAGCAACTTTTTAACTAGAATTTAGCATTTCTACTAAATGAAGGTCACAATAATGGCCACAATAAAGGTAAATGTAATTTTCTAGTTACATACTAAAACTTTACAGCTTTTTGCCCCTTACTGCATTTTTGCCATCTGTTTTAACAGTTGCAACAATCAAGCAAATGAAATATGAAAGCAGGCAGTTGCCAGGGCTTAGACGTGAAAGGGCACCATCATAGCTGGTAGTGACAGTGTGGTTGCTGCTGGGAATCACAGTTCCTGGAAACTTGCACTGTCATTAGGTAAGGATGTTGTAGGTATCGTTGAACTAGTATTACAGCATCTCTGGAAAGAGACAACTGTTTCACTGATTATAATTCCTGTGATGCCTAAACCAAGCAAATACTAGCACAGAGGAAAATCAAAGTCTTACTACTGCTTGCACCCGCTGTGTCCTAAAATGCCAAAACAGTTCAAAATTGACTCAGTTCCATCCCATAGATGTCTCCTCTGTAGAAATGTTTTAGATGTGTGGTTAGGAATAATATGTTGGCTCAAACAACTTGATACATTGCCCAGAAATTAATGCTGTTGTAGTTCTACAAACATGAACAAAGATTTGGTAGAGGTGCTTTTGCAGTGCACCACTTGCCTGTTGTCTCCATTCATGAGTTTTTTTGCTCTCTCAGTGTGGATTCGTTTTGGAAATGACGGTCACATACCTCAGAACTTCCTTCTCCTAATTGAAAAAATACCTTTTGCAGCTCACCTTTTCCAAGTAGAAGGGACATACCTTACAAAGCACAGACTTAAGGAAAATCCCTAGTCCTCTTCCAAACCGGAGCCTTCTTTCTTGTACTATTCTGCCATTGTCCAAAGCAGAGAGCTCTCACAGTGTGCAACTGGCTGGCAGCTTTGCACAGCTTGAAGCATCCCTAGAGCAAAACACAGATTGGAGAGGTGACATTGCTTAGGTGATTACATCAATGAACCTCATGCTTATGAAATTTGACATCGTGGAAAATGAAAAATGGATCACTGCTGCCCAATTTAGTGAGTCTTGGTAACTGTATGGTCTGCTAGGCAGTGATCTCAAATCACTAATCTCTGGGTCACTGTTAATGACAGTTTTTTCTGAGATTTTTTGCTCTGACCAGTCATTTCAGTGAGGCAGAGACATGTAACTGAGATGAAGATATGAAACTCTTTTTTACAGTTGCTAGAGGTCTGTTAAGATGGAGTCATAATAAAAAACAGTAGTGAAAAATCTTGTTTTGTTTCTTGATTCCAGTGTTTTTCTGGTCTTCTCTTCCAGGGTATTTGAAGTTGTAGTACAGCTTTATTCTCTGAAACTGCGGGAGAGCAAACACAGCTTTACTGCTCTCACTTAACACAGATGTTAACAATTAGTTTATACTTATTGGCATTAATTGCCATAATAGATGCAAGGAGAGGGTACATTATATGCTTTGTGAGGCTCTTTTAAAAAAGATTTTGCAACCCTTTTAGTTATATTCAAGGTACTCTTTCCAAAGGCCTGGAATCTCTGGTGGAAAGAAGGTTTTCCTCTGCCAGTTTTCAGAAGCATGTTACAGGGCAAAGGGTGCCTCTCCAGCTACTTAAAGAAAGGAGGACTTTTATTCAGACTAATACATTTGATAGAAATTATGTGGTTTTACTCTCGCCTGTTAGAAAGGCTTGCAGGTAAAGGAGTATTCTGCTTGTCTTTGGGCTGTCTGTTATGCTTCTGATAGTCAAATGCTGGCAGTTCAAAGTGATATCTTATCTAAATAACTTATTTATTTTTAAAGCAGGAGGAAATTTCACCATTAACTGCTCCAGAGGGTGTAGAAATAATGGGAAGATCACACTACAGTCACAACAGTAATTTAGATAAATTGCTTTTGTTTTAAGACAAACTCCAGTTACTGAGAGACAAATAAACTCAGAGCTAGACAAAAGAAATAATAAGTTTTACAGACATTCCATGGCAGGATTGGCTCATGTCAGCTAAGTAAGGTTGAGCCTTTCCTGTGTACGTAATGGGATTTCCCAAGAAACAGATGCATAACCAAAAGCATTGCTATTCATTTAGTAAATTATGTTTTTCTCACTGAATCCTAACAGATCCCCAACTCAGGCCTGTTAAGCTGTGAGAAGGGCATCTGCTTAGTGATGAAGCCTCAGAGTACTTCTGGATCTTTAAAACTCTGCAATCCGTTTCTTACATTCCCGTCTTCTTCGGCCACATATTATCATAAGCAGTTGCCCACTGATTCCCTCTTCTCTGCTCCAGACTTTTACTTTCAGGCTCCTAAAGAAAGGCAGGAAGATTCTCCATCCTTGAGCAATGTATTGGCAGAAATTCACAAACTGAATTAACTGAATCCAAACCCACAAGAATTAAAATGGTCTATAAAAACATGAGGATATAAATGCCCCATGCATCTATTTAAATTGGGAATGAAAAGAAGATCTTACAGTCTGAGCAGATAGACTCTGGAAGAGCTTTAAGCCCAGGAAATGAGGAAAAACGATGTATATTTTTACAAAGGTGATTCTGATGCTTGCAAGAAAGTGCCTGACCTCAGCAGTCTCCACCATATATACATTCCTACTCCCTGATTTGCACATCTGATAGATCTAAAAATATATGTATAATGACATCTACTCATTTTCCTTCTGTTGCTTGCAGACAGGGGATGAGTCTAAAGGCAAACCTGAGCTGCTGCCCTCATGTGAGTTTTGTAGTGGGAGCTGCATGTGAAGTAATAAACCTTGCTGAGAGGCAGGATATATTATCCAGAGAACAGACTCCATATGAAGTTAGATATAAAGCTTCTAGGCTGGGTGTGGTTTCTGTCTGACCAGCTTCAATCATGGACAGGGTAGCTCATGTCTGTCTTCACCCATTCCCACATTTACATTGGTAATGCACACACAGCATCCCTTTCTGCTGCACTGCCAACAGGGCGTTTGCTTTTATGAATAATGATACACATCAGGTCCAATCACTCTTTTCCATCAGTTCATGTTACAGTACTTGGCCACCAACCAGATCCTGCTCTATTGTCTAACTGTGGCCCTGTGTGTAAAAGAACTGCTTTAGGAGAGGGACTTGCTACAGGATTGTGCTTTCTGCCTGTTGGAAACCATCAAAGCAGAAATGCTCATAAGCTTATTTCTGTTGAAAAGAACAAATTGCTCTTAATGTTTTTCAGCTTTTGATCAACTTATAAGACATTTTTCAAATTAACTCCATGTGGTAGGGATTCAGTGTTCAGAACCCTTGCTCTTCAGTGTGTTTTCTGAACACAGCTGACATGGACAGTCAGGAGTCATAGCTGGACAGCACTGAGACTTCCCAGATATTTTTTAATGTCTTGCTTCCTGAGAAATGAAGAAGCAACATAAATTCACAGCTTAGCAGAGGTTCGTTGGAATGACACCTACATGTATTGGGTACTTTAAGAACTCTTAGCATGACAGAGCAGAAGAAGAAAATATAGCACCGAATTGTTTCTTGTCCTTCAATGGTTCTGAAAAAGATCATTAACTCTTCTTAATAATTTGTTTCATTAGAACATTTTTCTTTTGCCTGGCAGGTAAATAACATCAAATAGAAACTCATCTTAGGACAAACTGTAATGATTAATGTCTTCTTTCTCTAGAAGAAAGAGTTTGCTAAACCAATGAAGTAGAGAAAGCCTTCACTGCAGAGGCATTATAATGTGAAATACTTGTCACAGCAAGTATTTGCTCCCAGTCTGCTTTGGCCAGGAAGGAAAAACTTAATTTTCATTCTTGGTGAAAATGAGTGCAGTCTATGTCTGAAATAAAAGGAAAAAGTGTGTGTACTTAGAATAAATGCAGCACAAGAAAATCACTCCCTCCCTGATTTAATAGTCTTATCAGGGCCTGCCTTTGCTCTACAGCATCCATTACTCCTGTGTAATGTGTGTTCTGGATACACTGATTTTCCTACAAAACGCCTGGTGAGCGATGAATGGCATTTCTTCAGTGGGTTTGCCTGTTTGCCAGCTTGCTGGTGGTCAGTCGGAGATTACTTTGGTCACACATGAGTGTCATGTATCTTGGCTGAAATGGAAATCACAGATGTATAAGGACCAAGTCAGAAAGAGCTCCTCCATTTCAAGTGACTCTATGCTTGCACTCAGGAATGGATTCTCGCCTGTCAATACCCCCTCACCTCGAAGTCCTGTGGGTATGTCCTAATTTCCTTTGCAGGAATTGCTGCACTGCAAACAGGAGACAAAATTGTGTCATAGCTGTAATAGATTACACATGCTGGACTCCTTCACACATACAGAGCCTTTCTTTGATCCTCGTGTAGGGAAATGTGAGAAGCCAAGAGTTGACAAAAGCCCTACATAGTTAATAACTAGTTGCGTTTGTACATCCTCTGAAACTGTGTCTTAATTCATTTAAATAAGGCTTCAGAGGAATCTCACTGAGGTGTGTGATTAGCCTAGTTTATTTCCAGTTCTATTTTCAACACTGTATCAACATCTAATTAGAACTTTTCCTAGCTGTGTAATATTTTGGTTCAGAAATATCTGGAATACTGGTCTTGTATATTACTATTTTCTCTGGACTACTTTGTATTCATTACTAATTTATAAAGGTCTCATTCTCTCTGTGCATGTATCTAGAAAAGAGGATTACTCTGCATTATTAAATACAGAACCCACGACAAAATAGCCACAAGCATTTTAAGGAATATCAGAGCATTTAGTACAAGCGATTATGTTGCACAATTTTGGGGAGAGAATATAAAGGACTCAGATGGCCTCTCTGGAATTGCAAGGATTCAAAACAGTCAGTGAAGAGGAAAATTAATTCCTCCTTATTAAGCAAAGCCATATGAACATCACATTTTCCAAGAAACAGGACTTGTAACTGAGGAAGCTAAAATGCTCAAATTGTGTTGGATGGAACATGAATTTATTCCATGTTATCCCAGGAAATTAAGAGTGGTTTTTGTTTTTGTAAAGGGAAAATGAAGTTTTAGACATTGTACTTCAAACGAGAACATGGCAGCCTGGTAGTCATTAGCATCAGTGTTTATGGGTTAAACTTAATCATCCAGTTATGGATCATTACATTTTTTTCCATATGGTGTCTAAGCTAATATAATTCTTGACTGTCAACAATGATAGGAAGAGATTTTGATTAGACAAAGAACTGGATATTATCCAGCTCTGAAGGTATATGATCAGTAAGCTAACTGATGAATGAAGCTTATGAACTCTTCATATGGTAATGAAAATTTATACTTAGTGCTGGATAAATGCTGTAAGATGCAACCAGCTCTATTACAGAGTTGGTCTTACTTATTATGTGGTGCCAGTGCGTTAAAAATTTCTTACAGGTCCTGTCACATTTACCTGTTAGCATGCATTGATCATTATTGAAGTGGTGGTGGAGCACAGGAATCTCCAGAACACTCATTGTGAAGAACAGTCTGTGGAAGAGAAAAAGTGAATTGTGGTACTGCCATAAGAACCTAATTATGAAGTGAAGAGCACCGTGTGCTCACAATAGGCCTGCAAATGAAACTGATAATGAAAGAAAAGATGAAAGAAAAGGGGACATCATCTCTCTCAGAGATGCCTTTGTGACCTAGTGCTGCACTTGAGATGTCCTAAAAGAAAACAGAAGGTGTGCACTTGTCCAGAGTTTTAATATATCCAAGTGAGAAGTCCAGCAGTGCCATAGCTTGGTGCACGGTGAAGATTGGCATACAGTGGCATTTACAGGCAGTGAAAGTGTTACATGTATAACAGTGGAGGGAATGTTAAATTTGCAGTGGCCCCCCTGGAAAGGCTTTTGCTTCTCTGCTCTTTTCAACAGAAATACCACCTCACTGATTTTTTACAACTTTCTAATATTCTGGGAAATATTAGAAATTAATTTTCCCTCAGCAAATGTGAAGTCTGAGAAGCTCCAGAGATGCAACGAGCCAACAGCTCATGGAGACTCCAGAGTCAGTACTGCAATTCTCCTGATTTCAGACTTATTAAATCACCCTCTCTTCACTCATCTTATCTTAATGACTAACCCTGGAGTGCCATGAAAGCAAAAAGCTAACTTTCAAGCTTACTGTGGATCTATGTGACTTCTTTGTTGCTGAATGAGAAACCAACTCAAATCAATATGCAGCCATTGTCCTTGGGTAGGATGCTGCTCAGTCTTTATGCCAGGTTGCAACCATTCAAAGACCAGATTTCCTTCCTGTCTGAAGTTGGTAGCTGCTGCTGAAGCCTGTTTAGATCAAGTTAGAACTCACATGGCACATCACTTTAAGTTTCGTCTCTCTCCCGGAATGCAATTCATATCAGTATTCCCATCAAAACCTTGTGTTCTCAATTCTGAGGTGGACCAGTTAGGAGCAGACATAGATCCCAGAGTTAATACTCCCAGTCAACACAGAGAATTGATCTGAAAACAAGAGAATATAAGTGGACAACTGCAGTCCAGCAAATAATGAAGAAGATCACCACAGAGAAAGATTTGGCCCCTCTTCTTTTACTCTGTTTAAACATCAAACTTTCAGAGACTGAAGCAGTCCTTCAGAATATGTATGTTTTAAATGTTATTCCCTGAGGGTCTTTTCCCTATGAAAACAAACTGTGGTTTTAGTAAAAACTTTTAATAAATTACTCTGAAAGTGTCTGCTTGTGGCAAGGAGTTATGGAAGGAAGAAGTTCAATCTGAAAACACAACCAAGTAGCCGGAAGATTGTTGCCATAGCTGGGAGTGTTTGTAGTGCAGGTTCTCCTGTTGGTCCTAACAGAGCAGACAGCAGTAGAAGGATAATGTGATGTGGTCACATTCACAGTGTTTCCTCCTCTTATTTGTTCCCTTTAGAAGACAATATCTGTGTGAAAAAAAGTCTTTCTATCTGTCTGTGTGTCAGATCCATTGATCAGTAAAGGAAGAGATCAAAGATTTTAGAAAAGTTCTGTAAGTTCTGTAGATACTTTATTGTATTTTCTTTGATCCTACAATATAAGTATTTCACAGCCAGCTAAACCTGTACCTACTCTTGCTTGCTTATGTGAAATATTTTAAATCTACTTTAGATTTTTTTTTTTATTCCTCAGTGCCAGTAAAAACTCATTATCTCATCTTGTTTTGCCATTGTTTTTCCCTATCCTTCTTACCCTTCATCTGAACTGTCAACACAACTTGTGTTATTCTTACCCTTAAGATTTCGTTTTAATTTTTTAATCAAGACAGAGGACTTAGTATACTAAGATGAGGTAAAATCTTACAGAAGAAAGTTTAATTTTGATAGATGTTGGCAGATCTGATTAAAGACTAGGGCTGCCCCAGGGTTTACTTTGACCCACTAACCTCTGTGAAAATTATCAACTACTTTGTCTTCATTAGAGCTAAACACTGTGGTAGCTAATTCAAGTTAAAAATATATCTTTTTTCCTAGGGAAGATACGACCTTAACATCTTTGACTTGCTATTGATTTATAACTCATTTGCCATCAAAGACCCTGCTGCCTGCCCGCCTGCCTACAGGGAATCCCCATTATTATCGTGCTCAGTGAGGGTTAAGAAAAAAAAAGATTAAATACAAACTGTGCACATTTCAAGTGACCTGTATTTTCTGTGTTATTAATAGTTTGAAGCAAGAGTTTGGATCTCACCATAGCTGAGGTCTTGGGTTTTGTTTCAGTCACTTTGTGTCTGCAGTTTTTCTGTCTGCATCGCAGTGGTAGATGTACAGAACATGTACAGAAAAGTTTACATTAAATATTTTGGCAAGAGTGAAGGAATCATGATCAATGCAGTACTGAATTCATGTTTTTAATCACTTTACCATACACAATACAAACTCTTTAGCAATATGTCTTCCCTATCGAAGGTTTTGGTTTTTTTTTTTAATGTTTAATGTCCTGCAAAACCAACATTTGCTACACTGGAAAACAAATCCATGTTACAGAGATGTGCAATGTGCAACCCACCAAAAATCAGTGGACTTTTTAGTATAAGTTTTAAATTCAACAAATTCTGATGAACTGTAATAACGAAGTCTTTGAGCAGTGCCCAGCACAGAAAGTGTAGGACTTGATATCCAACCTTCTTCAAACACAGTAGCAAAAGATGCTTTTTTCGAAAGGCCTACAATACGGTGGGAAAGAACCTTGATAGGCTGTCTTGTACATGATGATGATTTAGGACTGTGGTTCATGACATCTTGGCAAATGGGAGCATAACTGACTTTTATGTGGCTTGTGAAAGGTCAGACAGTCTTGTCATTGGGCCTGAGTTTGCTCTGCATAGGATACACATCCATGGCTGTTTGTTCGAGAATCTGTTAACACAGAAAAGTGGAAACCAGGTTGTTTACTCCATTGCCCTGCTCTGAGGTAGAGGGGACTGTATGACCATAGCTCCTGACAGGTTTACCAGATTGAGAGGATGTCTGTTGTTCACAGAAGAGTGGCATGGAGTGTTTTGGGATGGACAGTGTCTTTTTATTTCTTAGTGAGTCATAAAAGTAGATAGGAACCGTTTTCAAAACTTTAATTTCATGCAGGAAGAAATTCTGTCATTTAACAGACAAACAAAAGAGAAACGAATGTAAACTGTAAAGACGGAAAGCTTGACATGGTCTGTGCTAGTATTCGCACAAGAAGAGAAGTGTGACTCCACAGAGTCAGTCAGTGAGCTGGAGTATTTGTCTTGTCCCATAGACCAGTAATCCAGAACAGTGACTAACCTGCTGAGTTGTGTATCTGTAGGCTTCGAACATGCCCCAGCCTTATGAGAGCTTTTATTTAGTCATCCATTAGTCACTAATTATCATGGCAGGGCACAGCAGAAGGATAAAAGCCATCTTATCTCAGGTGCTCCTGTCCTTGCTGTGATTTCTCTGAACAAATAGATTCCTCCTCTCTATTGTGACAACCAAGCCTGGATAGTCCTGGCTGCAATCAGGTGCATGGTTCTTATCTGATGCTGGAGCTTGTAGTCTAATAATAATTAGAGAGCAGTGCTCAAGAGACACCACAATTATTTCCAGCTAGTGGTGTGACTTTGTAACATCTATTTTACCTCACCATGTATCAACTGAAGGGGAACTGTCTTCTGTTAGAAAATCTTTTTGCTTGTCTCTTCTAAAATGCAGCTAGAACTCAATGTAATCACATACAGACTCACTTAAAGTAGGTAGGATTTTTGTTTATCGAACCCTTCAGTAATAATTTTCAACTTGTGTCTGAAAAGTATCCTTCATTTCTTTCTCATTGTTTAAAGAAGGGTAAAACCTTCCTGTTCCCTAGCACAGGAAAACAAACAAGACTTCCAGCGTGATTGATTGGAGAAACTCAGTTAGCTGTCATGGCTATAATTACTACATAAACATAGACCTGGGGTAGAGACCAAGTGTGCTGGAGATCCCTTCATGAGATCCCAGTAAACTGAAGTAACCTCCATAATCTACTCAGTGAGTGATAAATGGTAAAGTGCTAATGTATGGGTGTCTTTTTCTGTGAGGTCTACAGGCCTTGTTACACAGCATAAAGAGCTTTAATTCACTGCTTATAAAATCCCAAGGGGCAAAAATGCAAAAATTTTGGAGTAATTTCTTCAACAGATTCTTATTTTTTTCCAAAGTGAAAATGCCTCTTCACTCTGTATCTCAGCTCTCATCTTGAAGTAGACTTCGTTTCCTCTTCACTGTTTACCTCTTCACAGATTTTTATCAGCCTCTTAACAGGCTTTAAATGGGATAAGGCACATAAAAGCAATTGCAAGATGCATGACAGAGTTTCAAAACTCTTCCAGGACAATATTTTCCAGTGAGGTACAGTTTTTCCTGATGTAGTTAGGACAGCACTGGCACATGATAAGGGGGATGGGACGTACTGGAACATGCCCACAGCAGAAAGGCTGCAACACAGACTTGCAGGCAGCAGCCAGTGAAGTCTTTTTACTGCAGTCACGCTGAGGCCAGACTGGTGAGTGACCCACCACCAATTGCTCTGCAGCATTTGCAGGACACAGCCATTAGCTGCATTTGATGCTGAGGTTGTGGGATTTCTCAGGTCAGCAGCTTTGTGATGCACCACAAATAATTCAACAAACACATAGTGAAGAAGATTACCCTGACTGATGTAACAGAGGAATAACTTCCTTGTAACTGAGATGCAATTTACTGTGGCATATCAGAAAGCACTGAAAGCAAAGAACAGCTGCTCTCAAGCCATCGTTCTTTCCAAGGCTTCAGGAAGCCACAGTTGATTTCGTTTATTTTTCAGTTCAAAGTCTCCAAATGCAGGTTAACTTTGAATTTCCAGATGTGTAATGTGGTAAAAAGTGCCACGTGTTTTCATCCTCTAACGTGCAGCCTATGCAGTGAGCACTGGTGTCAGAAATCTTGGTCACTGATGCAATAGTTCACTGATGACAAAAGACACCATTTAGCTACCTGTCAGTCTACTGGTTCATGCACTGGTGAGGTTTATGATTCAGAAAGCTTGAAAGTGTCACAGCGTATCCAAATTAAACTCTGGAGTCCAAACCTCATTCACCCTGAAAAAACCCTGCTTTTGCTCTGTGCCTGGCCAATATGGCTTTTAAATGCCAATATGCTTGAAGGATACTGGGGAAACCTGTAACAGCAGTCATGTGTGAGCTCTTCAGCATGTACTTTGTGGGTTGTTTCAGGATGCTGGTGTCCTGGCTGTGCGTTGGTGGGTTCTATGGCCAGCTGCTGGAGAGGGGATGGTGCCTGACTCCACCTAGGTTTCCTGGGGGCTAAGGGAGCAACTGGAGCCACAGGAACTGGGAGACTCATTCAGGAGTCACAGCTAGAGCAAAACCAGATTAGATAAAGATGGTCTACATGGCTTTTTGTGTCTGGTGCCTCACCTCTTTCAGTGAGCAACTTGAATTTTAAGATGTTATGGATATACCGAACAGTAGGCTGACTGTCATTGAATCAGTGCCTTCCCAGGATGGTCACTGCATTCCTTATGTGGGTCAAATCAAAACACTTTTTTTGATAATGCACTAATTTATAATCCAACATTTTTTCAAAAAATGCAGATCCCACCTTCTTTCCATCCCAAAGATACTCTACACTCCAGAATCCCCTCTAAATTTCCACTTCAGATGCCACATTTGGCAGCTGTACAGTCACTCTACATTTAAGCAAAGAAAGAATCACAAAAGTTGAGAGTTATTAACACAGGGAATTCACAACCCCTTGCAAGTGCTGAGGGAAGGAGGGAATTAACATAGCCTTTCCAGCTTTCATAAAGAGCAAACAGCTCACACGTCCAAAAAACTGTCTGTGTCTCTACAGCTGTGTTAGCTGGGCTAATCACATATATTCTGTTTCCTTGCAAACCCTGAGAACACAACAGTTGTTTAGGTGATGGGGGAAAGAGTATTTGTTTTTGCTGCTTATTTAGTTTATTTCCACTGTGATCACCAGTTAAAGTAAACTGAAACAGGAAGGGCAGGAGAGGTTTTTTTCCTTATTATTTTTGTTTTTTGTTTTTTTTTTAATTCCAGTGTGTGCCAACTTTTTAAACTCATAATTTTTTTGGTATGAAGAGTTTAAGGCCAGAACACGAAGATCTGATTCTATTTCCACTGAAACTGGTATGACTAATGACTTTAGATGAGACACTAAAAATGCAACATGCTCTAGTAGTGCACACTGGAGCATGTTGAAAAAGAATCAGTCATTAGGGCCAGTGCTTTCAAAAGCGTCTAGTAATTGCAGCTGGTGCCATTTTTCATAATCAAATCATAACATTTAAAAGTGTCCAGAGTGCAGGTGGACAGCAGTGAATAGAATCACAGAATCACAGAATCAACTGGGTTGGAAGGGACCTTCGAGATCAAGTCCAACCCTTGATCCAGTACCATTGTGGTTACTAGACCATGGCACTCAGTGCCACATCCAGCCTCATCTTAAAAACCTCCAGGGATGGTGAATCCACCAACTCTCTGGGCGACCCATTCCAATGCCTGATCACTCTCTCTGTAAAAATTTTTTCCTAATATTCAACCTAAACTTCCCCTGGCAGAGCTTAAGACCATGCCCTCTTCTCCTACTGCTGGTTGCCTGGAAGAAGAGAGCAATCCCCACCTGGCTACAACCTCCTCTCAAATAGTTGTAGAGAGTGATGAGGTCACCCCTGAGCGTCCTCTTCTCCAGACTAAGCAACCCCAGCTCCCTCAGCCTCTCCTCGTAGGACTTTTGTTCAAGTCCCTTCACCAGCCTTGTTGCTCTTCTCTGGACCTGCTCCAGCACCTCAATATTCGTCCTGAACTGAGGGGCCCAGAACTGGACAAAGCACTCAAAGTGTGGCCTCACATGTGCTGTAGTATCAATTTCTGAAGTCTGTATTTGAGGATTGATGCAGCAAAACTGTAGAAGGTTCCTGTGAAGAGTTTAATAGAGTTTAAATCCATGCACATAAGCAAAGCAAAACAAGGAATTCATTTACCACTTCCCACGGGCCAGCAGGTGTTCATCCAGTTCATCCATCTCCAGCAAAGCAGGTAGTAGAGACTTGGGAAGACAAACACTGTCATTCCAAATGAAAGAGGGACCCCTTTTCCTTCTTCTTTCCTCAGTTATATATGTTAGGCATGATGCCATATGGTATGGAACATCCCTTCCCTTGCGTGGGTTAAGGCCAGCTGTCCTGGTTGTATACCCTCTTAATGCCATGTGTACCCCCAGCCTCTTCGCTTGTGGGGGGGTGTGAGGAAAGGCCTTGACTCTGTATAAGCACTGCTCAGCAATGACTGAGACATCCTTGTGTTATCAACACTGCTTCCAGCACAAATCCAAAACACAGCCTCATACCAGCCACTACCAAGAAAATAAATTCTATGCCAGCCCAAAGCAGGACAGTTCAAGAGGACTCTACTTTTGGGAATCAAGTAAAAACCACTGGAAAAACTCAGCAAGGTGAAGTCTCTCTGATGTTTAAAAGAACAAGCAGAACTATCTGGTGTTTCTCTATGGGATATGTGGTACTACATTCATACCTACGGGACCCGAAAGAAATAAATTGGGAAAATTACTCAGGAGGTGAGACTATGCACATAGCTGATTACCCCAGAGTGCGCTGCAAGTTCACATCCTTCATATTACATTGTAAATGATTAATTAGTTTTTATCTTTTGAAGCTTAGAAACTTCACCCATTGTTGAATTAGAGTTTTAGTTACATCAGTGCAAAACTAAATACTCCAGTACCTAGGCTGTGGTTTACTATTTACATAGGTAAAAGTCTTTGAGTGCTGCATTTCTGAAGTGACAATTCTGAATGGAAAAACCACATAAAAGCACTAGGAGTGGTTTGTGACTTGGAGTAGAAAACACAATTAACAGTTTTCCAGGCTGGATTCCCCCAGTGGAATTGCTAATGTTGCAAACAAGCATTTATCCAAATCCAACTAAAACACCTTCGCAGTTGCAGAGGGTAAACAAAATTTTTATCACCCGTAGAAAAATGGATGTTATTTATGTGACTATTAGCAAATTTTTTATGGTCTGTCATGGGACAGCAGAAAAAGAACAGAACTAAGCTAATTTTGCACGACTGATCAGAAGTAAGAACGTACTGTGACTTTACACACACAGCAGGGGGGCTTCACTAGATTCTTCATCTACACATTTTTTTACTAGCAGGTGTCCTTGACCTTAGCCAGCCTTAATTTGTAAACATCCTTTCTACAGCTGTGTGAGCTTTGAAGTATCCTACTTCTCATCACTGTCCAAGAGTTGATTTCAGAGCTTTCTTCTGTTCATCTTTGGACTGCTCCAGGAGCCCTGAAGTGCCAGTCAAGTTCTGTATTCTTGATTTGACATCCTCATCACTGGAGTTGTGTTACTAAAAGGAGGAGTGATTATTTGGGGATTTCAGCCTGCTAGAAGGTGTAGATGATGTAAGATACTTATATTTGCTGCAGTGTGTACTGTGAAAATGGTTTCCAAACTGGAAATCCTTTTTGCATTTATAGATGTTGATGCCATTCTGTCCAATGACCTCTACTTCCATGATCCAATTCTTGTCTGCCTCTTTCTTCATGTCTTTTAAACCACAGAGGGCAGCACTAATGTATTCCAAATTCTTCTGCTTACTCTGAACCACTTTTATTCTCAAATTACATTATGAATTAAGAGTGAGAAGGTATGACAGTTGTGCCTGATGGGGAAGGTATATTCCATTCCAGCAGCTAGATTGATGAAAGAACGCTACATTAATAACTTCTTGATATATGCACTTCCTTGAGTCTGGGAGCAAAGAACACACAGTTTTTCTTCTATAATGCAGGTATTGTGAGTGATATGTACCCAGGTCAGGAAGATGATGAATCCATTTTTCCTGCATCAGCCTTTTTTCTCTTTTCCATTTTCTTTAGAATTAAAAAACCATGAGAGCCTCATCACTGTCTTTTGTGTCACCAGTGTATTCTCCCATGAGGTGGAATGTATTTTGAGGCACATATTTTGCTACACAATGTTGTTTGGGCCTTTCAAGACTGGATTATGACAAATGCAGGCAAGGACAAAGATGTAAAAATGGATCTGCCAAGGCAATGGACTTCTAAAGCAGAGTTTAATTTCTTGTCAAGTACAAATTTTAGCAGATCACAAAGTGGTTACTGAACCAAAATCAGCCCTCTAATTTATACAGTTTTTCTGGTTTTGTCTAGCTTTGTGAGCATAAAACTGATTCTATCTCCAGGAGCCATTCTATCTCCAGGCCCTCTCCTTTCACCAGGATACAAGCTGTTTTGGAGCCACTTTGGGGTTTTGCATAGTTGTTGATTTTTGAATGTAGTGGCCCTATAATCTCACTTTCATTTGCTGATCTAAAGGGAGGGCCGTGGAAGCTGAAACATAGAGTGATTAGGATTGCTTTTAACATGTCTCAGATGCTGTTGTCCCACCATGCTGAAGGTGCTCGAACTACAGATTGTCTTCTGGAGGCATAAGCTCAGAGGAAATCAATATTGCATAGGACACAACAAATTTTCAGCTTTGCCATGTGCTAATTTTGTCACTAATTTTTTTTTACCTGTCTTGGTGATAATACAATCCTCATCATTTGTTTTGCCAGAAGTCTGTTGCATAGCCAGTCAGCAAAAAAATCACACAGAATCACTTCAAGATCATCCAGCTCAACCATCAACCCAGCACTGCCATAATCACCCCTAAACCATTTTCCCAAGTGCCTCTTGAAACTTCCAGAGACGATGATTCCACCATTTCCCCAAGCAACTTAGTCCAATGTCTAACCACTCTCTCAGTGAAAAAAACTTTTCCTAATATCTAATCTGAACCTCCCTGACTGGACAGTCTAGCTTGGACT
>JAYRBT010000082.1:140220924-140236255 GCA_036023395.1 Myiotriccus ornatus | reverse complement strand
TAACCACTCTCTCAGTGAAAAAAACTTTTCCTAATATCTAATCTGAACCTCCCTGACTGGACAGTCTAGCTTGGACTAGATAGCTTGGACTGTCTAAGTATGGCAGATTAGACAATATCTATAGTATATGAACTTATGCTGGATTACAACTAGAAGAAATTTGGCCTGGCTCAGCAAATACACTGATAAAATCATGAGCAGTTATCAAGTAACTTTGTGGAAACTGCCAGCAGAAAATTAATCTATTACCAGTGCTGCACCATTTACCTTGACAGAAGCTTCCTCTTTCTCCCTCCCTACCTGCCCAGTCAAAGATCTAGAGGTCTGGGCTGTGACCAGAAAATCCCTGTACGTGCTGATCCTGTTCATGCATCATGTTTTCTGGCCTCTGATCCCAGGACTGGTTGACATTTGTTGGACTGCACAGTTCTGACTTGAATTGGGATTGCTGTGATGGAAAACCAAGAAATCTATTAACGGATTTTATACTGGGAGCTCTTGAGAAGGAAATTTTAGAACTAAAATTTGTGGGATTAGGTTTTAAAATGCGTATATTAGTCTTAATTTTTCCCCATTTATGTTATTTCAGATTCTTGGATGCTGATTCAACATAGAATAAATCAAACTGATGCACACTCACTTTTATCTCAAATCAGTTAAATCTTTGAAATGCCTAAAGATGTATATTTCTGTGCAGCAAGTCAAGTGTGAATCTAAATGATATAATGCATTTTTCATTATGAAGTTCATAAACTGATCTAAGAGAAACAGTCTCTTGTGGGACTGTCTGATATGTAGATGTGAGGTTGTAGTGGTCTGTTAAACATTTGAGATCAAAAATGTTTAAATGTAATTGTTCTGTTGCATTTGTCTATCCAAATTTTGAACAATTCTTTAATGCATGTCAGATGTAATGTCAGAAAATACAGAGAAGGATATTAACATGAAGAACTGAGAGGTTTTTACAAAATACTGTAAAAGAAAGAAAAACTGCAGGCTGCTACAGTGTAATGAAGGTTCACTCTTCAGTTCATGAAGTTCTGTGGGAAAATGAGTCTGTAAGTACAAGGACCATATATCTCTAAGCCCCTGATCCGGGAAATGCATGTTGGTATTTTAGTAATTCTGACAGAAACCATGACATCATCCTTTCAGGGCAAAACAATATTTGTAACCTCTTCACACAGGCTGTCCCTGGAGGTTCCATTTTGTTCATTGTTTAATAGATTATACCAAGTTTTTTAGGTTTGTTTTGTTTTTTTTTTTTTTTTTTTCCTGCTGCTGTTGGTTTTCTTTTTGTTTGTTTTTTTGTTTGTTTGTTTGTTTTGGTGTTTGTTTTTTTTTTTGTTTGGTTTGGTTTGGTTTTTTTCTGGGATCAGATGATGTTTCCCCTGTGAGATTCCGAGTGAACAGCAATTAACAAATCAGACACAGAAATTTTTTCAAGACTTTCCATGAACCTTCTATATAGTCACTAATAATTAAGGTTATTTTCCACTGTCATGTCTTTGATGAAATTGAGTGTTCTTTTTCATGATATTCATCATTCAGCTGGGCTGAATTTGGGTCTCTCCACTGAAAAAGCACTACTGAAGTCTTGTACTGCAGCCCCACCTTTCCCCTGGTTCTGCATGACTGGAAATTTGTACTTGGGTGAAGTTGTGCTGGTAACCAGACTTCCCAATAAATACAACTCATTGTGTGTTTCTTCCTGACCAATTTCATTCATACAAAAGTTCATCTTATTGAAATTTTTGCTGTAGTCAGTGGAGACTGTGAGGCTCCCTTAGAGATTAATTTACCCTATAATAAGGTTGAAATGTCTGAAATAAGCTGGGTGTATCTATATTGCACATGTATTTGTTTCTTTGCATACACTCTGTACAGTGTGAAGGTCATCCTGAGAGTGGGCTTTATCTGCACATCTACATTTAAATGAATGAAGTTCTGAGGATCTGAAGGCCAGCCTACAGGCTTGCGGCTTGTGCCCACCATGACTTGCTCAGTCCATGACTAAATATCAAACACTATATGTTTGCTATGACAGGTTCTTCACCCAGAAGGTGAACAGGCTCCTCAGGGAAGTGGTCAGAGCACTGAGCCTGACAGAGTTCAAGAAACATTTGGACAGTGCTCTCAAGCACATGGTGTGACTCTTGGACATGGTCCTGTGCAGGACCAGGAGTTGGACTCGATAATCCTTATGGGTCCCTTCCAACTCAGCATATTCTGTGATGCCATGATTCTACCTATTTAAACCATCTTACATTCTGTGGGTCCTGTTTGTGACTGATTGCCTCCAAATGAGTTGAATACAAGCTCCTAGAAATGCTCTGTCCTGTCCCACAGGATCTTTACTCTGTTCTGGATCTTCCTCACTCTTTCCCCACTGTATGTCAGTCCAGACATGATAAGGCAGTGGAAGTACAGTACGGATCCTCCTTTGGTGGTAGTAGGTGAAACCTGCATGTTCAGTCCAACTTGCGCCATGTCCGACCACGAGCACCACGTTGCTTTATTACATGGGCTCTAACACTTGCAGAAATACAGCACATAAATACAAAAAGTGTACTCAGCTTCTAGTCAAATCCTTAGATGGTGCATCAAGGCTGATTACTGTAAGCCTTGCGTTTACATCTTTTTGACAACATGTTCTTACTTACTAAGCTGGAATGAAAGGATAGATCCAGCCTTCACATATGGGGTACATATGCTGTAAAAAGGGCAGTTTTGCTGAATCGGCTTCGTTGAGTAAATTGCAAAGGCATGACGCTGATTATCTAAATGGGAACACTAGCTTGAAAATTAATAATGTAACTTTACAGGCTCATTTGCTGCCCAGGTGAATTTCACTGGAGGGGCTTCAAGCAGTGAAAGTGCACGTGCATATGATATATAAAATGCACCTGTTGAAATAATGTTTCTTTTCCTAGATGTTATATTACAGCGGCATGGAATAATTTCACTTTTAAAAATACTACCCCAATTTAAATGCCTCCCCCCAAACTCTACTCTCCTGTTGATCTTAATAAAAATCTCTTCATTGAGGCAACTGGTTATTAGGGGAACAAATAAACTGCCCATAGTACATATAAAGCACTTTTCATCTGTACATCTCAAAGCAATTTGCAGTATGGGGGCACGTATCTTATTTTGCACATGGTGAAACTACAAATTCTCAGACTCAAGAAGAAAGTCATCACAGAAGACTTTATATAAAGTGCTGGCTTTTTTTCCTAGCATTTGTTTATGTAGTAGGTGTAATGTCTTTGAGCAAATGCAATCACGTAAACAGAGTCTCTTTAATGTGTGATAAGTATGGCCAGTATTGGGAAAGTAAGAGGCATAGGAAAGAGTTAATGTTTTTTGCTTAAATTCTGATTACTGTGAGTTCAATGAGACAATCTATTCCTTCCTCCTTTAATTTCTCTTTACAGCTCTTACACAGGACCAGTAGGAACAAATGGATTGCTGTCAGCAGCCTATAGAAATGAAAGGGTAGTAGAACAAATTATTATTCCACTTGATCTTCAAAAATAATTAACGCTAAAATTTTATTACATTATGTTCTTGTCTTTGTTGAAAATTGTAATGCAACACATACGGTTTGAGTGACAGATGCTGGTCCATTGCATTAACATTTTCACCATTTTCTCCTTAGGGCTGATACTGCACATTTCTGAATGCTGAAGGATCATCTCTGCATGCAGAAAAGACCCCATCTCATTGCTTATCCCAGGCTGGTAAAACAGTTAGTGGATCCATCTGCGGGAGGGCAGATGAAGAGAAATGGGAAGTCTCTGCTTGTTCTTGCACAGTGATTTGCTTCAGTTGCCAAGCTCTGTTAAATAAATTGCCCATGCACCAAGCAAGAATTTCACTTGTACAAGGAGGCTTTTCTTTGAACCTTTCCAGGTGGGAATGTTTTCAAGTACAAGGCTCTTATTTAATGTTCACACTGCCCAAAACGCCTCAGCCAGCAAGTCTGTGCAAACTTCAGAAGACATAATCCCTGGCTTAAATACCTCATGGTCTGGGCATACATTAGTGCCTGGCATGGACTGAGCCCAGTGGATGTCACCAAGGTGACAGGTGCCTGTCTTACTAGGTCCAGTCACTTCTTCCATCAATTCAGTGATGTTATGTGTTTACTCTGGGTCTCAGGTGTCTGGCATTCAAAGGACAGGCAGCTGGAAACACCAAGAATGTGGACATGGTGCGGGAGAGCACTGCCAGTGGGAGGCAGAAAATGAAGAACAAGATGGGGGAGGAGAGTAGAATAGAAACCATTCTACCAGGAAAATAAAGTCCCTGTTAGTTTTTGAGTTTCCACTGCTTGTTCTCAGAGGCAGTGACATCTGATATCTTTCTTCAGTTTTGTCTTGATATCCTACTGGTTATAACTTTTCTGCTCCCTCCTTCTTGATAGTCTGAGGTCTAAAGTCTTTTGGGAGGGCTGTGAAGAGCTATGAGGGAGTCCAGAAGGACAGAATTGTTATAGTCCTCTGGTACTATAGGAAACAGAATATCTGCAGAGACCTCATCTCCTTGAGCTAGTGGGGTTAAATTTTAAGTTTCTAGTCTCTGGGAGATGCAAACAGTTTTATGTTTACCCATTAAGCCACATAATGACCCATTACTTTATTACTGCATCAGAAATTATTTCTTCTGCTTGTAATACAGTATCTCTCTTGCACATCTTCCATGAGGAATGCCACTGAGAGCTTTGGTCACAACACAGAAGAAAGAGAGATAAAAGAAGCTGAGACGGTGACATGACTCATACCAACCTGGTGGCCACTGCCCAGCCCTGTCTCCTCTGCTGAAGAGGCAATGCATCTATGGGTAGGGTCTCCAGAGCTGTCTGGAGCACCGGGGAGTGCAGCTATTTAAGGAATACCCACAGACACCTGGATGTAGGAGAGACTGCCAGCCCAGCTCAGCTGAGCATTAGCTCATCAGCTTTACACTGAGACCTGTGTGATCTGGTTAAGGTGGCCTACACCAGTGTTCCCAGGTGACTTTCATGCCTTGCAGGTGGTCTTTGCCTGCTTTGGCACCTCCAGTGCACAGCTACAAAGCAATGAGCAGAGCACAGTTTGGGATGATCTGCTCCAGTCCGTAAGGGGCATCCAGTGTAAGTGGGATTCAGACTGGGAAAGCAGTTCACCTCTTGACTTCCCCCTTTTTCCCTCTTTCTCTCTCCACAGGTAGGGATTTTATTTGAGGCAGGTAAGTGATGAAGGAAAATAGTGAGGACAGTGCAGTGGTTCATATAAGGAGCTCCTTCATTATGGTATTGCTGAAAAATGTTATTGAAGTGGCTGACTCCAGGGGGTATGTAAGGATAAGGAGCTTAGCTGGAAGTCTGCTTCCTTACTGATTCCCAGAAATTAACAGAATTTATGCAATAATCAAGTACATTCAGTACCATATGTCAGAGCGTATCGGGACACACAGAAAAGGGGGCCTTGTTATGTTTTATGCTGCAGTCTCTGAGGCATTTCAGTTCAACACCTTTCTTTGCTTATTCACATCACATCAGAGAAAGAGCAAAATGCTACGTCAGCCCGGGGCCAAAAGTTTCTGGCATTGGTTTCTCTACAGTTCTTTCATGTGGGGAGGGTGTGGTGATCTCTTGGTGAAAACACCCTCACAAACTTTGAAGAAATGAGTTCAGCCTTGGGCACAGTTTCCATTTTCTCCCTCCCCTTTCCCCTGTGTATGACTGAAGTGTAAAAGAGTACCTGGACACTGAGGGGTAAGGAGGTGGTTGCCTGGGTGGTGCCTGTGAAATTTCCCTGCGCAGGGTTGGCTTCTGAAACTGCCTTGTGTTTCCTCATGGGCTGTCTGAGCTCTGTTAAACGATTGACTCTCATGTTGTGCAGCACAATTTTTAAGAAAGTGCTGTGCAGTCTCCAATAGTCGGGAAAGCCTTAAAATACTTTATTTTTAAAGCTATCAGAGGAGCTGTTTCATCAGGAAACTCCAAACACCCAGTGCAAAAGGAGCTGTAATTAAGCTCTTCTTTACTGGTAGCAGTTCCAAATGTTAGAATCGCATTTGGGTTATGCCATAGTAAGACAGTGTTAGCTGGTTTTATGAGGTTTATGTACTCTTAATTTGTAAAATCGTAACTCTGTGTTACACAACTAGCAAACCCATCACAGGGACTGAATTCATTGTGGTCAGGAAGAAGAGGCTGAAGGTAGTGATGGTCAAAAGGCAACATCTGGACGATTCTTATACTTCATTTGGCATATTAAGTTTTTAGAGTGAAAACAGATTTTACTTCAAGAGTGATTTGTGTCCTCATCTTGGAAACATCACCTACAGAAATTCTGCTAAATAATTCCCCTCTGCAACATGATCCCTGATCTTCAGGCCAAGCTGTTTGTGCTCAGACTGCTCTGGGCATTTGATTCTTCCAGGGCATGATACCCTTTGCTTTGCATTTGACTTTGCATCTCCTGTGGGCTCCATGTGGTGTTCTATAAGAAAAAAATCATGATTTTGCTTTTTCCTTTTTTAATTTTCCTTCTCTCACTGGGAGCTGCTGTCTGCTCTCAAGTATTGTGGAATTTCTGCCACCAGTTCTAATTATTTGAACATGCTATTTACAAAACATTACAAGTTTTAATTACAAAACAGGGAATGGGAGATAATTGTCTAGTAAATTCACATTTCTTGTACAGTAGAACAAGCTAACTCAGGTAGAAAAGAAAATTACCAAATCTAATCAGGCATCAGCGAAAACTACAAATTGCTGGAGTGCAGATACCTTTCAGCTGAGGTTAATCAAGCAGCAACTAATCAAAATGGATTTCCCTGATCATATTTCTGACTTCTTTTTCTAGGAGTGTAACCTTTTGAAATTTATTGACTTGAAAAAGGGTGGTCTCAGTGATGTTTAAGATGTCAACTTATAATGCATGCTTTTTCAAAAAAGGCTTTTTATTTTAAACAGATGTACAAAAAGTAGCAAAAAATAAACTCACAGACACTGGTCATAGAAGTGGGCAAAATACCTCTATGACTCCTTTGAGTAGATTCAGAACTGTTTGTCAGAAATCCAGAACTCACAAGTCTTATTTCTTCTATCTCTGCCTTTCACATTTCTACCATGGCAGGCCAGATGAGGATGCTTGGTGCTGGGCCATATTTCCTTGTCTTTAAAAAAAAAAATCATTTCTCAGTGATGGGAATACCTGCCCTGGACATTTGATGACAAGAAATTTATCTTCAAGGGTGACTGTGCTGCTCTGTTTGTATCATGGATGAAGACAGAAATTGTTTTGGTGGGTAACCATGATCCAGTGGTGTTTATGTGTGCTCCGAGGGGCAGAAGTGCCAGAACTAGATTTCACTCAGCGAACTGAAGGCCACGTACAAGCCTCTGGTGGTGCAAACTTCACTGGAAACTGAACAAGATAATTCAGGGTGTTTCCCATGAGGAAGTTTGCCAGTGTTGCTTGTTCAGTGCTAGTGTGTGGGGCTATGTGCTGCCCTCATTCCTTAGGGCTGCTGTGGGGATGCCCCTGCATGTGGGGACCTCCAGGGTACACACATCCCCTCCAGCAGACTCAGCAGAGCGCCTGCTTTGCCCACGCTCTCTGCCAGCTGGTGACAGAGCAGGAAGCTGAGCAGCCACATTAACAGGATGCTCAACCTGGAGCAATAAAGCCCTGCTGAGAAATAAGGTATAATAACTCAGAACCAGCATTAGGATAATGTGGCCATGGGGCTTCTGGGCTGCAGCTGGCCTGCATCCGGCTGGCTCGCAGCTCGCACAGGGTGGCACACAGCTGCTCCCATTCTTTGCATGTTCCTTGTATAAAAGGATCTCCAAGAAAGCTCAAAATTAGCTAAAGCTCATTGTAAGAGCTCTAATCATGGTTAGTTGTGGTCTGGCTTTGAAAGAGCGTTGCTAGTTTTAGCTCAGAATCTCTGGGCACTAAAGCCTTCATCTGTTCAGGCAGTTTCAACCTTTCCCAGGGGTACAGAGTCTTATTCTCTTTTACCCACAGGAGAAAGTTCTGCTGAGGAGTTATGAGCTATATCTGTATGAGGGTTAAGTCCACGGGTATCTGCTTCACAGTGTCAGTTTTTGTGATAGGAACTTTGCTCTGTTCCCTGGTAGACACTAGCTCCAGTGCGGGAACAGGTAAACTGAGGCAGGAGGAGTAGTCAAATGGGGAATCAGTCTGACAAAAGGTGAGTTTATCTTGGATAATCTTTACTTTGCTCTTATCTTTCAGGCTCTTCATTGAAAATAAAAAAGAATGAGGCTGTTAAATGGACCGCTTGAACTCATTTGAAAAGTTTACTGCGTTGATATACAGTATCATTATTACTGTTGATGTATGTTAGTACCTCAAGGGTCCTCTCAGGATGGGCTTGCTTATGAAAAGCGAAGCCCCTGTTGCAAGAGACCTCCCAATCTTAGCCACAGTTCTGACTGAGAGCCTGTGAGCTACATGTGCCTGGGAATTGGGCCCACGTGGACTCAGAGATGAACTGGTTGGTGGTTGCAGCCCCATCAGTAAGATTTTGAAAGACAGGTGCTGCGAAAAGGCAAGCACTGTCTGTGAAGAGAAATAGGCAAGAAACATGGGTAAGTGAGGAACATCTGCATGTCTGACAGAGCTACAGCAACCTGTGTCTCCTCAGTGCTTTTTGTGCAGGGTTTTCTGAGCAGTTTGGAACCTATCTAGGTTCTAAATTTATCAATGGTATTCTATAGGCAAGTTAATGTAATTTATAAAGTATCATATGGTTTCCTGCGTGTTTTGCAAAAGACACTGGTTGACTTAAACACTTCTAAAAGTTTCTTCAATTCAAGATATCTTCAGTTCTGGAGGTTCTCTACAGAAAACTTGTGCTGAGGGCATAGAGAGTACAGTAGTATCCAAAAAGATCACCTGTATTTGAAATACTGGCTTAGGAATTTCTTGCTATGGTTACATAGCCAGTCAGTGGCCAAGGCAGGAACTGGCCTTTGGTGTAAGCAGCAAATTGACTTTCCATAAGGGAAATGTTCCATAAAGAGCAATTGCCATTTTTTTTTCCTAGTTTTACAGGAAAAGGCACTTAGAGGATTGTAGATCCTGTTCCTTTTGCCCTTCTCCTCCCCAGCTATTGGCCAGCCCCATGTGCCTTTTCCCACTTCTGTGATGTGGTTGCACTGACCAACTTCTCCCCACTTCTGAAGGAAGAGTCACATCACACCACTATTCCTCTGCACATCCAAGGGACCTTTATCGCTGGGCAGCTGCTGAGACCCGATCCCAGGCTTTTGTGCATGCGTGTCCAGCCTCACTTCTCCAAACCTTTAATAAGGCAGAGCTGAGAAAGGTGGCACACAGGGGACAGTGAGAATGACATGCCCAGGACATGATCCTCCTTCTAGCAAGTGCCAGCCAGGTGTGTCACACCTTCCTGGAGATTAGCAAAAGCCCAGCTGGAGTCTGGGTTGATCAGCTTCTTCCCAAGCAAACACGTATGACTGAGGGATCATGTAGGGCATGTTTGTAATTGATTCAGTACTGTTGTGTGACAAAACACAATAGCTTTGTATGAGGCTTTAATATAAATCTCTTGCACTAGCAGAGCCTAGTAATTGAATCAATATACAAGCGAGACTGGGGAAGCAGGATGAAAAAGTTTGGTTCCAGGTTAAATGTGAAACAGATGTTCCCTGACCCTCTCCCCTTCCTGCCCTGCTGCCTCTCCCTTTGTCCCTGCCAACTGCAGGCATGAAATGCTCCTAGTTTAAAGTGGGAAAGAAGCAAGGAAAAGAAAAGGAAAGCAGAAAGTGATTGCATGATTCTTTGGCAGTGCTAGCAATGAGTTCTTGGTATTTGAGAGCATGCTCTCCTTGATCTACTGCTTGTCAACAGAGTGGATCTCGTGAGCAAAGTGGAGGTTGGTGACTGTCTTGGCCACAGTGACGATGAAGCGACTGAGTTTAAAATCTTTGTTGACAGGAGGAAAAGTGCCAGCAAAATCTCAGCTCCGGACATGAGGAGAGCAGACTTCAGACTGCTCAGGGAAATAATAAGTAAGGTACCCTGGGAAAATGTTTTTGCAGGTGCTGGGGTCCATCAGTTCTGGTCACTTTTCAAACATCACCTCCTTAGGGCCCAGGAGCAGGACACTCCCAAATGTCAGGGGTCAAGCAGGTGAGGCAGAAGGCCAGCTTGGCTGAACAGGAGTCTTCTCTTGAAGATAAAGCAAAAAAAGGAAAGTGTATGCCCATTGGAAGCAAGGTCAAGTGACAGGGAAGAATTCAGAAACCTGAGCATCATGTTTTGGATATCCAAAAAGGATGTCATCTTGAACTAGGAACTGCTTACTGGATATTTGGGGATTTTTTTTTTTGAAAGTTTACAGTTTTCCCAAAACTTTGCAGTTTCCAAAAGCACAGTAGGAGTCATTGTAGGAGTGATGGTTGAATATTTTCCTATTAATTATCTCTGACTGATACAATTTTGGTAAAGTGGTACAGTCCATGGTGGATATTCCTCAGGTTTCCCTACTGGCTGCCACCCAACCAGGCTCATTTGTTCTTAAATGGGTCCTTGTCTGAGTAGCTCTCAGCAATCTTTATTTTCCTTGGTCCCTTCTGTAGCTTGTGATCAATCTGTGTCATCACTGGCATGGAGGTGAAATGACAAAGCCCTACTAGCCCTAGTGGACAGGGATTAGTGATGACCCACAACCCCCTCAGCTCCCACTGGTATTTCTTTTTCTCCAGTCAGGGGAAATTCTCCATCTGTGGTAGTGAAAGCACATAAGCACACATGCCTTTTGGATGAGATTCAAACTGCAGATGCCCTTCAATGTTTTTAAACTTGCTTTACCATGCTTAGATCTATGGCTCATGGCTCAGGGTGGTACATGAGAAATCGGTCTATCCTCAGTTCACATACAGGCAAATTGTTGTGCTTATGGAGCTCTAACTCTGTCATTCTGCACACACATAAAAAAAATGTGAACCAGTTAAGAACAGATCTGAAGTCATGAACTACAGTTTCTTAAAACCAAGGACACAAGAAGACCCAGCTCGAAGGATTTCAGAAACAAGCTTGAAAACCAAAGCATGTCTCAAATTGGAGTCTATAATTATCCCATGAAAATCACACATCTCCTACTGGTACATATTGAAATAGCTTCACAGCTGCAGTATCTGTGAACAAAGTGCTTCCTTATGTGATTAGCTGAGGTTGATTTTATATCCCCAAATAAATCCGTAAATAATCTTTTTTATTCTTGGGTAATATTTAGGTAAACATCAAGTGTCTAATTCAAAATACGCATTTCTCTTTTCTGCCTCTTTTTCTAGGGGAGAGCAGAATTTGGCCGCTGATCTGTCTGCATAGAGGTGGTCTTGAGTTAGAGAAATCTTTTATTTGGAGTGACCTGTCTTGAATTATTTCTAATGCTCTTCTTTATATTATAATGCACTTAGAGACAGATCACGTACTCTGTGAAAATCAGTGACTTTCATAGCACTTAACACATGTTGACGGGGAATAAACACTCTCCAGTAATCTTCGTTAATGTAATATTAGGACACTGTAACTTTTGGAAAGCCATGAAAATAAATGTCCATCATGACAAGATGAGCAACACCAGACCCTCAGTATATACAGTCTGATGGCGAGCTCCAACTCTGTTTCTCAACTGCCTTGCCTTTGCTTGTGCTGAGAGAAAGGGCACACTGTAAAGTGATCATGTAATCAGAAAGCTGTGGTCCTTTCTGTCTCCTGGAAAAAACTTCAGCATTGGCTTTCCATCAGTCAAATGGACAATGCTGGAAACAATTAACTAACAAAAGGCATCCTGCAACAGTCTTAGTTGTTATCGTAGAGAAGGTCTCAGCAGACGTCATTTTAGAAGGAGCTAAAAATAAGGAACTAGAATACCATATTCCTTCTGAATCTCCATTAAGGTCAGCATATTCCAGTGTAATGAAACTAGAAATTGTTTTACTTATCCATTATTTACTTCTCATCTGATTTTAAAACATCTGCATAATCCACCCAAAGCTTGCTCATCTATAAACATGAGAGCACTATTTATCTTATATGTTGATATAGACATGTATACATACATTCATATAGAATCACTGAATCATATAATCATTAGGTTGGAAAAGACCCTTAAGATCACTGGATCTAACCGTTAACCCAGCATTGCCAAGTCCACCACTAAGCCATGTCCCCAAGTGCCACATCTACATGTCTTTTGAGCATGGTGTTCAATCACTTCCCTGTGCAGCCTGTTCCAATGCTTGACAACCTTTTCTATGAAGAAATTCTTCCCGATGCCCAATCTAAACCTCTCCTGGTAGAATTTGAGGCCATTTTCTCTTTTTCTGTCACTTGTTACTTGGAAGGAAAGGCTGACCCCACCTGGCTACAGCCTCCTTTCGTGTAGTTGTAGAGAGCAATATGGTCTCCCCTGAGCCTCCTTTTGTCCAGGCTGAACACTCCCAGCTCTCTCAGCTGCTCCTCATAAGGCTTGTGCTCCAGACACTTCACCAGTTTTGTTGCCCTTCTCTGGACACACTTTAGCACCTCAATGTCCTTCTTGTAGTGAGGGGCCCAAAACTGAACCCAGAATTTAAGGTGTGGCCTCATCAGTACTAAGTACAAGGGGACCAGCACTGCCCTAGTCCTCCTGGCCACACTGTTTCCGATACAAGCCAGGGTGCTGTTGGCCATCTTGGCCACCGAGTTCCTCCCCATAGGTTATAGCATTAAACAAAGTCTCTTTCATTCAGATGCCTAAAATTTAAACCCTAAAATCCTGATCAGTACCTGCTACCATTTTTTCAGACGGCTTCAGAGAATATAATATAATTTCTTAGTAAACAGATACTTTAAGCATACAATATCTGCTGCAAACACCACTGATGTATGTGACATTTGGAATTTTCTGAGTAACTCTGGGGCAAAAGCTGTTAATCAGAAACCCAGCTGCTGTTCCTAAAAGGGATGTTTTGTGAGGTTCCACGTAACAGCTACATGACTCGGCTTTAGCACAGAGTAACTCCACGGCTTTTTCCTGAGGTTATTTTTTTAGACAGCCATGCTGCCCTAATATTTTCTGCAAGCCTAGGCTCTACAGAATTAAGGGAAATGGCATCTCTCCAAAACATTCATGGTCTCATCAGAGATCAAGGGATGCGGAGGACCCTGTTACCTTCCAGCCCTTGCCTGGCACCAGGCAGGTTGCCAGCAGTTGTGGAAGCAGAAATTTCCACCCCATATCAAGACTAAACTGTTCCTCCCAACAAGCATGTGTCTTGCCCTTGTGGGTGGTATGTTTAGACTCCACATTCTTTAACATCCTCTGCCCCATCCTTTAGTTTGTCTACCCTTGGGAACACAGCAAACACTCCAGTATCCCATGTGTGTGTTCCAGGCATTACTCAAAGGTTTCATATTTCCAGATTGATATGGAAAGACACTCTAGAAATTGACCCAGATTGCAAATTGAATGGAAGAAACTTCCCAAGGTGCCATTTCTGGAGGACTCTTATTTCTCACTTACCTCCTGAGAAAAAACACATTACTGGGTTTGTCCTCCATCTCAGTGCAACCTGTCTGCTTGCCTTAACTTTCAACCTGGCTAAGAAAGCACAGCAAATGAGCTTTATATGATTCACACAGTGCTTTCCTAAGCATCTGTTTTAAATCACCTATTTGAGAGTCTGAGACACAGTCCAAAGTAGCAAGGTGGCAGCCAGAATTGCATCTCACTAATTAATTGGCTCAGAGCTCAGAGGCGGATGTGAAATCATTCACATGCTGCATTTTTCAGAGCTTTTGTGCCTGTGTGTTTTCCAGGCTTGAGCTAAATGGATCTACAGGAAAAGCAAATGCAGCAAATAACACTCACTCAGCACAACCCCTCACAGCAGTTCAAGGTGGTACCAGTCCAGAGAGAGAATCTTGGCTGGGACACTGAGTTGTCCTGAGCTCATGGAAAAGAAGGTCATTGCCAAGAGATGTGGAAAACAGCATTTTTTTCAAATCCAAACAGGCAGAATGGAAGTAGTTGAGAGATCTTTGTAGCTGACATTTCCCGTGGAAGGCTGGTGTTCTTGCTTCAGACTTTTAACATTGCCACTAAACTGATACAAGGAAATCTCTTTGGTGTCAGCTTCAGAACTGACCTATGAACCACTGTAATTCCTGTCCCAGGACCTCTGGTCTTCTTTCCCTTAATCTGTGGTCACTGCATCACTAGGATTCCTCATGACTATTAGAGACAATTTCAGAGCTTTTTCCTCTGAAATTTCTCATTGTTCTAATCTCTAGAATTCAAGCTAGATAGCAACTAAAGTGCCTCCCTATACATGTATTCTGATAACTTTCACCACATGTCCATAGACATTTTCAAAATCTTGTGCTCTGTGTATTGATCTGAGTAAAATTATGAATATATTTATTTTCAATGCCATGAAACTGCAACCGGGAAAAATATTTAAATTAATAGTGTTTGTATAATATTCAAACCTCTGCTCCTCTTTCAGGAAATGAGAGCACCTGTATAAACATTTGATTTAGAGAAGTTAAAGGTCACATTACCACTATGTAGTCCATGGCCTCTGAAGGTTAAAATATCCTTTTACAAAAAAAATATCCTTGCCTTGAAGAGGTTGGGCAGGTATTCCCTTGACTACCATTGCAAACTTTGTCCTTAGTCCTACAAGCACTTACACACATGCTCAGTTTTAAGCATGCAGGTATCTCTCCTGTTTTTTCAGCAGGAGAGATATCTGCATGCTTAAAACTGAGCATGTGTGTAAGTGCTTGTAGGACCAAGAAGAGAGAAGTTTTATATCAGCCTGCACCTCAGGAAGTCTTCCACCATCCCCATATCATCATTGGTGAAACAGAGCTTAAATCAGTCCAGCAGGTTAATTACCTGGGAAGCATCATATCCTCGGACGGTAAGATTGATGTAGAAATAGACAACAGGTTAGCAAAGGCGTACAGAGCCTTTGGTAAACTCTATAAAAGAGTGTGGAGAAACAAACACCTGAAGACAAGTACAAAGATCTGCGTTTACAAAGCCGTTGTACTGTCTACCCTTTTATACGGTTCTGAATCCTGGGTCATTTACGGCCACCACTTGCGTCTCTTAGAACGTTTCCATCAGCGCTGCCTGCGTACAATCCTAAACATCCACTGGACGGATCATGGGACCAACACATCTGTCCTTGAACAGGCAGCAGTGAAGAGCATCGAGGCCATGCTGCTGAGATCACAGCTGCGCTGGGCAGGGCACGTCTCCAGGATGCAGGACTACCGCCTCC
>JAYRBT010000082.1:140170715-140220824 GCA_036023395.1 Myiotriccus ornatus | reverse complement strand
TATCTCGCATTGGCCTTTTTAGCCATCAGCGCGCTTGTAGCAAGCGTGGGTAGAGCCCTTCTCAAATCTTCGTTCGTGAAGTCTAGCCATGATCTCTCCTGTACAACTCAGAGGGGTGTGATGAGGTTCCACTTAGTGTTGTGGGGTGGTCTGATGTTACCATGTTGAACACTTGATGCTTCCCTGGTTTATTGGAATAACCGTTTATTAGGATGGCTGTAGACCCCCACGAACAGAACACAATGCACAGACTCTCTGTAACTCAAAGAAACCCCCCATTTTGCTCTGAGATGGTCCTTCAAAGCATTTGACTCCTTCAGCAACCAATTCTCATAGGAGTTTTTTTCCTAATGTGCCTTCTCAGGGGTCTTTCATCATGGCTAGGCTTCGCGAACGAAGATTCTAGGAGGGCTCTACCCATGCTTGGGCTCTACCCACGCAAGAGAAGGATACTCAGCGGTCTTTAATGAAACACAAAGTACTGTAGTTATGAAGTTACTATTTTGTGATTAGGTACTGGATACTAAGTTCTCTCGTTTTTATTTGAGATTTTTATGTTCTTTCTTTCTTCATCATCCTTGAGGTGATGATTTTAGCTTTTATTTGCATAGATGCAGCTTTGCAACAGTTCCTCTAGTATTCCTAGAGTGATATTTTTCAAATGCCATAGTGATTTTGGGAGTTGAGTTTCCAAGTGGTTTGGGTGCTAATGCATCTAGTTTGGACTTTCAAAACTTACTTGAAGTCAGATGCTTTGAGAATATCTTAAGATCTGATCTTCAGTTTATTATACAGTGTTTTCCTCTCAAATCATGTTTTTTAACTCTTCTGGTTACATTTCAGATACCTTGTACCACCTTGTTTGTACCTTCTTTTATAACTTTTATTTCCTCTTACACGCAGCAATATTAGAACTACGATGTCTTACCACGTTGCTGAGTTCCTAGAATCAAAACGTTTGTGATACCTACGCTGAAGTTCACATCATTGCACTCAGAATGACCTAAGCTTTCTAACCAAGGCAAGAGACCTAAGCAAGCAAGCTTGTCTCCTGACACAGAATGGCTCCATGGCATTAACCAAGCTATGCGGCTGAATATAGCCCAGAAATGTGTGCTTCATTTTAGTGGAGAGATAAAACTCACAGATGAGGTCATTACCCCAATATTTGTAAGATCTCACTGATGCCTCAGAACTCATCGCCCTCATATTGTCTGTCCTTCAGAAGAGGATTTCAGCCACCTGGAACGGATTGCAGGTGGTGGCAACAGTGGTGCTGTCTGTAGAGTCATATGCCATCAAAAGACTTCTGCTTTGACAAACAACAATATAACCCAAATAATCTTTTCAGGTAAAATTCCTAGTATGGTTTCTCACATTTTGTCTCATAGGTGACAAAAGTGAACTTTTTTAAGATCATGTTAGCAGATTTTAATATTGCTGGCCAGGCTCAAGTGCCTTCATACTGCAGTTGCTGAAGCAACTGGGCTATCAAGTGCTGGGTGCTGCAGTTGCACTGTTGGAGCATGGAGGTGAGACGACAGTCGTAAATGCTTAATGAAATGCTGCTGGGGGGAATGGGGGGCAGCAGATGAAGGGCAGCTGCTCTTAGCTCTGCAGGTGACCTGTCTCTTGCTATTGCTCTCCCCACTTCCTCTGCCATTGACATCTGCATAATTTCTAAAGGACTGCTATTTCTGCAGTATAAAAATGTACTGGTGGTGTGAACCCAGCTTGTCCTGGGGCTCTTTTCATCTGTTACTCACTTCCAGGAATGATCTTGCTATCTCTTTTGTGGTGCCTCTGCTACCTCACAGTCATTGCCAGAAAAGTAATTTCTGACTGCAAACATCTGCCTATTCAGTGTCTCACTGAGGCAGTTGACCTTCATAGTTTCACATTCAGTGTATTGCTGCAGTGAGGATCATGCTGGGTTTTTCTTTGATATCTGGAAGGGGTAAAATCAATTTTTTTACCCTTTGGGTCATAGTTACATTATTTGCATGGTGATTCCCTTCAGCAGCTGGAACAGTATGTCACCAAAGAAGTCAGCAGTTACAGTATTAGATGAGTTTTCTAGTCTGTGAGAATTTGGCAGTGAAGGTTTCCTGTAATGCTATGATTTGCATCTCAAATGATACCAGATTTAACTGCCACATGCGTATCATGTGTTTGGAAGGCACAGGCTTTCCTGATCACAATGTGTATAATAAAGAACTATAATTTTTAGCCATCTTTATACATATTTCTTGGATTTTTTTTTTGAGTTTCAGACATGAGCTAATAAGATACGCCTTCTTAGAAGACAACAATCCTCTCCTGGTTTTGATGGTTCAAAAAAGAGACACAAATATCTAGTTCAAGCCTCTAAGATCCCGGTGGTTTAGGTCTTTTAGTGTTTTAACTGTCCTACACATCTTTTTACTTTCTTCTAGCTGAGCAGAATTAAATAATGAAATAAAGCAGATCATTTCATGAGGGTGTGAGTAATTTTTTTAAAATATATGTAAGAAAGGATTCAGAAAAAAAGGCACATTTTTTACCTCGTGACTTAGTGCAACTGACAAAAAATACATGAACTTCTGATCTTGGAAAACCTTGATCAGACTTAAGTTCAGTATTAATAGGTCTGCTGATGTTTCTCATCTTCTGCAAAATTTAACTAGTGTGTCTTTTGCTTGCAGTACTAAAAAAACCCCAAACATTGTGGAGCCACTGAACCACTGAACACCAGTTTTCACAGTAAAGAGACAAAAAAGGATAAAATAAGTACAACATTGTATTTGCAGCTTTCTGTCTGTTAATGTTTATCTCAGTGGTGACAGATCTTCCCTTTGGTAAGGGATTGATAACAATCATGGGTTTAATAACAATCAGATCAGGCTGTTAAGCATTATGGAAACCTGCTGGGTATTTTTATTCATACCTCCGTGTCATTTGGTGGACAGGAACATGGAGAGTCATTTTTATCACGTAGTAATCAAGAGGGAAAACCTGCTCTTCATTAAAGTGATGTGGAATGAATTTTGTGGGCAATAATATATATTTTTTGGTACCTTTAGCAGCTTCTCTACCATATAATAACAATGGTGCCTTAAATATTTCTCTGAGCCACAAAGCCCTTGAGTCAGCCCACAGCAGCACCTGCTGCTCCAGAACATCTTTCCAGGTACACTGAGTCCCTCTCATGAATAGCTGGGCATTAATGAACTTTATTTTCCTGTTTGTGTTGTCTGGGTTCTATTTTCTCACAGAGATAAGGCTAAAATTTGTTCTATGTTGTGAAAGCCCAGTCACTGAGCTAGAAATGCTGGTTAAGAAGGGACAGTGCACTTGGTTTGCATGGGCTTTCTGCTATTGCCAAAAGTGACAAGTTTTCCAAAATGACAAGCATAATTTGCTTTATTGACTGAGCCTTTCAGAAGGTTCTTGCTCCAAACTCACTACTGTCTGAAAATAAAAACCAGCCTTTAGCTCAGTTGCTTCTGAATCTTGCACGTCTGACATCAAGCATTAGGCACCTTGTGTTAACTACCATGTAAGACCACCACGATCTGGAAACCCAAGTAACATCACACACATCAGGAGGTCCAGTTGGCCAAATGTCACATCTGTGCAGAGGCCAAGCTCCCAGAAAACCAGGCACACATTTCCATGGCTCATAAAGCTCACTTTGAGAGTCTGTGTGATAGCAGATCTGGGCTTGCAGCTCCAGAGGGTACAAATAAAGTGGAAACTGGACTTAAAAGAAAAACTTCCAAATTATCCCATGAAGCATTTGTCATATCCCAGATGGCTGGAGCCACGAATTTTTCTCAGTAGCATATTGGAACCTATCTAGTAAATGACAATGACAGACTAACAATAATAATAAAACTAATGAAAAGCGTGTGCCCTATGTAGAAGTGACAACTGATAAAAGCAGATGATTTTGCAGATGTCTGAGGAAGTGAAAATTGTAACACAGTTTTAATTTAAGAAAGAAGTAATACTTTTAGTTACAGGATTCCACATAGATGCATTTGGAGTAATATTTCTCGATTCACAGAAGAACAGATTGTCCTCTGCTGCATCTCCAGCACAGCTCCATTTAAGGGAGAGAAGCCAATTCAGAGCACACTTGCAGTGCTGAACAGGCAGTCAGAAGTTAACAGCAGATAAATCACTGTTGGTAAATACCAGTTTGTGCTCTCAGTTGCTGGCTGCAGGTGGTTTTCCTAATCCCTCTTCCATTCACATAAGAAAGAACAGATTTGATCCTTTTAATTCCAATAGAACTGTAATTTACTGGGAATGGAGGGCACACAGCACTTCTCAGCAGGGCCTCCATTCTTCATCACAGCAGTACCTTTGTCTGCATCATCTTGTCCAGGAAGCATATAAGGCTCAGCTAACCTTGCAGGCAACATTTGCAGGATAACTGTGTGGCTCCAGGGTTTGTCAGACATGTACTGAAACATTGCAAAATGTGGCACATTGAAAAATGCTTTCCTAAATATGCAATTGTAGTGATGACAGCTTCCTAGAGACATATTTTACAACATTACGATGTCTTTGTGCTGTGTACCAATCTTTTATGTGCAGCTAAACAAACTGTGATGGGAGAGGTTTAAGTATTCGTTGGAGAATAGGTCATTATAAGCACATCCATATTTATGATCAAGATCTATAGGACTGCATTGTTTCTGACTGCATAGCTGTTATTCATCTGTAATTGCAAAAATAAAGCCTGCCAGTTTTGCATTTCAGTTACAAACCGTAATGGAGCAATTAATCTGATTTACCTTTTAACAGCTGGGAACTCTGGAGTTGCATTAAATACCTTCTGTTAAATGCTTTTCTACTGAAAACATTTTTTCGTGACAGTGACTTTTTCTGAGGATCACTGACAGAATATGAATTTTGAATAGTTTTTTCAAACACAAATTTACGCTCAGTATGCTGTTCGAGAGTTTAAAATCTTTAAAATCTTCTTATTTAATGCATAAATAAATGTTCAATATGAATAGAAAACTATGTAAGTATTTGTAACCTGATAATCTCTATATTAAATGCTATTAAATATATCAAAATGCTTCAGTAGTTAAGCCAAAAAGTAGAAATATAAATCTTACTTTAGGTCTTAAATCCATAATCTATTTCTATTTTCTTCAGGTGCATAGTACCTTATAGCCATAGATTAAGCTGTTTCTGAGTCCTAGAGAGATCTAACAACCCAAGTGTTTAGGTTTATATCAGCTAATTTTGACATTAGGGGTATGTACTCTCAAATAGTTGAGAACAGGTAAGTTTGTGTTTTATGAGAATTCTAATTGATTTAACTTTCTACTTTAAATGTCAGAAATAAATCTGGAGGGAATTGATAGATGTAATATAAAAGGCTGATCTTCATGTTCAACCCTTGCTTTCACATTAAACTATTAGATATAATGAACCTGTATGCCTTTTAGCATCCAGAGAGCTATGGAACTTGGATCACATATAATATTTCTGCTGCTTATTTCACGTGCTGAGTGGTGAAATAAGTGGCAGGCATCCATGTATATATGTGCATATAGGCTATTAATAGATACGTGTGTATTAATAGTTATTAGACTTGAATACTATTTCAAATAATATCCATGTAATATAACTGGTAGTATTTGTTAATGTTAACTAAAGGCCAGCTTTATGAAATATTGAGATGTAGATCATGTGGTGCCTTTAAAAATGCATGAGTGCAACTACTTGCTGTATGTACATGTGGTGTTAAATCTATGGGGGTGACAAAAGCAGCATTATTGAGAAAATTCTTGAAAACTTCAGCATTTAGTTGGTGGAGCAATCAGTTTCTAGCTAGAAATTGCGACACTTCCCGACAGATTAGAAACATCCTAATGTTTAATTTGGAAGTACTGAAAAATAGAGCAGAGGATTATTCTATGTAGGATGCTTTGTGGCTGCTAATCTTTTAGAGGGGACATTGAACCTTTGAAAACATCTAAAGCAGACAATGTAATTGAGAGGAAACGGCAACCAGCTCTCCAAAGCCTGTGATCTTGGGCTAAGTTTCATCTGCCATGCAATTGAAGAGGAATTTCTTTGGGCCACTGAGCTTGTGAGACAAGCACTGATGCTTGGAATCAGTCAGAAAATGTCAGCAGCATCCTGGAAAACATGGTAGATGACTGGTTTTAAGTGGTATCAAAGAAAAGGCCACTCTCTGTCCTTCTTTTGAAATCTTGCAAGGTACCCTTTCAAGAGTACTGTTCTGTTCAGGAGTAACTGTGCCTTACAATGAATAAAATCCAGAAAAAAAGGGAAACTACATACCATATCACAGCTATTTCATATTTCCTCTGAGACAGAGAGTCTCAGGAGAGGGACTTCTGCAACAATATAGACTCATACAAAATAAATTTCCATAGAGAAAGGGAAAATCTACAAGTTCTCCTCTGCCAAGTTTGAGCAATTTCTGTTTGGAAGCTCCCACAAGTTGTGCAATAAAGAACCCTGAGAAAGAGACCTTTAAGGCTGGAGCCAGAGGAATTCCTCATATCAAAAAAAAAAATGTGTGGAAAGCCCCTCCAGTGATGGAGCTGTAAAGTCTGATCTTTAGTGGAGAACTGGGGCTAAACTGCACTGAAATGGTAAACCCCTTCCCATTTATTCCAGTTCAAACAAGTTCCCAGATGGAGTCCATCAAACTGGAAAGTGGATACAGTTCAGAAGAAGGTGAGGAGTTGAGGGACTTATAATTTTACTTTCCTGAAACTTTTGAAGACTATTTTTTTCCCCAAGGAACTCATTTACTGCCTTTTGTTAGTTGATAAAGTTTGAAACAAAAATGCACCAGAGAAAAATAATGGGAGGATGGTAAACTGTGAAAAAAACCAATCTCAAGGTAAACTACATCTGCTGGTTTCCTTTTTTTTTTTTTTTTTTTCAGGCTTTCAGAGTGGTGTTGGGATGAGTTTTGGATTTGCTCATTCTGCCAGTGTGATCACTTGCTTATCTTTGAAAAGAGATTTGCACATGTTCTTGGAAAAGACACCTCTCAAAACAGTAATGAACAACTGTTTCCTCCATGGTATTGCTATTGCGTGTGTGTGCACACAACACACAGTCCCTGAGTAATCTCTAGTGCCCATCTGTTTGGAAGATGATTATCTGCCACTTTGGTACTGTCTGCTTGTGTGCTTTGCTCTATGTTTGTGCTCATGGAACATGCACAGCACTGACAAACACAGTGTTCTGTTTATCTGCACGACATAACCAAGTTAAGCAAGAGGAGGGGATTCCTCATTGCGTTCTGGTAATACAGGGGAAAAACTAGGAAAAAATGACTTAATGTAGAGACTGACTTAATGTAGAGACTAACCCTCAAATTGACAAGCAGCCTGGAAGCTCCCACAAGGGCTCAGAGCAGTGTCACCTGCAGTGCAGTGCATATACTATTATAAAGGGGCATATGTGTGTGTAAACAGATCAAGGTGTGTGTAACTATCCATCCACAACTAGGGATTACCTACTGAATGTCAGGATTGAGATTTGAATGCCTCAGCACAGGCATTTAGTCTAATCTGAAACACTCTGCAATATCCTGATTTCCAGATATGATTGGCAGAAGGACAAGTGTCATGTGGACACTCAACACCCTTCTGGGCCTGCAGCTAGAGGTCAGGTAGGAAACCTGTGACCATATAAACCAACATGTTTAGTTGACTGAATTCTTCAGACTGTGACTGTAAGAAAGCCTGAGGTCTAATTATGACACTACTGAGTAAGCCTCCTAAACTCAGTGATATTTCTCTAGCAAGTACAGATTTTTGTCTTCCACCTTCCAATTTATGACATTGCATTCTCTGTCACTGCACTCTGCATTCAAAAGAACAAACACACCAACTTGGATTTAAATACTATTTCTGAAAAAATCCCTATAGGAGACTGAGAGGAATAAGAAAGGCTTGTCTGCAATTGATTATTTTGTCCAAGACAATCCCAAGTCCAAAGAGAAAAGGAAAGCAAATACTAGGAGAAATTCCTTGGGACAAAGGTATTACCCCTTTGCAAACAGTAAAAAACCCAAGTAAAGACATACAAGAGTTCAGATCAGAATGTTTTTAAATAAGTATTCAATGACAGACAGGCAGATTACTGGTAAATTGCCATTTCCATCAAAATTGGGGTGGCTTGGAAACTTTTTATTTTTAAAATGATTGTGCCGTGGAAGCTTATCAGAATGAGGCATGTGTACTTGTTGCTACTGAGTATGAAGGACCAATATGTCATCTCAGCCCTGCCACCTTTGCTCCAGTAAAGACAACTATTGAGAATTCCACCTGCCAGGGCTATGTTAAGGTGAGGAACTCCCTCTGTGACTTACCTACTTACCAGTTATTACTTTACACATTCTTATTAAGGCTTTGTGACCTGAGATTTATTCAGAAGTGCTTAGTTAAGGAAATAAGGTCTCAGTGAGGATGCGAGTTGAGCTATGGCTGTGGTGACAGCCATGTAACTCATAATGTTCTTTATTCTGTCAGCAATGTGCAGACACTTCTTTCACATAGCTACTGCCATTGTAATGCAATACAAGTTGCAAGAGCAAATAAAGCTTTTAAAGTGCTTCAAAGTCTGAAGAATTGTCCAGGAGAATTGAGTTGTAATTCTGTTTTTCTGAGAAGAATTTACCACCCTCTATTTCTTCAGAATAGTTTCAGGAGCCACAGCGCCTGTCACGCTCAAATCTGCAGTGTTCATGGAGTCCAAATGTCTGCTGACAACTTTCACAAGCTTGTGTTGGTGATGCCATCGAAGTGGGCAACACTGATCATTCACTCCAGATGAATAGCCATTGGTTTGTTGTCAGTGATGCAAACTGTGGCATTGCAGAGGAGGGATACCAAGTGTAGTCTTATGATACTGTTCATATCTTTAAAAGTCATTACAGCTGTGATGGGAAACCCTAGAAGAGGTACAGCATGTCATCAGAGAGGAGGAGTCACTCTAAGTGCTACATGCCAAACAATTTCACATTTCCTCCCCAGCTGTTCAAGCCACCTGGATGTTTCCATGCAGAATAGCAAGATTTACTGGAAGTCTGTGGTCACATCACCCAAGAAAATTATAATTTTTCATCTCTGAAAAAATCCCATATATAAATTTAGGAGAATCTCAATTCTCAGGTCTTCTTTTCCTACAGTGTTATAAAAGCATATCTGAAAATTTATCACTTTGCAGACAGAAGATAAAAGAGGATTCCAGCCACCACTTTAACATCATCTGTTTAAGTTCAGAAATAGTGGACTCAAATAGATTAGTTGGGATCTCCCGTCCCTCCCAATAGGATAACTTGGTTTCAGAATTCCCAAACGTTAACTCTAATGGACTTCTAAGAGAAATTTGCTTTTTCTTTACTGAGATATCTTTAAATTTGACCTTCTTTTAAAGCCAACTGTAATAGGACCTGGTGCTAAGAGATGCCAGGAACTCACCACCCGCTCCCCAGCTTTCTATGTGGGAACTAGAAAAAAATAAAAAGAGTCTTTCTACCAGAGCTGTACAGTTTAGGATATGGTAAACTGGAGACAGCAAAGACTAGTGTTTGTGCTTTCAGCTCTGAATAACAAAAATATGCTTAAAATTAGGATTCAAAGCCTGTACTTAAAGCCTACAGAGGTTATGAGATTGCAGAACTAGGTGCTACTGCATCTTGACATTGTGTGAAGATCAAAGCCAATTACTTCAGCAACCAAACAGGGATTAAGAAGTCCAGGTTTTGGCATGTACTTCTGAAAAATCTTGGCCTGTGTTAAGCATAATTGAAAGGAATGTGGCTCTGTAACACAGAAGTCCTTGCACATGGGAATATTGTTTTCCACATGCAGACAAAGTGTGTAAACAGACTGGTGCTTATGTGTCTAGTTACTTGATCAATGCAGGGATTTTTTTTTTTTTTTTTGGTCAGAGCATCAGTAAATTTCATCAAAGCACTTATTAAGCTACGTATTATGTATTAGACACCAGACGTAATTTTTTTCAATCTTTTTGGCACTAGTCATCTCTCAGTAGAAGTTCTATATCCAGCTTCCAAGCCTACGCTTCTATGAAGTGGACAGATTGTAGATAATACACAGAAGGAGAGCAAAATGATAACGGTCTTGAAAAACATGACCTTTGAAGGAAGGTTTAACTGACGGAGTTTGTTTAGTCTAGAGGAGCAGAGCCTACAGGTGACATGATAACTGCTCTCTGATATGCATAAAGCTATTATGAAGAGGTGAGTGACAAATTGTTCTGCGAACACTTGGAAGCTGGACAAGAAACTACTGACCTTTCAGCAAAGAATATTCAGGTGATATTTTAGGAAAATGTATTTTATAAGCACAATTAAGCATTGCAACATGCTACTGAAAGAGACAGTGAAATCTCCTCATGCAGATTTCACGACAAACAGCTGTTGGGAATGGTCTTGGCAAGCAGGAAACTTGGCATCCAAATGAAGGGATTGTCCAAACGGCCTTTGAAGTCCTATTCCGGTTTACTTTCCTGTGCCTGTAAATTTTCTTTCTGCGTGTCTTTTGTTTGCACACTGAAAGAAATATTATGGTTTTAAAGCTGCTGATTTGAAGGTGTGTCTATGGATAGCTTCAATTTTGATGTGTTCAACCTGTGCCGTGTTTCCTCATCTGATATTGAAATCATCAGCGGACAAGGTGACCTGGCAGGAGCGTCTTAGTGTCCTGACAAGCCCCGGAGCATTTCTTGAAGGCCCCTGAGCCACCCGAGCTCTTAAAGCTAGGTGCCAACGAGTCTTTTTTTAAAGCCACCCTCTGCTTTCCTGTGTGCTCCCTATAGCCTACTCTAACAGAATGCAGGGGCTCTGGAGTGCAGTTCCTACATAAAACCAACAGAGCTACTGCAGGTTTTGCTATACCAAAAGAAAGCCCAAAAGTTTAATTTCTGCTTGTAGGAGAGTGAGATTTGAGAAAGATGGGGACACACACACACACACACAAATGCATAACGCTATGGGGTTTTTTAACCTCCTTTGGGTTTCAATGGCTCTGTGACTTGCTAACAACAAATTACAAATGGAAATTGTTGCTTCCTGCTCTTTAGCTTGGGAATAATGCAGGAGAATCAGCACTTATGTTGCTCTGCCATTGTAAATGATTCTCTGAGGCTCAGTGACAAACAAATGCTGCTGGTTTGGTTTCACTTGAAGCTTCTGCAGAATTTGAACAGCATAAGTCAGCAAAACAACATATGTTTTTAATGAAAATATGTTGCTCCTAATGTTTTTAAGAAGAAAAATGATCCATTCAGGAAAATTTTCTGACATTTCTATGTCTTTGAAAATTTTACTGGAAAAAAATTCTAATTTTCTGTTTATTGTTCTGTGAGTGTTACTTTATCATTCCCTCCTCCTGTTTCCCTTTTCCCTCATGTTGTCATAGGATTTTCAGACCCTGCAGTGCCACGGGAATGGCTGGTGTGAGACCACATGTGCACATAGGCGGTGCTTACAAGGATGTCACTTGATCCACTTAGTCCTTCAACTGGTGGGTTGTGAGTTTTCTTTTAACCCTTGAAAACGTCTATTTCATCTTCTTTCTGTTACTTCTCATGGTGTAGAACTCAACTGTATGTTTTTCTGGTTATGTTCTGTTCTGTTGAAGGATGACTAGCCAAGGAAAATGTATCTTTTGCTCCAGTGGATTTTATTTCCCTTTATGACAGCACCTCCATCTCAGTCCTCCTGGATCTGATCTTGGCTTTGTCATTCTCTGGTTGTCCAACAGCTGTGCTAAGGTTACCTTGAATGACACATGACAACTGCACCGTGCCATTTCTCTGTAGCTGTATGAGACCAGATTCAGAAACATAAGCCGTGTATTAGATTCAGACATGAGTCCCCTACATCATCCTAACTTTTAATAGACAAAGCAGTAACTGATCACAGCCAGCATGGCTTCATGAGAGGAAAATCCTGCTTATCAAACTTGATTTCCTTTTATGACAAGGTAGCCCACCTAGTTAATCAAGGCAAGCCAGTTGATGTAATATTTTTGGATTTCAGTAAAGCTTTCGATACTGTCTCTCACAGTATCATCCTGGACAAAATGTCCAGCACACAGCTGGATAAACACATCATGAGGTGAGTGAGCAATTGGCTCATGGGTCAAGCACAGAGGGTAATAGTGACTGGGGGAACATCAGAGTGGTGACCTGTCACTTGTGAGGTTCCACAGGGTTCCATCCTAGGCCCTGTGCTCTTCAGCATCTTCATAAATGCCTTGAATGAAGGACTGGAAGGAATACTAAGTAAGTTTGCAGGTGACACAAAACTGGGAGGAGCTGTTGACTCCCCTGAAGGCAGGAAGGCCCTTCAGAGAGACCTCCACAAATGAGAGGACTGGGCAATCACCAATCATGTGAAGTTCAACAAGGGGAAAGCCAAATTCTGCACCTGGGATGGGGAAGTCCTGGATGTTCGTACAGACTGGGGAATGAGATGCCGGAAAGCAGTGCTGTGGAACATGACCTGGGGATCCTGGTCGATGGCAAGTTGAGTATGAGTCAGCAGTGCCCTGGCAGCCAGGAGGGGCAACTGTGTTTGGGGGAGGCATCAGGCAAAGCATCACCAGCAGGTCAAGGGAGGGGATTTTCCCACTCTTCTCTGCACTGGGGTGGCCTCGCCTTGAATATTGTGGCAGTTTTGGGCACTGTAATATAAGAAGGATACTAAGCTCTCAGAGAGTGTCCAAAGGAGGGCAACAAAGATGGTGAAGGGCCTTGAGGGGAAGCCGTGTGAGGAGTGGCTGAGGGCACTTGGTCAGTTCAGAAGAGGAGACTGAAGGGAGACCTCACTGCAATTACAACTTCCTTGTGAGGGGAAGAAGAGGGGCAGACACTGGTCTCTTCTCTGTGGTGACCAGTGTGACAGGATCTGAGGGAATGGCCTGAAGTTGTGTCAGGGTGGGTTTAGACTGGATACCATAAAAAGATTCTTCACCCAGATGGTGGCTGGGCACTGGAAAGAGGCTCCCAGGGAAGTGGTCACAGCACCAAGTCTGACAGAGCTCAAGAAGGATTTGGACTATACCTGGGGGCACTGCTGTGTCGATGTGTGTCACTGCTGAGAATGGTCCTGTGCAGGGCCAGGAGCTGGACTCGATGATCCTTTGTGGGTCCCTTCCAACTCAGCATATTCTGTGATTCCGTGGCATCTACTGTCGGTCATGGCTCTTTGAAACCTCACTAGCAGGTACTTAGGAGAGTGCATAGCAATACAAAACAGATTTTTTTTGTTTGTTGTGTACTTTGTGTTTGCCATCAGACTTTTTTACTATGGTTTCTTCTTTCCCCTAGCTTTGTTAGCCTTGTTTTATGCTGAAATTCCCACTTGGCACTAGAGGCCTTATTTTTTATGTGTTGTTCTGCGGCCTCTTGCTGTTACAAAATAAGGTTACGAAGCCTGGTCTCAGTTTCCTGGCCACAGCTGATTCCTACACGCTGCCAGCAGACCACTTTTTTGAATCAGAGCTGTAATCCACTGTAGCAATATTGCTTGCTGACACAGAGAGAGAGTATTCAAATTCTCCCAATGTATTTTCTCCCAATATCTGTCTGAGATTTCAGAAATCTCTCAAATCTTTGCTTTTACTGAAAAACCTCTTTGTTAATGCATGACATGTATGTGGTTTGCTTTAGGCTGAGTATTCAGGACTACCAAGTATGCACGTTCCTCTATTTTATGATGTCAAATCTTAAATTTGGTGAGATTACTGCTAAGCCACCATGAAATGAAATCCCATCTTGCACATAAATCCTGGCACCATCTAATATGGGGTAAAACATAATGTCTCTGAGTAGGTTTTCTTCTAAGGTGTCCAGGCTCAGTCTTGGAATTGTTGCAGTTTGTAGAGCCTTGTTCTGGAAAGAGCAAGGTTGCCCTAAAGCATTCAGCAACAGCAGCTCTCAAAGGCACAAATCTCAGTTCCTCTCCTGGCTGCATAGTCTGCATAAAATGTGTTTGCCTGAAGATGCTTGTGGTTGACTTTTGTAAGTACTTTATAAAACTTAATGCCATCTACCCAAAAGTTAGTAGAGGGAATCTCTCCATTCTGAATATCCCAATGGATATCCTTATCCCAATATCTCTCTGAGTGTACCTCCTTTCTCTGTTGGTGGATGCTGTAGGCTGACTTTACATAGCTACTGACTCTTTTTGAGGCATCACATTTTCATTCAAGCTGTTCTGTAAGGCTGTAGTGGTTTATGGCAAATGCTTTCCTTTTGATCAGCTTTACTCTTCCAAGTGTCTGTTCTTTGGTCCATGACTTTTTCCATATTTCTTCACTTTGTTTTAACTGTCTGAAGGCACCTGCACTTTTGATAAATGTGCACCAAGTCCATATATATTTAGCTGCTCCTGCTGGTTGCTGGATTTGCTTCACAGTTTCTCATCCAGGCTTTTTCCAAGTGCTTGTGTCTTTCAGAATTTTCTCAATCTTGAGCCTTGGTGACCTCAGTCCTGGTGGACTCCAACTCATCGTTCTTTATCTTGCGATTCACTCGCTGGTAGCTGGTATGGGTTTGTCATAGCTGGATACCATGATCTCCACTTGCCACAACATCACTTGATACATAACAGGCCAACTGTGAAGTCTGTTTCCCACATTCTGTGCAATGTTTTCTCATTCTTTCACTCTTCTGGAAGAGCCCTTGATAGTATCTGGATTTTCAGTAGGTATCACTATCTGTCTGGATTGCTGGCCTGGATGCTGTGCATTACTCTTTACTGTCAACATTATGTCCCTTGGCTTATTTTGGTTTACCTGCCCTTGCAGGTTGTACATATTTTTCCTAGAGCTAGATCTGCTTGCTTCCCCAATCTCTCCAGTTAAATAGATTGTGTCCTGTCTTTTTAAAGTGAGGGGTTTATAACTAATTTTTGCAACATTTTACTAGGTATAACCATAGTAAACATTTTCTTCCTCTTTTAAGAACAAATAAGTCTCTAATTTCTTTCTCTGTCTCAGGACTAAAGCTGAACAATGAATTTAATTACTGAAATGCTGGATCCTTCATGGGCTTTGTTCCCTATGTACATAGATTCCCCATATCTTCTCCAAACTCTCTCCTCCTAAGACACCTACTGCTTTCCCCAGTTTCCTTGCAAGGGACTAACCTGTCCACTTCACTTTCTGCCAGTAACTTCTCTTGTGGATGTAAACTAACCATTTCCTAAGGAAGGCTGTGTGCATATTTTATGGAAAATAAAAACTGTGATAACCTACTGCATCAGGATTATACAAGTCTCCTGTGGGAAGTGAAGAGTCAAAGTTGCACTGAGTTCTGAATTATTGCTTCATTTGAGCATGATAATGCCCAGCTGCTCTCTGGCATGTCCGTCTTTCCTTCAGAATTCAGTGTATACTCCCACCCACTCTCTGGTCCCTCAAAAGGTGCCCCTGTGCACCTATTCTACTCCTCCCCCCTTTTTTTTTATAATTTCCCTTTCAAATCTCAGTGATGAGAATGAAAACAAAACCTTTTTTTAAAAAAGAAATGTTACCAAACAACTTCTCAAGGGGATCACTTGGGCTTGAGTTTCTCATTTCATCTGCAACTGAAGCCTAGAAAACTACTGTGACTTCAGATGTCACTTGAGATTATGCTTAAATCTGAGCACAAATTTAAATGCCTCCTCAGAAAGTCCCTCCAGTTTTGCATGAGGCAGGTGTCTACTGCCTGAGTAGAAGAGTCACATGTTTAAGGAAAATATGCAGGGATGCCTACACACCTCTAAAACAATTTCATGCAGCAGGTCCCAGAGCCCAAGTGAGGAACCCTTACAGTCAGAAGGACTCCAAATAGTTGAGGGGGTTTCCCACAAAACACTTTCTGCAGGATCAGAGCCCACATAACCAGCAGAATATTTTTTTCTGCATTTATGTCTCATGACAGTGTGTTCCCAAGAATGGTTTCAGAGAGTGAACAGATCCAAAGAATGAGGCAAAGTATGCACTTGATGCTTCTTTGCTGATTGGAGACATGGGAATGCATGTTGATACTTTGGAAACTGCCAAGCATGCTTCCTAACCTGAATTGCTTCCTGATTCTTATGTGATCAGAAACGAATAAGCAGATCTTCTCTGCTGGTACTCCACTGGTATTTAAATTACTGAAACTGCACAGGATGGTTTAAATTATCTCTGAACAATAGAGCCTATTCAGACTTTTGGTGAATTTACTAAATACTTTTGGTCTGGTTGTAAGTAGCCTATATTTGTAAATGAGTTGATTTTCCTGCCATTTTTGAAATGCTAATAACTGAAAATACTTTGTTAGTGTATTTTACTACAGGGTTGTCGGAGTTTTATTCCAATTATGAACTGTCCATTAAATATTTTTACTAAAATTGTTTACCTTATTTTACATTCATGCTAATTAAATAAAATCTCAGAATCATCATCTGCTAAAGCAGCATACTGTGGTGGAACAAAGTCTGGCATTATTCTGGACAGAATATAAATTTCTGGCTCGACTTTGTGTACTTCTGTTGCTCAACAGGCTGCAGTGTGACTGCCTGTTCTGATGTAGTGGTACTAAAACTAGAAATGGGAAGACTTTCTTGAATTATGGGTTTATTTCCTTATTCAGACCCTCTCTCAGCTGAAGTGTAAGAAATGTGTACCATATGTTAGAGATAAACGAGATCCTGTTTTTCAGCACGGGTATTTCACTCCGATAGCGCCAATGTCTTATTGAAGTAAACTGACTGGTGTGAAAGGCAGTTGGTGATATGATCTTTTAATACATGAAATCTTAAAAGTCGAGAGTCCACAGAGAAATAAAGTAGATTTACACGCAGTGGGTAATTCCTTATGCAAATTACCAGTTTGTCACTAGAGTAATTGCTTTTATGTGAAATTATTTGGGCAATTTTAACTGAATTGAAAATGAAACAGTTTTTAAAATGTATTTTTCCTGATGTATTTGTCCTATTCCCAAAGATGTAGCTGGTTGTGCAGTTTCTGTCCTTTGCCCCAAAGCTGGCTCTATTTCTGCTGTTGTTGGTTGTATTTGGAGAGCACAAAGCCTGGAGGATTTTAGATTTGTACTTGGGGCAACTAATTAGTATAGCAATGAAAAAAAAAATTACAATTGTCGTCCTTTTAAGTCTCTCATAAGAGAAATATATTGTGTCTATTGTGAGTGCAGGAATATGAAGTGAGAACCCACATGGAGGTTGCAGTGGGTATAAAATAGAGCCCCAGAAGATTTGGGAGAACCAACCAAACTGTCAAAAGTATTTTATATCACTTGTAATTTCACTGAGTTAGAAATATATTCTAGACCACTAGAACACTCATTGCTTTTTGCCATGTTTTCAGCCTGGAAATCATTACCTACACAGTGAGGGACTCCCAGAAGCTCCTGAAGAGCTTCCAGTTTCTCTTTTACTTTTCCTTCATTTGCTGCTGCTGGTCTGAGAAGACAATCTTTCAAACTGCAGGTTTCATCACTCCTATTATAACCACAGTGGGAGGTTGTTAGTGTTTGGCACTGCGGAAATCATCAATCTGTTTGAGAAGACCTTGGAGCACTTTGCAGCTGTGGGCAGAAAGTGGCTGGCGCTGCTGCAGAGGCCAGGGCATGAGATGCTCCTGCCCAGCAGCTACTCCCATAAATTCCTATTCTGTCAGCAAGGCCTCCTGCTGGAGACATGGCTTATATTAGCAAAAATTGTTCTTTTATGTACTTTGTTACCTTCACAAATACATATGCTATGCTGCTAAAATGGTGTAGGTTTGGAAAGAGAGAGAAAGAAGTTGTATTTAAGGGTGTTTGTTGGTATGAATGTAGGGGTTTGAAATGGTGAATGTCTTTGCACTTCTAAGGGATGGACTTAAGCTGGCAAAACCACAGTGTCACTGTCAGAGAACAGAAAACATTAGTAGCCCAGGAGCTTTGATTTCAGGATTGGAAATAAATATGCATACACACACACACACACACACATATATATATGTGTGTACATGCATGTATGTTTTATAATGAGGATATGCATATAAACATTTTATGTAACATATATATGCGTGTTCTAAACAATGTCTAAATCAAAGTCCATCTTTGCTATGACTTCCTTGAGACCATCCAGAAATACCAACCTGTCATGAAAGCAGAGAAATGGCATATAACAATATAAGTTATATGTGCACGTACAGCTTCACGTCTTGTCTAAATCCTGGAGGTGCAGATAAGTATTCTGGTTATGCTCTACAGGTCATGCAGAAACACAAAACTATTGTTTGTAAAAGTAGACATTGAGCCTAGTCCCATTCTTGCTAGAAAGGATATGTAGCAAGGACAGATCTTTTAAAACAGTTAATTTTTTCTTAGTAGGAGATAGGCAAATGTGTCAATTCCCTTTCAGGCACCAAAGAAATAGAAAAAAAATTAGAAGTTGTTTGGGAAATCTATTTGTATGTGCTGCAGTTGGAGTCTGGCTTGGAGCTTTTGGGACTCTGTCCTTTATTTAGGTTGACTTTCTACACAGTGTGGTCTTCTGGGATTTCAAATGACTATGAGAAATTTGTGCTTTCTAATGACCCCTTTAAGAACTAAAAGAACATTTCCCGTTACATTTTGACATGACTATCTTGTTACACAGCCAGGGAATGAAGAGAATTTCTGTCTTAGAGAGGACAGGGTGAGATTTTAAATACTGCTGCATGGGTGAGATCCTCTTAATTAGTTTCTGTTTGTTGCGTGATCTGGCTGGGAACATTAATAGTTGTGCTGAGCCGCAGTGTAACTCAGTGAGACTGTAAGCTGTCTTATCTTCCCACCACCACCAATTCTTTGACACTGACTGACATCCCGAAACAAGGAGCAGAATGGCCAGACAAGAAAGTTGCTTATTGAAACAATGAGTTTCCTGAAATAAACAGGGCGGTTTTGCATCAGCAGCCTATTCCCTCCCTGGAACAATGCTGGGCATTTGCATTGGCTAAATGAGGTTAGTGTTTTGCAAAGTCTTGTGGAAGTCTGTGTGTCACTATGGGCACTAGCAGATAAAAACAGTGTGATAAAGACTGAGGTCATGGAGAAGAAAAGGGAAGGAAAGTGAGATCTGAACCAGATATTTAAACTCCTGTGATAGTAAATTAAAATGATGTAATTGTCCAATACTAATTTCCCTTTCCCTTGCCCTGAAATTTACCTCAAAATAGCTCTTTGTTATCTAGTGCCTTTACTCATTTTCTAGTACCAACAGAGTAGCTGCACTAACACCCTGAAGCTACTCCAGCTGTCCTCAGAGTGGAGACAAACATCTCCAGTCTTTAAAGGAAAGCCAAAGGCATGGCAGGAAGAGAAAGAACAAATTGGGAGAACCTTGTTGGGTTCCTTCCAAAGACAGTCCTCAAATTGAAATTGTGTGACAGAGACCAGATAAAGTTTTTTGTCTCGTGGTTAAACTGAGTTGCTTCTTGATGACTTCCACACTATAACCACTAGTTACTTTCAAGACAGAACAAATTAAATTAGTTTTCTTCCTTCATCAAATAAGAATGAAATTTGGTCTCCTTTTTCTTCCATTGTCTTTATTGTCAATGGCTGCTGAATACTGGTACCTGTGCATGTGAAAAAGTATATATTTTCTTTGCAGATTGGTCACATATAACCTGAACAAATGATGCTTGAGCAGAATCTTTTGGTGGCACAAGTTTCCCATTCATGCCCTGCTCCCCCGGCCTGTGCAGATGAGCACAGACATGTATATCTTGACATAAATTTCTGTTCTTCTGAACAACCATACAAGCCAAGGCATACTCCCTTCATACCTTTCAGCAGGAGAAGGAACAAAAAGCCCTGTGAGATATCCCTCCAAAGCTTAGAAGGGGCTGTTTGGGGTTTTGTTTTCTGAACCCTTCTATCTTGATGATTTCCATGACATGAGCAACAGCATCACCAGAGGGATTTCACTGTCTTTTTCACTGGCCAAGCACATTTGACATTTGATCCACAGCTGAAATGGCTTTCCACTGTGCTAAATTTGGGAAGTTGGTGGAATCATGTAATGTATAAACTGCATTTGCCTAAAGCAATTTGGTGAATTTGGTGCAAATTTCTTTGGGTTTTGTTTGTTTGTTGTTTTTTTTGTTGTGTTTTTGGGCTTTTTTTTTTTTTAATGTAAAAGCTGGATGTGATAGTCGAGAAAGTGCAACAGTGTCAGGAATTAATTTGCTGTTTAAAGAGACAATTGGCCTTAATTACCAGATCCAAAGAAATGAAGTTAATATGGTGCAACAAGGAAATGCCATGCCCCATTAACAAAAGATGTTTTCAGTTAAATCAATGTTGTGGTGGCATAGTTGTGTGTGCTTATGTGAATAAGAACTACTCAGGAAGAAAAACTTGGTTAAGAAGTCCGGAAATCCTTGCTGGAATATGTTGTTACTCTGATCTAAACTGTTCCTACAGGCAAGACTTGTGCAAGTACCTGTGGCTGAGAGGTGGTATTCAGGTATTCAGGTGGAGTTCAGGTAGTAGTGACATCTTTAAGCCCTCATTCTGTATTTGATCATTATTAAGCAGACCACTTTCAGAAATGGTTCTCTTCAGCTACACAAGTAAAACTTCCTGAAGTGATTGCATCATAAAACACAAAGCTATATCTAAGCTCTGTTTCAGGCTCCAACCACCTTTCGCGTGAAGAACCTTTTTCTAGTATCTGATCTAAACCTGCCCTGACACAGCTTCAGGCCATTCCTTTGAATCCTATCACTGGTTACTACAGAGAAGAGATCAGTGTCTACCCCTTTTCTTCCCCTCACAAGGAAGTTGTAGACTACAGTGAGGTCTCCCCTCGGTTTCCTCTTCCCCAGGCTGAACAGACCAAGTGCCCTCAGCTGCTCCTCACACGGCTTCCCCTCAAGGCCCTTCACCATCTTTGCTGCCCTCCTTTGGACACTCTCTAATGGCTTAATATCTTTCTTATATTGTAGTGCCCAAAACTGCACACAGTGTTCAAGGTGAGGCTGCACCTCTGTACAATAGTGTCTGTGTGCCAAAAGTGACCAACAGTCACAGGTGGCCCAGAGGGTTTATGGATTCTGTGAAGGTGAGCACTGAGAATACACAGGATGCTCCATAATTGTGGTGGAATAGTGAGGAGAGGAAACCTCACTTTTCACCTAACCCCCGAGAAAATTCCCTTTCAAGGTGTGTATTGAGCAGATTCCTTGAGCAATTATGACAGTATTGTGCAGGGTAGATCTTCATGTCTCTTAAAGCATGAGCATTACATTGTTTGTTGCAGTCCAAACCACCTGAACCTGCACATGTGGAGGACAGAGATTAATGTGTATCTTCTGTATTTGTCCTGAATCTTCCTTTTCCTGCATGAGCTGAATAGAAAGTAGGCATGTGTCCTATTTTTGGCTGGGATAGAGTTAATTTTCTTCTTAATAGCTGGTACAGTGCTGTGGCTTGGATGTAGGATAAGAATAATATTGATAAAAGACTGATGTTTCAGTTGTTGCTGAGCAGTGCTTACATTAATTCAGAGACTTTCCAGCTTCTCACACCACACCACCATCCATCTCAGCAAGGAGACTGAGGGTGCACAAAAATCTGGGAGGGGATACATCCAGGACAGTTGTCTGCCGCTGACCAAAGGGTGTCATGCTGAAAAGTAAAATGGGGAATTGCCTGGGGATGGTAACCTGATACATGGGGACTGTCTGGGCATCAGTCAGTGGGTGGTGAGCAATTACATTGTACTTCACTTGTTTTGTATGTTCTATTATTATTATTATTTCCCTTCCCTTTCTATCCTATTAAATTGTCTTTGTCTCAACCCATGTGTTTCACCTTTTCTTGTGTTCTCTCCCCCATCTCACTGGGGGAGTGAACAAATGTCTGTGGGGTTTAGTTGCCTACTGAGTTAAACCACAAAAGCATCATCCCTCATGTTCCAGTCTGGTCTTTAAGAAAGAAGGATTTATCATACTAAAGTATAAATATACTTCCTTGAGTGTACAGTCTATACACAGAAACTGGTGGTGTAATGTTAAAACCACAGAGTTTACCTTTCCTGTAAGGACCTGGCTCTGTTCAACTGGCTTGTCACACCAGAGTAATGTTTACTGTTTACTTCATTACCTCCCTAATGCATAAGGTCAAGTTTAAGCCTAAGAAGGTAATAGTTTGAAATCTCTTTTCCAATGAAAACAACAAGACCTTTCATATTCATTTCAGTAAAGCTAAGATTTTACTCTGTATGTGGCATAGCGGTTTACAGGACCTTTAAAAGGATTCTCTCTAACACAGCAGTGATATCAACAAGACTCCAAGTACTAGAGGAGATTTAGAGTCTAATTTTATGGTAACAGTATTTTACTATAATTCTATGACACCAGTGACGGAGCTCTTTCATAACTACAATAACTTGGCCTTTCCTTTGCTTACTTTGTGCATATTTATAGATGTTAGCAGCTGTGCAAAAATATCTTTTTAGACTCTAACAAAGCTGTTTTCAGTTACGAAACAGCAAAAATTTAAAGTTCTGAAAAGGGCACTGTACTGTCACATTTATGTATTCCCTGGGTAAAGTGTGGCTCCACCACTCTCTTTTTCTCTGGCGGTTGTTTGTTATGGCTTTTTTTTTTTTTAGTATCCATTCTGTGAAATAAAGTTGGCTGAATGCTCAGAATACACTGATTGATTTTAAACCAAAGTGAATTTATTCAGCTTATTTACAAATCTGTAAGGATCAAAAACTATGGAGAGAAAAATTATTCAGCTGATGCTACATTATGGTATAGCTTTAAGCAAAACAGAGTTTGAAGGATTGCAATCAGATTTGGGGAGGGGCTATGCTGTGTCCTTGGATTTTCTTCTTCTCTTTGAGCTTTTGAGTGAGTAGATCTTTATCCCCTGTAAATAGGGTCCCTGTCACAATCTCCATCTTAGCTGTAACTCTAGCTTCTTTGTAAACTCCTAAGGGTCTCAGGAGAGTCTTAGGATTTTGTCTGCCAGCTCTTGCCTGCAGTTTTCTTCCTCCAGGCTCATTTCTTAGGCTACCTCCCTTGACCAATTGCAATTGTTACAGAAGGTTTAAATTCATATTAACAGCTGCAGTTCTCCAGGATTAAATGGAGGCTAACCATTTCATCTTAGATTGGGAACCATGAACTCAGAACAAAAGCATTTGAGAGAAAATATGGATCAAAAAACAAGTGAGAAGTGCAGTTGGCTCCCCCAGGTAGTCACCCAGCTCTGTCCAAACAAGCTATCATGGACAATCAATTGTTTGCCAACTCTTGGATCCATGCCATTTCTCATTTCTCACTTCTCTCTGTCCTTGGAGTCTTTCATCATTGTGTCCAGCTGAGCTGTACTGAGTCTTAGTTTCCTCTGTTGAGCAGCTAAGCTTTGAGAGATTTGTTACTTTGCATTGGGTATTTACAGTAGTTCATATGCTGACAAGGGAGGAAGATGTCACTTAAACTGCCCAGCAGGACAAGCATATGGTCATGAGCCAACTCATAAAGATTCACAGCGGGCTTCCAGCATATAGGAAGGAATGCTTGAGTTGTCCATGGTTCCATGGCATCCTTCACGTCATCATCTCACATCACCATCACAGAAAATTAGTCTGTTGCAAAATGCTGACTGAGGATGGAATTATCCCTTCTGCAAAGGGATTAGACTCCATACCCTTCTGGGCAGGGCCCATCTTGGTACATCTGACCTGCAGGTAAGTACATTGTGACCTCTACGTATTAATGCAATACCAGTCAATTGATAAAGCCTCAAAGTATGTCCTCTTGGGATCTATGTAGTCCAGGGGTTTGGTCAGTAGAAATCCACTGGGCAAATTTATCCTTTTGTACTGCTGATTTTGTACTATAATAATTTTGTACTCTTTGGTCAGAAGCTCTCTTTTTTTTGATGTGCTTTTGCTCAGTTTTGCCACTGTGCCCAGCCCCTACCCAGCCTACAGATAACAGCTGTGTCTGCATAGACCTGCCTTTCTTTTTGTGATTGTGAATGTGGTTTGTATTCACAGAAGACCAACACAGTATAGCTGTAGCCAAAGCATATTTGTTTTGCTGTGTTCAGATGATCTGGGCAGCAGGATATTGCTACCTGAGCAAGAGCAACCCTTTTATAATTTCTGAGATCAGCAGAATTTGAGGTATTTCATATATGGGTGAAAGACTGACTGTATGGAAAAAACTACGGTTCCCTTTGCTTTGGGAAAGTATTTAATGGCAGGCAAAAAACCCTCTTGCAGAAATGAGTTAAGAGTTTCCATGAACTTTGTTCTGTGCTCGGAGCCTTGCTGCAGGTTTTGCCTTTATGGGACAGTGTTATCTTGTGTCACCACTCGGTTCCGGCCTGAGCTGGCCCCTGGTGACACAGTGGAGGAGGCAGCCTGATCCCCCGTCTCCCTATCACCTTGCACTCTGTCTCACGCTTTGTTTATGCCAGCTTAGAGATACCACTGTATGTTTCCATTCATTGTTACTCCCACTCACTTTTGTAACACTGCTGAGCACTTCAATTTTTGTCCTCTTGAGAGGAGAGGAAAGGGTTTTTCCCTGGACATGTTTTGCTGCATTTTGACAAAGGACGTACAGAATGTGGTACCCCAAGGAGGAAATGCTGGGCATGTAAAAGTAACACATCTTGGCAATAGCAGCATAAAGGTTTTCACTGTAAATGTCAGTTCTTTTAGCTAGTTTTTGCTCATTCCACACTGACCCAGGGTTCCTTTGCATGGTGGAATCTTTTGCAGTGCAGTGTTTCAGAGGCAGAGGTTGAAAGACCTCAGTTCCCATTACCACTTCTACCCTGACTCTGCTGCAGGTTAATTGAGCAGTTTCACACAGATAATGCCTAACACACTTACATGACTAGCACACTTGATTTGTTGTTAGGGCTTTTTTAAACCCGGTTGATGATATGGGCACTCATATGTGTTTTGGGGTAGAGTTAGGTTTCCTTTTGGTCTGGAGAACCTAAAGGTCGCAAAACTTGTTTCATATGGAAAATCAACACATTCTCCATCATCATTAAGATAGAGACAACATTTATTTGATGTTATTTTAGGACCATAGTTGGATATATCATGATATATTTTTATATGTATAAAGCACTTAAAAATTTCTGTGAAGTTCTTAAGAGGTGCCATGCAGTGCATGTTATGAAAGAGTAATTTGTGTGCCAAAATCCAGGACTGTTGTGTTGAAATCAGGAAATTGGCGCTTCTGCTCTTTTCCAGTGCTCTCAGCAGGGATCTCCTTGCAAACAGAATCATGAGGAAGCCAGCAGCAACACTTACCAGCCCGAGCTGCAGCAATGCCGTGCTCCACACATTTTACAGCAATGGGTCTGTGTGAGTTGCCACAAGCCCTTTTCCAAAGGGACTCTTACAACTGAATATGCTCAGTATAAACTTTTGGTCATCAGTTGGCCCTCATTTTTGGCATCTTAAGAAGGGTGCTGTCAAGGACGCCAGAGCGTCTGCAGGTTTTCTAGGGAAGTTCTAAGAATGAAACTAAGGCAACCCTCAGTGATCCAGCAGCTAGTTTGTTCCTGCTTTGTATATTGGTGAAGGACATTCCACCAGCCATTTGCTGTCGAAAATATTTGTATTATGCCATGCTTGTAGTTTACTACTGATATTCAGTCAAGATGGACAGGAATTTTCCCCAAATGAGGACTGATGAACAGAGATGTCTGAAGTATCATGTGATCCAGAAACCTTAGATTGCATTCCCTTTGTGTCATCATTACTCTTCCCACAAATGTTTGATTTTGTAAGATTAAGGAGATCATGCATTAAGTATTCATTTCTGTTCAAATTTTATTCATGTGACTGCCAGTGTGATCTTCTTACCTGAAGCATGGATAATTGAATATCTCAGATACAGCAAATATGGAAAATGAAGATTTTGTGGAGTGTTTACATGAATTTGATTAGTTTATTGTGATGTGTTTTGATTTCATGAGGCATAGCTGAGGTATCTCTTTCTGCATAAATGCATAAACTTGTATTTATTGGCAGCTGCCTCGCATGTTGAACAGTTTTTTAATTACAAGGTTTTAAAGACATGAAGACTTTTTAAACATTTATTTTTCCTTTTATAGTTGCCTGATGACAATGGTTCTGAGCATACAGTCTGTGTAAGGTGATACCAGCAAAATACTCCTGTGAGCAGACAGCTGAGGAATGGCCCCACACAGCCAGCAGAGTGTAAGTTAGTAAAATGCAACCTTTAAAAGTACCAGAATTTGCAGGTTCTTTGTGGGATATGTGAACAATGACAAATAGAAACTGCTTGAAATCTGTGAGTTCAAATATCAGACTGTAGTCAGATCTAAGAATTTCCAGTCTGTTGATCCAGCCTTTGAATCTGTTTTGCTTCACTGTTGCTGGGAAGCAGATGTAGAGGGCATGTTTACACTATCAGATAACGTCTCTGCCTAGTTTACACCTGGTCCCCTGCCTAAATATTAGTTCATTCCTGAGCTTTCTTTTCCATTCAACCAGTTTTCTTCAAAACAAAACACAGATTGCTTCTGTGGAGAGTTTCTCCTGGTGCCCATTTTCAGTAGACTCTGCAGGTCACACCTGGACTGCCTTTGCACTGTGCAAACCCCCAGCTCTTCCCACAGGTTTTGTTCTTCAGTCTGCTCCTCTGAGCTCCCATGAGGGTACCTCTCATTAACGTCCCACACTATTTTATACACTTTGAGATGATTTCCTTTTTCTCTTACTCCAGTGTGACGATGTCCAAAGCAGATGCTCAGTCAGGTGCTGTGCAAGGGGGACGTAGTCAGTACTGGCATGATGGGCAAACATAGCTCTCAGGAATGGGATGCATAGAGAGGTATAGACACAGCCAGCTACCTGTGTCCATAAGTGTTATCAGGGGTTGTTTTGATCTTTTACATACTAACATCAAAGCAATGCTGTCTTAAACATCACCCATCTGGGAAAACATCCACAACACTTCTTGGAGGGTGAGCGGTTTGGATCAATTGGACTGAGAATGGGCAATGAATTTCAAAGTTCTGTGGCAGCTCTAGGTAAATTTAATGTGGATTTTATGAATTGCTGGGTTCATAAATATCACTTTGGACCCTTTCTATTTACTCACAATGCGGAAATGTCCTCCTACATATGTGATTTTAAATGTCCTCCTACATATGTGATTTTAAAAGATGCTCCTACTTTATTCAGGAGTGGGACGCTTTGTTTCGCTCATAAGCGCCTTCTGTTTGTCCTGCAGTGATGACCAGATGCCTGAAATGAACTCAAGGGCCCATTGGATTCCACAAGGGCAGCTAGTGGCACCAAACCACAATTCCCCTTTCCAGACAAACTCTGTTCTAAGAGTACTATTAAGAAAAAAAAAAAAAAAAAAGGGAAGTGAAATCTATATGCTGCAATAAAAACATATTTCATGTTTCACTAGTGAAAAGACTCTTTTTTTTTTTTTTAAATATATCTGGACCTGTTATAGTGAGTGCTCAGTTTTTAAAACAGTGAATTTATTACTTGGGAACTAGAAGAGGAATCCTCCTACCAAGAGCAGTACCCTAACCCATTGTATGAGCCAAGAGTGTACCATCAGATATCTCTCAAGATTGCTTGAATAAAGTGCCAATTCTGGCAGAATGCAACTGAAATCTGTGCTGACCTTGGCAAAAATTCAAGAAATCAGTCTCACTGTGTTTATGTCTGTTCCCATCTTAAAAGGTCTTGAAAGTAACGTGTGAGGATTGACATAGAAAAAACAAATGGACCATGGTTTGAAAAACAAATTGCATAATTCTTTATAAGATTTGAAGGATGCATTTTAACTTTGCAGGGCAGCTCCAACTTGGAACATAATATCATAGCTATAATGTCATCATATGCACTGATGATTTCTTATCAAAAATGAATTGGAAGAACTGAGGAAGAACAAAGAATAGTTTAAACCAGTTCAAATGGAAATTCTTACAGGTTTTGTTCTCAGTGTTTCAATGCAGCTATAACAAATGAGAAAGTGAGAAGTGTTAAATTGCTGCCTAAATAAATAAGTAGACAGAGTGTGTGAGCTGACAGGGAAGCTGCTACTCAGACTCTGGATTAAAATCAGACAGATACTGTGCCTCAAGTTTCTCTCTCTTCACCCTGTTAATCTTTGCAAACTTCTCCTCCCTGCTTTCTGAGAACACCCTTTGTTCTTACTCTGGCCCTTCTGTCAATGCTGTTGTGCTCCCTCGTGTGCTGGCCTAAATGCTGGCAGCAAAGTAAGACTCGGTGGAATTACAGTCTTGGAGCTACCTGGATGGGCAGTACTTGGGATCACCTTTCTGGTCCTGTCTGGTTTCCCTAGAAGAAAACTCCTCTCTACCGTGTAATGAGGTGGAGGGATGTGGGAAGGGAATACGGAAACAACACATTGCCATGGATAACAGATCATCACTCAGCTTACAAAAAGGTTGTGAACTATTGAGGATTACAACTTTCTTGATTGTTTAGTTGTCACATTTGTGGTCAAAAGTAAAGGGTTTGTGGTTTAACTATTCAGAGGCATGGAAAAGACTTTCAGGTATTGCTATTGTTCAGGTATTGCTATTGTTCATTTGTTCATTGATTGTTTTATTATACAAACAAGACAAAGTATATACAAAGTAAAGACATACACAGAGGGCAAAATGATAAATGTGTGTGTACCCATGTACATATGTAGATAGACATAGCTATGGATATATCTGTATCTACATGCACGTATACGTAAGTATACAAAGGGAGACAGAGACAGAAAAAAATAAAATGACCTTAAACTTTTCTTGCTTTAATTCTGCGCTACTAATGTTTTCACTTCTTGTTTCATGGCTTGAGACTGTGATAGAACTTGGGCTGTATCTTTTGGCAACATTTTTCCTTATGAAGGCCAGGCTGAAGAAATACAGTAAAAGATTATTCTGAGTAACAGGAAGCAATAATTCACACCAATGTGAAGTTAAAGAAACTTCAGCCAGACTTGCTTCTATGAAATCTTACTCTGTCTGTATTCCTGGCAATCAGAGAGATTTGGCTAGCAAGCCACAATCTCTTGTAAAATGTTTAGAACTTCTGAAAACTTCTGAAAGCAAAAAAATGTGAATGTCTGTAGGTAAAAAGAGGAATGAAGAGCTGTCCCATGGACCAGTTATGTCAACACATGAAAGTTTTGGTATGATTCTACATAGTGATTTTTCAGGGGATTTCCTTAGTCTTTTTCTGCAGTAAATCACATAAAAGGTCTCTTCACCAGATTTAGAAGAACAGGAAACCTACATTATGGAGATTATGGAATCAAAAACTAAAAGAAGGTCAGAATTTATGTTGTTGTCATTAATTATGTTCTGTTGGGCTGAAGTGGGCAATTCTTTTTATCTGGTTTTTGTTTGTTTGCTTGTTTTCTTTACTTTTGGCAAACCTTTTGTGTATCAAAGGCTCACAGCACTGTAGAGCCTGAAAGGCTTGAGAATTCACCCAATCTGATTAATACTATGCCTGAAGCACATCTGGAGGAAAAAAATCAACCCAGTTCATTAAAGCATTTGGAAATGGAAAGTCTTGTTGGGTCAGTTGGTACTCAAAGTAGGCACCATTTCTTAATTGGGCACAGAAATGTTGATTTCTTTTTTCTTCTGTTTCTTCATTGTGCTGTGCAGGAAAACCATAGCCCAAACTGCTGTTAGATCTCAGGAATGAGGAATTGGACACATCATGAGTCCAAGGAAGGCAAAGAGTGAGGGGACTTTCCGAGCAACTCCCCTGCCTCATGGTTTGATGGTTCCAAGCAGGATGACAGAAGCTCCTCTACCAGCTGGAGAGTGGTGTAGGAATCTCCTTGTAAAGGTATCCCTGAGTTTTGTGATTCTCTTTTCTGCAAGACAAATGCCTGTAAATAAATAATATAACATCTGATTTAGCAAAATATTTCAAATAACCTAAATTTCTTTTTAATTCTCTCATTAAGCACCTCATTTTTTCCAATTTAGTTTTTGACCATTCCAGAATGTATTTAAACTGAGACTTTCATGTCCTTTTTTATTTTTTTATTTTTTGTAGTATATTTCTCTCATTGCTAGGAAAATGTGGTAGATGGCCAAACAAAAGTATGTGAATCCTCCTGGGCTAAGGAACAAGGAGGTCCTCAGCCAAAGCAGACAGAAGACACGAACTGAGGAGAACTTGGAAAGGTCTGTCCTTAAATGTTTCTTTTGAATAAAGCCAAGCTCCCTGGGAACATGCAGAGAGAAGGTAAAAAATTATAAATATGGTAAAGTGGGGAGATAAGGGTGTGGGCTAAATCCTCAGCCTGAGCTTGGTGAGGTAAGGATGTCAAGTGCTGCCCTTTTGACAGTAGGTAGAGTTGCATAGCAATGTTGTTTGGGTTGCCATGCAAATTGTAAGCAAAAGCAGCTCTTGTTCACTCGAGCATTAGCCTTGTTACCCTTTCCCTTCCCACAAGAATGGATGTCTTCCAGCTTGGGCAAGTTTTCCCCTCCTATGTACAGCCCTCGGGGCTTTTATGTTTTCAGGGCTTTGGCCTGTAGGCCAGTCTGATATTGCCTCATCCTCAGTTACAACTCTCTGTGTACAGAGACCCTATTCAAGAACACAGGTCTGCTTGAGATAAGCATCCTCTGGAAGCACATCTCCTCCTTTCACTCCACTGCTGTGTGAGGGGAGATGGGCCTCCTGTAGACCTTGGATTTTTATTCCTAGTTCCCCCAGTCTGTGGAGGGGAAGGGAGGTGGAATTTTATGAAGATATTTCCCTATTGCCAAAAATGATCTGATAGAGTGTGCGTATGTTGTATTGTTGTAACCATGGAAACAGACAAAATTCAGTTGGTTGGATACAACCAGACTGTTTTCAGTTTCTGGAAAGGCAAAAGGCTCCCTTTAATCCTTGATTTGGAATTGACAGGACTGCATGGGTAAAAGCTAGGTTTACTGCATGGAATATTTTTACCATGATACTAGATCCTGAAATTCACAGGAAAGTTTGCCACTTTTGACTTGTGAATTTCCTTTCTTTTATTTGTTTGTTACAACCGCACACATTTAGCCCTCCTGAGTATTGTATGGGCCTTATTAAAATCACAACCTACCTATGACATCATTGTAGCACACATGTGGATAGAGCATTATGAACACACTCCAAGAAACAAAGAGTGCAATACATGAGAATTGCTCTGCAATTTTTGTATATTATATTAATTTTATATTATTGTAAGGAAACAATATGTGACATAAATTTTAAGCCTTGTGTAAATTGTGCTAGTGCCTCCTAAATGTATTTGCTTGTAAGTGCATTCATTTGTAAGGGTTCAGAACATAAGTATGTACTTTAAAATTGACGGTGTGACTTCTAACAACTGAAAACTTCCATCTAGACAATTAAATATGCCTTATGTTATAAGTACAACTTTGTTTTGGAGTGCTTATCTTGAGATTATGCTACATTAAGAAGTACAGAGACCTCCATATCCATCACACCAAGGTTCTGGTCTGTGGTGGAAGGTCAAAAATTACATAAAATCATTCCAAAAGCTCCTGCTGGGTGATGTGTTCAAGCAGACACAAGGTTCAAGGAAATTAACTTTTTTCCCGCAACAATTTCAGAGCTGCAGATGAGACTCAGCTGTATTGCGGTCAAACTGAAACAATCTTCCGTTGCTGTCACTCATGGAATCAATCCCAGGGCTTCCTACAGGCTCCACCTCAGCCAAGAATCTCCAGAGGGCTGCAATCTGTAGCCATGTCCTGCCTCCTGTGATGAACCCCTACACAACTTCCAGCTTTTTCTCCTCTGCTTTGGTAATGTGTGGGAAAAATAGAGTGAGGCTGTGCGTGTAAGCATCTGTGCCACTGTGGTCATCAATCATTTTTGACTCTGCAACTCCTGACTGTGATGAATAATGTCTAGAACTAGGTCTACGACACGCGGATGCCTAAGGAGAGGGACAGCACGCCTTTCTCTATCATTCTGCATATTCCAATCCCAAACATCACTATCATGCAATGCAAAGTTATTATGTTCTGGAAGGGGCATTAAACACAAGCTATATATACATATATTTATTTGTATAAATAAATACATACCATAGAAATGTGTATATATAAATGAGTGAATATATACACAGGAGTGGATATATACACGTATATGTGTGTGTACATATATATTTGTGTATATGGATACGTACATATATATTTATATGTCTTAAATATGTTTATATATTATGTGTCTATATATGTGCGTGTGTATATATATACATTTATCACATATCAGGGAAATTACTGCAAACTACTTCTTGGTTGCATCTGTTTCCCTTTCAGTCCTTTCAGCCTGTGTGTTTTATCTTGGTATTCCAATTTTGTGGCACATCAGAAATCTTCTTGACTGTTTACCCAGTCAAAACTCAAAATGTAATTGCTGTCAGAGCCTGGCTGCTTGCAAAGAATCGCTTGGAAACTCTCTACTCCTGAATGTGTGTTCAGAAAGTGAAGTCTAATGAGCCCTTTCCTCCTCAATTAACTCACCATGGAAAGAAGTCTGGTTCTGGCTGCTTTGTCTGCAATTCTGCAATCACAGGCAGGGTTGAAGGATGAAAGATGTGCATGGTGTTAGCACAAATGCAGTGCTCTTTTCGGGATAAGCAAATGCTCAGGATATCCGTGAAGGTTATCGTCTCCCTGTAGATATGCATATTTCTTAATTCCAACAATCACTCTCCTTTAAAGGGGTAGTAAATGCCTCTGAACTTCTACTGCTTGTTTTTGGTGCCCTGCTTCCAACAGAAGGGGGGAAAAAGTCTGAGAGACTTGGCAAGAAGAACAGCTGTTAGTTACTAAATGAACGTGGTGGATTTAGCACTAATGGGATTTGCTGTCTAGGCAAAGCTCAGAAGCAAGTAAGTATTGGAATACTTCTGAAATACAACAACTTTCTTTATTTTGTTGAATTCTGTCTATTCTCAGCATGACAGAAATAGCAAGAAACAGAGAATCATAGAGTCATGAAATGGTTTTGGTTGGAAGGGACCTCAGGGGTCATCTAGTTCCAATCCCTCTGCCATGAGCAGGTATACTTTTATTGGACCAGATTTCTCAGAGTCCCATTCAACCTGGACTTGTACACTTCCAGGGATGGGGCATCCAGAACTTCTGTGATGAACAACTTCAGTTGTGGAGAGTCTAAGTTTCTCCAGGCAGCTTATTCCATTATTAACTTTACCAAGAGAAAGTTTTCTTTAATGTTTAGTCTTACTTTCCCACCTTTTTGTTTTTCTCTGACCATACTTCATGCAGGGAACAGTTGATTCCCTGCTCATTTTCAATAGCCTTTTTTTTTTGTTTGTGTTAGCAAGCCTTTTTATTCCTGGAGAAAACATAATCTTCTTTTAAAACACAGAGCTGCAGTGGTGCAGAACAGCAGCTATAACATTCTGTGGATCTATGAGAAGCTCTGTGGACTGTGATGAACTTACCTGCTCCTCAGCATGGTTTCACAGGCCAAGTGTGGATCACTTGCTACCGATGAAACACCCATTTTCTGTCCATAGACCACAATTTGGAAACCATTGATACAGATTACTTTGCAGTGAGAACTCCTTGGTGGACAGCTTATTCTGTTAGTCTGTTACTGCTGATATTTGATGTACATAGTACTTCTCACCATGTACCATATAGTGGAGACAATTACTTTTCTGTAGTTTGCAAAGATTTTTGTTTTCTTTCACTGCAGGTACATGGGAGCCTAACCGTTATAGGACAGGTGAGAGGATGAGGCACTTCGAGGTTTGTGTGGATGGCTAATCTTCAAAAACAGGATTCATAGCTAAAGGAATATATATGGAATTAGTTTAGATTAAGCCTTACCATACAAAACATTTTAATCTTGTATTTAAATAGAGAGCAGAGGCTAAGCTCTGCCTGTGTCAAGAAATCATCCAAGTGCCTTACATTTGGTGAATTATGGATCACAGATCTGAAATAGGAAATTATTTACAGATAATAGCATAACTGAGAAGGTATTTGAATGAGTTTGAATGTATACTTTTGTCTTGCTCGAACATAGATGTTCTGTTTGAGTGGTCTCAAGCAGTTGCTGAAGAACATCTCTGTTATCATCATACTATCTATCCTCAGAGCTTCATTTGGATGTTTATTTTCAGTCAACAAGCTGTTAATTTATGTTGTGTTCTTTCTTCGTGTTCCAAATGTCCACATATTTGGGGTTAACACATGGATAAAAACTAGATGACCAGTCTAAACTCTCTGCATCCTATTCTTGATAACACTCTGTGACAGGACAGCTATTGAGCCCTCTTTGCTTTGCTTCTGGACACTGATCTTTGTTCAGCTGCTGAATCTAAAGGGGCCCTTGTATTCATCATTTATTAATTCAGCTGACAACTAACTTTGTGACAATTATTCCTGAACAGGGACTCTCTCAAATATTGAAAAGTTTTTAAAATTCTCCAGTTATCTTATGACTGCAGTACTTTGTGGCTTTTGCCCTTTTAACAACCATCCAACATGGTCCTTGCTTACTGCATAGAAAATCACTTCTGTAAGAGAAATGTGACCCTAATACGATTTCTCTGAAGCCAGAAGAATACTGGCTGAGGTACAGTAAAAAACAGCATCATATAGCACCAGATGAAGTGGGAATTAAAATTCATCTGTTTTTCATGCTTGAATGACTTTTGAAATCATTGAAAACTCTGACTTTTTAAAGGCAAGGGCCATGTGCCATAATGAATATCAATCACTTGACTCTAACAGTCAGATTGAAAATCTTCCCTCTTCCCATATTAAATTTTATTAGGAATATTAGACTAATAAATGCAGGTTTTGCCCCTCATAGCAAGGATTATTTTCAAATCCAATTTGATTGTGCAGAGTGCAGTATTGTATAAGTGGATAAGGATATAGGTAAAGCTGGCTAAACATTGCTAAAGCATAAATGTTTAACTGGAAAAAAAGCCTGGCAACTCTGAACAGGGCACCTGGATTCACCACAGAATCAGCTAGGAAGGATCTGCTATAGAATATCAAAATATGAAATTTGAATCTATCCAAAATGCATCTGTACAGTGCTCTAACTCTCACAGCTAAAGGAATTTCTCTCTTGGGTTAACACAAACAATTTTTTACTGATTTGACATAAATGTTTTTGTGTCTACAGTTAAATCTGTCATTTTAAGGGTTATTAAGGGGATTTCCAGGACAGCTGTGAGAATTGAAACATGCTTACTTCCAGACCTTTTAGTGGTATGGAAATTTGATGATACATTTCTGCAAACATAAGTCTACATTTATGGTCACCTGCTGTAGGTGCTGTATCAGCACGGGGGTTGCACTTGATGATCTTCAGAGGTTCCTTCCAACCACTGTTGGAACACTGGGGAATCAATGGTTCCCCAACCATTCTGTGAATCTGTGTGATTCTGACATCATTTACAGCTAACCCAGGGCCAATGTTAGGGCTGATCCTGTCCATTATATTCAGTAAGGATCTAGAAAGGGGTTGATGTGACAAGTTGCTTATAAGAGCAGTGAAAAAGAATTACAGAAGGATGGATGATGAAATGACAGAAGAAATTCCATGTAATATAAAGTGACTCACAAGAGAAAAACAGTCTTGTATTTATACATTCAGTGATGAACTTTGAACTTCTATTGCCATGCAAAAATGAGGTTGTGGGGTTATCACAGCCAATTTTACATACTCAGAGCAGTAATCAAACCTGAGAAAGAAAATGAAGTCTAAGGATTTTTTAGCATGGATTAACAAACAAAATAGGTATCATTATGCCTCTGTAAAAATCCATTATGCACCCTCATAATGAATACACTATATAATTTCTCATTCCCTCATCCTATTTCACTATATAAATAGAGATAGTAAAAGAAATTTTTAAAAGAGGTACAAAAAAGGCTATAGAAATAGTCAAAGATAGTCAAAGATAGGTATATTCTTCTCTAGAAGAAACAAATAAACAGACTAAGATTTATCAGCCTGAAAACTCCTCAGAAGAGCCTATAAAATCATGAAATGTGAAGCATGGTAATATGAAATTATCTCTTGTAAGATAATCAGTAGAGGCTATTGGAAAAAACTTGTAGAAGTTTGGTGCAAAATAAGGTGTTTGAAAAGTGTGGAAGTGTCCCCAGATTAAGTGTCAAGTGCAGATATGGCACTTGAACATGGTGGTGGTCCTGGGATGATCTTAGAGGTCTTTTCCAACCTTAATGATTCTACAATTAAATACAAAGAAATCTCCAATATCTGGAACAATCATTTTAGTTGCATCAGAAAGCACTACCTTTATTGCACATATCTGCTCAACAGAAGCAATTCACTTAACATGTGAATGGCCTTTTTAAACCAGGAATTCCTTGTTCCTGCGTGGCTGCTTCTTTCAAGGTGCCTGCTTTTCCTGCTGCCCAACAGCAGTTAATGGACCCGCGAATTGTTATCAGCTCGATATTACTGTAGAGCCAGCTTGCACAAATACCTGATAAGCACTGTAACATATTTCAGTGGATGAAAATTCACTGTACAGCATGGTTTCCTTTTACATTAATGTGTTCCAGACCACTTGGACAGCTCACTTAATGAATCCCATTTCGCAGAGGACAGCCACGTTTGAGAGGCTGCCAGCCTGAGATGCTGATGTCCATATACTGAAGACCCAGGTGAGATCCTTTGACAGCTGACAGGGCTGTGCTGTCTTATAATAAAGTGAAAACAGACACTGAAGGGATGATGGTTGTGACAGGGATGAAGTGCTTAAGAGTTCTATGTTTTGTCAGGCTCCTGTGCACAGTGTGGTGAGCAACTGTTACAGAAAGTGCTTCTGCAGCAGCTGCAGGGGTTGCTGATCTGCTGTTTGGACCATTATCTGTGTGTCTTACCTTGCAGCAGCACAGTGACAGTGGCATAGTGACAGCTATACTATTTTATGTGTTGAAGTACTGCAATGTATGTATGGAGCTTTCTTCATGTCTCCCAGATGGGATAGAAAGTTATCTCTCTTTTACTGGTAGGGTGCTGAGATGGAGCGACCTTAAGTGGATCCAGCCACCTCAAAATCAGGCTTCAAATCTTAGCTGGTTTTCCAACCTATCTATGGAAAGTCAAGGGCTTTCCCATATGACAGTATAGACATCTACTTTGATGGGATTCATTGTCTTCTGGCTGCACTTCTCTCCCTGTTGATTACAGCTGAAGTCAGCTGGGATGAACAGAGGGACTTCTAAATACTTTCTGAAGGCATTTAGCTACCCAAAGATGCAGACCAGGTACTTAGGAAGGTCTTAAAAGTGTCTTCTGTGAGTGCAGCTCCCAGGAAAATGAGTGTTTTGTCAAGGCCCAGAGGAGCTGTGAACGGTTCTGGTCTGGGCCAAGTCCAGGATGCCCATCCTCCCTCAGCCATGGAAATGACCTGAGCGACTGTGGAAGACATCAATGCCCAACCCCCTGCCCTCTTCATCAAACGGTCCCTGAGGGAAAAGGGTGAGGGTTCTCTCTTGGACAGAAGGAGACAGGTCCACAGGCTTTTTCTCCAAAGGTGGGAAGACATTCCTGGGATTGAGGTAGACACTTTTAAATGACACAGAATACAATTCTGAAATTTGTAATAGTTTTGAGATGGTTTTAGGGTTTCTGAAAAGAGCCAAAAGTTCTGATAACTTAGAGCTTTTGAGAGTAGCCTGGACAAATTGCTGTAAAAATACGGTTTGGGAAAACAGCCAGCGTTGGCAGAGAAAAGAAGTGCTGTTTCCAATCATGTGACTCTAGGATTAATTCTTTTATGCCAAATAAAATCTTTTTGTAGTTTTAATTGCCTTCTATTACTAACTTTTTGTTCATGCATAATATGTATGATGGCTCAAGTGTTAAACAGTATCAACATTTCCCTTCAGATGTGGCAGTTCTCCTGGGGAAGCAATGTGACTCCTATGGAGCTGTGGGGGGAAATAAATGGAGATAAGAAAGAAATTTGGCACATGACTTACACAGGCTTTCCTCCATGACAGGGTTTCTACCTGACTTTCTGCCTTTGAAACTTTTCCTTCACTGTTGCTGAAATTAGTCTGTAAATAGCTAAAATAGATATTCATGGTTCTACTGTTAGAATAATACTATTAGATTCTTTTCTCTTTTTAGGAACTGTACAGAGCATCAGATTCTGATGCCATTCCTGGACTGCAGGCTATTTCTTGGACCACCCTTCATTTTTATTTGTACATCACCTAGCACTAAAAAGACTTGCTTTTCCTTTAGCCCTCAAACTGTATAAATACATGCAAACAGTAATAACTGGCCACCAATGCACTTCAAAGTGGACCACAGAGATCAACAGAGGTCAGATGCTCTTTAACTCCGTGAAAACAGCAGCAATACTCTTGAAAATTAGTAATGGTGGAAAGTGATAGATATTTATTCCTGAGAACCAACTGTCTGCTTCCAGAGCAGAAATCAACTCATACTTTGTAAGAGAAATACACCACTTCCCTAAATTTAGATTTAAAAGTGTCAGCCTTTCTACTCATGAAAGTGTGTATTCATTGCAAAGGTACACAGTGGCCATATGAAAATTTCCCTGTCATTAAGTTGGTATTTAATTTACCTCTCTCTTGCAAGTCACTTGAAATTAACATTCAGTAAATTGTTTTTAGGGGAGATGTGGTAGGGACAAACTGAGTATCTAAGTTAAGTAAACCCTGCTTGTCCCTTGCCTGAATAAATTAGGACTATTAAAAAGACAGTAAGCCCTTTAATACTGGATGTGTAATAAAAATAATAAATAGTATCTAACATTTTAATCATTTCAACCATCTGTTCTTTATGGAACATCCATATGCTATTCATTTGCTGAGATTTCACTCAGCTGGTTTTTTAATGACTTTTGACAAACGTGCCCTATAGATGGAAGCCCCAGGACCACAAGAGAGACAAACAGGAGAGACCTCACTATAGCTTATCAGTGCAATAGGTAGGAGAAAAACCCATATGGACTGTGTGTTACTTGGTCCATTAGGTAAAATCATAATGACATGGGAAGCTGGGGCTAGAAAGTTCAGGTGTGGGAGACTGGAATCACAGTGGGTGGGTTGGACAGTTCGTAGTTTCACATAGTAATACAACGCGTGTCTTTTGGTTTTGTTTGTTTGTTTATTCTGTGTTTTGGTTTTTTTTTCCAGGCCCTGCAGTCAGTCTCAGAGGGTGGAAGCCACATGCCAATGAGATGATGTGAAGAGGTGAGATGGTGTTCAGCTGGGTCAGTGCCTAACAGCCAAGTATTACACAGCAATGCTCTTAAGCACGTACCTTTTGATTTTGCAGGTGATGTGTGGACAGCCTTTGAAATCCAATGAGCATTTGAGATGAGCCAGGACAGTAACAAGGAGGAGCACGGGGATGATTTTTCGCAAGCACAATAGTAGTTTTCTCTCCTAGTATCTCAGATACCACGAGCCTTGGCAGCTGCAGCACCAGAGTCTGGAACAAGCTGGTGCTTCTGAGGGAAAGGCATATCTGTTTTGCACCATGCAACGTTTTTTGTCATCCCTGTCTAAATTTTGGTGTTGGACTGTGTCTTTTGCAGCTGCCAAAGCAGAAAATAGCATCTGCAGGAACATCCCATCCAGCCCATGTGTTCTTTTTGTTGAGGATGAATTTAGACCCTTTTTTTCTAAAAGCTGAGTTGTGAGACCAGGGGCTGGAAGAAGGACAAAAGGTTCAGAATCACAGGGAGGGAATTTAAAGTTAGTGTAGGTAGAGGGCCATAGTGGGACAGGCCCCTTGATCAGGTAAGGGGAGGGGTTCCTTTTCAGCACCACATAAGCCTTTGCCAGGCGGGGCGGTTCCAACCCGTGTCTGTGGTGTTGTGTAGTTCATGTCATCAGTCTTCTTCATTGTAGGCCTTCTTGTGTGTTGATGCCACTGTAGCTCTTTGCCCAAGGAGCACATCATCAGGCTCAGATGCCAGTCCTAGAGTCTCAAATGTCCATAGCCATTGGTGTTGTGCAGCTCGTGTGCCTCTTTTCATGCACATCATGCACACATAGTCTTGCAGCTCAGATGTTTCTGGTCAGTCATCTTTCATGGTGTCATTTTAGGCTGTATCAGGAGCTCTGATCTCTAGCCATCAACCAGGACTCCTGCTCTGCATTCTTATGATCTTTATGAGGCCAGATTTCTCATGAATCTTTCTTTCTGGTTTTGGCATTGCCTACTTGTAATAAGACATCATGTTTGACTCTTATCTGGGGCTGCCGTAGAGCCTTTTCACCTCAGCACCACAGCCCCTTAGGTAATACTGCCTGGTGGCATCTCAGGTCCAAGAATTGTTCTTTCTGAGCGTTTACTCTCACTATTGTGTCACATTTGTTTGTATTGTTCTGTGAAATGTGCACCTGTGTGTGAGTTAGGCTTGGAGCTGCCCTGCCCTAGGGAGAATGGGACGTGGAGCTGGGCACATCTCTTCTTTGGAATTACTTGAACCAGGAAGGAAACTGGAGGTGGAAGGATAAAGTGTTTGTCTGGTAGGGGGGGTTCCTGCTGGTGAGCATAAGCAGCATCTGTAGGGTTTTTGACACCACATTTTGCAGAAAAGCAACACTAACAGTACTTAGTACACATTGGTATTTCAGAAAATCATACTCCAGCTAAATAAAAAGGAACCAACCAGGCAAACCAGTCAAGCTAGTGTATATCTGCTGTGGTACTTCCTGGTATGCTTTTGCAAAAGTTCTTAAAAAGCCAGAACATGTCCCAGGCTTCTGGGATACAACTGCCTGTATTGGTAACTTTTTATTCCAGTTGATCTCGCACTGTGTCAATTCACACTTTCAGACAGCTCTCAGGTGTGTCTTAGAGTTAGCACAGACAGAACTTTTCTCATCCTTTTTTTGGGTGTGACAACCCTGTTTTGGATGGTAAGAAGGTTTGGTGGTTAGGGTGGAGTCTGACCGTCTGACCTCAGCAACAGAGAGGGGTTCCTGCTCAGTGTGTAAGTACAGGTGTAACCTCAAAGCCTATGGTGTCATGAACGTATTTTTCCAGTCTCTTGAAAATACTACTGTGTGAAAACCTTGCAGGTGTCTATTATCCTGTATCTGCAGATTCTGGGAGGTGGATTTTAAAGCGTAGTGTAAACAGCACGTTCAATGGTGTTGGCTAGAATTTACGGTGTTTTGGACAGCTTTTCAGCCTTTTGCTTCCTGAAGAACTGCTCTAGGAAGGGGACCTGTTTGATCAGTTTCTCTTACTTCCCTGCATGGATATAACTGAACAGACACACAGAGACTTGAGGAAGGAAGAGGGATGGTACAAAACCAAACTTAGCTCTGTTTCATTTTCTCTTCTTGCTAAATTTTCACTGCATTGTTCTTCCCCATTTTCACTGACTTTGGGAAAGATCTGTGGGAAGAAATGCCCTCCTTTCAGATATTAGGAAAATTCAATCTTGCTGTCTCACTGGTACATACAGGCTGTGTGAAAGCACAAAACAGGTATTAGGTTTTGCAGTGGTCTAAAGTAGGGTAACTAGAAGTGCAGCTGTGTTTGAATTAATTCATGGTTTATTTCACAGTGGTTGCAATTAAGTTTGAATGAAGCAGTTCATAAATCAACATTTTTTTACTTCTTTTTAAAATCATAATTGTTGGACAAGTTAATCTGTTGTAAATTCTTTCAGAATTCTTTCAGAATTAGGCCATGGCTGTGGAACACGGCCAAATATGCACCACCTGTGGCAAATGAGATCAGTGTCATGGCTTTTCTAAAATAATACATAATGTAAGGTGACTAACATGCAGGACTCAGTGAGAGTACCCAGCAAACACAACTTAAACAACACAACTTGCAATTCAGAGATGAAGATGGCAGCATTTTGTTTGAAGACTCTTTTGTATGCTAACAATCTTCCATTTCCGTCTCCTTCAAACTGGGACAGAAGCAGGGAGGAGCTCACTCTTTATTGGAGAGTCTGCTACCCAGATGTAAGCCATGTTTTTAATGTGTGCAACTTCCCACCATACCCTGATGCTGACATCTGAGCCAGTATCAAAGCTGTGCCTTAATCTTTGCAGCTTGTAGCTAATTCATCTCATCTAGTGTGTACTACACTTACACTTGCCAGGACTTGACTTTTTGTTGTATTTTCAGAAACACCAGGGCTGCAAATCTGTATCTGAAATCAGCATGTTGACATTTGACATATTGACATTATGACACGAACAGTGATCTATTAAAAATTTGCTCAGACTCAAAAAATTGTTATTTTCCAGGTCTCTGAACATATCCACTTGTTAAACATGTTTTGTTAGTGTATATACACACATAAATGAAAAAGTACGTATATAGAATTAATTCAGCTGATCCTGGAATAGCTGTTGACCTAGTTATATAATAGAAGTTACTCTCCATACTGTCTTGAAGGAGAGAAGTGTCTTCCGTTCACTCCAGCTCAGAAGCCATTTATGTGATTTCTGTATTTCTAGAATTGATTCTTCAATGTTTCTTATAACACTAGATTAACTAACTGAAATAATTAGAAAACACATTTATGTATGTAGAAATCAATATGGAAAACAAAAATGCAAGACACTGAAAGTTTTGCAGAATCCACTGTAAAGCATTATTGTCTCATTCTAGCGTACTGTTTCCTTCATGAAGATTTTCTGGAATACTACTCATTCAGCTTATAGGAAGCTAACCCCATGAATTCTGGAGCAATAACTTCATGATGATAATACAAAGCAGGATGATGTTTGTTTGCAAATTCATCTCATCTAATTGTATGCATTTAGAGTAGTGAGAGCTCATATCGGAAATGTTCCTGTGATAATAGTTGAGAGACACGTAAGACCAGAGTCTGATTTACTCCCTAGATGGGCTCTAACATGTCTCCAAAATAATATTCTTCCCTATAGTTATCCTTTATCCTGGGATTCTGGAGTCAAAACTCTATTGTGTCTTTGGGCCAAGAGAAACTATTTTAATTGAGAATTTTTGAATAGAATTTTGTCAATCTTTCCTTTCTTCAGCTGGATGCATAAAGAATTGACTCTGGTAGTTCTACATCATTTCAGAATAAGGTGTGTTATATTTGTATTTTATGTTACAACAGAAACAAAATTTTGCTGGCCAGTAATTCTGGTTTCCATGGTTTTGAAACACAGATTTTAATATCTCATACATCGGTACATAAACTGTTGTGCCAGAGGTTTAATCTTTTTTCATAATCTTTGTAGAAACAAAGAAATCAGAGATGAAAAAGCCGACATGTTATTTGTCTAACTCTCACTCTTATTTAATAGCAGGTAATTTATTCCCTACCACGTTGCCTAGTGTAGCTGTAGATGACTTGAAATAAAACTTTCACCAAGTTATGTAGGAGACTGGTCATCATTGCTAACTTGCAGATATTACTCCTACTTTTACACATGAAATCTTAAAGAATTTTTTGGTTCCTACTTCTTTTTTAAAACTAGAATGGGTCAAAGCCTTACATTCCTTTTGAGATGATTTAGTATCCTTTGGAAGTGTGATTTAAAATTGGCCTCATTTTGATTTTTTTTCTTTTTCAACCCTAGCAAGGAGCTACAGACATTTTCCACTTATTGCCTCACTATGCCTGTAGAGTTACTGCAGACTCACTTTGGTGTGGATGGTCTCATCCATGCACTCAGATTTCCCTTCCCAAAAGGCAGATTACACAGTTCTCCCACTGTGACTGTCTCAACACCACCTCCTATACCCTCTGGGCTCACGTAGGAGACGTTTTAGTAAAGAGTCCTTCCTCACTTCAGTCATACAAACTTGTAATTGATCTTCAGGCTCACACATTAAGAGTTTCTTATCTGGGAGATGGGAATCTGATCCCATTTAACACAAGTTAATTGTGGGTTTTGTCCTTTGACTATTCACTGTCAAATCTGTTAACAGTTTTGGCAGCAGTGTTATGCCTGGGAGAGCCATGTTCCTCTCTTCTCAAAGTGAATATTCTCATCACAGATCCACACAGTGTGAAACTTTCCACTTCCTTTCACTGGATCTTCTGAATGTTTCATTTGTCTTAAAAGTGACATTGCTTTGGTGGGGAAGGTGAACACTGCCTCTGTTAACATGGTGACAGATATCTGAATACACTGAGCACAGCCTGGCTCCACGAGCCGAACACATGAGCTACATGTGTACGTATGTACACACATACAGAGGTTTAGGACTTCAAATCCAATTTTTGTATGCATCAAAATCAGACTGAAAAGAGATCAGTCTGGGAGAGAAAATAAATCCTGAGGCTCTCCTTTGTATCCCACTGATGTAAGCTCTGTTATAAAGGCAGCTCTTGTCAGTGCCAGTCTTACAGGTGTACTTCTCCTAGTACAACTTGTGAAAATCTAAACTGTGTTTATCCAGTTAAGGGGACACAGTCTACAACCATGTGTGCTCCAACAGCCATGTGCCAGGCCTTTGCCAGCTGGTCCTGCAAGGCTCTTACAAACTACTGTGCCAGTCAAGTTTATATTGAGCCAAAAAGTCAATTAACAACATAGGTCCTTGCTTGCATTGTAAAATCTCATATTTTGTAGAATCATAGAAATGTTAAGGTTGGAAAATACCTTTAAAATCATCACATCCAATCATCTACTTAGTGCCACCACCATGTTCAGTGTTAAGTCGTGGGATGACAAGATCTTTTAAGTAGGAGTAGATTTGTGAATGACCTTACTGAAGTTACACGGTTGGTACAATGGTCACAGCCGTACATGTATCTGCCATATTTATGCTCTACACTGTAGTACTGGGCTTTCTTCTCTGGAATGCTTTTGAAAGAGCTCATCTAAAGTTTCCATCTGTCTGTGGAGTTGCATCCAACCAGTACAAGCTGGTCTAGAGGTCTACTTTGCGGAGCACTAGCCTTTCACAAAGGATACCTCTAGACCCTCAAGTCTAACTCAGTGTCATTGACTTCTTGCAGTTGTGCACTTGAAAGTCAGGCATAGCACTGTTAAGAGCCGTTACACGCAAGTATCTTTTCAGTCTGGCCCTAAGTGTTATGTGATGTGACCAAGGAAGTGTGAGGCAGAACAAGTGTCAGGTTCTGCTCCACAGCATTACAAATTGCTGTTGCAACCACTGGAGTACTTTTCTTCTTTACACCAGACCTTCTTCACATCATGTGTAAAAGGCATGAAGTCTATGGGATAAAATACCTGACCACTTACTTATTCCTTTGGTACCAGTTACACATTCATCCTGAAGCAAAGAAAGCCTCTTTTTTATTTTGATATACAGAGTTTAAAAGTCCCGGGAATGGAGAACCTGAGCAATTAATTGTAATGCCTGCTTGACATCTTGTTTTCCCTAACCTGGCACCAGACTGGTTAAGCTGAAGACAGATTGTGTTTATAGTGAACTGTGTGGCACTCACATTTCAGCTTACAGGAATTTCTTCTGGTATTATGAACTTAGTATATGAAATGAAAATAATTTTCACCCAACAGAGGCTAAAGCAGTTACAACACTCTTATTTAATCTCTAATTTACTTTAGGAGTTTTCCAGAGCTCTATCTCTAAGTTTGTTTTTTCTAGTGAAGAGTTTGGATTACTTGCCATTATCATAATTTTAGATTGGAGTCAGGGATAAAATGCTGAACAGCTCATCAATTTATTTGTTCCAAAAATGATGCCTGTATCTGTGATAAGTATAATAAAGCCTATGTGTGTAGTTACAAAATGTATTACATGTTTTGGTCCACCTCTTGCTTTGGCTATGTGTTATCATAACCTCTGTCAGGCTACTCACAGCAAACAAATTCCACTGCTGAAATACTGAAATTGAAGTTGTTTATGCCTTTTTTTACAGAGGATGAAATAGAAATATTAGTGTCTCACTATCCTGCCACAGACATACTGAATCTTTCTTTAGATAAAAAAGGTGCATGTTGAGAGGTACAGCACAGAAGGAATCAATTCCCTGACTTTTTTTTCTTAATGTACTCATTTTTATGTTAACTAGAATACTGAAAACATGATGTTGACTGTGAGTAGTTGACTGCATAATGACAGTAAGCAGAAATTTTATTATATACACAAGCAAAGGGTTACACTCAGAAAATTGATCAGACTGAAACCAACATTACGGTTTTTGAAATGTTCCTAAGGGTGAAAAATGTGTTGGTTTCTGCCGGTGTCCAAGCTGATATATCCTTAGAATGACATGATTTTCTGAAACTAAAGTCTCCGACATATCACTAGTCACTTTTTCAAACTTTGGAACAAATGGTTAAGGTATTTTGGCTTGGTATCAAATTGTGCAGTTCCCATGGAAAGTATTACAAGCTCTAGCATTATATGATGAGTGTGGTAAGATTTCCATCTTAACATCCATCCAGCAGGAGCCTTGCCTTTTTAAAACTTTATGCTCTCAGCTAAAGGGATTTTATGTCATGGAAAACTTTATTGATAGAATGAATTCAGTATTTTATCTTAATGTAGCTTTTATTTTTCTTTGCTTTCAATCTTCTGGACCTTCCTGACGTTTTTAGCAGCAAGTGTTTAGAAGCTGAACAGGAGCTGGAATACCTCCTAATTTTGTATCCTTCCCTGATTCTTTCTTTTGTAGTTGTATGCCAGCCTTGAAAGGAGAGACAAAATTGGTTCCTCAGAAGGCCTTATGCAAAAAAGAAGGACTGCAGCATAACTGAGCTGGATGTAGAGTCCATTTCTAAATACAGACAGCTTCCATGGCTTGTTCAGGATGATCCTCAAAATCCAAATTAAGGAACACAGTTCTTCTGACCACCTCTCTGAGTAGGATGCAGACATCACTGCTGAGTTCAGCTTGAATGAGAAGATAAGACAGAGAGTGGGTAAAGCTATAGGACAGTAAAAGTATAATCCATTGCATAGGAATTTGCAATAGATTTTTCAGAGCTTGAGGTTTGGATTAGTGATAGGTAAAAGTTTGGGTTTCTATAAAGAATTGTTTTAGGAGTGCTTTATGGGACTACAGTTAGACCTCGTCTCTTGTTTTGTAATCAACATTCATGTCACCAAGAGACAACTCAAAAGAGCGTGGGTAATGAAATTCTATTCCATAATTTTTATGTGGTGAAAAGCTCACCTTTTGAATTGCAAGTGCTGAACTGTCTTTAAATTGGTGAATTTTGATACTGAATGGAAATAGATGCTGACTGACATTTCACAACATTTGTATTTTGAATGGCTCAATATTTCCAAAAGCACTTTGTTTTTATTGCAATTATGGCTGACATCAAGAATCTTAGAAATTGCACTGCATGTTTAATGAGAGCTAAATATTCCTTACTATATTGAGAGTTCTTAGAGGAAAATGGGTACACTTCCTGTTTAATCTAAAGAAATGCTTAAAGTCAATTCTGACCACATTTGGTTGGAGAAATCCCTGTGATGGATCTTGGTTGATGTCTTGTTTGTTTTTTGGCACCTACTTGTTCATCTTCTACAGGTTATGGTGGTTCCTATAACACAAAGGGTGTTTTATGGGGAAATTTGTTGATGCAACGTGCCTGCTGCCTCTGCATATGGTAGATTTTTCTTTTTCCAGGGGAAAAGCTCAGTCTTTCCTCAAGCATGAGAAGCTCATTGTGAAAGATGCCAAAATTCCTCTCTGACCAACACTTGTTTATATTTTATGAGTCTCATTAGTCTTTCTTTGACCATCGGTTTATGCATTAACATATGGGATCAATATATAATACGAGTGTTCGCGGCTCATGCCATCCTGTGGAGCACACACAATGGGATGTAAATTACACTGAGATAAAACTGCATGAATTATCTTTATGGGCAGAATCACCATTGTTTGTCCAGCTGCTGGCAGCTTTCAACTCTAAACGAGTTTTGACTGGGTTTAGTGTGCTATTCAGTCAGGGACAGGGCCATAGCTTAGCACTGGCCATATCCAAACACATTGCTTTTTGGGTTGGCTTGCAGCAGTTAAAGGCACTTTAGTACTAGTCACCCTGATACTATTTCATGGCTATATAAGACTCTGGTTAAAAGTAAGCTGTTAAATTTTATTTAAATCATTTAAATCATAGGAGCACTGTTTCATCTTGGGATGCTGTTGATACCACATGTGGATGTTACCTCACCAGTCAAGTTCTGAGTTAGGTTAGTACTATCAAAAAGACAACCCTGAGCTAGTGAGGCCTTTTGGGTCTTGAGGTCTGTTGGAGATTAGCAAACATTCTTCATTCAGCAGTGAGTGGAGAAAACAAAGGGCTCTTGCTCAGTCTGTGTGGGCTGTTGGTTCTCACAGAAGCTGAAAACTGAATGAAACTCAGAGTGACAACTGACCATTGTATCTTGTCTTTCCCCTGGTTCAATTGTGAAATACATTAACAAGACAGCTTGGGGAGGTGGAAATAAATGGCCAGGCAATGTCCATTCTATAAAGCTTTAGGTGATTATTGCATCCTGAACTACTCATACTTGCTTATACTAATGTTATTGAATTCAACACAGAAACAACAGCCTGTCACAAAACATGCTTGATGGTGGTACTGCCTTTTATAAAGTAATTTGGAGCTATCGGATCCATGACGGCAGGAATCTGGATATCAGGTCAATGGCCTTGTCAGTGTGTTATTGCACAGGATATTTAGACCAACATTAAGGGTATTTAGACCAACATTAATGATTTAGGTAACTAATTTTTGAAGAAGATTTTAGGCTATTATTCCACATCTTAGCTAGACCCTTTCTTTCTAAGGTGCAAGAAATCAAACTTCTAGAAATATTAACTTTCCTCTAGTAAAAGCAACAGGAAGTTGTCAGTTTTCAAAATGAAAATAATCTCTTCAGATGAAAATTCGTTACGTCTTATTTTAAAAGCAGTACTATTCTGCATTCCTGATGGTTCTGTGCTTTCTAGATTCCTTTTTTATCCTTGTTTTTTTAAGGGAGGGAGGGTGTTAAATGAGAATTCATGGAGACTCAAACAGTCACTTAAAAGGTATTTTTCTGCAAGGAACAGATTTACCCTTTGCTCCCTCTACTAGCCCACTCTACTAGAACTCATCTTTTATTACACATTAATATGTCTTTAGATAAGAAGATATTATACTCCTCATTCAGATGGGGCTGATGATAAAGGTAGCCAATGCTACACCAAAATTTATGTATAGGTTTTTGCTGCAGTACAAATATGTCTCAGCAAATGTGTAAGTGTTTTGGAGAAGTGGCCACAATAGATTCCAAATTTCTCATGAAAACTCTGAAGAAAACAATATAATATTTTTTTTACTCATCCTCATTACAAGACAATTTGAACAGTCTTAAGACAACAGAGCTTGGAGATTTTCGAAGTATCTATGGAATGATTACAAGAACTTACAAACTGCTAGGTCCGCATCAAAGCAGTATAAATGAGCTACAATAAAGTGCCCAAAGGCTTTACCATCCTTGCATGCAGCTTTTCTTTGCCTAGTTCCATCTCTTGGACATATTTGCCAGGGATGTTCATATTACTTTGGCACAAATCATCAAACCTGTTAAGGTGATGCAGCACAAATTCAGATGCTGCCTTAAACACTGCAGGTCTTCAGTGTTTAAGTATTTGGGCTCTGATGCCACAATTGGAACTCATATTCTTGTATCATGTGCAGTGAATGGGCTTCCAAAAATATGATTTACAAGAAGCATGGATCTAAAGGTGTATACCTTTGCCAGTTGGTAGAAAATTATGCAGAAATATCTCTGTCTTCAATTTGGTCTACCTGCCTGAAACAGGGATGAAGGAGACAGAAATGCTCTTCTAGACTTTGTATATAATTAATGTCATCTCCTCAGATGGTAAGATTGATGCAGAAATAGATAACAGGTTAGCAAAGGCGTACAGAGCTTTTGGTAAACTCCATAAAAGAGTGTGGAGAAACAAACACCTGAAGACAAGTACAAAGACAAAGATCAGCGTTTACAGAGCCATTGTACTGTCTACCGTTTTATACGGATCTGAATCATGGGTCATTTAC
>JAYRBT010000082.1:140129950-140158785 GCA_036023395.1 Myiotriccus ornatus | reverse complement strand
ACATAGTGGCGACAGATTCTACCAGCACGACCTCCTAGCATTACAGGATGAATTCTGGGCACATCACGGCTTAAAAGGACAGCTACAGATTTGAGAGGAAAGGAGAAGTGCCTTTATCACTCAAGTCTTGCTACAAGAGAGAAATAATGGCATGTAAACCAGTGAAGATTTACGTACATTGTGTCTGCCTATTTCATGAGATTACCCACAGTCTCATGGATCCAGGTCATCTCCAGGAGACTCCAGTCACACCTGCAGGAATCTTGACTCTTCACTCTAGCCTTTAAGTCTACCTGACTTCTCAGACATGTCTTTTCGGGTCAGCCTTCCCAAGGTTGCTCAAGGGTCATGTCCGTGAAACTGACCATTTCTCCTGCCTAACTCACACCTTTTCTAGTGACAAGAGCTGTAATGGGCTCTGAAGTTAGTTTGTCTCTGGCTCCAGTTTTTATGAATACTCATGGGCAGGCTTTAGCAACAAAGACCATGTTCACAAGAGTAGCTTTTCTTCTTTTGCACAGTCAATGAGTAAGTAAAGTTCTTCAGAACATGTGCATTCAGAATCTTTCTGCCCTTAGGGAAGAACAGAGAATCTTCCAAATTATTCCAGAATTGTTTCATAATCTTTTATTTATGAAGGAGCTATACATCTGGCTATACATAATTGAGATATTTATAAAAATGTTACTTCTGTCATGATTTAGCTCTAGTAGGCTGAATAAAACGGCAATCTTTTTTTATTTTCTTGTTTGTTTTGGCTGAGATCTATTTTGTTTGCTGTGAAACAGCGATGGGACTTGGCAATACTGAGTCAGTTGATGTCCCAAATATCTTAAATTATGTGAGACATCACCTGGATGATTTTAAATGTTTTTAATAGTGCACTATTGACAAATAAATGGGGTGACATGGAGAGAAATATAGCATTCCAGCTTTCCGGACAGGTTCCTTACAAGCAGGATACACAAGGTTTCAAAGGAAAAGTTCTCTACATCCATCATAAAAGGTGTTTTTGAGACAAATTCTGTGTCTCCCTGAGGTCCCCTCCAAGTTCTTTGGCTTTTTGTTGCTTTGCTCATTTCATCTTCTGGGCTGTTTGCTGCTGCATATGGCACGTCCTCAATTATGTTTGTCAATGCAGAGTTTTATTTACTGCATAGCAGCCTGATTTCAGAGGAAACCCAGTTCCTTTTTCTGCTCACTCACTTGATACAACCAGTGAATGCAGCTTGCATACTGTTTTCCATCTGTCTCTGTCATTTATATAGATTAAAACCAGCAGAGGTCCAAGTAATGGCTTTGTGGGGAGGATTCTCCACAGTGGGGTGGCTTGCTTTACAAGTCCTCAGATTTCACTTTGTTTGTTTGCTTTTTCTGGTCTGTACATTCACCACTTGCATATTAATAGATTTGAAGAAGATTTCGCTCCAACATCCTCACAAGCCTCATCTGAAACATCAGACAGTCTTGTTTGATAATTACCTTCTAAAACTCAGTAATTTGTGTTTCATGAAAAAGCATCCGCCTTAGTTCTTTTCTTGAACAGAAATTCTCTTATGAGATTAGAATAAACTGATCTCAATTAATCCCTAAAGCATACCTTTAAGGCTATTTTGATGTTATAATATTTGGAGATAATGAGTATTACTGTTAAAATCTCTACCCTATAAGCACTTTACCTCTTTGAGAGCCTTGCAGGTGTACAGTTATGTCATTTCAGTAACAATTCCCTCACATCACTTTATAATTTCTTCAAGTTCTTGGTGTCCGAGGTTATTTGCTATATTTTCTGACATTTGCCTAACTTTTATGCTTCAAGTGTCTACCCTACTATTTTCTGTCAAATACAAAACTTGTTTTGAAATAGCAGAGAAATTATTAGTCCAAGTCTTCTCACTATCACAGGAACAACTTTCTCCTCCATCTGCAATTCAATAAGAAGAAATGGGATAATCTAAATTAAAGCTGAAAATTTCATCCTATTGCTAGAGTGCCAAAACTGTGTATGATTTCAGAAAATCACATCATAAAAATGACAGTTTTCAGAAAATTTTTCATAAAAGCATCCTACTTTCTCTTACCTCTGTTGCACATGCTTGGAATAACTAGATGTCTAGATATTCATATTGAAAACCTGCCTTACACTGATGATCATTCTTCTCTTTTTCACCATTTCCTGTCGATTAAATTGAATGTGTTAACACTTTCTTCATGTGAAACCTAAATATTATTGTGACTCTTAAGGCAGTACAGAAGCAATATTCGATGGCTGACAAACACTGGCAGGCTGAGTGGTGCCTGGAACAACAGAGGTGTGAGAAAAGAGAAAGATTAGGTTAACCAAGTTGCATGCTGTGGTTGTATGTGTATGAGAAACATCAGTTCATGAAACAGCAGTGAGGACGAGTGTTCCCAGTGCAGAGGAGAAATACTTACCACACTTGGGGTATAGTGGGATTAAGTATCAAAATTACAACATTACCACATGAACTAGCTAGGTCTGTCCTCATTTAAAATTTAGAAGCACAGAATTGTTAAGGTTGGAAAATACCTTTAAGATGATCAGGTCCCACCATTAACCTGGCACTGCCAAGTCCCCCACTAAACCATGTCCCTAAGGGCCACATGTATATGTCTCCTAAATACTCCACCACTCCCCTGGGCAGCCAGTTCCAATGCTTAACAATCCTTTCCACAAAGAAATTATTCCTGATGTTCAACCCAAACCTCCCCTCGTGCAACTTGAGGCCATTTCCTCTCATCCTGTCACTTTTTATCTGGAGGAAGAGACTGACCCCCACCTCACTACAACCTCCTTTCAGGTTATTGTAGACAGTCATAAGGTCTCCCCTGAGCCTGCTGTTCTCCAGGCTAACCATCCTCAGCTTCCTCAGCAGCTCCTTGTAAGACCTGTGCTCCCCCAGCTTCACCAGCTTCATTGCCCTTCTCTAGACACGCTCTAGTACCTCAACGTCTTTATTGTAGTGAGGGGGTCAAAACTTAACCCAGGAATCAAGGTATGGCCTCAAGAGTGCTGAGTAAAGGGGGACAATCACTTCCCTAGTCCTGCTGGCCACACTGTTTCTGATACAGGCCAGGATGCCACTGACCTCCTTGGCTACCTGGGCACATTGCTGGCTCATGTTCAGTTGCTGTTGACCACCACTCCCAGGTCCTTTTCCAAGTCATCTTTCCAGCTACTGTAGCACTGCATGAGGTTGTTGTGACCCAAGCCAGATGACCAAGTGCCAAGACCTGGTACTTCACCTTATTGAACTTCATACAATTAGCCTTGGGCCATTGATCCAGCCTGTCAAGATCCCTCTGCTGAGCTTCCTACCCTCCAGCAGATCAACACTCCCACCCAGCTCAGTGTCATCTGCAAACTTACTGAGGGGTGAATGCTCCTGGACATCTTAGTCCACGGGCAGTAAAATAGTCATTAAAAAAGAGCATATTCAGAAACCTTGCTGGTTTTGGTTTAATATTTTAGTAATTCACAGGTGTGTAAATTTGAGTACAGCCTCAAGGTTCATCACTGGAACTGAACATTGTGGTGGCAAAACCAGATAACTTTTCTCTGTGTAGGAATAAATGTATGGATATGTTACCAACGCAAAGTAGGGAAAAGTGCATCTATAACACACAAGTGAATAAGAAATTTTATACTAGCTGTTGCCTTAAGTCTCCCAAGACCCTTCACAAAAAAGAAACACCAATTTTTGGTCATCACCAGGCTATCTGGTTTTCAACAGGAGTTACTACAAACTAAAACCTTCTTTTAGCATGTGAAAAACCTGGTAGTGTCTGCTCTGAAAAAGATCATCATAATTTATTGCTCTTGGATAGATCAACCCTTAAAGCATTTTAGTAGATCAAGGAGAGGTCTTTCAGTCAATTATCACTATTCTTTGAAGGCCTCTTACAGTGTCTATAAATCTGTTTCTTAGTAATTCAGTGAGAGCTGTAATCAGTTACCATACCAGATGAACTCTGAAGTCAGTAGATCAGTTGCACTTTCCCAAGAGGATTTTTTTCTGTCTTATCTTTTCTATACCTCTGAAAGACCTATAAGATTTCACATATTCAGAACTTATATTCATCTCAGCACCTACTGTATCAAAAAAAGCTAGGGAAGATAATGAAGCACAGTTTGGTTTATACTCATTAATCTGTTTTTTCCATAACTGAAATCAACTTGCTATGGAAACAAAGACTTGTTCCTCTTCAGTAAAGATATTTTTGATCTTATGGTTCCAAAGATTATCAGGAAATGCCTCCATGTCATGTCTTTCATTCGTTCTCCATTGAAATGAATCTCATACAGAAGAAATAACCTGCAGAAGTGGCATACTGGCCTAAAAATAGTGTGGAAGATCCTTGAGCCAGTAAGAGATATCAGGGAGTGTGTCGATAGCTTGTAATAACCTGCAAACCTATGTTTCATGTTCTCTAACCAAAACATTGCTGAAACTCTCAAACCAAGTACGGTAGCATTCTGCCAATCCAGTCTGGCCTTGTGTATAACTGGAGGATAACCTTGTAAAGATACAGACATAGCAGTGAGTACCTAAGAATTGCTAGAATCAATTCAAAGCATTGAAATAAATGCCTAGACTGGCAATGAAAGCTTCACAAGAGACAATAATTCTAATAACAAATAAAGCATACTGCAATACATTCAACAGAATTATGTGGTTGAAATATTAAGAAATTGCAAAACCTAGTAGCTTAGACACTGGATCCTGTGAAGAACCCTCAGTATGTTTGAGATGACACCAGCTGAGGGAAGGCAGCTGACATGCCAGAGGACAGAGCTGCTCTTCAAATTGATCTAGAGAGGCTGGAAAAATGGCCTGATGGAAGACTCATGAAGTTCATCAAAAACGTAAGGGAAGTCCTGCACATGGTAGGGAATAACAGCACTCAATAAAGCAGTCTGGGGAAGGAGCTTTGCAGGAAAGGACTTGGGGATCCTGGTGACCAACCACTTGAACTTGGACTGGATGAGTGGACAGTGAGGTGGACTGAGAACTGGCTGAAGAGCAGATCCCAGAGGGTTGTAATCAGTGGCACAGGCTCTGTGAAATGTGCTCTAGGATGACTCTGCTTGAGCAGGGAGACTGGACCAGATGACCCAGTGTGGTCCCTTCCAGCCTGACCCATTCTGAGATTCTGTGATTCTATGAACTTGAAGCAGCAGTGTGTGCCTGCTCAGGGAAGAGCAACCACATACTGGAAAGAAGGCAGCCAGCAAGTCAGGTTAATACTCCCTTGTTTGGCACTTGTGAGACCACATCTGTAGTACTACATGCAGTTTTGGCCTCTTCATTACAAGAATTACAGTGACAGGCTGGACTGGGTCCCATGGAGGACCAGTCCTACCAAGAGGGTCATGAAACCAGAACACATGATGTATAAGGAGAGGCTGAAAGATTCAAGTTAGCTGAGACTGGAGGAGAGACAGCTCAGGGGACCTTACTACTGTCTGCAGCTACCTAATGGGAGGGTACAGAGAAGATGAAGTCAGTCTCAGGGGCAGACAGTAACAGGGTATGAAGCAATGGACACAAGTTGCAGTGAAGAATGTTCTGACTACTTATAAGGAAAACATTCTTTGTTCTTCACAACGAGGGCAATCAAACACTGGACCAGGTGTCCAGAGAGACTGTAGGATCCCCATCCCTACAGATACTCAGGCTGAATTAGACATGGCTCTGAACAATGTACTCAAAAACAAGCCCTGATCTGAGCAGAGGATGGTACTGTATGACCTCCAGGGTTTCCTTTGAAGCTAATCTGTTCTATGATCTTGTGTTTCTCAGAAGAGCTGTACTGGCCTGACTTGTAGGAGGGGCCTTCCATTGTTACCTGTACTTGTAAACTGTGTTGTAGGTGGAGTCTTTGAAGGATTCTCCGGGATGTTGTCTTGCTGTCAGGTAAGTGTCTTTAGGTTCCGTACAAAAGAAACATTTTTTGTTTGTTTTGTTTTATGTTCCTAGTCAGTCTTTGTATATCTACACTCTGGGCAAACAGGGAAGAACTTCATGATCCTGGGGCACAAGACTCTCTTACTTCTAGCTCAGAACTGCTTGTGTGATGCTGAGGTAGTCAATGTGACTGAGATTTTCAAGTGATTAGTAATTTTAGGTGACTTTTATGGAAAAATAATGATCTGATTTTCAGATGTTAAAAGTTGGGCTCTCCAAAATCCCAAACCTTACAAAAAATCATTGATCACTGAAAAATCCTTCTTTAATCTCTTCCTTAATCTCCTCTTGACTTCTTCTGCTTAATAGAAAAGGTGGAGAGGGTTGGGTTTTTGTTTGTTTGTTTGTTGTGGTTTTGTTTGTGGTTTTTGTTTCATTTGGGTTTTTTGGTGTTTTTATTATTGTTATTGGTTTGGGGTTTTTTCTTGTGTGTGTGTTTTTGGTTTTTTTTTCTTGGTTTTTGTTTGTTTGGTTTTTGATTTTTTTTTTTCTTTCCCTTGTGTTATCCTTTGTAAGCCATAAAAATCACGGATTTCTACACTAGCTTCCAATTGCAAATTTGGACTTCATTTGAAGTGGATCCACTCCAGAGAGGTTATGAGAAGCAAACCAGCATGGGAAAATCTCTCCTCCTTCCCATTCTTCGGGGATAGGTTCCAAAAACACATGGCTTCTGGCTGTCAGCTCGTTTTTGGCATCTGTACTCCAGCTGAGAGCTTGTTTGGCCTTGCATGCTTTGATGCAGTAACAACACAGCCCACATTTCTGCTGATTAATCATTTGGTCATTCTGTATCTTAACCAGCTGTGATCATGAGCTATTTTACCCTGCAAAGATTAGAGATGTCACTGTTCATTATCTTCATACTCTTCACCCCCTTTGTATAATGGTTAAAGGTTCTCATCCTAGCAGGTGCTGAGGGTCCACATCCCCAACAAAGACAGAGAGGGGTGCAGATGTCTGGCTCCACTCAAAATCAAATATTATCCCCTTACCCCTTCAAAGATCATAACAAGCAATTGTTTAATTCAGCTCATGAGAAATTATGCTCTGAGTCCAATTTTATCCTAGGAGTAGGAACACCCATGTCTCTATTTTGTGCTTCAGTTTTGGCATTTGGGGGCTGCAACCCACTGCTGGCAGATGGGAAACATCAGCCAAATGGCACTCCCTGTATGACTCATGCACCTTCTGGAGCATGTCACAAGTAAACCCTGCATAGAACATTTACGATGAAGCGGAAGATTACACTGATAAACTGTTGCAGCTTTTTTTTTGATTTCTTCAGAACTATTTCAGTAATTCTCACTACTTGATTTAGTCACTGGGGTGGAGGGTGCTGGCAGTGTTACGTCACAAAAGAGAAGTTAAAGCTTCCTCCATGGAAATGATAGTGTGGTCTTCAAGCAATTTCCCTGGCAACAAAATGAATATTGAATGCATGATGAAGTATTTCTAATCTAATGGCTGATTCAGCTGAAATCACCTAACAATGAGTGAATTTTGACATAGGCAGTATTATTTTCATAAATGAAAACACTCATTATGTGTCATCTCTTTGTTCCTTTATTCATAATGATGGTCTTTCCTCTTCAGGAATGCACAGGTTAATTTTTTCTCTTCTACTTTTGTCCAAAGTGACTCTTGAAAAATGAGTTAATTAAATTATTTTTCTAAAGAGAAACAGAGCCTGTAAATCTGTAAATAATATAAAAACTACTTAGCATATTCTGGGTGCAAAGTAGAAAAGCATGTATGAAAATACTCTGTCCCTCCCAGAGCATCTATAAAGAGCTGTGCTTCTAATCATCTGTCATGCTAACAACATTTTTCCCCTGAGAAGAACAGAAAAATGCCCATCACTAAATGTCATTCACTTGGAGTTTTTGTTTAATACTTTGGCTAGTTTTAGTCACAAGAACAATCACTTCCATTGGAGTATATTTTTCTTTTTACTTTTTTCACACTGAGAGAGAGCTCCTTCCTACACTGAAGGAGCAATGGTATAGGAGGGTAGCTGGAAATGTAACCTAAAATAGCTGAAGACTTTGATGATATAGTTTTGTTGGGGAGATAGGTGAGGGAGAGGCAAACATGAGCTTGAGAGGAGAGGCAAGGGAAGAGTTTGAGAACTGCAGATTTCATTCTGCTTTGCACATGGAATTGCTCAGGATTTATGCTCTGTAGTCACCAGTCAGCCTGGTACAAAGTTGGCAATTGCTGGCCATGTGTACATGAGCCAACCTAGGCTGAGGCATTAGCTCTGATGAGCATAACACTTGAATGTGTTTCAAAGAGACCACATGGCTGGTGGGTATTAACACTGCCTGTTTTCCCAAGTTAGAGATATTTCTGTGCTGAGTAGGAAGCCCTCCTTGCCTGCTAAACCTGGGGTAAGAGGAAGTGCTGGAGGTGACACCCCATGTTGCCTTCTCTAAGAATGAGCAATAAAAAGCTAAATTATTAACCTTGCCTCCTTAATAATTTTTTAGTGATTTGTAAGCAACCCAAACCATTTTGGAAGGCATAGCCATGGCTATAAAGGCTTGGCAAGGGTTTGGAAAGATACTTAGTTCTTTCATCTCCCTAAGAGATAATAAATCTGCTAGGGACATTAAAACACCAAGTTTAGTTTTTAGTCAATATTCTCATGTTTTCTGTCTGTCATAGCAGTGAAATAGCAGTAAAAAATGACTTTTTTTTACGTGGTTGTCTTTGGAGAAACTCCCTTAGAGTGCTCCTAAGGGACCATAGTCAGCATTTTGGGATTTTGTGGAGCCATGGACACAAAAAAAAGCGTAATAAGGAAGCTGAACAACATTTCTGTACAGACTGAGAGCAAGAAAGCAGAAGGACAGATTGTCACTTAGCTCATCCAGTTTTGCCTCCCATGATTTCTTTGCTGTTATTTTTGAATGAGAGAGGGGGCATTAAAATAGCACAAAAGAAGGCGTCTGAAAGGAGCCTGCAGAAGGGAAGATCAGTGAGCAGTGTGCACATCTGGATAGTGATGAACTTGCCTGTGCTTGTATTTATCTGTGATAGTACTCAAAGTGTTTCTTCCCTTCATTTCAAACGAGCTGTACATAACCATACATACAGAAAGTAACGATTCTGTGTTTACTATATATTCTGACACTCATTACTTACATTGTGTTTTATATGACTTCATTGATTTGTGAGCATTAGTATGTCAATCTAGCTGTATATGGCAGTGATGAGAGTGAATATTCTAAATCAAGGTTAAAATGTCTGGAATTAACTATTCTCTTTGAAGAATAAAGGACTGTTGCAGAAGGCTTTGAGCCTACTTTAGACAATATCTGTGTCATTTGAATGTTTTCCCATGTTATACTTTAGATAGAGTGATGACATGTTTCCATTTGATCTGTCTGTAAAGCAGATCAGTAAAACAACATATTATGTATGTGTACTTCATTTTTATAAGTGAACAAAATATAGTTTGGTAGAAGAGGTCTAGTTCTGGAAAACTGTTATGAAAACTGAGCCTTCTCAGCTCAAGTTTATGAGTTTACAGCATTTATCTGGGAAATCTGGTGGATGTGCATGCTGTTGTATTTAAACAAAGGAATCATTGCAGTCTAATATACCAAGGAACTTCAGATGAATGAAACTGATAACTTAAACAATCTGCTTGTGCCCACTGCATTTCATAAAAAGAGCCTGAGTTTTATAATTATAGTAGTTTCTTGGGATGTACAGCAGCTGCTACTCTAACTGGAATTATTTAACCATTTGAATCAGACGTGGTTGCTGATCTCTCAGTTACCTTCTGAAAGAAATGTTGTTATTGGTTAGGTTGGGGGATAGCAAAAATGGCTTGGGAGGAAGCCTGGGTGAAGGCATGTTTGTAAAGGAGAAGACCAGGCTCGTATTCTTAAAACTGAATAAACCTGGTTCTCTCAGCTACATCTCACATATCCTGTGCTCCACTGCTGGCCCTGCAATGACCTTTCTCTGGTATGTCTTTATCTGTCTTGTGCAGGGGACCCCAACACTGGACACAGTACTCCAGATTTATAAGTTTTCCATGAAGGAGAATGCCTCTTAGATGGCCATGGCTCTCACCTGACCAGCTTGAAGTACAGGCAGAGTGAACTGATGTCAGCTCAAATACACCTTGCTCTCTCCAGAATGCCTCAAAGAGTTTTCCTTCTCCCTTTGCATGACTGCAGATAATCCAACCATTATTATGTTTCTGAACAGAGTGGGTTTTTTACCAAAACATGGAAGGTGATGATTCTACTCTGCTGTGACAGTGACCCTTGGCTGGAGAACTCTTACAACACTGGGCAGCAAGAAACAAGAACAAAGCAGAACTTTAAGAAATAAAGCTTTTGAGAATAAAAATTGACAGATTCAAGCTAGTTTGGTTAGGAATTGGGGGATGGAAGGAGGATGTGAAGCAGTTTTGCAGTATGTGTAAGACTTGTGTAAAATGAACTGTGCTTACTTGCTTTCCATGTCTCTAAGGGGAAGAACAAGAAGACAGTGCCTGTGATTTGCAGCAGAGGATATTTCTGAAAACATGGTACTGCAAAGAGATAACCCTAAAGACAGTAATGCATAGGAATATGCAACTCAGGAAATCTGCAGATGTTTTTTTCCTGGAAATAAATTTAAGAGCAGTTTGGGGTACTGCTGCTCAGTGGTGCTCCAGAAACCTTTCACACACTTTGAGATCCATGCTGGTTTTACCTTGCAAAGATTTGCTGAAGGAGGGTGAAACACGGAGTTGTTTTTTGTTTTCCTAATATCAAGTTATGAAAATGTACTTTGAAACATATCCTAGGGCGTACATGTGCTTTTACTTTATCAGAAACGTCCAACACTTTTTTTTCCCTAGCCCTGAGGAAAGCATTTGCTGTTGTTGTGAAAGACTGTGGTGGCTTGGAGGAGAGATAGACAATCATCATCCATTTTAGAGGAGCATGCAAAGTCCCACAGTATTTCCAGCTACAGAGTATGACAGATTTAGGTGTATTTTTAATTCACCCTTTAGGTAAAATAAACAACATAAATCTTCATTGTAATGCTACATGGACTGCTCATTTCATGATAACCTCTGCAACCATAACTTCAATATCCCCTTAGATAGTAAATAAAGACTCATAAAATGAGAAGAGAACTGTAAAAACAGAAAAAAACCCAAGATAAAGAACAAGATACTCATATTGGATTCTCGTAAGTAATGAAGAAACACAAATTCATCTGAGGAAGAAATCTATTAAATTTCCTAGATCCATTTGATTTTAATGTGGGATTACCACTGACACTCCACAAAATATTCAGATTTTGATACTGTGGCATTGATATACAATTGACAGAAGATAATGGAGCTTTTTCTGTAGTGGAGTAGAAAAAATCTCCCATGAGAGGATTGTTTGCTTTTCCATTCTGATGCCAGTCAATGACCATTACGTCTAGAATTCAAGGATCTTAGACATAGCTGTGATTAGTTACATGTTCTCCTCTTTTACCATCAGGTAACACCTGTGTTCCTGTAAACTTTCCCTAGAGGAAGCTTGGCAAGACTTCAGCAGTTTGGCACTTTGTTCTCTGCTTCTCATTCCTGGTTGTCATTTCTCCTCTGAAAGTATCCAGCTTTTTTTGCTTGACAGGGAAAATTGTCAAAATAAGGACAAAGACTAATCAGTCAGAGACATCTGTCACTATCTGCAGATCTCATCAGTAGTTCTGGGAGCTGCAGCAGTATCACAGACATGAGTCAGCGTATGAGCAGAAGGTGAGCTCCATGTGCATTGCTGTTGCACCAGAGATGGGGACACTGTGGACATATGTGTAATTTCTGTGCCCAGTAGGCCAGCAACGAAATATGAAAAATGAAATTGATAGGATTGGCTTTAACATACCACAAAGGCTGTCCAGTTTGGAAGTATACACTTCTTGATTATCTGTAAAATTTTCTGAGTGTTTTATTGGAAATAAGAGGCCTAAAACGGTATAACTATTTTTCAGATTTCACAGAATAAGTGAGAGAGAATGAGAAATTTCTAGCAGGTAGCCAGAGTATTTTAATGTCTCTATCCAGTCGATAGTTTTCAGGGATTTGGCAGTGACCTTGAATTGCTACTAACAGCCCACATATATCCAAAGTAAACAGATGTTAGGAGAAGCACGGGAACTGAACAGAGAGAAGACAATGTAGTAACTGCTGGCATATTCCTAGAAAAGGCAGCATTTTCAGATTGTAAAGAGGTCCAGTTAAAAGTGGCTTTTCTATTGTGTTATGAACCATGCAGTTGCCTAGATCCCGGACAACAAAATAATTTAGCACAATGGGTGCAATTTATTGAGATTGCGTTACATGTGTATTTACAAAGGCCTTTCTGTTATTTCTTTAGGAACTGAGACCCACGAAGCCTCTGCAGTTAGTTTATTGTAAAATTTACAAGGAATTGTGTTTATTAAGGCAACCTCAGAGTCAACAGTTGTTTTAGCAATTCCACAAGGATGCTCTATTTTCATCAGTAGTCTGAGCACTCGAAGTGAAGCCAAGCTTCTCTTAAGTCTTAGTTTTTCTGATGGCATGTGTGTGTACTACCTCTGTTACAAAGTATGAATGGTCCACCTTTTACTTACTGAGTTGGAGAGGCATTTTTACTTACATAGCTGGCTCTGGATTCCAGTTCATGGCATGTGGATTTCTTCCTCATTTCTTCCTCTTCATTCATATGGTCCTCTACTAGTGTCCAAGTATACCCTCTGTTGATAATTAGTAATATGCTGGTCTTCTTACCAAAGGTGCTGCTTAATTCCTCCTGGATCTGGGATACAGAGTATCTCTGCCCCCCTGAAGGACTCATTGTTCACCATCCATTATTACTGTGACTGCAAAATTAAAGGTCATTCATCTGCAAAAGGAGGACCCTAGATATAGCAGTACATGCTGGGGTTTTTTGAGTGATGATTGAAATTTGCCGGGAAATATTTTCAGAAGTTCTTATTCGCCACTTGAAATATCTTCTTCATCTCTTTATAATAATGTATAAACACTCAAGCAAAGGAAACATTTCCACTAGGAGGAAACAACGACACAAATGGTAAGTGCATACAGCCTTTGTTGCATGGTAGAACCAATGGGTCTGCTCATATATACGAAGTTGTTTAAGTTAGATGTTCAGTTTGAGCTATCCATTCAGTATCTCAACATACTGGAGGAGATAAGTACTTTCAGGAAATGATGCATCTTATCCTAAGACAGATGTTTAAGTTGGTAGACACAATATATAATAAAACCCAGACTCTTTCAAGAGATGCCAACTCTATACCTTGTTAGAATAAGAGAAAATCTCTCTGTTCCTTTGAGAAAGACATTGTCTTTAAGCAGGAATAAACGTCTGCCAAATAGATCCATCTTAAAGAACACTGGTTGACAATGTTTTCCTGTAAATAAGATATACCTGAAATTAGTTTACACATTGTCTAGGGATGCTATTACTGTGCTAATGTGTTCTTCATTCATTAAAGTTGCACTGGGACAATATAGACAGTAATACTCTTACATGAGAGAATCTTTGTTCATTGAATGATCAGTGCTTTAATATATTCAACTAGTCTCTTGCTCGTAGAGTTTGTAATATATGGTGACTTTTCCATGCCAAGACTTTTTGTCTATTAAAGATGATGGCTGACAGGACTTTAAATCCTTTTTAATGATCAAAATAATTTGTGATCATTTCAAGGTGTCTTATACTTTGAGACCATCCTGCATGCTGATGAGTTGGAGGTCTCACTCATGAGTGAAAAACACATCTGAAAATGTTGGTCTGTTTATCTGGATGACAAGGCAGTTCTCGCCATCATGAGATCCTTTCCCGTACAATGACTACTATCCTTCTTCCTACCCTGTCATCATATCACAGCATTTGAATTTAGTGCTTTTAAAGCCTGGTTGTCTTAGGAAAGGAAATGAATGCTTTCATGAGGTCTATCTGTGTGCCTATTAGTCAATTCTCACCCCAAAAGAATACTTGACTCTGTGGGGCCACTTCAACCCATATCAAAAGGTGGTTAGAACTCAAAGATCTTGATCACCTGTATTTTGTGGGAAAAGATGTCTGGCTAGAGGAAATAAACACCCAAATAGAACCTTAATTTGGTTCTAGGAAAGACTAAGAAAGTTTAAGGTACTAAAGGCCAAATACTGAGATGCCCTTTAGTAGCACAGTTACAGACCATCGTATTGAAGCAGTAGGAAAGGTCACAGAGTTTCCTTTGTTACATCTTTGCAGTTGATAGTTTCCTGTTTTCCCTTAGCATAGGTCACATTGCCTATTATTGCTGGCTGTGGTCTCTCACTGACTGGCTGATGCATACTAAAAGCTGCCTTTTAGCTTACAATGCTCAACCACTAATCAATTGTCTGAGCATAAACTTAGACCAACACAGCATCGTATTACATGAGCTGTGCAGCGTACTTGGCACCACCAGGGATGAACTGTTGCGGCAATGTAGACAAAAGTCAATTCTAATCTCAAACTTGGAGTCAGATGTTTCTCCTTTTGACCCACATCCTAATTTTGTGCCTTCACATTTGACTCAAAAGATGACATGTTATTTTGGCAGGCTGCCCACAGTATAAGAAACAGAGATCTCTTTGAAGATCTGCCCCTTCTCCCTGAACCAGTTTTGGTTAATAAGAGAATTACCAGAAAATGCCATTTTGAAATAAAAACATTCATAAATGCAGAGGCAATTTGTATATAGCTTTGGGAAGAAATAAAATGGAAAGGGGAGAAAACATCAAGACATATTTTGCAATTTTCAAAATGGAACATTTTAACTTCTCACAATGAAAAGATGTTTTGTTTTACAAAATTACCTCACTTAAGAAAAGTGGTAATTTTAGATATCTAGAAAGCAAAGCAGAGAACTGAGTTTTCAGCTAAACATTTTGCTTTAAAATAATTTTTGAGTTATTATATCTCCATATTTTTCCACAGAAAGAGAGTTTAAAGTTTCGCTGTGCCCATGGGGCTATACTATTCTGATAACAGATATTTACTCAAAGTGGAAGCCAGTTTAGGAAACCTATGCATTTTTTAATCTATTTAAGGACAACATGTACAAAATAGAGATGGGATCATGAAACTGTCACATGTCCTAGCAAATTGCTGTCCTCAAGGAAAAACTTCCTACAACAAACTGAAAAGATGAAGATTTTGTACATATTTTTTAAAATACCTTGTCTCCCTCAAAATGTAATAATCAGCAGCAAGTTAGTAAGATTGTCCTGCCAGTGGCCACTTTGCATGGTTTACTGCAGATGTGAAGTATTTTAATTAATCTGTTACACAGTAAATAGTTTAGTTATGCATTTAACAATCTGTAATTGCATTTTACTGCATGAGGTATATGCAACTAAAATTAATATATTGCTTTCGAAGGAAAAACCATGAACTGGGTAGGGGCTGTTTTCAATGTATTAATGAAGGTGAACTTATAACTTCTTCAGGAAGCACACTGAACGTACGTGAGGGTGAAGGAAAGTAAATAACTGTTCTTGAACCTAGGGTGTGTATTAATCATGGCAAGTCATATACCAATACATTATATCCATCTTCTTGCTCTGAAATAATACAATTTGGCTATGAGAAATTCTAACGATTAATGACTGTATTCGTCATTTTAAAAGCTCTTATTGGTATTAGATTTAAGCTGTGAAGTGTTGAGCAAAGTTGTGAATCACAGGAGATTGTAATAAGAGGGTCATGCTTCCTTTGAGCTTACACACACAGGGGCAAGCTGTACCCTGACCGTTTGAAATGGCTGCAGAGCTTGCACACATCACGTGCTGTGCCACTCCACCATTGCCTGACTGGCATGTTGGGTCCCTTCTGCTAGACAGTATTGTAGTCGTACTAATCTCTTCTGCTAATGAAATAAATTGTGCCAAACTGTGAGCACCAGCACTGGAACCAGACCTGTGAATAGCTGTTAGAAGCAGCCCTGGCACTAGGGCAGGTTTGGCTTGATTAGATTTGGCCTGGACCACTTAGCAGTGAACCAGTTCTCGAGGTCAGGAATTAGCAAGAACAAGAGACCAATCCAAACAGATATTCTGGGTTTAGTTGGCCTGTTTTGAAGGACAGCAGTCTAACAATATAAAGATGAACCTCTGCGTAAGGTGGCTTCATTTCTAGAGAAGTGTTTTGAAAACATTTGCTTTAACTGCATGGGTGTATCCACAGTGAAAAGGTCTTTTACATCAGCAATAATTGACAGAAAATTTGAAATGTTATAAGAATAATATCTCCAATGGCATATAACTCAGTATTACTTGTATAAAATTGTCCCAGATATTCTCTCAGGGAGATTATATTCTGCACTGAAGAAATATGGATGGTTTTTCCAAAACCTCTCATTTTTTTAGTAGGTTAATAAACTCTTTAGTGATGTAATTTGGGTTAACCTCATAATCCACATAAATGTCCACTTCTACTTTGTCTTTGCCAAACTTTTTGCCTTGACGCAATGGCAGAATGCCTTGATCCTGTGGCAGTGATTTTCAGGTTGATCATGAAGATGGCTGACAGCATCAAACAATTTAGGAGATACAGCAGGGAAAACATTTGCTTTTAATGCTTTTATCCTACATATCAGAAGGGACTTAGCCTTTTGTCTTCAATTTTTTAGCCTTCTTGTTTTCTCTTCCTGTTGCTGTCATGCATTTGGCTCTCCCTAGGGATTGAAAGAAATGTACCCATGAACATAGCTGTTTCCTGAAGTTCATGGTTATCCTGTCAATCTCATTATTTACATTTAATATCGCTTTTCAGTTCGCACTGACTGGCTGTGAGCAACTTAAGATGTCTCCAGGGCAGTAAATAAACAAAGCCAACTCAGTATGAAAACTCTTTACTTCTCTGAGTCTTGAAAAAAAAATTAAAAATTGTGTGTTGGGGAATGGGAGGTGAAAGGAAAGAGAGTATTTTTTGCAACAGTTGCCAGCAAACAGCTGGGTTTGCAATGTAATATTCCATTCCAGCTCCCAATTTATTTTTGAGTTACTGTTTGGTTTTACAGCACGATTTTATATTACCAGTTTTCATCTTTGTTTTCAATTCCAAGAGATTCTGATAGTGGGTGTCAGAGGAGTCCTACACCTGGAGAGAGCCTGTCCTGCAGTTGTCCCTGGTGGAAGAGCTTTAATTTGCCTATGGATTTAATATATAAGGTGACATCTTTGCTACTTTTCTGAGGAGTCTTGCAACTCTGTGCTTACTGAATATGACTATGCTGAATCCTTTGCTATCATTAAAGCAGGTGGCAGGTTGTGCTGAGTGCCAGAGATTGACTTGGGATTCTGCTTATTCTGAGTGCTGGCTCAGAGAATTGATTGATTATTTTTTTCTGAAATAAACTGACCAAAACCTAAAACCTATTTGTATATCCCAGAATTCACAGGAGATGAAGTTGGGTACAATAATAACAAATAATTATTTATTTTTTTGCTTATGAGTAGGGTTTAAATGCCATTTAGTGGAGAAGGAAAATAGGTAGCATTGCTGGGAATAGAAAGCAGAACAACTCTGCATGTTTAAGAGCAGAATCCGGTTTACAGTGAAATCCTCTCCTTGTCAAAATTATGGTCTCCAAGAATGGGCATCATCTCATATAAATCTTTGCTCTCTGGAAGGTAGGCCTCCATGCTGAGCTGGTAGTATGGAGTTCTTACTTAACTGGGGCTGGGGGGACGGGATGTTTTAATCTTTCCCATGCTGAGAAACGCAGTGTACAGTAGAGGAGGGTTAAGGAGCCTTCTGAAGCTGCCTCTTTATCTTGAAGCAACCTGGAGAAAACCAAGGAGCCAGCTTCAGCTGAGAGCCTGTTACAGTTTACCTGAGATGAGTCCATGACAGTATGCATAGCCTGTGCTGGGTGTTCAGTTAATAAGCTTCCTGAAGTAACACTCTACCTGAAAACCTCTGTTAACACTAAAAGATTTGAACGCTTCACTGAATAGAGTACAGACTGTTACCAATTATAAAGAAATTGAAGTGCTAAGAATGGAGCAATGGGATATTTGCTCTGGGCCCCCTCTGTGCTCTTATCAGCTGACACCAGATTCTTTGTGTTTGTTTTGTTGAGTTTTAGTGGAGTTTTATTTTTTGTATGCGATTACGTTCAAACTAAGTCACAGAAATCTGAGCAGAGAGGTTGCTTGCATTAAAATCACGTAATAACGGCTGAGTGGCTATCTTGATCTCCTGTGATGAAAGGAAAGGAAAGCCAAACAAACAACCAGCAGACATGTTGGCTTCGCTTGTGTGAAGAAGAGATAGCAAATCTTAGGGAAACATGTTGCTTATTATTACCAATAATCAAGACTGTCATATTATACACTAAACAGACTTGGTGCTGATACTTAAAATCAGAGACTCTTAATAAGTTCTGCACCAGTGAGTATAATGACAACTGAATGCTAATGACATGTTTATGGACAGTGTGTATGAAGAAAAAGAACACCAACCATATCCTTGGTTTTACATATATAGGTGAATAAAAGACAAAGAGAGGCCAGTTTGTAGCTTCTTACTGTGCAAATACTGTATATTTGATATGATCAGTGGAGCCTCAGAACAACACACATTAGCACTTGAATTATTTGAATGCAGATTCTGAGTGCTATTTGAAATTTAAAATCACCACAAGATTATAGAATAACCTGAGTTGGAAGCAACCCATGAGGATCATGAAGTCCAGCTCCTGGACCTGCACAGGAGAACCCCATCTTGTCCTTCTTGATGGTAGGAGCAATATTTAGTTTCTTCCAGACCTCAGGAACCTCCCCAGTCGCCATGATCTTACAAAGGTAAAGGACAGTGGCCTTGCAATGACATTAGTCAGCTTCCTCAGCACTACTCAGTAGCATGCCTACATTTTCCCTAGTCTTTCTTTTGCTGCCAAGGTACCTGTAGAAGCCCTTCTTGTTGCCTTACATGTCCTTCACCTGACTGAATTTTGGCTTTGGCATTCCTTATCCCATTCCTGCATGCTCAGATGGTGTCCTGTATTCCTCCTTAGTGACGTGATTCTCATTCTGCCTCCTGTAGGCTTCCTTTTTAACGTCCAAGTTTTGTCATGAGCATCTTATTCATCCATGCTGGTGTCCTGCCACCTTTGCCTGACTTCCTGTACCATCAGATGGACTTTTGTTCAGCTTGGAGGAGGTGTTCCTCGAAAATCAACCACTCTCCTGGACCATCTCCCATGAGACTCTGCCAAGCAGGTCCACAGATGGGTCAAAATCATCTCTGCAGATGCATGACCCTTTTTTCTTGCTTTGCTCCCTTCTTTTGGGATCCTTAACGCCACCATCACATGGTCACTGTAGCCCAGCCTACCCCCAGTCTTTGCTACGAAGAGAGAAAACAGTAGTAAATAAAATATCTTGTTGTGTGATGAGAATACTGACTGGCAGTTTTCCATCACAGAGATAATCTTTGCAGTTATGACCATCCCTCTGACATGTTGCATAAATCAGCATTTTTGAGGCTGTGCTTGTAAAAGGCAAAACATTACACCAAATTTGGCTGATGTGCATTTTGTTTAGCCAGAGACAAGATAATGACCAGTGTTTCAAACAGATATGAAATATTGTTTTTCTTTCTTCTGCTGAGTAGTTCATCCCAGCCAGTGTTATGGAGCCAACTGAAGGCTCTTAGAAGTCACGTAGCAGTCGCTGAAAAAGAATAGAAATTTCAGCAATTTCACTGGTAAACTTCAACATCATGGAGTGAAATCACTTCTGATAGTTACATAAAGAAAAATGTGCAGGGCTGTCATGATTTTTAATTTGTTTTCTACTCAGTGTATAAATAAAATGTGGAAGTGTGGGTAGTCTAGTGTTGGAGCCAAAAGGAGAAATGAGTTTAAAAGAAGTCCTTGAGGCCATTAGCATTAATAGTCTGAGTGAAATGTTTGGGTGAGGGTGTCCAAAAGCCCCTAATTGCTGGGAGCTAAGAGAGTCTTCCAAAAGAATTATGATTTTTAAACTTGTCATGTCCCTTTTGTTTTGGCCATTGTAGGGAACAAGATAGCAATCTAGGAGGACCTTTGGTATGGTACAGTTGGACTATTCTTACATTAATGTTTGGTGTCGCAAGAAGCGCTGTTATAACACACAATCATGTCCTCCAAACACTGGCATAACCACTGAAAACAGGGCAAAGGTGTTCTTCAGTGCATAACCCTCAGCAGCACTCCAGCAGTATAGTTGTGAGCAGTGCTATTGTGGAAAAGAGACTAACTGTAAAATCTTCACTAGGAACTATAGTTCTGTCCCATGTGCTTCTCTCCCCTCCTCTCCCTGGAGTAACTGGAAACAAAACATTGCAAACGATACGTGAGAAGTGCTCCTGGCATGGTCACCAGCTGTGGCTGAAGTGATGAGATATTGTGAAATCCAAATACATGGTTTATTATAAGGAAAAACCTTGTTCAGCTATTATGCAGTGCTGAGGAATCCACACCTCATTTTCAGGGGAAGAAAATGTTCTATTTCAATTCCTTGAAGAGATGTTACCCACTTCTTGTGGGCAATCACTTCAGTGTTAGAGCTTCCTTCTCGATTCCAGCTATGTAAAAAATGCTGACCATATCAAACATGCCGACTGCTGTATTACATGAACAAATGTTCCCTACAAGGAGAACATTTCTTCCCTTCTTCTCCACTTACCCAGGACTTGTTTATATCTGAATATTCTGTTACTATATACATATATCAAAAAAGTGGTAAGCGTCTTTAATATGGATGTTGCTGTGAGCAAGACGCAGATTCCACTAAATACCTAATATCATTTTCCTTGGAGTAGAGATTGAGAGTTGAACTGTTCCTTTTCCTGAACTGTCCAGACTAACAGGTGAGTTTTCAAATCTTGTACCTCTGATAGGTGACCTGTATACAAAAAGGTTACAGAAGTATAACTTTTTCTCACAAGTAAAGCAAAACAGGCAGACTAGTATGCAATACTAAAGTACAGGGAAAGTGGATCTATAGGACTTTTCCAAGAGGCTTAATTATGGATTGGCTTTGTCTCCCTTCACATGAACTGTCTGAAGACTGAACTGTTAAAACCAGAGCAAACTTCCAAACTTTAGTATGACTCAACCCAGCCTAAGACTTCTTTCTGTGACAACGTTGAGTCAACCTCTAGAGCTGCTTTACTCTCTTCATGGACCATGGGATGATCTAGAAGGATCCATCTAATCCAACTTATTGTATCTAAAAAGGACAAAGTTGATACAACAAGTTATACCTTATATCTTCTGACAATAGGTCATTTTTCTGGGGTGCATCTAGGTTGAACAGGAAACACAGATGTCAAAAACTGCTTACCATTGAAGAAACTGAGCCATGCTTTGCCACTGACTGTAGTGGGGCCAAAATTTAATCTCTGATGTGCATATTTTGCCATAATCTACATTTGGTCTTTTTCACCCAGCACATGAGATAAAGGATTAAGCAACTATTTAATGACAAATATTCGGCCTGGACACCTGGATGTTAGCAGTACTAGATGTCATTTTAACTTTTCTGAATTACTGTGACTCTCTCTGCTGTAGCTTTGTAAGGAAACTTTGTGGATAGTCTATGATGAAGTCACCCAGATGTTTTGGAAAGCTAGCTGGTAAAAGCAGTGTTACATTTCCACTGAATATGCACCTTCTTAACTCTGAGAAGCCTCTCAACTACACTGACTAGGACCTTCCAACATAAACTTCTGACATAAACTTCACATGCTCATTTTGGTCTCCTCCCATATAATTTGCTGAAAAATATGACATTTAAAAAAAGTGATAAAAAGTCATGTTCTCCCTCTATCCTCAGATGAATCCCAGCCTAAAGTTCAGAGGTTCTATTCCCCTCCTGAGTCATCCTCTTTCTACCTGTGTCCTTTCTCTGGTCACCATATCTCAATTTCTATGGTCTCCATGAAGCAACTTCCCAGAATCTGTGAAAATTTTGTCACTTAAATGTCCAGTGTAATGTCTATGTTGTGTCATGTTTAACAATTCAGACCTTGGAGTGCACTGGGCTGCATTTCTCATTGTGCAGAGACTGAAGAAGGTTTTCTTGGTAAAACGAAGTAACCAAAGGAGGCAACTAATAGTGAAAAGATCATGCTACACCTGGGAGTTTGGGGAAGATTTCATATGCCTGCAAACTTTAGAGTTCAAGTCCATTGCCACAGAGCAGTCTCTGGAGCCTTACTAAGAAACTCCTCTTTTTTTTTTTTTTTTCTGTTTCTCTGTAAATTTGCACCAGTTTTCACTGTATACAGATATACAAAGATAGAAGTGAAAAAAAATGTTATTCTTTAGTCAGATCAACTCCATTAGCTAAATATTTCATGTGTATTATAATAAAATCAAGTGAAATATGGCTGGATTTTTAGAGGAAAAGGAACTCACTATTGAATGCAGCTATATCCCTTAGCTTTGCAAACATTCTTGTTTGTAATTATGACAGGCATTGTTAAATTCACAATTAGCCCATTTTACCCTTAGGAAAACTAACAGATACAACAATATATGTATTTAAGTGTGGCTGAAAAGAAAATTTTCTCTTCTTCGTTCCTGACTTCTAATGTTTATATCCCCAGGACAGGACAGGCCAAGACGTAATCTGTGGTACTTGCAAGAGTCAATGAATGTAAAAGCCTACTATTTTAAGGGGCTCTTTAGGGTTGTAACACTCTTAACAAGCCTCTCAGCGCTAACATTTAACACGTGTGCCCTATAGAAGCCTGTAATTTACCACGTGCCATCAATTTCATATAGTCCAATATATGGCTGTCAACCAGGTGCAGCTCTGCCTGCTCCATAAGAGTTCAAGTATTTTAGTGCAACCCATGATGGCTTAAGTGTGGTAAATAGCTGGCTGCTCTCCTGCTTTGTTAGGGTTACACGCTGAGACCAAAGCTGGTAATGCCTGAAAATTGTTTCTCACAATTTTCACTCCCTCTTTCATTGGACGTACAAAACAATGCTGACACACAGAGCTAGCAGTCCTGCAGCCTGAAAAGAACATGTGGCTTTTTCTTCTTCTTTTTTTTTTTTTTTTTGGTGGGGCTCAGCGTAATACTGAAATTTTGTCCTTTAAAATTCTAACTTTAAAATGTGTTAGGCATAAAAAATCTGGTCTCTCTGGGTTTGTGTTTTTTTTTTTGAAAACTGTTACATTGCAGAATATTTCCATGACAAGCAGAGAGTAGATGTCTACAGCAGCCCGCTCTTTGCCATGACAAATGAGCAGTAGCAAAAGCTTGTTTAACTTGTGAGAAGAAAATGTGCCTGAAAGTGTCCATGCTCTTGTTTTTGGCATCCTTAGAGAAGCTGTGCACAAGTTTTGGGGGTGTTTGTGTCCTAAAAATGTTTTGTGTAATAATATTCAGCTTCTTCCCCTTCTAGTGATGAATTGAGAATCTGTAGAAATTGGCTAAAGTTGTGAGATTGTGGAAAACCACAACTGGCAGGGAAATTGTAGACTTCAAAATAAGCTTTTCTTTGTGTGAATAGCAAAAATATGGAGGGTTTTTCTAGAAAAAAATAGCTAGCTGAGGCATAGACATTTCTCTAGACAAGACAGTGGTAGAAAATAAAAAGGCTGGTCTTCACCTTTGTAATGTTTTCAAGGACACTTTGAAATCCTGTTTGCTTAGATTTTAAATTGCTTTTTATGATCCTCTTGGAGTTGTACAGACATCTTATACAGTTTATTTTTGGGAAACATTCCATGTTAGTTTACATAAAGCACACTCTGATTACTGTTGTATTCACTAGTCGTTTATATATGAAATTGCCTCTGAGCCTTAGTGGTTTGGCTTGGGTATTTAATTGTTTGATTTGTTTATTGTATATGATGAATTAGTGTTTATTGGTTTAAGCTTGGCCACTTTATAAAAATGCTGGTTTAATTTCTAGAATACAAAGAGATTTAATTTGTTTGAGATGCTAATGTGGCTTACACAGTGAGTTGGTACGTATGGGTGCTGATCTTTCTTTGACAGTCCATGTTTGGATTGGTTGAGGCAAGTTATAAGTTTCTGTTGAGCCCAACAGATAACTTAGACAAAGAGGAAATAGTAAAAGAAAATCAATTCTGAGAAAAAGGTACAATAAAACTTTTCAGACACACAGTTTTGATTTTTTTTTTTATTTTGAAACTGATTTTTTCTTCTTAAAGCACTAAAATGTAAAAGGGGATATCCAAAATGTGATGAAAATATTAATTCTGTTGTAGGTCAAGTAATGTAGGATAACATCTAAAATGGAGCTCTTTTCTAGCAAGACACATTAAATTTGGTTTGATCAAAGCAGGCTTTTTCCTACCAATAGGCAATTTCAAAATTATTTCATACAAAACCCACCTTCTTTTTAATCGTCAGTCTTTGGCTTACATTTTAGAGGGAGCTCTGAAGGCACCCTTTAAGTTACCGATGACTGCCCCAGTATTAGACAGGTCTATTGCAAGCATGATTGCTGTATTTCATGTCCCTAATATGGGATATATTCTACCTTTACATTGGGATTTCATTCAATGTACTATGAAGTAGCATGTGTGATGTCATATCACTGTGGTCACAATTCTTTTTTTAAAGAAAAGCAGAAAGGGATTGGACAAAGTAGAAATTAGTGGGAAAATAAAACTGCATTTACTCTACCATAACTGTATATTTTCACTGCACTGGTGTTTAGTCAGTATGAAATATGATTCCGTACATAGAACCAAAAGTCTTGACCACAGATGTATTTTTTCATAAATAAAGCCTTGCACTGGAAGGAAATGTATTGTAGTGAAACTGACGTAAATCACATATACATATGTTATTTTCCTTACTTGATGTGTAATTCAGATGTTGGATCACTGTTTTTGTTTCCCAGAAATCAGTGGTGGGAACTAAAAGTGGACTGAGAACACACTTGCAGCTTTATAGGATTTGATAGAAATGTAAGCTTGTCAGGTTCTGTCATACACAGTGTGGATCACCTACTCTCCTGAAGCAGCTGTTTTTTCAGAAAACAAAATGTTCTTAGTCCCAGGAAAAGCAGACTGTGTTAATTTTTCTTCAGATCTGTTCACGTTGTGTTTAGGAAAACTTGATGTGCAGCTGCTTGCTCTGAAAAACAGGGTGGAGAAGGTCTGTATTTCTTGTTAAATGAAGATTTCTCAGAATGCCTTTTTTTTTTTTTTTAATTTTTTTTCAAATGGCAGCTCTATGAATAACAGCTGATGATGAAAATGCTGAATTGCTACAACAGTGATATTCTTGTACAGTTCTCCTGGCTTTTGTTTCATCTTGTGAACTGCTCATCTCCTCTAAAACTCACAGAGGGATAAAACCATAATCAGTAGGAAAGCCAAAATAATTAGCCAATTCATATTAGGAATGTAAGTTAAAGGAAAGTGATGTGGCATAACCTTTAATATTGCTTGAACACTGTTGTTTTCCTTTGGACCTGTCCTTTAGAAGAACTGCAATAAAGTTGAAATGTTAAGTCTTCCTCATGACAGCTCAGTGGTAGCTAAGTGTTAGCTTTATAGGGGGACACAGTCAAATGCTGCTGACTGGATGATTTGAATTTGAATTCTTTACTATAAATATTTATTTTTAATTGAGTATGTTTAGCAGAAAAAGTAAGGAAGTGTTCATCCCAGAATGCTGAATTAAATTACGTAATGTACTGGGATGTGTTGTAAGACACTTGCTATCTGTACATCTACTTCTGGTTCTTGCTAGATGGACTACATGTCTCCTTTCAGGCAGCACATACTTGTGGAATGGTAACAGACAGCAAGAACACAGTAATTTCTATGGCTTTAGGAGGAGATATTCTTTAGAAAAGGACTCCTCTGAAAGCCCTCTGAAATTTAAAATGCAAAGTACTTTTCCTACTCCAGTGACTGTAGTTCTTCAGAATTCCCCATGGATTTGACTGTTTTGTGTTTCCCTCATACTTAGGAATTGTAAAAAGAAATAAATCACTATGTAGTATTTATTATTCATTACAAGTATTTTAACACTGATGAGATAATCAGGGAGTTGGGCTAAAAACCTTGCACCTTTGAAAATCTAATCAATAGAGTGCCTAGGAAAAGAAGACAGCTACTCAAAAACTGCTTTAAAACAGATAGCTCATTTTTTCCAGCAACCTTTTGAAGCCATTGTAGCAGTCACTACCTTATGATTATCTTTTATATTTGCCAGATTTCTTTTACTGTGCACTGGAAATTTGGAGTTTTTTTGCAGAAAGAAAATCATCTCAAACTTGACAAATTAACTGATTAAGCTACTGCTTGCAGCAATGTCTTGCAAGCATCATGCCCATCCCAGGCAATATGACAGCTACAAGGCAGAGTGCATGAGCCCATCTGGGTGTATAAAAACAGAGAAAAGGATATTCAAGTCTGGTGACATAGAACATCTGAATGCACTTCTTCATACAGCAAAAATATTGCTGAAATGTTCCTTAGAAAAGAGGTAGAGGACTCGTCGTGTTGAAGGCTCTAGAGTACAGGTCTTACGAAATGCAGCTGAGGGAGATGGGGATGTCCAGCCTGGAGAAAAGGTGGGGGGGAGTCCTTGCTGTCTACAACTGCCTGACAGGAGGTTGTAACCAGGTGGGGTTGGTCGCTTCTCCAAAGTAACAAGAGATAGGACAAGAAGAAATGGCCTCAAGTTGTGCCAGGGCAGGTTTAGATCGTAAGAAAAATTTCTTCACTGAAAGAGTTTTCAAGTATTGGAACAGGCTGTCCAGGGAAGTGGTGGAGCCACCATCCCTGGAGATATTTAGAAAACATGTAGATATGGCACTTGGGATTTGGTTTAGTGTTGAACATGTTGGTGCTAATTAGTGGTTGGATCTGATGATCTTAGAGGCCTTTTTCATCTTTAATGATTCTATAATTCTATGTTTTTGTGACTTACTGGTATCACTTTCTCTCCTGTAGGGTAAGGACTCTGTCTCCCAGTCCTGAATGGGCAGAGGTATTTCATGTCAGCCACCATTAAGTGGCCATCCTTAATTGGTTACGTCACATACAGCTCCTCAGGACTTCCTACTAGGTGGGTCAGATTGATTCCAGGTTAACATCTTATTTTTCCAGGGTCCCACGCTCAGAAGCCTAATATTTTCCAAATACTGTATGACGAGCCATAGCACCTAGTTTAGGATTGCAAATCCATCGAGCAGCAGGGTGCCATCCAGACCGGTACTGTAACACCACATTTACCAAATAATTCTTCCCCTGAATTTTGCCAAGGAGGTCCATTCACTTTTGGAATACTAGAAAATGTTATCAGATATAATCACGAGTAAAATATTTAACACATGCAAGTGTTTTAAAGCTGCTAAAAGTTTACTTTTAATGGACTGTATAATCACTAAGCAAAGGAAAAGTGTCTTCTTGTGTGATGGAGCACTGGAAAATGAAAGAAAAATCTTCCTGTGATGGGCATCTTCATCCAAAATATGTGGCCTTGACCTTGAAGGAATCTAGAATATCAATTGAGACTGGCCACAGTATGTTGTGGCTAGTTAATGCTTCTGGAGTACTAAGGTCATTTGCAGGTAATCTGGGTACCGTTTAATCCCTTGAAGATGGAAGACAAATTCTTTTTGCCTCTGGAATGAAAAACTTCCTTTACAAGCCCTAAAATTGCTATTGGCACTGCTGGGTTTTGCATTTACACAGCTACCATAAAAATTTATCTGATATTTTTCAGTCAACTTTGCATTCACGTTTTGAGTGCTGGTTAAATAAAGATAACTCTATCTCATACTGTGTAACTGTTGCAGGATTCCTCAGAACAATCACAGCTAGGATTATTTTTATAGCGTGGTTTTTATAGCGATATACTTTGCCATTCTAGAGGGCTGAGTAAACATCCACTCATGCTAGACAATGTTTTTCTGTTTGTTTATGTCAATTAAAGAGCCTGGATATACAGACACTGAATCCTACATTACTTCCCTTAAAGCAACAGAATATGAAATCAGCTGGGCTCAGTGCCGAGGAGCTGATTTCTGATGATAAACTAAAGTAAAACAAAATCTGCTCCATATGGTTCAATTGTAAACTTTGCAGCTATAAACAAAAACATGCTGTGTGACTAAGTACTCCAGTACAAAAGCAACCATGAAGCACTATCCCTCAAGGCATACCCAGTGCCAGCCTGATAACTTTCAAATGTACTCTTAAAGTAAAAGAGAGTTTGATAGATCAGGTTAAGCTTGATGTATGTATTGCTGGGGGAAAGATGGGGTGGTTCAGATTTCTGAGCCCAGGGCATGAGCTGGGACATACCTTGCATCTGGCTGCCACTGCCCAGGGCTTTTCTGCAGGAGCTAACCTACAGGAACTAGCACAAAGGTAACCAAACTCATGTCAGGAGGGAAATTCCCTCTATTTCTATCTGCTGCATGGCTGGCATTGCATGCTTTTATCCTCAGTGGACATGCAAATAGGGCAAGGCTAGATGCAGTGATTCTTCAGCTTCCTAAACTCCTATATAATTCCTCCATATTATAAATCGTATATATTTCCATGCCTTTCCTGAGAGAGTGAGCATGAAGGCAGGTTGAGGTCTTCAGTGGACACCAAGACATAGAAGTGATCCCCACATGCACCAACCAACCCTTTTCAGATCCGGCCCAAGGCAGTGCCTGATCTTGTCTTAGAAGGACAAAAGTAAACAGGATGTTGCAGAGATCCCCAGTCTATCAAAGGGAACGTTTTTTGGTCAAACTTGCCAACCAAAGCCTCGCTTAATACACATTGCTGATGGGTCACTG
>JAYRBT010000082.1:140085761-140122020 GCA_036023395.1 Myiotriccus ornatus | reverse complement strand
GACTTCCAGCCCAAAAAGCTCAGCAGCCTCTGCAAAGCAGGATGTTAAACGCTGCAGAGCTACTTCTGTGTGGGCAACGAAGGCAGCATCATCAGCGTAAAGCGGCTCACGGGTTTAATCAATTCATAAAGGTTAAACACTTCTACAAATCAGTAGAGTTTCCTTACTTGTTTTTCCCTTGAATTATGATCAGCCAATGGGTTTTGGAACTCTTCTTCATTACAATTGACAATGACTTGTTAACTCATTTCCAAGAGTCAGATGAGTGCAGAATTTATGAACGTAACAGTTCCTCAGCTGCTAACTGTAACCTCAGTTGGTATCCATTTTATTTAAAATAAAAATGCAGATAAATAATAGCAGCATAATTGAAAAAAAAAAAAATTACGTGTTGCAAAAATCAGTTAAGTTTGGCTAGTCATCCTAAATGGATACCAACTGAGGTTGCTAGTTCAATTTTCTACTAAAAAACAGTCAAGGGAAAATGCAGGCCTTGGTCTTTCCTACTGAACAGCCCTACTGAATTACTCCTCTTCATGTTCAGTTGCTAAGGAACTACTAATTTCTTTTATTTTTGTGCCTGGAAATCGAAATACTGTTTGACAGGCAGAAAGGTTTTCATGCATGAGTTTTGCTTCATCTATCTCTCTGACAATTAATCTACCAAAGTAATAGGAATTAAATCTATTTAGTTTCCGTTTTTTTTTTTTCCTTGAAAGACTGATAATAATGTATGCTGTTGAATTCTTTTCCCAAAAGAATTCAAAATATTTAATAGAGAATTCAACATGCATCTACTTGTGCAATCTGGAGATGTATAAAGAATTTGGCAGAGAATAAGAACAGAACATTAATTTTTTTTTCCTATAAGTTTCAGCATGTTTTCCTAGTAATGGTATAGTAAAACTGTAGGATGAAATCCAGCAAATAGAAAGTATCTTGAGTGGGTTTCAAAACATGACATTATATCTGAAATATTACACAATGGCTACTTGTTTGCCATGCTTACGCAGTTTCACAGAATGAAAGGGTGAGTACTCACACGACAGTATATAATACACGATCTTCTTCAATAGCAGATTTCCCCACTAGTTTCCCAGGAATTTGAGTGATTTGTTACTGTAAGGCATTTTTCAGTGGCAAATATTGCCTCTAGGTAGCAGATTACTAAATCGAGTGTGAAAGAGGACTCATTCCTCCCATTCCTCCATGGTCACACAGCGTTCCTGGCAGGGGAAATACTCACTTCATGCTTGCATGAGTGACGTTGTTCTAATGTGGGTGTGAACTACGTCTAGGAAATAGGGGATTCAAGGCAGGATCCACCCAACCATACCGCCAGTTACAGAAACTGATTTTTCCCTCAGTTCCCAGTGAAGCCCTTCTAGGATTTTTGGTAGGAAAAATATTTGGAAAATGGAGGCCTGAACAAGTAGTGCTTTACCCGTCCCTGAAACAGAAACAATAATAATAGAAATAAAAGTATATTTAATGAGAGAAGCTTAATGCAGATGTCATTGCAAGCTTCATTCAAATGTGAAATTAAAGTAACTTTGCACTAAATAGTATATAAAATTAATGACTGTCTGAAAATAAAACCTGTTTTACTATGCAATTACCTTCCAAGGGAAGCAAAGAAAGTGTTTGGGGTTTTCACCAATGACCAGTCGAAGCATCAGGAAATATTGCAAGTGCCAATCCTGTGTGAGGGAGATACAAATTCACTTAACATTTTTCAATTTAAAAGTTTGTGCTTATAGTTTACAGTGTGACAACTCATGGTAGCTTTTCTTAAAAAGACTTAGACCCAACCAAGCTGAGGAGGAAGCAGCCACCTTCAGCCCTGGAGCTACATAAAGTAAGTTAAATGAAGTTCTTGATCTCTCAGAGTAAGACATTTTTATCCCAGAGCTCTCATTTGCCAGTGAAATGCCTTTACTTCTCAGACTGTAATTAATGTTAGGAGGTAATTCCCCTTCTGCTTCAGGCAGGACATGAGCAGCCGGGAATATCACATTTATGTCCATAAAGAGGAGAAGTAAGAGTATATCCATGACACTGCTGAAGTGAGGACATGGGTAGAAAAGGGATTTAGGGCCCTAATGTGATTTGGTGATTTCTTTCTCTCCCTTCTGAAGCCATTTATGTGCAAAAGAGGAAATGAAGCAGCACACACTGTGACTGGGGGAAAACTGGTGTTGTGGCTAAGGATGGGGCAAGACTTAGTAGCATTCTCTTTTGTTGATTTTCCAGGTCCTTCCAAGTTGTTTAACATTTCTTTTTTCCCCCAGTCATGCTGCTTGTTTTCAGTCTTGGGACACAGTATCTGCCTGCATGGAAATGTTGTTTATCGTCATGCGTTCTGGTAGTATGACTTAGTGTTCTACGTTGCCAGCTGGAAGCACAAGTTACAGTAACTTAAATTTTCAGTAGGAACCTCCAAAAACTGAACTTGATACATTTCACTGTAAAATAGAGCATGACATCAGGACTATGGGACTCCCTTCTTCGTTTGTTTTACTTTCCTGGTGGTGCCTCAGTTTAATGAGTTTGTGTTTTGCTGCTCCTCAATATTCAAAGTGCAGTATAGGAGTCTCTGGCATTTTTGGCCCAGGTTCAGAAAACAAAACTGGGCTCTTCATTAGCCAAAAGCCAGCAGTTACTCCATGTTCTTTCTACACAGTCTAACACTTGAGCACCTCTCTTCTATGGCCCTAGCCCTTACCTGCTTAGCATCCCCAAATTGTCATACCCAGCTGTTCCACCTTTAATACTGCTTCAGTTCTCATCTCTCATTATCTTTAGAAAAATATATTGTTCTCCATAGCAGTGTCTATTTGCAAAGTATAAGCAAATATACATATACATATGGAAATCTCTATACGCGTTAAATACACATAAGGAAGAAATATTTCATGAAATTATTGGATTGTATTAATCTCTAGGAGACTAAAAGGCTAACAAATATTCATAAGTAGCAATAGCGCACATACAGAAAACAGGGGAGAAAAAGTATTAGCAAACTCAAACTCACCAGCAGTGGTCAGCTACCTAAATATTACAGTAGCCTTTTCTTTTGTTATCCCCACTCCGTGTGGAATGCATACAAGACACACAGGTCCCGTGGACAAACGACATTCTGAAAATAACACAGATCTTTTCATTCATTAATTGCAAACATTAGCATGTTCAGTGAGGAAGTCAAGGCCTACAGTAGTCATTACATCTCTTACATTCTTTGACTGCTTCTGCGCTAATGGGTTAATTTCTAGTTTGTACAGCCCCATTAAGCAACTCACTGCTACCCTGGCAGTCTTGTACAAAAATACTCATCTCTAGTTCTTCAGATGTTCAGCAAACAATGGGAAGAACTGCAGAGAATTGCTACCATGATATCCTTGCGTCTTCATCCTACCAGTGTTGACTGTAACAAAATCTTGTAAGTACTAATGCTTCTGAGTTGTTTTCCATGCCCAGAATGGCCTTGCCTTGACTCAGAACTATGTAGGGGTAAGTTGATAGAGTGGAATAGTCTATTTCAGTTAGAAGGGACGGAGAAGTATCATATAGTTCAACTGCCTGACCAGTTCAGGATTGACCAAGCTAAAGCATGTTGTTAATGCTTTGTTCAAATGTCTCTCAAATACTGACAGGCTTGAGGCACCAACCACCTCTCTGGGAAGCCTGTTCCAGTGTTTGACCACCTTCTTGGTAAATAAGTGTTTCCCAGTGTCCAGTCTCAACCTCCTACAGTGTGGTTTTGAATCATGCCCACACTTCCTATCACTGGATACCAGGGAGAACAGATCAGCACCTCCCTCTCCACATCCCCTCTTCAAGAAACTGTAGAGTGCAATGAGGGTCAGACAAATGCAATTGATTCTTTGTTATTGACAATCATATTAGAAGAGAAGAAGGTTATAAGCTGTCCAGATATTTAAATACTAGACAGCCATTATATTTTGGTGTCCTGATGTTTCTCTACTTCTTATGGACTCTTTTGCACAGAATATCTGGACCCCAGGTTGGCCATGGGTCTTTTCAGAGTTGTCCAAACCTATTTTCCTGTGCTAGCTATTTTATTTTTGAGTTACTCCTATCCATTTATTCTCCATATAGCAACAACATCATTAATTGTATCTCTGCAGTCTTCTATGCACATATCACCCAAGTTCAGTGTTCACCCTTCCCTAAAAAAACATTTCCTCAAGCATTTTTTCTGCAACAGAAGTGTGTCCCCTATACATATTGCACATCAGTGTTTAGAGAGGCTCCTTTGTACATGGGATGGTCTTCTGGGATACATGGCAATAAGTCCTAGTGCCAAACTGCTGCACTGGAAATAACTGTGTAAGAGATATTCAAACCCTTAAACCCAGGCAACAAAGGATTTTACATCAAACATCCTCTGGCTCAGTCTTGCACTGGTATAGCACAGGCACATTCGTAGTTTTTATTAGAATCTTCTGTTAGCTTCAGATGAGCACATTTGGTTGGCTTGAGGGCTAACTAAAGGGAGATGATGAGAGGAAGTGGGTATAGTTGCAACACAATGTTTAGATGTGGTAAACTGAGCTTATTTCACCCCAAAGTCTTAAAGGAATACAGACGTGCATTTCGTGCATTTGTCAGAATTGTTTCACAGAGATAATAGTCTAAAATTCACTCTGCAGATACCCAGGGTAACTTACACTGTCTGAATCCAGCTAAGTAAACAAAACATTATTGTTTAGTTGAATGACAGTGAAACCCATACTTCAAGGTAAATGATTCAACGTGATCCACCAAGGGTTGATATTTTCTAGAGCACAGCTGCCAGGATTAATCCATAGACCAAAGAATTATATAATGCAGGCAAGCCTTGTTATATATCACTGGATGGGCACTGGTATATTGTATATTTCATCACTTTAAGTGGTTCCTTCATCGAGCAATTCTTGTAACTCAAAGCCAAAAACGTTGAACCTAAGAGCTAGAGGGAAGGCATTAAGTACATACTGTCCTTATAGCCACTGGATTTTGCTCACAAATTAGAATTGTCATAAAAAGTGAAATTCCTTATTTTTTGGCATGTGCTCATGTTCACTGAAGAAGGTTTTTCTCCTTTGGCTTACTGCTTTTTCTGTTACATATCCTCATTTCATCAGTTACATGCACTGAATGTGATTCCAATCTTTTTCTCTTGTTTGCTGGACCACTGAACCACGGTAAATGAAGGCACATGGCCAACCATATGGTAACAATAACATCAGTGCTGCAGTAGAGGAAGATCAAAAGTCACATATACATAAGGTAATATGGAATATACTTATACAATTTTGAAGAATATCACTAGTCTGTTTTCTTCAGTAATATTTATGCTCTTCAGAGTGACAGAAAGAGGCCAAATCCAAGACACACTACGTTGAAAGTACCAGTCAAAAAGAACTTTTCCCTTTCATCTGTTCTACATTTTGATCTTCCATGTAACTTTGTGGAAATTACGATATATCAAGCACTATTGGTATTTACCTGGAAAAGATGCCATTTTCTTTTCAGAAAATTGATGTAATTAAAAAATAACACAATGACTGGTGCTTCAAATAGTAGAGCTAAAATTTATGTCCTGTACCACTTCCCATTATTTTCAGAATATCCCATTTATTAGATCCATTTCTTATGTCAGCTGTGATAACTGAAGTTCCCAGAAAAGCAGTGGAGCAAACATACAAACCTGGTTATAATTATCAAGTAACGTTTTCAACTAAACCATAAAATGGTGTCCGTGAAAAGTCATTCAAAAATATCTTCCTGTCATTTAAACAAATCTAATCTTAGTCAATCACGAGCAGCTCTGAAAGCTGCTCAGTTATGCTTGACCATCAATCGCAGTTTAGTTTTGAGCTGCCTAACTTGAAATTGGTCTATTGCTTTTCAGTCATGTGAATAAGTGAAGAGAAAAGAGGGCCAAAAGTAATAAATGGAATTGATCCTACTAGAACTGTGTAGGATTGCACCACTTTGAAATACTTTTCTGATGAAGTGGAAGCACTGGAGCTTTCGTGAGAAACTGGGGAGAACATTGTTTGAAACTGTACTAATTTCAGTAAAGAAGGAATAGGTTAATTCCTTTTAAATATTTGATGAGTCTGCTTTAGGTATTAAACTAATCTATAGGCTGGGTATTCAAGCTCAAGTAAACAAGGAGACCTGATTTACATTCACAAACTGAAAATTCAATTCAAATATCAGACTATTTTTCACTTTCCCATGTCATTATAATTGTCACAGCTTGTTAATATACAAGATTATATATCAGAATTCTATTTTAATGACAATGACATCTCAAACTATTTGCTGCTAGGTGGAGGCATATTCACAAAGGGTGATATCTAATGTGAAATTATGAGAATTTACCTTTTCCAGAAACTTTATTTTTTGTCCTGGAATTCTTGAGAGGTTTATAAGAAAAGAGTCTGTTGAAGCTGAATTACAACAAAGTCTTAGTTTGAATGAAGATCTATAAATTCTTAAAGTCCATGTTCAGGCTGCACAGTTTTGTGTTCCCTGAGCTAGCACCAAATACAGACCTGGATAGGAGAGTCAGTAGGAAGCCATTAAGTAAAAAGCTCTTGGAGCCTGTGTTAGTTTCTTTAGAGCTGGCTCAGGTCTTTCCACACAGTGATCTAGCATATTATCTGCTTTAAATATCTGCTTGTGTGAAATATCCGTCTCTCTTTGTTGGTCAGAAATTTTATGTCATATCAGTGTTTGCAAATTCACATTTATTCAGACCTACTTCTTGAGATTGAATGACGTCTCTTTCATAAGTCCAGGAAAAAATTTCACCTTACTGTGTACCCAGTAGAGCTCAATAAAATTATCATAGTAAAAATAAAAGACACGTATGAGTCCGAAATACAAACTTCCACTCAGTCTGCACCTGTTTCTGTTGGTAAAGCACTGGTACTAAACTGTTATTTCTATGTGATTAGAAAGGAAAAGGAAATCTTGCTTGACCAAATCTGATTTAAGAAATTAATTTTCACTTTATAGGTTGGGGATGCAACTAGCTGCAATTTAATGTGCTGGTTTGGCAAGCCACCATGACTGCCTACACATATGTTCTTAGGACACCTAGATGTAAGTTAAAACTTGCTGGTGTAAGCTAACACATTTATTTTGCTGTTAGGACAGGTGGACAGACATATGGTACAGCTGAAGAATGTTACTTGCTGAATTAATACCAGTTTTAATAATTCCATGGTTCTTTGGTGGCAGAACTTAACTTCAAGAAGAGATTTGATGCTAAGGGTTGAAGATACTCCTTATATTTGAACCTGACACTGAGTCACAGAAGATATAGTACAAGTGAAGATAATAAGACTTCTGAGCTAAGGGAGGGACTGAGAAATAAAAAGGAAGAGTAGTAGAGAAAGATTAAGATAACAGGCATAGAAGGTCTGATCTTCCTTTCCAAATATGTTTTGTTCCCTTATTAGAGATGGCCAGTAAGTAGATCTTTCCTTTTTTATGCTCACAAATTAGAGCATGAAATAAGTGTTTCAAAGGCTTTTGAGTTGAACTTACTATATAGTATACTGTATACAGTATGAACCATCTCTCAGCTTCACTGAGGCAGGGACACAGTTTCCCACACCAGAGAAGACAGCACAACCTCTTTGTGATCTGGTTTCAACAGGCAGTTCAAGTGACTGCCCTGCTCTGAAAAAAAGAGATATTCAAGTTTTATCCTCACGGTCTAAAGTCATCAGACCCAATGCTACTCTCTAACACTGGATGGATAGACAGCAACACCATTTGGACTTCCACTGCTGTGACCTCCTGGAAAGTGTGAAATATACTCTGAAGTTTTCAACCTCCTAAAGAGCTCATCTTATACTTAGAATAAAAAATATTCCTTTTTTCATTTCTCTCCTGCCACAGGAGATTGTCAGGGGCAGGGGCGGCAACAGACACATGGGGTTTTCCTGATCTGTGCAGGCACAAGGGACCTTCACTTTGTAACAGCAGTCGACGAGCTCTGGGAAAAGAGGGCACTCAAGCAGTCACTGCTTTCCCCTCTGCCATCCCCAGACAGTGCTGCAAACAGCTGAGAGTGGAGTATTCCTTTTCAGCCCCAAAAGTTGTGTCATTCCTCCGCTATACAAAATCCATGGCTGATAACTGCTGTACACAGCGTAGCACAGCGTCAAACTGCAGGGGTCAGTGAAGAAAGGAGCACGGCAATTCAGACTCCTTCTGGAAAGGGCCAATCTTTCTTTCCAAGCTGGAATGGTTTCAGGATGAGGTTCACAAGATCTGAAGTGTGAGACTCTTCAGCTTCAGAAGAAACCTGTCAAATCTTATTAGAAAGTAGCATGCAACTTTTGAAGTAATTCTATTTTTTTGAACAGTCTCTAGGTTGATAAATCTTGTAAAGTGAATCCTTGTCCTTCTGGGGAAAAAAATTGCACAAATTCACCCTGTTATTTTTTTTCAAACCATTTTGCAGGTAATAAATCATCTTCAAATTGCTTTTAAAGAGTAGGTAAACAATGCCACTTCCACAAATGGGGGGGGAAGACAGAGGCTGAGCACAATATTTCCTTGGTATGTACTATTAAAGAGAGGTTACAGTAACTAAAGGAACTCTTCATGAGCCTCCAGCCCTAGCCATAAGGAATATGAACAAACTGCCATCAACTCAGTAATGTGTAAAATATTCTGGGCTAAATTTTATGCATTTGTTTGACTTGATTTAAACAGCAACAGTTGAGAAACAGTTTAATATTGGCTCTACTGTGTAGGATTTAGGTCTATATTCTGCAGACTACCCTAGGTAGTCATTGGCTAAAGCACACAACTGTGAAATTAGCCTTTTACACACTAAGTTCTTGTCATGCTGTCTCATGTAGGAGTCATTCCTTGCTGCTGTCACAAAAAGAACAGGCGTAAGAAAGTGATGAATCAAGGAGGGGATTTTCCCTTCCCTCCCTAGAAGATTGGTCTGGATTCCGTGGCAGCTCTCCTCTCCTCTTACAGATCAAACCAGCTCAGTGCTGCCAGGAAACCACAGAAAGGCAGCAGAGTCATGCAAAACTTCTTTTTATGCAATCATAGTGTCTATCCTTTAATGACCCAGCAAAGTAGAAATTGTTCCAAACCGCTGGAACTTCTTTTGCATTACTCATCAGGAGGCTCAGAGCTTCTGATCCTTAGAGAATCCACACATACCCGTCAGAGATACGTCCTAAGTAAGTGGTGCAGACTTCTCGGAATTTAGTCCTATGCAGAAAAGATTTGGAGATAATCTTTTGCTTGCCTCTTGAACCCTTTTTTTTTGTAATTGAAACTGAAAAAGAGGTCAGAAATCAAGCTTTCTTCCATCTTTTAAATAACATTTTTCCTTTATTTCATATTTTTTCAAATAATTTCAGATCTCCTTTCCTAAAAAATAACTTGGCACCTCTTTGTGTAAGGTAAGTTTTATAGCTATGTTGTATGATAAAGGAAAATTAATATGGTAAATCCTGCTTTTATAAGAAAAGTACAGGAATTGTAAAAGTAGACCCTCTTCCAAAGTGCTATACAAAATACAGAATGAAATTGATAACATGGGCAGGGTTGCAGAACCCTGAACATTTTTCAGAAGACTCAAACATCTTCAAGCTTTTTATGCACATCATCTGTGCATGAAAAATGCCACTGGATGAAAGATCTACGGCTGATGGAAACATAGCCTTGGAATTTGTGTGTTCCACCTTAGCCAGCCAGTCAGCTGATGAAAGTGATATGCTGTCTCACATCAAGGTCCTCTACAACTTAAAGCTCTGATTGCCTGACCAATGATACTTTCTCTCCTAGATCAGCAAGGGGTGAGTGTCAATCAGGCATCTCCCACTATCACATGACAGGAGAGCTTTCCATTGTGCATTTCCTACAGGAACCGTGGGAGTGAGGAAGCAGCATCAGAAATTGCAGTGACATTGTCACTATTTTTTTTGTGTTTCAGTCTTATATTACATCCCAGTTCAAACTACTGGGCTTCAGATATAAATAACTACCTTGGCTCACATTTCGCACTGGCTGCAGGCTACATAATGATGCATCTCACTTTCTACCTGATCTATGGATGTATTAGTTACACAAAGACTGACTCAATCAGTAAATCTTATGTGGAATCTACAGCCCCACCACGGGCTCAAAAATACATTCAAGCCACCTGTGAGAGATATTTTTAGAGGAAGGAGGATGGAGATGGTTTTTGGTACAAACCCAAAACGTATCCTTTCAACTAACATTTGACTCACTGGATTTCGTTGTATGGCTATATTAAGCTTCCCTTTAATGTTTTTTAACTTCTTATTCGTAACTTGCAGCCCCTTTCAGGGAAGATCATGTGTTTCTCACCTTTTGCAGCAGTTGCGAGTTTTATCAAGGCCAGGTTTTCAGATAAGTCAACTTCTTGAGGCATGAGCAAAAATTTATTTAATTAAAGTGCCATAAATCATGTCATCATTCTCTTGCCTTCTTTGGGATTAATTTGCTTGCACTTATGAATTGGACTTATGCAGCTTCCATGGGTGTTGGTTGTTCCTGCAGCAGGGAGGTTTGGCTGGTGGGTTCCCTGCTGCCCTGAGTCCAGTCTCTATGCTTTTGGCTATTTCACTCTCAATTTCCTGTTTGTGACAGACAAAATAGTCTCCATAAAGAGAAGGGTGACAGAGGATTGCTTTTTCCAAGCAGAAAACAATGTCCCAGATCTGACCCCAGCAAAACCACTTCATGTGGCACTTTACTAGTTATGCCTTAAAGAAATGGATTGTGTCCAGGCCCTGGTGTGGTACAAATTACCACAGCTTTTGGCTAAGAATGAACTATAAATCTTTAAACACCAACAAGTCTGATTAGGCTTGATTTTTTTTGGCACTCATGTGGTACCTCCAAACAGAATAATGTTTTTGCAGAACAGGTTCAGTGTATCCGATATTTCCTTGCATGCAAAACTTATCACAATCAGGCTTATTGATGCAGGAAGTTAGTTTCCCAGTTTTATTCTTTAAAAAATTGAGGCAAGGCCAGATCTTCCAGTGATAGAAATCAGCATAACACTGTTGTCCTTAGTCATGTTTTCAATAGTTTGGGATATAGGTCTTGGATTTCAATCCTGCAATCTAGTGGTAGAAAAGGTCTATCAGGTCGTGTTGTCTATGTCCTTGCCCATGAAAAATTGTTCCCTTGTGTACAGAAATAGGAAGCAGCCCAACATTGTTTTTAAACATTTCACTTCCACAAATGGTGTTTTTACCACTTTCCCTTGGGAGTCTGCTCCATTCAGATGGGATTTTCCTGGCTCTAGGCTCTACAATTTTATTTCATATTCAGATCGACAACTTCTGTATACAGGTAATAATTTTCCCTTTGACTATTTGCATTCTTCAAATATCTCTAGACCATTGTCATGCTCCAGCTTTTTGCTTCTCAGACGACCTTCAAATACTTAACTCTTAGTTGTTCTTCAAAAAATCAGTTCACTTTAAAACTGTAACTATTCCTAAATGTCTTTTTCTAAACTGCCTTCTGCGGTTCAGGAATCATGTTGTATCTGGCAATGAACACAATATGTAGGTGCAGATGACCAGGCTGGAGCAGAGACAGATTTTGTATGGGGTGAGAAGGAGAGGTGATACAGCTTCAACAGAGATACAGAGATGCTTGACTGAGCAGTGGGGTGTCAAGTGAACTTCTATGTGGTAGCACTCAGTGGTCCTGTTTCCCTTCCGAGAAGAGTGGAGGAAACATATTTCAGCTCTTAAAGTATTCAATTTAAAGTAAAAACCTGAATCCTACCCAAGATTTCATCTTTGCAGATGTCAACTGAATGATCATGTCAAGGGAAGTGACCAGGGGATTATTGTGTATCTGGGATTTTCAGGCATTTCTGAGCATTTTCCTGTGAAAAAGATTACTCAAGTGTAGTGAATTTAGGCCTGGCAGCAAACAGGTTTATACCAATAACTACATTTCAGAGACTTGACAGTAGCGGTCCAGGGACTCTCAGGCACACCTGGAATATGAGCAGAAAACCAGTGTGGTATATATTTCTGTGCTGCTTCTCATACAGTGGTATTTGGAGCTGTGTCCTTTGGGACATCCCACAAAATGAAATGTACCTGCCACGAAGATTGATGGAAACTGCACACATCCTGAAAGCAGGAAGTACCTTCAGAAGAACATGCAAGGCAGTAGGGAATATTTACAACAAAATAATACCAGTTAATGTCCTTAAATTTGCATAGCATGATGAGAAGTGGCTGCAGAGCTGGGTGAAGGTAGCAATACTAGCTTTAAATTATCTTGCTCAGAAAGCTCTGAATTAACTTCCTGTTGGAGGTGGCAGCCTGTGAGTAGCCTTGTGGTGCCACACAATTAACCTTGTCAAAACTTTCTAGTTCCCCTTTGATACGATTTTTTTTTCTTAAAAACATTCCACACATTATTTGCCCAGGTCAAAGAATTTGAACTGCACAGGAGTGTTTCTGTTGTTTCCATTTAGCTTTGTATACTTCTGTGAGGAACAGCCACCACTTCCATAACATAGCCCTTTCTTCTCTTCCTCTGCTTATGCTCTAGTGCTCATTTCTACAGACTCTGTCTGCTGGACACAGCCCTTCCTCAGCTATAAATGTGCTCTTCTCTTTCCAGTGGCACATATAAAAAAAAATACCAAGTCTGAAGAAAATCAAGATAATACAACAGAGTATTTTCACACTTCCCAAGTGGTAGCTAGAGCTCTGAACACTAAAGGCCAAGGGGTTTTCAGCCACATATAGGGCCCAAATATTTTTAAATAGATGCTGAGGCTCTCTGAAGCCCAGAAGGAGGAAAGACTGTCAAAAAGAATGCAAATGTCACAGTGTTCCTCTTGCAATGCCAAGTGTGACAATTTGTGTCTGGCAGAGTTTGTGGCTACCTGGTTCGTGAAGAGAGTTGGTTAATCGAAAGTGAGCAACTTAAACTTCTCATTAGGAACTAGCAGGGAGAGAGGACAGGATTTACAGCCTTTCTTTCATGAGGTGAATGGAAAAATGTCTCCCTTTCTAGCCATTAGATGTTTCTTGAAAGAAATGTTTTTTCTTTCAAGCCTAGAAGAGGATTTTGCCCTTTATTTTAAGGAAAGAAGTCCTATTGTATTCTTCCAACACTGATGTAACCTTACAGATTAGGTACATATCTATCATCTAACCTTTTGCTGTTTGATACCATCTGAATGTGTCTGCTGTGAGTACATAGCTACTCAGATCAATATCTGAATAATTTCTGTGAGGCGAGTTTGGCCACTGACACCCTCACACCTGACTCAAGAGGGTAGGAGTGCTTTCATGCCCCTTGGAGGTCTGCCTCACACATCACAAACAGTGAAAATCCTGAACCTGAAAGTTCAGTTACAGAATGATGGCAAACCTAGCAAGTCTGTTAGAACGTGTGATTGCCACAGCAAAGGCCAGTTTTGAACCAGACTCCAGTCCTTCCAGCACCACTTTATGGGGCACGCAGAAGGATCAAGGTGATGTGGAATATCTCTTAGTTAAGGAATGAAACACAGAGACAGAAACATTCCCTTCATGATCTTTGCTGCGGCCACAACCTGGGGAAATACATTCATATTGAAATTAAATGAATGATATTGTCAGTCTATATGAATGTTCTGACAGTAATTTCTAGAAAAATACAATGCAATTGTATATTCTATATTCTATACCTACCTTGCATATCTATGATGACTTTGATAAGAAATCATTTTGTCCTCATTTTGTATGAGGAAATAATATGCATTTATTCTAAATAAATTAGAATAGTGGAGCTGGGAAATGGTAGGTCATCTAAAAATTGAAACAGATATACCATGAAATTATAGAAAACAGCTTTCCATGTTGTGTCTTTTGTCAGTCACATTGGGTGAATTTGACATTATATGTTTTATCCCAAATGGTTGCTATTATTTCTGCATTGATTTGGCTGGAGGCAGTCTCAGAAAACATGAAATTACTTGTTAATCCATTACTAACCAGATGGTTGGGAAAGGTCATGAATGAGATGCGAAAAAACCAGCCTGTTGCAGGATCCAAACCATAAATACAGCACCTTTCAACAGACACCATAATATGTAGTTGAAGAGAAGACAGCACTATGGAGCTAAAGAAGAAAAAATCTTTATTAATGTTGACATGATTCCTGAATGTGTATCTCTCTCTTTCATTCTAAAAGAAAAGAAAATACTACCACAACCCCCTGTAGCTTGTTTTATACTTGTCCAAGTTTATGTAAACAACATATTCCCACATTTTTATATGCTTGTCTCTTTTTGGATATATTCAGAGATGTAATATTTTAAGTCATTATAACAATAGTTTTTCTTTCTTTGTTTCCAGGGTACTCAGGCACAACACACAGCCTGAGCTGTTTGTTTTAAGTCAGTCTCTGCATTCACTTTGTCACTGTTAAAACACTGATAAAAAAGACAATAGTTTAGATTTATTCAATGAGACCAGGTGGTGTTACAGTTCAGACACAGTCCTGTGGCCCAGAAATGTCCTTGTTCCACTGAAGGCTCACTGTACAGATAGTAATGCCTTAGCTGGTAAAATGGGCCACAGCCCTCATTGTCATGAGTCATGGAGCACAACAGGCTCTAAATACTGTGTTTTAAACCAGGAGAGGCACTGCAGTGTTTTCCAGCTGGTGGAAAACTAGTAAATGTAAGTGTATGTAAGCTGATGGCAATTATGTGATGTATTTGGTCACGTACATAAGCTGTGTTACAAATTTAATCTCTTGTTAAAATGGAAGGGATGGTGCCCACTCCCTGGTTTTGGTAATGGGATTTGAAGTCCACTGCATGGATCCTTGCAATGCTGATGCTCTGTGAACAGCAGACACATATGGACACAGTCAAAAAGTCCCACAGGGCTGATGGATCCTTCAGCCTCTTCTTATGGAAACCTTGATTCTATTCTTCAAGATTTCCTCAATCCCTGGGAGTGCAAAAGTGTTACTTTTATTAAATAATAATTGTGTAAGAACTTGCCTAGGTGCAGAAGTCTTTTCTGCAATATCAACCCAAATATTCTGCATTGCTGTCATTATGTTCCATTGCTTGATCTTTGTCTCTAACAGTAAGCAAGATTCAGATTCTTAATCTGGTGTCAGTGGGCTTCCTGGTCACATCTGCTGAAAAAACACAATTAGAAGAGGGGGAAAAAAAGGTCAAAACATGAGGAAATGAGTTTCTTATAATTCTTAAAATTGCATGCAAATATTAAGTTGTGGCTCTTCCATAAAGGCATCTGAAACTGATTAGAGGAAAGCACTCTTCACACAAATGCTGAAGGACTATGAAGTCTAGGATAAGAACTTTAAGTCTCCTTTGCTGTGTCCTTACTCAAAGGAAGTAGAAGTTTCTTAAGTTGTCATTTGCCATTTTTTACATTGCATGATATCACAGATAAGGAAGGGCCAAACTGGAAGTAAAAATCAAAGCTGTTCTAAACAGATCAGACATTTTGTCCAACACTCATTGTTCACATCTGCAGGCTTTGTGTTTAATAAAACTGTAGATTAAAGGCTGCAGAACTACTGCAAGCTACAGCCTACTGCCTGTTTCCAGCAGGCAGTGTGCCATAAAATTTGAAAATGTTATGGAGACATGCTACAATATCATGATGAGGTTGCAAGAAGATTTCTGCATCATTTTTCTGGCAGGAAGAGAGCTACTATGAGCTGTTTGGTATAAAATCCAGCACTCTAACATATCCGTGTGGCTATGTACAAAGCCACACTACTCTTGTAACCCTCGCTCAGATGTAGCTAGTCCTTGTGGTCTGGCTTTCTGAATGTGGTTCACACACTGCGTCACTGTCAGAAGCACATCTCAGCACAAAGGTTGATTGAAGGAACCGCAGATCTGAGCAGAAAAATTCTTCTGTACTTTATGAATGCATGGCCAATCTCAAGTGAGATTCTTTTGGAGATCTGTCATCTAGTCCAGTCCACAGCAAGAGAGCTGGTTTGTAATTCTGCATGGACAAGGGCAATGGCATATGATAGTCTAATGGGTGAATTCCTGCTCTGTATTCCTACCACTCCCCTGACTCTTCATCTGAGCATCCCATTATTTCAAGGACATTAGTGAATGTGATTCCTAACAGCTATGACATCAGGGATGAAGTGTTATCCATGTCTTCTGCATGGGGACTAGGACACTGTTTTGCACTATGTCTAACTGAGATGTGATGCCATCCATGTGTTGACCACAGGAATATTCTTTCAGATATTCAGACATAAATGAGTAATGCCTATATCAGTGAAGCCAATTAAAATACTTGGCTTTTTATTTATCAGTACTGATCATTATTTAGTTGTAGCAAATGGTGTCAGATCTCCTTCCACCACTTCTCTCAGCTGCTCATCTCATAAGAAAAACAATACCATGGCTATTTTGTGTAAACTGTGGAACATTTTTTAGGAGAAGCACGTTCAAATCACCAGTAACCTCAGTGGTGTTTAAGCAGAGCACTACATTATACACTTTAAGAACAATTAATTGCAGCTTCTAAGATTACTGAACCTTTCTTTAAAGGGATTATTTTTGTTTAGGAAAAAACATTGCAAGACACACCTTACCTTGTACATCAACATCTCTTGAATCAAAGTTTTTCAGTACTGTTTAGCTGGAACAAGAGATGTAGCCATTGAACGTTCACTCTGTCTCAGGATAGGTGTATCACATTATATGAAGGAAGAAAAATATGAAAGTGAAAAATTACAAGGTAAGCTTCCTTCAGAGGGTGAAACTGTTGTGACTGAAAAAAAAGGAAAAATGTATTTAGTAGGATGTTTCTATGCTTCACGTACCAAGAAAGTACTGCAAATAATAATAAAAAAGAAAACAATTTTCCTATGCTCGTAAATGTTCCCTCTGAAGTGTAACAATAGGTGTTGTTAATATATATTGTAATTCCTTGCCTGTGGTTTTTCTTCATGATGATCTTAATGAAAACTGAGTAGTTTATTTAACAGACAAACATCAAATACTAGTTCAGGAGAATTCTCCAGGCCCTGTGTGCATACCTGTGTGAGCTTAATCATTGTCTTCAAACAATATTTCTCTGTGTGTTTGGCTCAGATAATCAGGTTTCTGTCTTTGTCCACATTAGGGACACCAATCTCAATTTAATGGGAAAATACTAAAAAATAATCTTGTTCTGGTGTAGCTAATTGAAATTAATAGAGAATTTTTTGAAAAAGTTAGACTAGCTCATATTTTGTTTACTTCAAGAAACAGGACACATTCCATAACTTTTTAGTGCTTGGAGAGCTGCTTTATCCCATGGTTCAGGTGAAGGCAGAGTTTTTTACCTCCATTTCTACAGCTAATGGGAAACAAATGAGGGTGCCCATCAGGCCTTGTAATTGAGGTCAGAAGCCCAAGGAAGATTTATAGGGGAAGATAATCCCCTTCATCCTCTTCCCTCCCATGCACTTCTTCCTGTGTCAACTATTTTACTTTCGCTGGATCACACAACAAAGGTGTAAGTGAACCCCTAGGTGATCTGTTCTCCTGCAGATGGACAATCACTTCTTGCTGTGCAAAACCACTAGCTTGTTTGGGTTTAAGTGGAGCTTTGAGGTTTCCTATAAAACTTTATCCTGATGCCCAATACCTCTTCCTTACAGTATAATTGAGGAAATAACTTGAAAACATGTAAACGGAAATTGCAGACTGCTGTCTCCACAACACTGTGCATTTCTGCATTTTATTTCCTTATTTTTTATCATCCTTTTTCCAAACCAGACATCTCTGTAGGACTCCTCTGAAATCAGACCCCACTGTAGAAGATCATGCAGCCTCCCAGTGAGAGTGTCCCACCAACAGCAAGAGGCATCTTCTCCTTTAATATGAACCCTTTAATATGAATGCAGTACCCCAATATCCTGTGCTGCTTTTAATGATTAATAATTGTGCTCCATCAGCTTGACTTTGTGGTGGTGTTACAGTTTCCTTGAGGTGAAAAGTGTTGTTCAGATGAACTTCAGAGTTCAGCTCAGAATATAATGAAAACAAAGGAGGCAGTACCAGAAAGCAGCTGTGTACAATGTCTGTGTGTGAGACCAGCAGGAGATAGGAGAGATGGTAAATTTCTGACCACTGAACTAGTACACTTCTGGTACATTTCTCACCAGTTCTCATTCTTTTGGACATTATCAGAAATCCTAGCAAAAGGCACCTGTCCAGTCTTTAAGTGTTTATTTCTTCTGTATTAAAACTGACCAAATGGCTTAAGAAATTATTTGGAAATAGGCTAGAGATTTGATGTTCAAACCCATCTGAGTGTTAATAAGAACACCTTGAAGGGATTCATAGATGTAAACTCTTCTTGAACTTTACTGTGAGTGATTGTAATGGAAATTCATAGTGGAAAACTTCAAGTTGCAAAGCAGAAATACCATTGTGATTGCTATGTGAACAATTGCACAACATGCAAAATGAGTATCCCATAAAGGAAAGGAAAGGTTTTCAAGTATTTGCTCAGTACTTTCAAGTCCCATACTGAGCTCAAGAGATAAGCACGAAATGAGCAAAACGAAATCACCTTCAAAAAGAGGAAAAATATTTCCAAAATTTTCAAGAATTTCCTCATTGTATTATACTTCACACAACGATATTTTAGACCAGCACTGCTAGTAAAAGGAATGAAATGAATACAAGTTTGGTGGTTTTTTTGAAAAGTTGGATACACAAAGCTTTAATTTTAATCCACAAGTAGGCCTCCAAATAACATTACTTGCAGAGATAGAGAGAACTGTAAAACTCATGAGATATCAAGTCAGCTCAGGCCAAGACTGTATCAACCAAATATTTATATTATGGTCAGAATGCAATCCCCACTGTCTTTTTCTCATTCACTCATCAATTCTCAATTAATTGAATTGCTGTTTTCATACCAGTATGAAATGCTAGAAATAATTTCATATGAAAATATCTATAGGGTGAGTACACTGAAGTCATAATAAAAATCTGGAAGAAAATAGTAACCAAATATCTCCTTAAAAACACTTAAGAACAAGACCTCCATCTTAAATTTTCATCCATATTAGTTTACATGTACTTAATGTTGTGAATCACTTTAGAAACATTTTTTTCTTGGTTCTGGCCGCAAGGTTGAATGATTCAGCCTACAGTAATTTACATTTCACTGTCAAAAGCAGCAAAACTGAAGATGGCTCTTCCTTTCCTTGTTAATTCACATTTTACATATTTTAGTTTGTCTTTGAAGCAACTGTTCTTGGAAACAATTCATTCTTCCATCCTTTCATATATCAGGCTTGTCAGAAGTTATGTATAAAAATTCACATGAAGAACCCAGTTAAAACAATTTCATGGTTATGAAGTGCTGCTGAAGAGGAAACCTTCCCTTCTGACTCCGGATCCACACTGTGGACATGTCCTCTCTCTAATTCTGGGCTCCTGCTCACGGTTAGTTCATTGGAAGTCTCCCATCAACATAGCTCTGCAAGGCAAGCCTGGTGGCCCTTTTGTCTGCCTGCTGTGGAGAGCAGGTGTTGGCAGCTCACCCCATAAACCTCGGCAGAAACCTTGCTTTGTTTTCTGTCTTTATGTGAGAAGAGTTTAGACTAACGAGCCACTTCGTAAGACCCTGGCCAAATCCCCCTTCTAAAGGCTCACTACCGTCTGGTTCATAAACACTAATCTATACCAGACCTGCCCTTACACATTGTATAAAAGAGAAATGGGGAAAAAAATAACTCTCTTTCAGTCATTACCCTCACCCCATGGTCCCACTCTGACATGTCCCACCTGCACTAGCTATTTCTCAGCTTTAGACTGTTGGCAATGGAGATCTGAGACACTGGGAAGATCCTCATCACACATTGACTGCTATTTGATCATTGCTTGCAATTGTCAGCCCAAATCCTTTCTCTTGTGTCTTTTAATAACATGAAATGCCGAAAAGTTTCCAGTGGTAGCAAGGGAAAGTGTTTCTGAGCAAGAATAGGGTGAACAGTGCTACTGATGCAGAGGGAGAAATGCAAACCCCCTTCTTGAACCTTTCCAGCCACAGGCTATTGACTGTAGTGCAATTTTATACTTTTGTAAGACTGGGTCAATAGTTGAGGCTCCAGCCTACAGAGTGATGCAAACCCAGAGCCCCATTGCTGGCTCCTGTTAATGAACACACAAAGACACTGAGGGTTGATCTAGCGATGGGATCATATGGTCATCTTACAAACAGAAGGATGGATGAAACCCAAGTGCTGTCACAAGCTTCAGCCAGATAAATCACGGGAGTTGCTTCCCCACAGTGTCACAGCTCATGTGCCAGTTCCTTTGCAGTAGCTGTTTGGAAGCGTTAAACGAACCATATTCTTTGCAGTGAAGTAGCTGAACTATACCTGCTCTTTGTGATACGTGAGAAAACCCACTGTTCCCTATACAGCATAAGGAACCACTTTTCCCTTCTCCTTGAGCTGTGTGTATCCAGGGCACAAGGAGAGCTGACTAAGCGTTTCGGCCTGGACGCCTTTTGCTCTCTGCTGGCAGCCCACGGGAACAGCAGCATCTCTGCATTCAGTATTTACCAAAAAGGACCTTCCCACTGATGTGAAACACTGCCAATTTGTATTTCTGACCCACTCAGAGTAACACGCTAATGCGTTGTATGTATTCTCTGCCTCTGTGTATGAACTCACGCTGAAAGGTTACATTTTGAGGCAAAAAAAGTAAAAAGTTAACGTGTGGTGAAAAAGTACTGTTCTTGAGTGGCTATGTATATGTATGTCTACCTCATAATTTAATGTAAAATTTAAGTTAATGAATTGTAAGGGAAGAAAATACTTTGGAAAATTCTGCCTGCATTAAAAGTAGTCAACTGAGAGTAACAGATTCCTCCTCAGAGAGGAATGGTCACTGTCCCATATTGTTTTTTCTGTTACATTTCCCCCCCTTTTTTTTTTTTTTTTGGTCCTATTGCAACTGTAAGTAAGAATAAATAGTAAGAAAGAATAAATAGTCCTTCATCCTCTATTTATTGTGACTAATTCTCTGGTTGACTCAATAATCAGCTAGAAAAACAAGCACTTTTATATAGCAAATGCATTTACTAACAGAAAGAGAAGAACTGGAGGTCAGGTGGATCTGTTAATATTGACCACCCAAATGTAAAATGAAAAAAAAATTCCCTGTGATGATGAAAGTAAAAGCCTAAGGTTTGTGCTGACAGATGAAGAGGAACAGAAGAAGCAATTACCTTTCCCACAGCTGTACTTCAACACCTGGTAATGGGGTGTGTGAACACAGCTACAACCTCCACCCCACAGTTTAGATGCAGCTTCTGTGCAGGGCTGTAACTCCCAAACACCATGCAAGAATAAGGGGTAATTGAGTTTAACATGGGAAGAAAATTGCAAGCAGAGACATTTAGTCAGAAAGGAAATGAATCACTGGGGTAAGAAAAAAGTTGGTGGGACTTAGCAAGGGATATAGCCACATCAAAAACATCGTGCATTTACTTGGCAGAAAAACCCTAACCACACTACACCTACCAACCACAAGGGTAAGAAGGTATTTCACTGAATTCACCTGGATGCTGTGCTCTATCTTTAACATCTTCTCTGGGTACCTCACACTGACTCCTGTCAAAGGACGTATTCAACACTGTGTGACTTCATCACCCCCACCCTTTGTTAGCCCGTCTTGGCTGCCAGGTAGGAGGTAATGGTTCTGTGGTGTTTGAAGTGGCTTTTATTACCTAAAGTGAAGCATTGCTGGACATTCAAGTGGATGGCAGAGCAAAATCAGTTTCTCATGGATTCCTAGTTTTGAAGTCTCAAAGACAATATTAGACAGGATATCTAGAGCACATGGTATTGACTGTCACCTACCTGTAAGGCAGACACCCCTGGCATATAACAGGAGTTGAGATAGGTGATAAAATCCATTCGCTTCTCCCTTCCATATGAAGATCTGCGGATCAAAAGAATTGTCTTCAGCAGAAAATCATACACTTGTACCTCACTTTCTGCTGACACAGCATTTCAGTAAACAGACATGAAATCAGCTACACCACAGTAGGGTAAGGAAATGAGGAAGGAGAAAAGGGCTGACTGCCAGAGTGGGAAAGATCACTTTTTCCCCAGTAATGAAAGAAAAGATTCATCAGAGGAGTTTGACTGGTCTTACCTTCCCCTGCTTTTAAACACGCAGAGTTTCAATACAAGACATGGACATTAGGTAAGCAAATCCAGTGCTCAGTTGTAGTTTTCTAGAGGTTTTTTAGAGGGTCTAGTCCCAAATGGTACAGGCCCCTTGGAGATGCTATGTCACAGTGGCCAACTTTGAAGCAAATGTTCTGCGTACCCTCATACTCAAAAGGTCATTAGATGCTCATATCTGGACATCTGGCTTTCAACTCAGGCAAGAACCATTGCTTTCGTTTCCAGAACCAAACATCCTGAGGTAGCTGGTGTGATCATGAAGACCTTGCTTAGGCCAAAGATATTGTGGGTTATTGCACACAAAATCTGGTTCAGTGAAAACCTCTAAGAACAGGGAACCTGGACTGCTCAGGTCTCAGTGTGTGCTCTGACTACATCCCCACGTGCAATAACAATACACAAGTTCCAACCCCTTGGCTCTGCTGCCCTGGTAATCCCTCCTGTGCTGGGATTATTGAGGTAGAGAGGGTGGCCAGCTGAGATATTGCTGGGGATGACCAACTAAAATGGGAAATGCTTTTGAGTGGAGTATATGCTGGAGGTAGATATTTTCTGTGTGAGGAGGCATCAACACACTATTCCCCATCATGTCTTCACCTGTGGTCAGGTTTTCCACATCTGTGGCTTGTTCAAACATCTGAACACCATTGCACAGCAAACTCTACAGCTCAAAATTGAGGGAATTTTTTCCCCTGCGGTTCCTAGCATCCTCCTTTCATTTAATTTCATTGCTTCCCTGGAGCCATTAAAGTATGTTTCAAGAAAAACTGTAGTAAAGAGTAAAGTTTTCCAGTTACAGCACCTTATTAACAAGGAAACAAGCAACTTTCTCCTTCAAACACAGAGGCATGGGCTCATTCTTGAAAAGCAGACAGGTATTTTTGCAGTCCTGCCTGGCACACTGCCAAAGGGCTGTACTTTCTGAAAGTGAGTGCACAATGTGCTCTGAATACTAGTGACTGTGCATCATATCTGAGTATCCATCATTAAAAGCCCTGAAAATATAATATATGTCCCTGTTATTGCTGTAAGAGAACACCACGAAACTAAAACAGAGAGCAAATAAAACGAACATCAACATCCAGCATAAGATGAAAGTCACAGACCGAACATGCTAATTGATACTAGCTTTTTTTAGCAATGTTCTATACGTCTAGTACTTGGGAATTATCTTCAGGACATTGTGTTGATCAAATATAGGGAAACATCAGAAAATATAGTCACTTCTGGAGCACATGCAGAAAGTTGGCACTGTCAGTGCTGTCAGATATGTTCTTTAGGGCAAATTAGTTATATTTCCCTTTTAAGTAAGAAGGTCAGTTTGACAGTGGCCCTCCAATTACTTGCTATGGGTGCCTTTCCCTGTCTTCAAGATGGCAAACAACTTGTCTCTGCCTATTTCTCCTTTCACCTTCATTGATGTTAAATCCTTAACTACAGTGTAAAGTATCATAACCTGCTTCACTTCACGCTACTTCTTAACATCCTTGAGGTACCATTAAGGTGACACCTCCAGCTGAAGGAGTTTAGGCATCCTTCATTGAATAGAAGCACCGAAAGAGCAATAAGAATGGAGAAAAATGGAGTCAACAGTTATCACAGTAATATCTTTTTTTGGGACCTGATTCTCATGTTTCTCTGCTGTAGACGAGAGAGTCACGGAATTACAGAATCACGGAATATCCTGAGTTGGAAGGGACCCACAAGGATCACTGAGTCCAGCTCCTGGCCCTGCACAGAGCCATCCCCAGGAATCACACCAAATGCCTGAGAGTATCATCCAAATGCTTCTTGAACTCTGTCAGGCTTGGTCCTGTGATCACTTCCTTGGGGAGCCTGTTCAGTGCCCAGCCACCCTCTGGGGGAAGAACCTCTTTCTACTATCCAACCTAAACCTGCCCTGACACAACTTCAGGCCATTCCTTTGGGTCATCACTGGTCACCACAGAGAGGAGATCAGTGCCTGCCCCTCCTCTTCCCCTCAAGAGGAAGCTGTAACTGCAACGAGGTCTCCCCTGTGTCTCCTCCAGGCTGAACAGGCCAAGTTCCCTCAGCCACTCCTCATACAGTTTCCCCTAAAGGCCCTTTGCCATCTTCGTTGTCCTCCTTTGGACACTCTCTGGTAACTTAGTGTCTTTTTTATATTGCAGTGACCAAAACTGTCAGGCCTTTTGATAAGGAAAATGGAGGAGCTTTGCCTTCAGCATGGGATCAAACCTCTCACTCATGCAAGGAATTGCTACAGCTGAAGTATTTACCAGTAGCTGCTTACAGCATTTTGTTTTAAAAGACAATCCTTTCATTGAAAAATTCAGCCTTAAATTGTCAAATGGGTCTCATTTGAAAAGAGAGAAGCAAAGAGAAAAGAACTAAGTAATAGCAGGCCCCTTTGTGTCAGAAGTGTTCAACTGTTGTATTTGACACTTCATCTCAGCAAAACTAACCCGATTTGATACTTCATCTAAGTGACATTAAAACGGAGCTTTAAAAAAAAACCACCAAAACCAAACAAAAAACCAAAAAACACCCAACCAAAATTAAGCAAAAGAGTTAAACAGTCTGATAATGAGAGAAAACTTTTCATTCCGGATTACAGAAAACATTAAAGCTTGAGCCAAAACACATTTTTTCACTTTGTTCATTTCCATATAAAACTTGGACAAATTTAGTTTCAGTTTGTCCTAAACCAAATTTCTTTCCCTTCTAGACAACCCATTACATACTAACTTCAACTAATCATGTTGATTTCCTTTTAACAGAAAGGCCAAATCATATATTTTCTGGTCCGTTCTCAAGTGATAGTGGGCAATGGTGAAGTGAGAAGAAGAGGGTCTTGCAGGACACTTTGAACCAATTCATTTATGTTTGTAATATAATCCAAGGTGCGATTAGACCACCCACAAGCAGATAAAAAGCAATATGTTAGGGGAGCTATTGAACAAGATTTTTATATTGAATAACGTGGTTAGGTCACACAGATGTTTCTTCTATTATACCAGTTTTAAATTTCTATTTCTTTTTGTAACGAAGTATTGCAGTGGTGGTTCTCTCAGGAATAATAACAGTCCCTACAAAAGAGATGACTCTCTGTGTACCTGTTTTTGGGAAGCTATACTTTCATCCACCTGGAAGTGGTTTTGAAAGTCATTCAGTAATGAATGAACAAAGTTTCTGTAACTGACCCACTGAATTCATACTGGAAAATGTGCAGTGGAGAGAAAGACAATGCTTTCGTTTGAGATTCAAGGTCTAAGTTTCTGTTCAAGCTGCAAGATGATATTGGAAACTGCTGGAATGAACCTGGAAACTGATGGATCTTTGGACACAGATAAAACAAAAAGCTGTTTTCAGGGCACTAAAAGTGTGTGAAATTTGTTTGAAAGTTTGGGAAGTTTCCTGTTTTACTTGACTGTGTTAACCCATGGCCACTGCAGAGCAAGTAGAAATCTGACGAAGTCAGCTGTGGCTGACTTACAGGACACAGAAAGGGCTGCAGCTTAGTAATACTTAATTAAAAGAAGATGTGGCAGCATTTTAACATGCACAATTATTTATATATCTTATTTTCCCTCTACGGGAAAGAATTTAATTTTCACAATCAGTATTTTCTGAACAGAAATGGTCTTAAGCCTGTTTTAGTATCCATGAAGCAGGGCTGAAACCTCTGTTTATCTGAACTGTGTAACAGGGCTGAAACCTCTGTTTATCTGAACTGTGTACCAGGTAGAGGCATCTTTTTAACCCACCTATTATTATACGATCACCATAAGCATCTTGGATACCTTACAACTTTTTAGCTTTTGTTTTGTAGAAGAAAAAACAAGGAAGAGTTTTGGGAGCTATGCAGAAGGCTTGGATGCAAGTGTGGTGGCCATAGCTGGGGCCCCTCTGAGGTCATCTTGGGGCCTTTTTGTATTCATAATCAATTCCTACTGTGCCTGAAGGAACTCTGTCAGCCAGTGCTGGGCAGCCAGTGGGTGAACAGGCCATGACTCCACTTCCTCTGGTGTTCCCTTGGGATGGTAGGGTGTTACCAGGATGCTCCACAGCAGCTGGCAGAGGGTGGGACAGATGTCTTTCACAAACCGCTGCCTACGTCTGTCTCTCGTTCACTCAGTGTCTCTGTCACCAGAAGCCTTTCGTCATTCCTGTTTTCGTCAACCCTCTGCAACCAATTTGTGGAGAATGATTAGGATAACGAGAGTTGGAGAGGTTATCTGCTTCGAAACAGTGATCTGTGATGCTCTCTAGCTCACAACCCATCTCCTCTATTTCCTGGAGAATGAAGAGAAGTGGATTTCTGCTGATACAAGAAGATCTGCCCAATGAGGTGATTTACATTTATAATTATCACATTTATAGAGTGAGTGGATTTTAAACACCAGTCAGTCTTCCAGGCAAGTATCTCAGTGAGCTCAGATACACAGACACACTGCAAGAAATATCATGAGCACATTTAAATGGGGGACTCAGTTGAGTCCTGTGCAGGTGATACCCCGCAGCTCTTTTCTACTGAATCTGGACTATCTGGTTTTAAAATGTCTCATAAAAAATACACTTCATTGTCTTCAGACTTTGTACTGTTGGTCTGCTGGCTCAAGGGAAAACAGTGTTCTGCCACTAACTGGGCACACCACTCTTTCTGTAGCTTTGTAGTCTTGCCCATATGTTATATAGCACTCATGTATTTAATATTAATATCAAGTATTTACAATATCTTGGTCCATAACTTATAGAAATGCATATGTTTACCACAAACATTAACTATGTTTCCCAACTCATGAAAACCAATCAGTGTCCCAGACACTGGCTAGTTCCTGCCCAGAGGACCTTGCTTCCTGAGGAGAAAAAAGGAGGGGGAATTCATCTAAATTGTGGATGCCGTTAGTGAAGGTCTCTATTTCTGGTTTAGTCATCTTAGATTCCCTTTGTAACCAGGGAAGACCATGAATACAGTCACAACAATTTGTGCTCGGTAGTGACCATCAGCCTTTGCACACTGCTTCAGGCTGGACTGATGGGCTGAGGCCAAGAGCATGGGGTTCAACAAGGCCAAGTGCCAGCTCTACAGGCTTGGGACAGAGTGGCTGGAAAGCTGCCTGTCAAAAAAGGACCTGGAGGTGCTGCTTGACAGAGGTGAATATGATCCAGCAGTGGGTGCCCAGGTGGCCAAGAAGGCCAATGGCATCATGACCTTTATCAGAAATAGCATGGCCAGCAGGACCAGGACAGTGATCGTCCCCCTCTACTCAGCACTGGTGAGGCCACACCTTGAGTACTGTGTCCAGTTTTGGGCCTCTCACTACAGGAAAGACACTGGTGGGCTGGAATGTGTCCAGAGAAGGGCACAGGAGCTGGTGAAGGCTCTGGAGCACAAGTCCTGTGAGGATTGGCTGAGGAAGATGGAGTTGTTTACCCTGGAGAAGAGGATGCTCAGGGGTGACCTTACCGCTCTCTATAACCACGTGAAATGAGGTTGTAGCCAGCTGTGGATCAGCCTCTTCCCCCAGGCAATTAACAATAGGATGAGAGGACATAGCACCAAGATGTGCCAGGGGAGGTTCAGGCTGTGGATCAGAAAGAATTTCTTCATGGAAAGGGTTATCAAGCACTGGAAGGGACTGCTCGGGGAGGTGGAGAAGTCATCATCCCTGCAGATGTTCAACGAATGACTGGACATGGCACTTGTGCTATACTCTAGTTGACAAGGTGGAGATTGGTCAAAGGTTGGACTGATGATCTTGGAGGTCTTTTCCAACCTTAATGCTTCTATTATTCTGATTCTGTGATTGGACTGGGTGGACCTACATTGTCTGGAGCGTGAGTCATGACAACTAGTTCACAAGTAGACACCCAAAATTGAGCAATGTGGTTCCCGTTTCTAATTCCTGTCTAGAACCTTAGTTATTATTGAGATCAGCATAATTAAAAATTATGTACTTGGATACTGTTCTATGTACATCTGAGGAGCTGGCCCTTTATTTTTAACTTCATGCACAGGGTAGCTCCACTTTGAGACTGACTCACACACGTACAGAAAGGTTATATGTCTGTGTAAAAGAGGGCACAGGGTAAAATTCTTACTACACAATGACTACCTACTGAAAACCAGTATGAATGGGTGAATGTTGCGATTTTTAGTTGTCCTATGTGCTACCGAATTTGGTTAAGATAGGAGGAAAATGGCTTTATTCTTTTAATTTCTCAAGCACTGTATACAACTGTGTCAAAATCATTAAACTTCATCACATAGTTAGGGAATCATAGAAGGGAATCAATTTTCATTCCATATTATCAGTACAGAAGTGCTTGGTGAGTGCCAATTTTCTTATTCCTACATACTCAAAAGGAGCTCCATTGGTTTTGATTAGAATTTTCAAATGAGGAAAATAATAAGGAAAGAAAGAAGAAACATAAAAGTGCAGCTGGTACTAATTTCAGAACCAGGGAAAATGTACATCTGAACTTCGGGGAGCAATTAGTTTTGAAACAAAACTTGTCTGACCTCCCTCTAAATATCTTGTGATCCTTACAGCAATGCTTTATTTACCTGCTGACCATATTGCAATACATATTTTATTTTTACCTGTGGCTGGTATGTTCTGTCCTGTCTCCCATCTTGGTTATGATCTACAGATGTCAAATGCTCCTTAGAGACTCAGTAATTTGTGATAATGCTTCAAATTGGACAACTTTGACTTCTTCATGAACCTTTCAATTTACCTTACAAATGCCAGAGTGTATGCTGTTCCCTAGTTTTGAGAGCATTAGAGTAGGTACAATCTATGTGTTCAGGGTATTTCTTTGGCATCTGATTATTGCTCTTTCTCATTTCTATCTCCGTTTTGTTCCTCCTGACCTTTGCAAATATCACACATGCACCAGAGAAAACAAGCACAGAAAGACTGCGAGGTAGTGGCGTCGTTGTGGATGCTCCTAAACAGATTCAGCAGCTTTCACCTCTCCTGGGTTTGCAGCAGCTTGATTTTAGTGGGAGCCTTGCTTTCAGATCCTGACTCTCCCGTCACTGGGAAGCTAACTATCTCCATATGTTCAGGCACTTCCTGAGATGGAGCTCGGCGGTGCTTGATCATGGGTGAGAGTCTGGCATCCAGCTCAAAGAAGCTCTTTGTTTAAAACCCATTTATTGGTAGAGAACACCAACCACCCTTTCCTCCTTATCAGTGGAGAGATTTAAATGCTCACAACATTTAACATGAGGTATTGCCTCCCCCTACCCTGCTTTGGCATTAAATGACTGTTAAAGGACCAAATGGAAAAGCAACAGCAAGTTGTTGGCCTCAGTAGCGTTAAAGCGAGATATGGTCCCCCACACAGGAAATGTCACATTTGATACAAAACAAGTTTCAGACTAATAGAGTTGCCAAATCATTTGAAGTGATGTGTGTTTCATGTATGTATCTACCAACTCTAAATCAGTGCCAGATAGATAAGGGAGGCATAATTCTGAATGCAGATGAGCTATAAACAGACACCAAGGGCGGAAGGAGCGTTACAGATGAGTTGCAGTGAGTTTGTCTGTCTGTTTCCCATGGAATTCGTTATTAAAGAAGAAATAAAAACTATGATCTTGCTTATTCCCCTTAGACAGAGCTAAGGAGTAGAGAGAGAGACATATCTTGATCCACCCTACTATAATGTCTGACACAGTATAGGCTAGCAATAATTTGTATTCCACCCACTAGATGAAGAAAAAAAGAAGGAAGTCTGACTCAGAGACATGTCACTGTGTCAACAAACTTCAGCAGTAATGTATCTCATGTATGTCATGTCTATGACTTGAGTCACAACCCAATCCAAAGACATTCAGTGTGCTATAAATACTCAAGGTGATTTTGAAGTGTTGGGTAAATTACAAAAATTTCTATAAGCCAGTAAACGTTAAAAATTCACAATCACAGTGTAATAGAAGAGAAAAATTGTTCAAATAATAAAAGCAAAATGGGGTAGTGCACTCCAATAATGAATACTGAGAATATTATTTAGCGTAAACACTTTCCTTGTTTTTTTCTTTCTGGTTAGCTATTCTCCCTTTCTGAGGTACAGCAAAGGTATTAAGGGACTCTCTGAGCAACTGGTTCCAGTGCTCCCTTACCCTCACAGTGAAGGTGTTATCCTTGGATTTCGGAAGAAGTACAGTCAAAGGAACTAAGAAAAGTTAGAAGTGCAATTATCCAGGAACTGAGTAACTGCACTAAAAAAAAATTAAAAAATCATCCCACATCTATAAAGAACTTGCTACAATGCAAGAAAACCATTTTGGTCAGGGGATTCACATTTCAATGATTACGCAATTCACACTTAAACAATTTGTACCAGTTTTCATGCCAGACCTGTGAAAACCCGAACAAACAAACATATATTTTCAAGCTCCCTCAAGAGTCTCAACCTAATATCCCAAGCAAGACTTTTTGTCAGATTTTGACATTTTGAATGGAGACAAGGTAGGGCATGATTTTTATCATTAAGGTACAAGGCAGGAAAGACAATCATGTCATGCAGCAACTGTGTGAACTGAAGTATGCAGAAGCTGATAACAAGACCTTTTCACCAAGCCAGCTGGCTGGTGCTAAATCTCACTGGCTCATATTCAGGCAATTGTAGTTGGAGTTGCTTCCCCACATCTTTAGTTTCCAAAATGTATATCTTAGTGCTGTTAACTCCATTCTTGCATATGGGAGGGTAAAATAGTTATCTTAGAGTCAACTGCTATAATTGTTCTTGATGGGAATCATAGGGCTCCTCTGAAGACCCAAATGTATGGTTACCTTGCAACATCTTTCCAAATTTTTGGGCATAAGGTGAACTGTCAGGATTTCCAAAGGCTGCTTAGGAATTTGCTCGAAGTCTCTCCAGAACTGAGGCAATAAGGCACTGCTCTGGACAACTGCAGGAGTTACAGCAGCAAAGGCCTGGCCTGATGATTTCAGAACAGAGAACACTTAACAGCAGAGCACAGGGAAAACAAGAGGAGCACAGCTCCAGTGTTCTTTCAGAGCTGTGCAGCAGCTGTTATCACAAATGAAGTGACATGCTCCAGTGTCCATCATACAGGAGACAGACAATCCATCAACCTTTAACTTGTGCTTACTCCATGTTGTGATAAAGATCCTTTCTGTCATGTCTGTGACCCCACTTTGCAGGTTTGCATCTTGTGATTGCTGAGACTTCAGCCAGTGGGATGATTCCAAACAAAGGACATTTCACTCGTGTTTCTGACATATTCCTAAGGCAAAATCACCTAAAACTATAGGTCTTATGGTATCAAAAGGATATGCTTTCAAAAAATGGCCACAGTTACCCTGTGGTTGACATGACAGGAGGGAACCAGGGTAATAGAGCAGTGTGGGGACTATAAAGACATTTGACTGATAAATGGATGCTGGGGGTGATATTAAGGGAAATGAATTATTTAGGATTAGGAAACTGGGAAAACACAAACAGATACTGTATCAAATTCAGCTTTCATAAAGTGGTTTTTGTGGTTATATGTAGTTACCCCATTTGTCTTTTTGACTAGAAGCTGCTTGAGCTCTAAACTTTCTAGTGATCTGTGCTTGTACAATGTTAGCCACTATGTCTACATTTAATCATGGGGTCCAGGAGTACTTTGGCTCTGGGGTCCAGCTGTGTGGTATGATGACACGTTATCTCTCCTCACAGCTTGTTTTTTGGTAGCTACGGCAACTTGGGCAGTAAGCTCTGATGACAGTAGAAGAACAGGGAGGCCCATCTGTGTAGAATGCACACCCAAGTGCATCTGGTACTCTTTTTGAGACTTAGTCCAAACTGGGACCTTTGGGCATAAACAGAAAATACAAATTGAAAACTGATGTGGTGCACTGTGCTGCACCCTGGCTATAACTATCCTGGCTGATTCATTAGTTATTTCTGAGTTTTTCCTGGAGTTTGTTCTTTGAGACTGAAGCTGTGAACCCCCACCAAGCTTCACTTTACACTCTTGAGCCTGCCCATTGCTATTAGCAGACCATCTTCCCTGGACAGTGCCAAACCCCAGGACAGCTGTTCATGGAATTGTGTTCAAAGCAGGACTGCAAGTGGATTTACTGAACTCAGCACCTTGTGCATGGATGAAAATGTAATTTGACTAGTCCCTTTACCTTTTACTTGAACTGCTCCTGTGCAAAAACTTTCCTCTTCTGCCCCAAAAAATGTCTCATTGAAGGTGTAAATTCCAAATGAAGAAAAGGTGCATTCTGAAAGCAAAGGTTTTAAGGAAGAATTTTTTAACATTTCCCTCTTCCTTTTTCTTGGAGAATCTAAACAACAAATCATTGTAAAACTTATTTCAAGGGAAAGAAAACCTCCCTCCCTCCCTCCCTCCCTCCCTCCTTCCTTTCTTGCTTTCTTCCTTTTCCTCCTCTGCCTTCTTACCCTTCTCCCTGAATTTGGGCTTTCTAGAGGGAATCTGGGAAGTTAAATCTTCCAAAAGGGAAAAAAAGAAGAAAGGCAGCCTGTCATAGTTCTCTGATAGCTGGAACGTCTTGGTTTCCATCTGTTTCCTGTACAAGGAAGCCCAAGGAGCAATGAACTCACCAGGAATAGTAATGCATGTGCTTTCTTTTTATCTTTAAACAGAAACAGCACAGTTAAGCCTGCAATTTGAGTCCAAGGTAACCAGTAATTTCTCATTAAAAATACAATTGGAAAATAGTTATAAAGTCCTTGTGAGCATGATTACATCTGTGTTAAATAGGCAGATTTTAAATCACATTGCTACTGAATGAAGATATGGGTGGGAGTTTTTTTGGAGTTCCCAGAAACTAAATGTCATAAGGCATGTCTGCTGGCTGGTTCACCCCTGCTTCCGATTCATGTGGCTGACATGAACTCACATGAATCAGAGTCTACATATGTTGCTGAGGATGACAAGGCATCTGAGATTACCAAAGCGACTAAGGAAGCTGTAAATTACTAAGAAATTTTTTTTCCCACTCTAAAGCAAATAATTAATTAAGTTGAGAACTGTTATGGCTGAGTACAGAAAGTTCACCTTGCTGAAAAAAATGTTCTTTTCATATAAGTAAAAAGATAATAGGAATAGCGAAACCTCCTGATTAGCATGATCTCTGACCAGCATTAGGAAAATCATGGTTTTGTTTTCTCTTTGTTCTGAGCCCTGGATAGAAAAATGAATGAAATGGGTACAATCTGTAAAGGCTCTTTTGCTCTGTACTTTTTATTCTATCCCGTCACCATGGAACCAGCATTCACATTTGTCAGTGCAGCGCTGAGCCCTAACATCAAAACATCTTTTATTTTTGACATCTGATAAGACTCTATAAGTTAAAAGAGAAACTTTCCTTTTCTGTCCATTTGCAATGTATATAGAGACAGCAATCACACTGGCATTGTTTGGCTGAACTATCTTTGGGGAATTAATCAGGTTATGGGCTGTTTTTATTCAGCCACATGAAACAAAAATAAACCACTATGATATGGACACCTTAGTTCTAACAGAAAAGGAGAGAGGTCAAGATGTTCACATGCAACAACTCATTTCAAGTAGTCAGAACTGAAATACCTTGTAAATGCCCAATTTGCAGAAAGCAGGTGCTCTACCCACTCCCAGTTTGTGCTGTTTCAGTGAGTTCCAGGAATCACTTCAAATTACATTTGAAAATCTCAGCAGAAGCACATTTCAGAGTCTGAAGGTATCCAGTGAAGAACAGCAGCAAGCATCCATGCTTAAATATGTTAAAAAGTTAACTTTGTCTGCCAACACATATAAAAGCAACTACATTGAAATTACCCACACTTTACTTCTCAAACGTGAGCCTGGTGTGGCAGACGGCAAGTACTAGATATTTCTGAAGATGCTGACATGGTGGAGGAAACTCAAGGTGGAAAGGGAAACCTTTTCCCTTTGCTCAAAGTGCAACAGACAGAGAGGGAATTATCCTTCTCAGGTCTCCTGGGGGTGATCACAACAACCATTTCATTTTGTGAAAGGCTTGCTTTTTTCCTCTCTCCAAGACAAGAACATTAAAATTACTCAGAATACAGCTACAAACACTTGTTAAACTTTGATATAAATGCCTTCTGATGTTTGTAATTAGTTGGCATTTATTTGAACAGTATGAACACTGTTTATTCAGTGCTATTTAATGTGTAGAATTAAGGCACTTCAGGCTTCAGAAAAGAGAAATTTATTTCTAATATAAGGGTTTAAAACCATTCTGCTGTCTCTCTGCTGACTTGTTTCAGCAGTGAATTTAACATGACCAGCTTATGAAATGCAGCAGCTGAACATCAAATCCAGTCCAGGCTTCTGTGTTCATCAGACTCCAGGGTTCACTTTGATGTCCTGTCATTAGAATGCTGGAGTTATAGCTCAAGAGCCATTACCTTCAGCTCACCTTTGTTCTGCAGGATAACTTGCATTCTCAGTTAAATCCCTTCCTGTACCAATCTTTATGATAATATATGCAGGACTGCGATGTCGTCTGGTTAAGTAGATGCACTGCCTTTTGGGATCACACATATCCTGTTACAAGGGTCACTTGTTCCTCAAATGTTTCTGTCTGAACAGAGAGCTTCACAGCTCCTATGTATACAAAATATTGGACAGCTTTTCCCTGCCCCAAAATTGCTACATGGGAAATTTCTATGAACAAAGAGCTGGAAGACATGGGTTGTTTAAGGCCATGTGCAAGTTAGATTGGACACTTTGCATGCTTTTGTCTTAGCTCCTGAGACTGCTTAACCTGCTTAGAGAGTTCGCATTGCTTAGTTTTTTCCCAGAAGTAAAATACGTCCACTGAATGTTGGTGTTGTCTTTCATTTTCAATGAATACCAAAAGCAGTTGGCAAAGAGATTCCTCAACTGGCAGGAGGATGCCAGCAACAAGAGTGGAAAGACGAGGCTGGGAATAGGAAGACCCCTAGCACAGACATGCTAAGAACAGCACCCCAGTAGGCAGACAAAGCAACCCTGTGTTTCAGCCCCATGACTGAAGAATTTCACCACAATAATCTGTGTGTTCACAAACACCCTCACAATCTCATCAGTCTGTTTGCAAGCTGGAATTTTCAGGTAGTTTTCTGCAGGAGGGGGCATTGAAAGTACAAATCATGCGTGGTATTTCCTCTTAAGCACAGGGGAGGAAATAATCACAGAGGTGAAGGCAGCCAACATTTTTGTAGGAATGACTAGAGGCAGTACAATTCAAAATAAATAGTGAAGCTACCATAGGCAAGATTGTTGCATATATAAAGGGCAAATTTTAAGAGAAACAAGAAAAAGAGAACAAACTAGAAGTACATTTGGAGGTATACAATCAAGACAACCAAAATGCAGGTTTTTAATATGAAACACATTTTCTGTTGGGAAACGAGTCTATTCCTCAAAAATACCAAGCATGCTGCTCAAAAGGAGGGAAAAGAATATGAAACTGGTGGATAGAAGTAATTAGAGATTCTAGGACGACAACAAATCATGTCATCAGGACTGCAAACAGGTTAAGGATTATCAAAGTCAGAAAGGTGTAAAAGGAAGAATTAGTCAGGATGGTATGTGAGACTTTGTATTTTTAGGTATTGAAAAAATATTCTGATATAAAATGTGCTCCATTTTCAGGATTTACCTTTGACAAGACACCTTTATATGAATGTTTGAATTTTTAAAATGTGTATGAAGACATGAAATTATCATATCCTATATGCCATGTGCTGAGAACTACAATGAACCTGCAAATGGCTGGCCACAATATGCAGGTAAAGAAAGTAATTTTTAAAGTGATTTGCTTAACCACATTTCCTTCAGCACACTGATTTAAGCGCTGGGTCCTGTACTTTGGCCACAACAACCCCCTGCAGCACTACAGACTGGGCACAGAGTGGCTGGAGAGCAGCCAGGCAAGAAGGGACCTGGGAGTTTGGATTGACAAGAAGCTGAACATGAGCCAGCAGTGTGCCCAGGTGGCCAAGAAGGCCAATG
>JAYRBT010000082.1:140070987-140085661 GCA_036023395.1 Myiotriccus ornatus | reverse complement strand
TCCAGAGAAGAGCAACGAGGCTGGTGAAGGGACTCGAGCACAAGTCCTGTGAGGAGAGGCTGAGGGAGCTGGGGTTGCTTAGTCTGGAGAAGAGGACACTCAGGGGAGACCTCATCACTCTCTACACCTGAGAAGAGGTTGTAGCCAGGTGGGGGTTGGTCTCTTCTCCCAAGCAACCAGCAGTAGGAGAAGAGGGCATGGTCTTAAGCTGTGCCAGGGGAAGTTTAGGTTGGATACTAGGAAGACATTTTTTACAGAGAGAGTAATCAAGCATTGGAATGGGCTGCCCAGAGAAGTGGTGGATTCACAGCCCTGGAGGTTTTTAAGATGAGGCTGGATGTAGCACTGAGTGCCATGGTCTAGTAACCATGGCAGTGTTGGATCAAGGGTTGGACAATGATCTCGGAGGTCTTTTCCAACCCAGTTGATTCTATGATTCTGTGACTAATCTCTGTAACATATAGAGCCACAGAAATAACAAGCCTTTGTAAAGCTAGATGAAAGAATTTAAAGCAGCTACAAAATCCAGTCTGGATTCCAGACTTTATTTTTTGCTTTTCCTGAAATCTGGAATGTTGCCTCAGAAAGCAAATAATTAATAGACATAAGCAAATTATGGGAGCAAATTATGCTAATAACTTGAATTCCAAGAAAATTCTCTTCTTGCGGTAGTAAAAAAATTTGTAATTAGCAAGTGTAATACAATTACATTCTTATGTAATATCCATAATCACAGCACCTGAAATTGTTCTTCAATAAGTTAAGTCAGTACAGGTTAATAGGGTGTCTATTTAGGTTTATCTTTAAGACAATGAATCTTAAAGAAAACATTCAGAAGTGCAAATTTCACCTGTCTGAAGAAAGGAGAGTTGCTGCTGAACAGTGATTTTGAAGTCATAAAAATGCAATATTCAGAATCTCTGCATCCATTAGCTTGACAGATGCTCTTAAAAACATTCCCCTGTTTCTAGGATTGCTATAATTACACTGTCACTGCTGCACATCCCTGACAAACATTCAGAAACTCTTATGACTTTCTGAGTGCCCTTATGTTTTCTGAATCCAACACTCATATGTTTATTGCTTGTTCAATTTTAGCCAATATGTGTAATTCTCACTGCAGACCAGCCTGGGCGTAGCTTGAGATGCAGACTTGCTTTGGCACCCATTACACGTCTGTTTGTGCTCCTGTGACTCTCTCTCCTGGCGAAAATCCAAAGAGATCCTGAGAGTTACACCCTGGGCAAGATGGTAGGTCATGCTCTTGGGTCGTAATGAAGACACTTCTTAAACTGAAAATTGTTGGGTGAAAGGTGTCTGGGCAGTATTGCACCTGTGTCTGACGGAGATGGCATGCACCAAGTCGTGCACTCAGAGGTTTCTCACCTATTGCACTTTTTGCAACTACACAGAAGTTCCAAGATGGACTAGATGGTGGCTTTGTGCAGTGTCCTGTGCAGGGAGAGCACCAGATCTTCCAGCTGTTATGCAGGCAGGATGTCTGATAGATTTTGCATTTGCCCACGAAAGAAAGCAAACACCTCTTTGTGGCAGGGCACCTAAAGCCTTTATCCAGACAAGCTGCAGGTTGGAAAGAGAAGAAAAAGCCTTTAAGCCTTTTTGCTTTAGGAGCTTTATTGAGCTAGCACAATCTGAACTAATTATAGTCCTAAAAGGTAGTTATGTCATAACAATGTCTGATATGCTGTGTCAGGGTGTGCATGTGTGCACACACCCCTATGTATGAGAGAGAAAGACACAACCACCATAACAATCATAACCTAAGAAGTCGTGGCATTGGCCCAAAAAGAACTTCTTTGACAATGAATCCATTTTTTTAAAATATTGTGGGTTATCTTCTAGATTCCTTTGGGAAAGTATAGAAAATTCCTGCACAGACCTGAGGGAAAATCATCTTACTGATCTGTTAGCACCTCTGCTGTTAATATAAATATTGGCAAAAGCTATATAAATACTGGTGGATTCTGGAAGGGCTGTGAGCAATTTAACAGCAAGAAGCTCCTTTTTAAATACAGGAAAATTAAATGCTTAATGTGTCCCAGGATGTGCTCTGTGTATGAGAGTGATTACATACAAATGCCATATAATGAGCAACCTGAGAAGATGTAAGTTGCACTACTTCCAAATTAATTATTCCTCAATTAAAGCCACAGTAGCGTACTTGCTCTGGTTGGGATTAAAGTTCCTTTTCTGACATTATTCACCTGCTGCTATGAAAACAAACACATTTAACTTGAGAATCAATAAGTCTGTTTTTCCTAAAGCTATTTCTTGTTTTCTTGGGCAAATTAGGTCCAGATCCTCCATTTAGTTCTCTTGTGGCAGCTCTCTGAGCTCAACAGAGTGGAGTGTGGGCCAATTCATGACAGACCAGCAGCCAGGAGGATGATACACCTCATATTTTCCCAGATTTTTACCAAGTCTACTAAAGCTTGCCAAAAGTATGTAGGGTCTATCCTGAGCCTCCCCACCCCTGTTATCCCTCTGTCTGTAGTTATAATTTACACTGCATTGAGGTTTCTCATCTTAATTTGGACCTGACTGTGCTTTTTTAAGCAGTTGCTTAATAAATGGAAGCTGTTCACACTGTGAACTTAAGGAGGCGAACGCGCCCAGCTGTATGGGGTTCCCAAAGGTGGGGGTTCAGGGTGATATGCAATAGCCCCCTCCAGAAATGTTGGGTACAGGTAAGCCCTCATTCTCAGTAGATCCTGTGGCTGGCTTATGGGGCACTGGGAGCCCTGACCCCACCAACTCCCTTCTGAAGGAGCAGTCTCACGGCAGCTACCAAGACTGGTTAGATTGGGCTTTTTTTATTTTTGGTGGAAGACTGCACACACTGGCAAAGCAGGAGTTTCCAGCTATCAAGTCCAGTGCATTGTCCTTCATGGAGGTGGGTTGGGCCCTGGGTTGGTCATTGTGGAGGAGAGAAGTGTTTGCAGGAATGACACGTCTAGTGTGAGTGAGCTGAAATCACCTGGGGGTGTACCTGGTTACTGCATGAGGCAGTGTGAAAATCAGAATCAAGAGGTCTAACCCCAGTAGCCAATTTCACAGACACATGAACTAAAAAGAGGGGGTGAGTGTGTGCTGACTGCCACACTCTTCACTTTGTTTCTCTCAAAATCTTCCCCTTGAATCACTCCTGATTCTTCAGTGGACATTTGCACTGTGTGTGGTTGACTTAATGGTCCCTTGGGCTGTGTTTTACCATGGGTGGGACTGTATGGGAAAGGAAGGGGCAAAGCCTGTGTTATTTTCCTCTTTGGTTCCTCTTCTGCTAAAATATTACAGGACCTTACCTTACTGTTCCTGTTATGCTTTTTATTTTGTAAAAAAGCCTAGAGTCTTTGGGCATGTCGTGCCAAAAAATATCCCTACTAGTCTCCTTGCATTTCCTCTCCCACACTCCTCCAGGGTCAAAACCCTTCATTTAACTGGGGCTACCCATCCTCCTCATTGCCCAACAAAGTAAAGGGTGGAGGAAAGAATTATTGTTTAACAACTTTGAACAAGAAAAATAAATCACAGCTACTAAAAAAAAATAGGCAATTTGAGCAATATTTTGACTGAAAAGAATAATCTGAAAACACAGATATTGTATGACCAACAGGCTTGGAAATACAGAGAAGGTAAATGTCAGTACAGTTTCTGCAACCGTGTCGACTGCAAGAGAGTTTTGTAAAACTTTTTATTAATGTAGCTGTGACAAGGTTGCTTTCCTGGGCCTACAGAGAGTCTAAAAGGCTAGTTTGGGATTAATTTAGCTTATTTAGATATCCAATTTAACACAGAACATCACCTAAAATTATGGGACTTAAACTAACATGGTGTAATACCAACCTAGTTAAACTAAAGGATTAGTGGAGGATGAGCTTGTTGTGTGTGGAAATTATATCTAGCTGAAATCCAATTTACTGGTTTTATCTTGAATGAATTACTTTAATATAATGACTTCTTATCTCAAGGATGAAGAAGTATTTCTTTGCTTCATGATGGGAGCTGATAGCTATTACAGGAAAGGAAATACAGAAGGAGGGAGAGATGGGTGGGAAGAAGGAGAGAAGAGGGGATGGAGGAGATCAGAAAGAAAGTGCAAAAACCTGAAAAGGGAGTACGTCTTACTCAGCAACACTGACTGTAAGAAGGCATTAAGCAGATAAACAACAATTTACTACTTAAAAGTCATATTCTACCCTTGAAGTATGTGCAGACCTCCCCATGAGGTCAGTGGGTGTGCCAGTCTGGGTTGTCAAAAAATATGTTTTCTGAAATTTATATCCTGGCCTTATGGGAGTAGCTGGATGTGGAATTTGGCGCTGGCTGTGGAACAATTTTGATATTACTGTACAGAGCAACTGATGATGGGGGATGCATGTCTGAGGTGTGATTGTGCAAGGATATGCTTTTCCACCCTCAGTTCACAGGAAAGTTGATCAAACTGCTTAGTGTGGGTAGGTCATCTATTAATTTGCGGCCATGGGCTGTTTCTGTGATGTCCTGCGTACTTATTCTCACACTTTCCTGAAGGTGATAGTTTCTCCTGGAAGTAAAAAGGGTGTTACCTGCTTTATCAGGTGCAATGACTTGAGTGTGCCAAGAGACTGATGGAGGCTCTTTCTGATGATGCAGAGAGTTCACAGGAGAGAAGTGAATGGATCCATGGTAGAATGACTGCCCTCCTCTATGTTGCTGCTCTATTTACATGGACTTCTGTAGGACCAAAATTCAGTTCTGTCAATTCAATGCAAAACTGTCCAACAGTTTGAGGCAGCGTTACTTTAATTAGTAAAAAAATAAAATAATTCTAGTAACTAAATACCAAACAAGAGCTAATGTTTAGGGTTACTATGTGGTTCTCAGCACTTGTTTTGATCCTATTGGCAGCAACGTGTTCCAAATGGTATAACTTGTACATGAGAGGAAAATCAAGGAGGCAGCCACCCACTGAGCATCATCGTTAGGGGTAAGGTAGTATTTCCAGGTTTGGGGCTGGCAAAAGCTAGAATTGTCAGAAACCAAATGGAACTGGAGGAGTCTGATTTTTCTGGGAGTAGAATCCAGGCTAACACAAACCACTTTCAGAAAGGTTTAGAGGAGGTGTATTTAATAGCAATATAAAGTTCCTGAAAACCTAGCTAGTCCAAGATTCTCTCTGAGAATGACCAAGACCAGTTATATCTGACAAGTTATCAGCAATTCCCTGTAAATCAGTTGAAGTATCATCTAAAATCTACAGAATCTCCTTCTAATCCTGAAGAGATTAGATAAAATCTTGAGGCACAGGGTTTCTGTTCTTTCCAAAATATTTCTTGCATTGACTTCCAACATCTCCATACTCATGTCTTCTTCTGAATACCTTTCCAAATCTAATCTTGTTTTAAAATACTCCCTAGTCTTAGTTTTCCTGATGCTGTGTCAAGACGTGTATCACTACAGGTGCCAAAATGCAAAGAAATCTTTTCTTGCTTCCATTTTGGACTTGCTGTCTTTGAATTTCATTGACTCTCTCCTGCTTCTTCTGCTACAAGCCAGAAGAATCAACAAAACAAAGAAAAAAGCCCTCTGACCTGCCCCACCTCGGGTAAAAGAGCTGTAGGGGAAAACAGTCACCATCTTCTAATCCATTATAGCAAACAAGTATGAGAATGGTCACTAATTGATGGGCTGTGCTGGGAGAAAGTTACCTGCTAGGTAATAACACAAAGACAATTTGGCATGCAGGCAACAACTGCAAGTCGAGCCTTTACAGATCTAAGCACTCCACAACTCCTTTTTCTTGCAAGCTTCAAGCTTCTCTTCACAAAAGATGATAGCTGTCCTCATCTGGCATTTACATTAAATATGTTTTAGATTTTGGCTGTGCCAGAATTTTTTCACTCCCTTCATTCTGAATTTACGTCCCAGTGGGACATTTAAACTGGAAGTGACAGTGTGTCTGTCTGTGCCCCAGCCCTGTCAATCCAGTTGCTGACAAGCAGAAAAAGTGAATTAGAGAGTCATGCTGCTTCAGTTCAGCTTCTCTCTCAAAAAGAGATATCAGTGTGAAGTAGCCATGAAAGGACTTTTTGTGTGTAGCTTTATGCTGTCATAGCAGGGGTTGCTGTAATGAACTGAGGAAATGTGAGATGAAGTGGGAATACAGGCATAGATGAAAAAACTGACAAAATGTCAGGAATCCTTTTTTTTAAATCTAAATGTAGAACTGAAACCAGAGCTGAAATGTATTAAATAACTGTCAAGTGGAGACTTACTGGGAGCTGTCTTCTGCTCTGTGTAGAAGATGCCTTTCGAAATACTAAGTAGCATCATTTTCATCTGATGTTTCACACAGTAGTATACAGTAATGAAAAGTTGGGATTAGATGCACAGCCTGGGTAGAATGACATCCTGCTACAGGCTTTAGTGAACAATGCCAATTGACATCCATTGGGAACCTGCCCCCTGCACCAAAGAGCTGTGGAGGTGTAGAAATGTTCAATAACTCCTCTGTTGTGGCTTTATGCTGGAAGCTCATGCTCCCTGTGAAGGGGTAATCTTGATCAAAGTTGTCAAGAGCTTGGCATAGAGGGAGATCTTCTTTGACATTTCAGGTGCAATCACAGAAGAAAGCAAGAACTATGTACAAAAGGAACCGACTGAGTCATGGATAATATTTGGATACCAGGCCAGTTAGATGCTTTCTCAGTGACCTCATGGATTGTCATCATCAACTGGTCTGCTTTATCCTTCCCACTCCCTCTCACCCCCCACCAACAGCGAGGGCTCCCCACCATGAGCTTCTACAGACAAAATGTAAGAGTGGAGACCGGAGTCTGAAGCTCTGCTGTGCCTGGGTCACAGGTTTTGGTGTGCTGTGCTCAAAGATAATTACACCTGTGTCATGATGGTGACCACAGGAGGAACTGACATGTGGAAAGAGAAAGATATGAGGAAACCTTGATAACATGCTGATACTTACAGAAATCTGGAGAAAAAGTAGAGAAGACCATAGTAATCAAGGACAGAGTTTTAACTTTCTGCTTCACCTTTCCTGATGAATGGCTGACATGAAGGTGGGTTTCTTATCCTGGTCATTCACCCAGACTGTGAGGGCACTGCAGCTCAAGGCAGGTGCCTGTGAAGTTGTCCATCTGACTTCACAGTGCATGAAAGCATTTCATAAATAGTTTATTTGTGCCTCCAAACAAATTTTAATGGCACTTTCTTATACCCTCCCTACCCACTGAGAGTGAAAGAGCTTCTCTGTTCAGCGAGGGAACACCACTGGTACTTGGTATTTCTGAGCTTTGTTTGACCAATAAAAGCACAGATCAGCACTGGTCATAGTCTAAAAACTGTGCCAAACCTTACCAACAGTGTTGTTCTGCGCTGACCTGAGGAGGGAATGTTGCAAAAACCTCTCTCTTTCATTTTGACAAGTCATCTCTCATATGCCCAAACTCATTAAGCTAATTGACTGTACTTGATGAAAGAGATATTAAACCTTTCTGCTGCACCAACTAATCCCCCTAATAAAGGTGAACCAGGCTTCAACTTTGGCTCTTTTTAAGACTGTGATATCAAATGGCAATGCTCTGTCTCATCACAAGAAGTTCAGCTGTTCTGATGGTGGAATCTCACTGCAGGGATCACATCTGAATGCGGCACTTGTAACCCAGACACGTGGCATCATTCACCCTGAGGCATTTGCTTCAGGACTCCTGTCCTTGTTTCTGGACCACTCTAAAGCTGTGGGATGATTTCTTCTGAAACAAATCACGGGCAGACTACTGACTGCTAACTGTGCTTGCATAAAGGCACTGGTTCCAGCCACCATCCCCATGGACCGAGAGCGCGAAGGGTGCTGAAAAGCTCCAAGCTGGCTCTGGGACACATCCTATCTTCTGGGCATTGCACAATTTTGCTATCTTTTATTTATTTTTGTTTCATTTTGTTTTGTCTTAAATACAAAAACTAAGAAAAGATGTGGGAGGTTGAAGACAGAGGCTGAAACAACCTTGCAAGCACTATGATTTCACCTTTTCTGGTAGGTTTTAGACTACATTAGGTCTTTGCCTATCATTTTATCTCAGACCCACTACTGGAACAGATTTGCTATAAACAAAATACTGTTTTTAAATGATGTTTGCTTTAAGTAAGTCTGAGTGTGATTATTGTGACTTGAGAAAATAAGAGACTGTTTGTTTTGTTTTAACCAAATTCATAACATATGTTTGTAATAAATGGACTTGGGCAGTTGTCCTGATAATAAATGGGCCAAAATTTGAAATCGCTGCAGCCTTCGTGAAATTTCATCACTGCAAAATCCAGAAAAAAAAAAATCATGTGTGAAAGATAACAACTGAGCAGAGTAAGGGAGCTCGGGGGCAGGATTTATGGCTTCACAGTATGCTGGGGGACAGGGAGCAGTGGAAATGTGAGCTCAGAGGGAAGAAAGATTTTCTGAGGCCCCCAGCAAGACTGCACCCTGTTGCCATTTGCAGGGCTGCAAACCGAGCTCAGCCGTCAGCCACCTGTATTTCTCCTCAGGAGCAACAGTTCCTGCTCAGACCACCTACTTTGAGAACCAAAGCCAGTTAAGGCAGAATTTAACTGCTCGGATTCAAGACAGTGATGCAAACTGCCTGTTACCCAGGGAGTCCAAGCTGAAGGACTTCTTTAGCTCGCTATGACTCCAGCTTTGTCTGAAAACTTCACAGAGTATCTCTGAGTGCAGTGTCTTGTTGATGGTCTGAGCTGGTGGCCTGAATTTCACTGGGGGAGTTTCATGTCTCAGCTCCCACCACCGCCTCCTCTGATGACAGAAGGTCAAGGATGGGCACCAGCAGAACACATACCAGGTAGTGACCTCTGACTACAGAAACTGGTCATTTACAATGGATTTCATAAAACCAAAGACAAGTTTCTTTATTATAGTTGCTTTAGAGTGCAAGTGCTCTGCTTCTGCCTCCCTTGACTTGAATGCGGAGAAAATGTCACCCTGTGCTCTTCACAGTCACAGGGTACACAGGGTCTCTAACTCACTGGGTCTCCCCAGACTCACCTCCTCTGCTCTGCAGCCATCATAGCTCAGACAGGGCAGTTGTCTCCATTTCTTTAGTGAGATTTCCCTAATAAACTAGACTAAACCTTGGACTTAATCCCAGCACAGTAAGCAATGACTGAAGTACTGAACAAAGCCTTGAGGGAAAACCTCACAAGAACATTTTTGAATCAAAGCGTCTAAAAGCATCCAAAATTATAAAACAATAAAGTCCACAACATAAGCACCCTACCCTCCAGCTTATCTTTTTTGAACTTGGGCTTGCAAACAGCACCCTTGAACTTACTGCTTTGTTTCTTCCCTCCTAAGAAAGGGTTTTTAGTTCTTTAATTCTCTTCTGATCTCTTTATTTTAAGGAATTGTATGGACAAAACAACTCTACTGTTTCAGCCTGTGGTCAGGAAACATGCAGATGTTCTGAAATGATTCTCTGACTCCATGTCAAGAAGTTTCTCATCTTGATCCATTATATTACTTCCCAGACTGTTTTTTCCAACAGCTGTCCACTAAGCAAGCTGAAAACACCCACACGGAGAGTAATTCTGATCCTTTCTGTCAGGTCAGCTCCAGTTGCTAGTGTTGTTACACACAACCAGCCAGGTAGAGGCTTGAGGATGAGGAGCAGGGGACCAGGGTTAGGCGAGGAGTGAGCTAATGTGGTCATTTACATTCCCACTTGCACACATAACAGCTCTATGAATACCTCGTTTATCCCATGCAAGGTTGTCACTGCTTGGTTGATGGGCAAGGCCCTGCTAAATCCCTCCATATCTGCCAGACCCATCAAAAGGAGAAAGAGAAGTCTCTCAGGAAACATACCTCTTGGGTTGCACACATGTTGTTTGCCAGGGGTTGAAACTGCACATGAGGGGATGAATTTATCCTTGTCTGACCACTGTGTTGCTCCCACTTTTGTATGGCACAGACACTGTTTCTGTTGCATGGCAAGGATGTTCCAAGCCTTTAATTTACATTCCTATTGACTACTGTGCAAAGAAATGATGTAACTGTTCTTAGAGGTAAATATTACCCTTTAGGTAGACCTTTTCTACTTCAGTCATAAGTGTCATTACTGATATTACTCCCCACCTTCATAATTTTGCTTAGAAATGGCACTTTTTTTACTATATTTTAACTCTCTTCTACCTATCAGTCTCTTATGGAAAAGTTTTGGTGCAACTACAGACAACTATTATGTTGCAGTGAGAAAAGCTGTGCTTTTCCCTATATCATAACCCAGACGGGCTCAAGGTATACTTCTAACACCTATGTGCTACATGATGCCAAATTGGGACACTGTTAATGGGAGGATATCTTCAACAGAACACAGAAGAAGTTTTTAGTAAAGGCAGTATCTACACACAACAGACACTGCAAAGAGAGCAGCAAAAAGGTCTCGTATGCTGTTGCCTCTACTGAATAGCGGTTTTCCAGGGAAGGACTGGATGCTACAATGTCATTTGGTGCTTAGCCAGTAACAGTACTTTGCTGTGTGTTGTTCTTAAGATAAACTATAAGGAAGGCAACATAGAATGTGTGGCGGGTGTGTGAAGAATATATCCTTCATTATTCCCACACAAGCACACTGTACCCAGGTACTGTATTTTAAGGCAATCTTGTTTGATGACTTCCAGTTACACTTCCATTTACATTTCCAGTTGAAATGACTTTTGAAATGTGATTGTAACTAAATCCTTTAAAGGCTCATGGAAAAGCTGTGCCCCTTCTGCAATATCTGTGGGCTCTAAAACTGTGCAATATACTGAGAGATTATGGAGCCTTCGTTTGATTATACAAGTAATTAAATTTGAAATTTTATTAAACTTGTTAATAAAGGCATAAAGCATAGAGCTTCATACTTAGCTTTGATTTTTTGTGAGTTTTCCCAAAATCCACAATATCCTGGTACATGCATACACTGTGTTTAACCACATAAATGCAAAGTAGTGCTGTCCTACAAGACAAAGCTCTGAAGCTCACTTCTGGAGATTATTATGATCTGTTTCAAAGATGAAGAGGAGTATCTAGGACAGACACACTCCTCAAAGATAGTCCAGAGGGCTCTCCCAATCCTTTGACTCCTGGAGAAGCCAGAGAGGGATCCTGGATCCAGGAAACAACCCCCCATTACTTCTTCTTGCCTTATTCCTTCAGACTTGAGGTTGTAATTTCCAGAGGGTACTCAGTGAATCATAGGCTCAGGTCCTTATTTTAACCTTTTTTTAGATGTTTATAATATGACGAAAGATAGAATTCAAGTTAAGATCTTCTCCTGTGAGCTTCCACATTTCAAATACTGAGTTCCTTTCTCCTTTTTAAGAAAACAAAAAAAGGCAAAGGCTCTCAATTAATACAGCAACTGGACTATTCATGTGATACCAGCAGTAAGAAAAAAATGCTCCAAAGGAAAAGATCAGTGATGCTAAACGCCATACAACTTTTCTTTATAATGAAACCCTTCATATGACTGGCTTTATGGAGGTTAATTTGCAAAGGATTGCTGTGATGGCACATTTTAGGAAAGACCCGCAGAAGATTTTATTCTCCTTTCTAATATGAACTATAATATGCTCACACTTGTGTTGTTAAAAGCACAGATCATAAAACACAAGCGCTACAAGGTGGCCTCCCTGACTCTGCTGTTACATTGCTTACTCAGGTCATTTTTAAACATTTACATTTGTTCATCAGACATTAACATACCTTTTGCTATGCCATACACCGTGAAGAAAATTGTGTTCCTAGGGTAAGGCAATGAAGTAAACCTTCATAAAACTACTCAGCCTCACAGCTGTAACTTAAAGCAATTTTGACCTTTCACAGGAGGAGAGAAAACAGAGAGGAAGAAGGGTATGTGTATATTCATTATAGTCCTTAAAGTTTACAGAAACATAGGTTCCCAAGAGCCATCTCAATAATGGTTTTACTCAAATATTTATATTGCTATAACTTTATATGTTTAATGATTTTGCCCATTAAGGTTTTTGTGGTTTAGAAAGGAAAATCCAAATATTCTTGATGATGATTTGTGAGTTAAAATCTCTTGTAGCAATACAGTGTATTAAATCCTCTCCAAGTAACTGCCTTTTTCACACATCTGGAAAGACTCCATTTTTTTATCTGCTAGAGCCTTACAAGGGCAGCTTATTACATAAATAAACAGAAGAATATACACAGACACAGAATGACTGAATTGAGTATAATCTTACAAAAACAAGCCCTGTCTCAATAGTCCTTTGTTTGTTGCCTTTTGGCACTATTATCGACTCTCCTGTGTGTACTGTATAATCATTACTGCCCCCACTTTCTCCCTGATGAGAGAAGTGTCCAGGTGGTCAGCAACAAGGCCAAGGCATGCCTAGCACTGCAGCCTTCTGGAGTTGAGTGTATTCTGGGAATTGATCTCTGATTCTCACTTGCTTTCCAAGTGGGTAAGAGCACCACCACTGTTCAAGATGTCACAGACGTTGTGTTAAACGAATCTAACCTGCTGATGCACAGGTTATTTCTTCTGAGTGACTCTACAAAGAAGATAAGGGACCTGAATCATAGAATCATTTAGGTTGGAAAGGACCTCTGAGGTCACTGAGTTCAACCATGCCCACGACCATCCCAAAAAGTACTTTCTGCTGTGACACTAATTCTGTCAGATGAAAGGGGAAAGTTCATGAGCTACCATAAGGGAGGAACTACTCTCAGAAACCAGAGGAAATTCACTCTTAGGTGAATTAAAACATTTTCTAGTCTCTTGCAAACCCATCCATGGATGTCTTGCCACTGAGAGAAATGCTGGCACTTTGTTCTGATCCAGTAGGCAACTTGCAGGGTGATTACCTCCTGCTGAGTCCTTTGATGGGAAGGGAATCATGCTGCTGCAGCACTTCAAGCCCACTTTGGTGTCTATTTCGTACACTCATTGGTGAAACACAACCCTCCTGGGCCAGGACAGCATTACAAAATCTGGTACCTTCTGGCAGTGAAAAGATCGGAGCACTCTGCAAGTATGGGGTGAACTCCCATGTGTAGAAGGCACATGGCATTATAACTATGTTATAATATAACTAACTAAAACAGACTTACTTTAGTTTTGTTGTATTTTTGTAATTTCAACAATTATAGTCAGCTGAGCAAAACAGAAAATAGAAGAAAGCTATTAAACTTTTTTGCTTACACCTATCTATCTTAATTTGGTCCTAGAAGAAACAAAAAGGCACACAAAAAACCTGACTGGTCTAATTAGATGACATTTACTGAAAACACATTTCTGTTTCTATCAATTAAGAAAAATTATTTTTTTTTGAGTCATGATTTCTGTGATACAGCTCTATCTATTCACCCTGTTGCAACAAATACCAGCTGTAGAGATAACGACTTATCTCCTGCATTTTTTGAAACTTGGGGAAGGGAACAAATTACTTGCCAGGAATGCCTTTGCACCGAGTTCACCATTCTGGAACATTTCAGTGATGCTGCCACTTAAAGTGAACATAAGGAAGGAAGCTTGTGCCTGAAGTTCAGTCTTGTCTACAAGTATTCGTGTATTGGCTGAAGGAATTAAGTTCCAATATGTAATTGAAGTTCAGCCCAACCCATGGAAACCCAAAACTCAAAGTAAGGTTCCAGCTTGGCATCATCTTATGTTTGGGCTCCGTGCTCCCCCAGGCACCGCAGTTTGGAAATGGGAGCCCTCCGGCAGCAACTGCTCACAGCTTAAGGCTCCACATCTTCGGTGATGCAGTTCTTGCTCTGCTTCTACCCTGGGGCTGCAAAGGAGGGAGGCTGTGGTAGGATGCTGTCTCTGGAACATCACACATCTCTCTGTCTGCACAGCTCCAAGGCTTCTCTGGTACTCTGGGACTCAGCAGCACAGAGCAGCCAGCACAGAGTAGGGACACTTGCCATGTGTAGCACAGTGAGGGAAAGCACAAAAGTCATGCTGCTTCACAATCAGCCAGAATGCAGGAAGCAGGTGGGAGAGTCACAAAACCAGACAGTACTGGGACACTGACTCAAGACTGTGAAGGCACAGGAGCTAGGGCTGTGCAACTGCAAATGCCATCTTTCATAGTCAGCTACTAACCCATGCCCATCTGGAAACAAACCCATCAACCTCAGGGACAGAAAGAGGGGCAGAGTGCCTGGCAGGACTCATGAACACCAGCTGGGGAACACGGGGGCATGGGACACCCAGAAAAGTAACACATTGTTTTGCTTGTCATTAGAAAGTTAAGCCAGTTCCAAAACATCAGACACCCATATATATTGAACTCATCTTTCCATATTTATAGAGCTGAGTCCTGAAAAGGACTCATTTAGGGGAGAAGACAGTGAACTATTTTGCTAGGATCCTTCAGATGCCATGGCTTAAATGCATGCATCATGTTAACCCAGCTCTGCTTCCCGAGTCGTGTGCTGCAAACAGTCCCTCCACACAAGACCCAGATCAACCTTGTCAGTACAATTTGTCACACATCTCATTTTACGTTTGGTGTTCTACTACAGTGTTATGTCCTCCACATATTGCTGTAGGCCGCCGAGACCCGGGTTCAATTCCTGGTCAGGGCCACTCCCCAGGCAGATGGAGCCCGTTAGCCCTATAAGGCAATC
>JAYRBT010000082.1:140043944-140070124 GCA_036023395.1 Myiotriccus ornatus | reverse complement strand
CTAAAAAATCCAATGCGCAGGCTGGAAGGTGTAAAGACCTTCCCCGGTTCTTCGTTCGCGAAGACTGGCCATTATTGCTGTAGACTGTGAGTCTGGAGTAAAGCATGAATGGGAGTGGGGATGGAAGATAGGAATGGGAGGATAGAAAAGAAGAAAATTGCAGACATTAGTTACTAACAGATTTCCTCTGGAGGCTTGACATTTCAAGCAGAAATAATTCAGTGCCATGACAGCAACGACAGTATAGCAGAGACATACTCCAGCTAACTTTAAAGGTACCTTTAGCACCCTTAAAACCATGGAAACTGAGGCTGGTCACAAAATCTGGAAAAGACCAAAAGAATCACTGAGTCCAACCATAAACCTAACACCACCAAGTCCATTCATCTTTTAGCAGCATACTTATGATAATCTTTCTCCCCTAACATTCAGTTTGACTGAGTGAAATAAGCTGTCAGTAAGTAAGTAAGAGCACAGATTTTCCCAGGAGAAATAGAGGGGCTTTTATTAAATCGTGTGTTTGGCACTTAAAAAAAAACCCTCAGCCTAAGCTTTGCTTATGACAAACCGTCCGTAGCTTTATGTCAGCAAAACACTCAAGAAAAAAAAGTCATGCTAGATAACTCTGCCTAATGGTCTCTCCTGATTTTGTTACCCAAACAAAAACCAAAACAAATCCCTCCCTCCCTCCTCCTCCCCTTCCCTCCTACGTTAAAAGAGAAGCAGCAGCCTGCTCAGGCTATAAAAATTCCCAGTCTTTTCACAGCCCCAGTCCTCAGGGGCCAGTCAAGCAGCCAGCTCCTCACTAACCTCCCTCCAAAGAAACACCCCCACCCCTTGCAAGTGAGTCATTTTCATAGGGCTCCTTTGGGTGTTCCAGACTGCTTTTGCCCAGAAATTCTCCTCCCCTACCCTGGGATTTCCACCTGTGAGGAGGTGGCCTGCGGGAGACTGGGGCAGCTTTTGGTTACCTCCCTGCCTGCCAAATGCAGGGTGGAGTCTCTCACACTCCAACATCGCATGACGCCAAAAGCTTTTTTTTTTTTTTAACTAAAAATAAAAAAAGTTTAAAAATCCCTGTGTTTACATTTCAGGAGCTTTTAATTGCCCTTCACAGGCTTTACAAGTTGTATCGAACTGCTGAAGTTTTCTCACTCACTGGGGCTGATTAGAAAATCATGTTACTTGTTTGGATTTTTTAATTGGAAAACATCTTTCTTTTAAAATCAAAGTGGCATTTGTGAAATCATCACAGTTATGTTTGAAACTCCTTTTGAAAGTGGACCAGGTCTGACACAGCTGAAGCCTCTGTCCCATTTCAGCATTTTTTATGATGAGTCTCGTGAGTATTCCATTCAAAATAACCTTGAGTTTATGAGATTTCTTTGTTTAATATGTTATATGCTTCTACCAAAACATCCCAAACCAAAATGAAACACTTAGTTCAATCCAACAATATTTATATCCGATTTCTTTTAAGCAGAGTTTCAAAACTTGGTGGTTTTGTTCTGAATTGACAAAAATTCTATTACAGGACAAAAAACGCGTATTATGATCATATGCCTGTGTGAGGAGAGTGCTTGGGCAATGCTCATTTTTTAAAGCTCCACTTGTGGAAAACCACCTGTGATTGTCTGTGGCTGCAACCATCTGAGCAACACAGGGATTTGTATCACACAACCTGCAGTATTTGCTTTGCATCCCTTCCCCACCAATGCTGATCTCCAGGATTTAGTGCTTTGCAACTCTCAGCATTACATCACTGAATTTTCAGGCCCTGACTGTATATCCACTAGTCCAAGATAGATGTTCATGGCCTGCGCAAGGAGGCTGGAGCTGACAAGTATCAACAAAGGAGAAGAGTGCTGACCAAAAGTGGTGCCTTGAGGAAATTAGAAACAACAGAGGACAAGGGTGATTCTTAGGTCCCTCTCCACTCTGTAGTAGCCTTGGATAGCTCCTTTCCTCACTAGATGAGGTCACCTTTCTTGGAGGATTCATGCCTTGAACTCTGCTAAGAAAGGGGTTAACTATATGCCATCTTTCAGAAAGTAAAATGTGAGGAGCAATGTTACATTTTTGCAGTTTTGTCTTCTGTCCTTATTGCTCTGATTTCATCCAGGTCAAGATACAGCCGGGCACGACCCAACACTGTGTACTTGCAGCCCATAAAGCCAACCATGTCCTGGGCTGCGTCACCAACAGTGTGGGCAGCAGGTCAAGGGAGAGGATTCTGCCCCTCTACCCTGCTCATGGAACCCCACCCGGAGTGCTGTGTCCAGCTCTGTGATCCTCAGCACAGGAAGGTTGAGTTGTTCAGTTCAACAAGGACCAGCTGGAGAGAGGCCAGAGGAGAAGCACAAAGATGATCAGAAGGCTGTGGTGGCTTTCCTATGTGGAAAGGATGAGAGAACTGGGTTGTTCAGCCTGGAGAAGAGAAAGAGACCCTATTGCAGCCTTTCAGTACCTCACAGGAGCTATAAGAGAGCTGGAGAGAAACTTCTAAGAATATGTAGTGATAGAACAAGGGGTAATGGCTTTAAACTGAATGAGGGTAGTTTTAGGCTGGATATTAGGAAGAAATTCTTGACTGTGAGGGTGGTGAGACATGGGAAGGGGTTGCCCAGAAAAGCTCTGGATGCCAGACACCTGTAAGTGGTTGAGATCAGAATGGATGGAGCCCTGAGCAAACTGGTCTAGTGGAAGGTGCCCCTGACCACGGCAAGAAGGTAAGAACTAGGAGATCTCTAAAGGGCCTTTCCAACCCAAACCATTCTATGATTCTAATACAGACCTGTTCTCCTGCTGCTGGCAGAAAATTCAGTAGAAAATCTGTGAAGTGCTCTGTGTGTGATCACATCCTGAGACCAATCTGGAATCATGGAGCTGGGGAGTGCTTGATCTGTGCAGGTGCTGAGGCAACAATGGGGAAGTCACAAACATCAGTAAATTTTCATTCAGAACAGCTCTCTGACACACAAGTGGGTGTCTCCCCATTGACCTTACCAAGCCCTGCTTTCACAGAGTCACAGAATCAATTAGGTTAGAAAAGACCTTTGAGATCATCGAGTCCAGCCTATGACCTAACATCATCACCACTTCACAGAGAGCACAGAAAAAGGATGGGAAGTTAATTCTAAACTTTTTTAAATTTTTTTTTTTTTTAGACCATGCTTAGGATTAAAATCTAAACTGTTTTCATGCAAAGATATATTGGGGATTTTTGAATGGCCACAGAAATCAATTTTATAGAAGTTTTACCACTGCTGGAGAAATTATATCTCTGAATGCACAGCAGAACTAAATCATCAATTTTGCTTTACAAAGCTGCTTTTTATTGTGTAAGGACAGCAGGAAAACCCTCAAAGAGCTCCCCAAGCAGGCAGTGTCCTGAGAGAGAGTTGTTGTGACTCATCTCCGTGGCAACTGGGGCTGATGACGTGAGTGGACACTCTGGATTATTCTTGTTTAGCAACAAGCGTACAATTCATAAATACATGTTTGGTGACTAGAGTGTTACAAAGACAATGATCAATTGTCTACAAATCCTTATCCATCAAACTAGCCAGTAAAACTGTGGGTGGCAGAGATTATTGGAAACCAACATGGTTAATAGCAGGAGCTGCTGATCTGCTGGTTTAATTTTCCTTTTACTATGAAGATAAACAGAAGGAAGTTAGATTATCCCTGAAGGATTTTTTTTTTCCTGAAAGAATTAAGAGGTTATTTTAATTGTTATTTATTTTTTAGGATGCAGCCTACATTGACAAGTGTTAAAATCTTTGCCTATGCAATGACTCCATCCTGGGCTGTGACAGAGGTGTGTTGTGGGAGCCCAGAGCTGCAGACTGTCCACAACCATCTGTCAGCAGAAAGCAACAACTGTTTGGTTTGAAGTATCGGGATATTTTTCACATCTACGTGAACTGTACCTACATAGTTGCAGCCCTAGTGTGTGCTCAGGGAAAAACAGATTTTTCACAAGCAACTCTAGTAATTGAATTTCTTCACTGAGTACAGAAAATGTATCTTGTGATAATGATGTCTTTTTTATAGATCTTTTCTAGGCAAACATGAAGTAATGCCCCTGCTACATAGTAATTAAAACCTTATTTTCTTCTTTTCTCCCTGAAAAAAAGATTAGTTCCTGTTTTAAAAGGACCCACACCTCTATCTTGTGCATCCCACTTGTATTTCTGTAGTATCTATTTATCTGTAGCACTCTCCCACATGCCCAAGGTCACTAGAGTATCACTGTTCTCCAGAGTACCCTTGCCAAGCCATGTGCACATCTCCACCTGGGTGGCAGATCAGACTCCTTGGAGCACATCTGCTCTGTAATTGAGTCATAGCAGACACTAATGCTCTGATGGGGAAGATGTCCTTTCCCTCAAGTAGCTGTCACTGTCTAGTTCATACCTATGACAAAACTGGAAGTCTGTGAGATGAGCCTGATATGTCTAGGATGAAATATCTAAGCTGCCTTTGCCTGTAGAGGCAGGAAGCACAGTTAGATGAACAACCACTATGACATTTTCTTTGTTGCAGTGACCTGGAAGCCTTTATCTACTAGTAAAAGTATTTTTCAAACTGTTTTTTCCATGTCCCCTCTTTGTAATCAGGCAGACTTTTTTCCTTTCCCTTCAAGGGGGAAGCCTCCTATGGCAACGAGTATGGTGGTTTCCATGTTATAACACAAAATTGTTCAATCTGTTTGTGAGTCAACAACTCAGAATGGGGAAATCAACTATCTTTGCTGAACTGTAGATCAGTTAGGAAATGCATCTTCACCATTATCAAAACAGACATGACAGGGAGAGAGTGAGCAAGAGGCAGCCTATGACAGCACAAGACAGCCTTCATTAAGAAGTATCACTAGATAGGGGTGTGCTTGTTCCTTAAAACTGAAAATAAGCAACATTCTTGTGACTTTAAAGTACCAGTTTTCTTTTAAAATTTAGAAGAGGCCTGGTAACAATTACCATATTTTAATGGTTATCAACAAATAGAATATATAAATCACAGCAAGATTTTACAAAATTATTGGTGGTTCTGAAAACATACATTTTTGGTGCATGATTTGCATCACTTTTCCAGTGCCTGATTTTCAGAGGTCCAAAACTTCAGGAAATGAGATGCAATTAATAACTTGGAACAAAGACAAGGAGGCGTTTAAATGAATAAATTTAAAATTTTTGGCATTATATGGGCTATTTGTGTCTGCTTATCCAATTAACTTTCCTTTGTGTGGACAGCTACCAAATTGCTTGTGCTCATGTCACTGTCCTCTTGCCAATCCAGAGAGTTCCGAGTAACAGCTGAAACTCTCCACAACAAAAAAAAAAAAAAAAGAAAAGAAGAAAAAAAAAGACTGCTGTTAAATTTATGAGATTTTTTTTTCCCCAAAAAATTAAAATTTTATATTGATCTAGAAGACCTACTGAGGTACCTTCCAATTCAAACTATTCTCTAACTGTCTCATCCTAATCATGTGGGAGTTTTATCCTTTCCTTTCCTTTTTCTACTATTTACCCATTCCCAGTAGGCATAGGAAAGAATTCTTCCAGCTTTTTCCTGAGCATGCTGGTGTAGGGGTGAGCTTATCAGGGTCCCACAGATACCAGCTGGCTCTCAAAGCTCGTATGAATCCGAACAACTTTTTGCATGTTGAAGCAGTTTTCAGCTCTTATGCAGATAAACATTTTGGCATCAGTTGGCCATTCCTACCGATGTCATCCTCACCTACTGCTGGCGCTAATTTTATGCCTGACTGTCTGGGCTGAGAGCCAAGATCCACTGACCTGAGCCTTGGACAAGACATGATCAGACAGGAATCCCTCCCCAGGAAATTACACACTAAATGTAAGACCAGAGGCAATAAATAGATACAAATAACCAGAAAGAAAGTGTGAGACAACCTTGATTAAAGAGATAGGAAGACTATCCATGATCTTATCGGTCTAGCAACTCAAATAGTGTGAAAGAGATTGATGAGTTTGACTGCAGGAGTTTACAGGAGTTCTTCCTAAGACTAGAAGGAAGCTTGGGGAAAAAGCACTGAAAGTTTTGCTTGAAATTTCACAAACAAAAGGAGGGTTGTTCAGAGTTGGAAATGGATCTTCCTATAGTGAGCAACAGGTGATAAAAAAACCAATTTAAGATAATGAAGGTCCATGAAAGCACAGATATCAGCACAGTGGATGAGTTAGAGAAGTTCTTATTACTCATGCACACTTCAGCTCCCAGTTAATTTCTACAGCTTCTCATTTATTTCATTAAAATCTGACACCTGCCTTTCACATTCCACCCATCTTTCCACGCTCATCTTCTGTCACCAGGTTCACTCACTGGTGCCTTCAGTGTCCTTCATCTCTTTAACTTATGTTTTCTTCCCTCGAGCATCTGGTGTCAGGGACTGCTCTTCCTTTCCCTTGCTACTGCTCAATTCTGTTTCCCCTGTGCACTCTGTAAGATCATCACAAGCTGTTTCTGTATGTCTAAAAGTCAGACTGTATAAACAAAACTGCTGTCCTTCCACAGTGCTCAGGTACATTTGTCCATTGGTGGAATGGACTGACCTCTTTGTAAGTGTGTGATATAATATGGGCATTTCCAACTTCAATTAATAGATAACAATTATTATTATCAGAAAATCTAAGCAAAAGTTTCGTGTTTTCTAAGCTCATGAGAAACAATCTCAAACATTTTTTTTCCTTTTTTCTTTATAAGGAACTCCCCTATTTTTGGCTGAAGCAGGAAGATATTGAGATGATCACTTTGAGGATCAGAGGACTGCAGTCCGAGAGGCAAGATGTGTAGGCTGAGGTCATAACTTGTGTTAAACCAGTAAGTGTAGCTGCAAAATAGCAGACAAGCTTTCATTGCTCTCAGGTCTGAAATGAGAACAGTGATTTTCTGAACTTAATAACAGGTTAATAATAACTGCTCTGGACTTCACTAAACCATTTGAGAAAAAAGGGTGACAAGAACTTGCGGGCCAGAGATGGGAAAGGGATTTTCAAGAAAAGTGAACAAGAATTTTAAACAGTATGAGACAGGGACAAATATGCAGTCATTAATGAGACCAGTGGTGTTATCTAATTACAAAGAAAACTCCTCCAAATTATGTCATCGTGCATTTTAATTTTCTCCTGTTCTCAAAGCACTACATCAGAAGAAAACTGGAAAGAAAGACTTGTGGCAAGTGAAGGTAACCAAAACAAATCTTCGCTATTTAAAGGAAGTGAGGGAAACTAATATCCCTCTGTCTGCTAGAGCTCTCCCATATCCCAGATTTGCCAGGTGCATTTAATTCCTGACAACAAACACAAGTGTATCTCAGACAGAGGAAGGCTAGGAGAGGAAAGATTGTGGAATATCAGATTCGGCTTAGTTTATTTATTTTTGCAAGGCTGTGGTTTTTTGTTGTGGTTTTTTTTTGGTTGTTGTTGTTGTTTTCAGACAAGACTTTTACATAGTGTCTTTAAAGATCTGTTATGGACGTCCAGAAAGCATCTGTATCCTGCACCTAAGGAATCCAAATTCTTTGTGATTCTTTGTGAGCACAGCTCTGGATTTATTACTGTATCCGCTTTGGAAAACCAGTCCGGGTGGATAGCTGACCCCTGCCATTTTATGGTTCACTGGCTCTTTGACAGCTGCTTCTGGGTGGCTATAGGTTATGACACAAATATTTCTTCAGTAACCATTTACCTGCTCCCTTATGCATTTCCCTTCCTTAATGTATCCCTGGCTTCACATGAAGAACTGGGAACCCAGTCTGTGTGAGTTTTTAAAATCATGGGGGAAAGGGAAGTGACTGACTAACAAAAGATGCCAAACAACTTCTGTCTAATTCAGTTCTTTTTGTAAGGGTCACATACAAGGAGTTTGTTCCAGGAACTTCTTTCAAAGACAAGAAAGACCCAGCGTGCTCATATTGCCTATCTCATCTTTTTCCCTAGATTTTTTAATGCAAATACAATGCTGAGTGGAAAAAAGGAATGTTAGAATCTTTAATTATTAGGCTTTTTGGCACAAACTGAAAAGGAATTGGTCATGCTCAGTGACTTTGCTCTGTTTAATCAGGCTCAGATGAAATGTTTGCTGATAGATTTCTGCAGAAACATTGAGACATATTTCTGACCATTTCTGAAGAATTTATTTTCTCTAAAAAAAGCATTTAGTGCTTCAAAAATAAGGAAGCCAACAAGGTTCATTTATTACTTCATTCAGGATAAATATTTCCTGTAAAACACTAATCTAGGAATTCTTAAAAATATATTGTATATAATTTATGTGTTATTTGTCTTAGATGTTCTCCCTCTTTACTATGGTAGGAGCTGTTTTGGCACATCAGAAAAAAGGGATCTTGACCTGAATTGCTGATAGGTGGTAATTGCTTGTTGTAAAAGCTGTGCAGTAGTCCTAAACATGGCATTTGATTTAGCATTTTTCACCAAGTGAATTCACTTAATGTTACATTATGGAAAAGAAACTGAGCATTATCTGCTCGAAAAGTCCTCTCCTTCAAGATGGTTGACCAGATTTGTAGTGGTTCACCAATGATTTCAGCTGGAATTTGTGCAGGTTTAACATCTCTAGGAAGATGCATTTGCAGTAAAGAGGTTAGTTTTAAAACCACTGATAATTTGCCATTTCCATACTCTTTACTTGCTCCCTAACTACTGCTTTCTGCTGTTGTGTTTGCAAGAAAATTAATTTATATTGTCACCAACTTTTTTTTCCCATTTCTTTCAGAAATTGCAATTCCTTAACCAAGACAAGGAAAAGAGATACATCTGGTTTCCCACATCTGGGTCAGTGTACGGAGTCACTACCAATGTGGCCACTGGCCTCCTTACTGTTTAATCTGCTGGGAGAGCTTTTTCTTAGTAAAAATGTGTTCAAAACTGGTCCATATGCGGGAAAAGTCACACTTGGGTGAATCATCTTTTTTCATTACAAAAACGTTCAACTGAAGAAATCCTGATCAGAACTGAAACTTAAACCATAATGTCATATTGGAAAAACGTTATTGGCAGGTTGGCTCTTATCCCTTTGTCTCACTCTCTCAGATTGATCAAAAACATGCAGCTAAGACCAGAAAAGCCCTTCCAGTGAAAAAGCTGTCAGTGTCGAGATTGTTTTCACATTATATATCATAGTTCTTAAACAAATAGCGTTAAACTCTTTTTTTTTTTTTTTTTAAATTATGTTTTAACTAGAACAATTTTTTTCTCTAAGGAGTAAAAAGATACATTTTCACTTTGCCAAGACAAAAAATCAGGAAAGATGCCATATTGATTCTTGTTCTTGTAGCAATGGAATTGCATAATATCAAACACACACACAGTTGTGCCAGCATGCTCTCATTTAGGATACAAGCTTTTTGGGCTTTCATCCAATCAGAAATCCAGAGACAAAATGAAAATATATGTCTTGGACACCTTATGATTAATTACAAAGAGGCCTAGAAATGCTAACTTAATAAACAGCCTTTGTAAGGAATGCATGTTATTAAAATATACTTGTCAATACCCCGTTCTAATAATGAATGAATGAATATCACTCCTGTGATATATGAGGTGATGGCAAAAGGGAATGATAAGAAGGATGTCATAGGTAAAGGATTAAATTAAGCTGTTTGAGGAGGGCTAAACCACATAGAGAGTCTCTCTAGATGCCCTGGCTGTGAAGGAGGACAGCTGCCATCATTCATACCTGTACTTTGCCTGGCTCTTCTCCTGTGCAGGCATAAGCCCTTACACATGTCCAGGATCCCTTCCAAAGGCCATCCTAATTTTTCCAGCATCTAAGTGTGGCCTTTGCTTTGTACAAAGCTCGCATACATGCTTTGAGATTTAATTTCACTTGTAAATTATATGTGGCACTAGGTTAGGGGAGTTGATAAACTTTGACTGGATTTTTTTTCTGACCAATTTATGAGTCTTTGGTGTACGTGATTTAATTTCAGGTGGATAAGTAAAGCAGTTCTGCCCATTATCATCATGTTGGTTTTGGAAAAATAAGAAATTATCTGAAAAAAACACATAATGATATGAGTTCTGGCAGAGTCTTACATAATATCAAAGCCATTAAAACTATTTATTCCCTCATCAATGAATATACAAAAGCCTTAGTTACAGTGCATTGTACACATCCAGTTATTTTAATGGGAGCAACATTTTCTTCATGTTCAAGACTGGCTCTGGTTTTCCTCAAGCTCCTTTTTTCATGTCACAAATATCAGACAGACTAGGTCAGGATTAAACTTGTTGGCATGTAGAAATTACTGAACCATATCCCAAAATATTTATTGGGAAATGTTTCCAGTAAGCTAGAAATAAGAAATATAGCAAGTATAACAGAGGGTGATTATTTTCCATATTTAAAGAATAAGAGAGTCAGATTTTCTGTATTATTTTTCAAAACTAAAAGTCTTTTACTAAAAAATAAAAACACTAAAAACACTGCAACTCATGTTTGAGATTTGGAACTTTTTATTTAACAAGAAGCATCAGTTAACCTTCTTTCCATTGTGTCCTTTAAAAAAAAAATTATTACTCGTTTTCATTGCGTTGCCATTAATTAGTTCATATGCCACTGAAATGGAAGTTTTATCCTTTAAATCACAATATAAAGTCTGGTGCTCATTAGAAACTATTTGTGTCCCATTCATAACAATTGAGTTCTAGCCTGATTCGCCTCAACTCCAGTTCCTGAAATGGTATTTTGCTCATTAGTTTCCCACAATACAGGAAAACTGATTCCACTTTTTTTCTCCATGATGATGCCATCTCAAGCCACTCATATGGCTGGATCCTTGTTTTCCACCACCTGCCCCTTTTACTCTGTCCCTCGAAGCCCTCAACTTCTAAGTACTGGTCCCACTGCCTGTGTGCCCACGCTGGGCTTTGAATTAATGAAATGATCTGGGCAAAAATTGTTTGTTTTTTAAAAAAATTAAGTCTGAATAATTTGACTGAAATGGTTTCCCCTACATGTCATGTTCCAACAGAAGGGGACAAGAGGGTGGAGGAGGTGGATGGAGCTGGGATTCAGTGCCTGGGGATAGGGAGCTAGCACTTGGCTTTGCCAGTGAGTGGACAATGCGACCACACCTTCGGCCAGCACCACTGGTCACCAGATCTAGAGGGAAAACACTTCAGTCTTGTTTCGCTAACAAAGCAAATTATGCAATCTGAAGTACACTGGCTCCTTAAAATGCAAATCACAGAACTTTTAGCTGCAAGAAACTCTTGCAGTATTCAAATATCACTGTTATGTCTCTGGCTGGCCCAATAAAATAATTTTGTCATGAGAAGATAAAAGACCCAAAGGGTCCAAAGTAACAAGAAAGGATCTGCCGGTCTTTTGCACTGCATGTAGCACATTCTTCTCTGTGAACATGAGTAGGTGTTATCATTACATCCAACTGAAGTGATTCAAAGGTACAGCAAATAATCTAAGGTCTTAATGGGGTTTGGAGCCACTGTTAAATAACCAGCATCAAAACTCACAGCTATCACTCCCTAAGAAAAACTGCTAATATCATAGCAATGAAAACAGAAACTCCGTTTCTTCCCTTGTTACTGCAAAGCCAGAGGGGTCTTTTTCTTTTCTAAAGAAAAACCAAACCAAAATGAAACAGAAATACCATGAATAAGAAAAAATGCTGTGGACACATGAAGGAGAGAGAGAAGGGTCAATGAATAGTTAAACAGGGGAGTGGTTTGAGTACATCTGACTGGACATTCACAGGGCAGTATGACAGTGCTAGTACAGCTAATGATCCACTTGGTTTATTGACTCAGTTATCAACATGAAGGGATCCACATCAAGGCACATAACAGACTATAGTTTTTCAGTTCTTACAATTGTTCAGTCTAATGCACATCCTTCTGTGAAGAAATAATTTTTTTTTTTCAAAAAATATTTTTTCCCCCTCACTTTCTTTTGGTATGATTACAGTGACAACCTAACCATACAGTTCATCACCACCACTACAGGAGAGTGTTACGATGCACTGCCTTGAAATATAGCAGTTGTAGGACTGGGAAAACATTTTCCTTTAGACAAAGGCATAAATGGTTTACACTGTTATACACTAATAGATGGTTTAAAGGTGTATTTGATTTTTTTGTGGCTTTGTTTTATATGCACCACATATGCACAAACCCTGGGTGTCATAAGCTTAATGTGTGCGTACATGTGTGTATGTTTCAATAAAGCAGATTTGTCTAACATAGCAAATACAAAAAAAATGCATGCACAAATGAAAAGTTGAACAAGTTGTCCCTCTCCTTCAGCAATATTTGTTAGACCCTGAATACTACCATCTGTTCTGGAGGGAGAAAATAACTTGCCTTAGAAGAGAATCACCTGCTAACCCACTATTCATTAGAGGCTGATTTATGCACAAAAGCCTGAGGGTTTCTAACCTTTCTGAAACTCTTGGGTATGTTTGTTTTACAAACTGTTTTGGTGAAGAAAAGAAAATCAATTTTATTCATATGGTTTACCCTAATAGTGTGCCTGTTTGCTGAAATTATGTTGTTATTAAGCTGGTCTGGACAAATTGTATATAGTTTCTTGTATTTTACACTACTGCAAAGGTAGCTGGTGTGCTTGGATCAAGCCCCGTCAGGATGGTCAGTGACTCCATCTCTACAAGCAAATAAAGCAGTACCAAGCAATGCTCTGGAAACAGGAACTCAGTAGTCTCCACTGGTAGGCTATTAGGATGGTCCATGGCATTCTGTTGGTTGGGTTCAACTCCCACACAATTCCCAGGCAGTGTTTGGAGATTAATGTGGGCCAAGAACATTTCCTTCTGGTGGAGGCAGTATGGACCTCTTGTTTCTGAGTGTGCCTGGTGACACTAGAGCCACCAATTGGTTCTGGACAGCTATAATGTACCACTGCAAATACTGTCATATTATGTTCTCTGATTCTCTGTATTTGTATGTGTCTTCATCTGTTGTTTCTCAGGTTATAGACTGAAAACTTTTTGCCACAAGGACTTTGTTCTCTTTGATCATGCAGCACTCTGGGATTCTGGTCCACGACTGTGTCCCCTTCTGCAGTCCAAATAGTTGATAATTCTAAAACTAATTCAGAATAATGCTTCAGACAAGGGTAAAGAACAGTACAGAACAGAGCTATCAGAAGGTAGGGAAGAGACCAAACAGCTATGTTTTCCACTGTGGAAACCATTTATTTGCTTACCTTTTTTATCCGTGGACGTTTCTGCTGTTCACAGAACAAGCAACCAAAGGAAAGCAAGAACATATTTTTCAGCTGTTGTAGTGTTGAAATTATGTGCAGTTGCTGTCATGTAAGATGCTTGATGCAGTCATGAAGAAGTCCCTCCTTATACTGTTAGGAGGCTGGAATGAAGGGCTGACTGCCATGAGCTTTTCTATCATTATTTTTCTTTTTCCTCCTAACATTTCTGAACACAAACACTTGTAATCACTCCTAGAAGGAAACCCTGTATTCATGCAAAGCAACAAGGGATTCCAGCAGCAAGACAGATACATCTGGACAATTTGGTAACCTCCCAAGCTTTGATTTAACTATTACATTGTTGACCATATTTCTTTCCAGTCCATGTGGAAATCTTCAGTCTGGAGCTATGAAGGGCTGGTGTTGATATTTTTTTATGCATTCAGGGCACTCCCAAACATTGCAGATGTTCTGATGCACCAACTGGAGTTCTGACGTTAATGAAAACGCATAAATACTACAAACAATCTGATTTTAAAGCTTACAGCTAGGACCAATTAATTTGGGAAGTGTTTTTTTTAACTAAAAGCAAATATGTTACACCCCAGAAGTAATTTGGCATGAGAAAGTGTCTTGAAGCATACTACAGTGTGTTTGAGAAAAGACACTAGCGCTTGAAAGTGTACTGGGGAAAAACTCAACCATTTTGCCCCAGGGATAAAAGGCACTGGCCAGGTCAACACATGACAAAAGCTCATTATGTCACACATTATGTCAGTGAGGGGCCCTCTGCTTCAAACATCCAATCTATTATCTTCAATAGATAGGAAGGCAAAACTTTTCCAGGGGATTTGGGTTGATGAAACAAATACAGTGTTGGGATTTTAATTCAGCTGAAACACTAATCCTAATTAATTAATTATGTTAATTCAATGGTTTTCCACAGTATGTAAATCAAACAACTGTGTCTTTGGCAACAAAGCAACGCTGAAATCTAGCTTAGGGATTTTTCCTGTTCTCCTTTAACACCAGCCTTAGCTGGATACTTTCCAGAACAGTGACTTTGAGAACAGTTGGTCAAAAACTAAGGGAAAAAAACTCAGAAGAGAAATTTCAGGCTGTATTTTTAGCCCCTTTGTATTTGAACACTTTCATTGACTTCAGTGGTATTTGCCTATCTCTACCAGCTGAGAATCTGGTTCACAGTATTGAAGTATCTAAGACTAGGCTTCCCAGCATTGCCACATTACATGGGAACATGACAACTTTTATGACAGAGACTGCTCCAGGCTTTCACTTTGGTTTTGGGTCCTGGATCGGATAAATTTTCCCTGCTGTTCATGGACTTCTAGAGCTAAGAGTCTGAGCTTTCCTGGAAGTTATCCTAACCTCAAACACAAGTTACAGATCTGAAGCAGGGATTATTAGGTGACATAGTATGCAGTAAATCCAATTATAATAGTAATTCCATTTATAAAAGAGACATCAGCTCTTAGAGTCTTTTGATTGTGTTCTGAAGTTTTAATGAATGTTTCTATCCATCAAACATAAAAGGCATAAAAATTGCTTTAAAAGGCATGTGCTTCCTACATCAGATCAAATTTGTATACTCCACTGCTCTGGGATACTTCAACAAAATTACCCCATGAAAGATAGGTAAGTGTGTCCCATAAAGATGGCAGAGATTTTTGGCCTCCATATTCAATGACAGAAAAGATACTGAAGAAGAACCACAGCATGGGAAATGACCCAGTATGTTCATGAGACTTCATGGCAAGGCATTTGAGGGACTATTATTATCCCAAATCAGTCACATATAAAGTGACTTATTCAATCTTGGTTCAAGATTTTAGACTGTTACATAACTTTTCAGTAAGTTGCACAATTTTGAATGAGTCTCGATTTCCTGAGAGGCTGAGAAATAACTTAATTGCTGAAACTGGATATTCATCAGTTCATAACTTTTTTTTCAGTGGACAATTTTTGTGGGTGTAGTTTCAAAAAATATATTAAAATATGTTAAAAAAAATTTGTGGACCAAAAAATATCTATCCTGATCTACTTCCCCATAACCTCCTGTTATACCTGTTAACCTCCAGTCTCCCATTAACATTAGGAAACTGGAGATGTGAATGCCTATCTTGGTAAAATACTCTGGTTTCTGGTTCCTTTTTCATTTTCCACAACACCATGAGTTATAGACGGAGTGTCAAGTACAGCAGATTTTCTTGGTTACATCTGATGATATCTCAGATAGGCTTCCTCTTGTAGTGAGTGGGAAATAAGTATCTGAGGTGCTGAATGTTCCTTATTGTCACTAGTTAAGGGCTATTGAAAAGAAAGTTGGTTTTGCTTCCGTCTGTTGTTGACTGCACTTGCTGATTACATTGGCCTGCTGTCTTTGTCAGCCCAGTGACTATGGTGCTGAGGAAGTGAAGTTCATTTACTTTATAACAAGCATAATAACATTCTCAAAGAGTATATTTTTAAAGAAAACAGGTCATTGTGAGATCAGATTCAAACAAGCGGGCTGCTAGAGCAAGCCTTCTTGGTCATACTGCATATGCCAGCGTCTAAACTGGAAAACACATGAGCCCACAGCAATGGTAGGACAAACATCTGCCTTGCTCTGGACTTCAGGCAAAAAAAAAAAAAAAAGTAACACAGGAAGGTTTATTTTGAGTTTTCATCCACTTACTGGAAAATACAGTAAAACAAGTTGAATTACAGATGATACACTTTGGCTGAAGTTTTCACATCTGCCTGGGAGATTTGGTTATTAAGCTCCTAAGCTTTAACAGGGACAATGGTCCAACATCTTTGAACAACTTTGGAAATCTCAGTCAGAGCATGTAAGGTAAACACATAAAACTCACAGACACTAAAATACCTTTTCTGTATTTCTATGGTTTTTCTACCATATCTTATGAGTCTCATATGCTGACTAAGAGATCATCCTTTCCCCCCTTTTTCCTCTCTGCTGTGCTCTGTAAGATTGACATAGCTACTCGGCTCAGCTGAGCAATTTTTCTCTCATTGCATGGAGATCAGGGCAATATCCAACCTTGTTTCACACCAGCAGAAGCTTACACAGTTTGAATTATCTCTGGAAGTCTGCTGAGTATTTCTTGGAGCTAGAGCTCAAGTGTCTACTTGGCTGGTAAAGTTAGCAGAAAAAAAGATGTGTCTGTGTTTAGCTGAGCTGCAGGAATTGGTAGTATGGACCTCCTAAATGCAGAGTACCTTTGGGTACCTTAGTCACGTGCTATTTTAGTGTGAGCATTTTAGTTGTATCAGAAAGGTTGTAAAATCAGGCACATGGTCTGTGAGACACTGCTATTCATTCAAATGTTCTGCCTAACGATGTGTCTGTTTTTAAGGAGCTGCTGTGGAGGTCCACACAGCCCCATGTGGATTTGGGCAACCCACACCAAGCCTAGAGCTGCCATAGCCATGGTGATCCAGTTACCTGAACCTGTGGGATTAAAGCTGCCTTGGGTACAAGAGGTCACACCTCTCTTGACAGGGCAGATGGCTGTTGGTGAAGAAAGTGGATGTTTTACAAGCGACCAAACTCACTGGTTTGGTCTTCTGGATCAGGCAGAAAGAAAGGCAAAACTGGCCTTTCTTCACATCAGAAATGGGTAAGAGCTGTCTCTACCTCTGCTGACACCAGACTGCCTCCAGCCTCTTGCCCCTGGCCATCTTAGTAAGGCCTTGGCCAGGGTTCACTTGTTTCCTTCTTGCTTGAGCTCTTGCGTTCCTCCTTGTGGAAACCCAGACGAAAGGGTGGAGGGCTGGGATACACTTAGGTCATTTCCCTGCAGGGCTCACAGGGTGGTGGAGGCATGTAGCCAAGGTCCATCATTTTACACAGACCTTCTGTTTACCGATGTTCACCCTTAACAGCACCATGGTACTTGAAACAGGTTTGTCCACACTGCCTCGAGGCCAGCCTGCCCTTCCATGTAGATAGTCGTCTGGCAAGTCCAGCTGCTGAAGCATGTGTCCAGAGCACCCAGAGCCATGAGGCCAAGCACATCTGGCTGGTTAGCAAGAATTTGTGCCTACACAATGTCCACCAGCTTCCAGTGGGATGTCAGTAGATCAGCCAGGAGTACTGAAGGTAAAAGGAACAATCCACAATACCCTCAGCACTACTTTGGGTGACAAAACGAAACTATAGTCAAAACAGGAGGGCAGATAGGGTAAGGAGGCTAAGTCTGTCTTTCCAGACAATCCTTCCTAAAAAAACCCAAAAAAACTTGTTTATAGGACAGTGTATAAGGAAACATGTAAGCTCTCTTCCCTGTTCTATATGTCTTGCAGCTGAATCCAACTCTACTTGTTGCAGCCACTGTAAATGAATATCATATGCAATCTTTTATTTATTTGCCTAATCTGTTTCTATTGGGTCCTGTGAGTCTGTTTCTCTCATTTTTGTAAGTCACAGAGGGTTTATGGCATATAACTCTGCAAACAGCTGGTATAAAAGGCCAGAATCTTTGCTAGAATCTAAGATAAATGTCATGTGTGAGAGAGTTCCTTAAATATACTGACCCCATGTCGTCATCTCAGCACGCACTGGAGTAACTGAAATACAGGAAGGTGTTGTTGCCCCATTTTTGTACCAGGAGACCTGTTACTTTATGCCTTCAGAAAGGTGAGAAAGGACAGGGGTTTGACTCCCTTTTGGCCATGACGATGAGAAAACTCCCTTCTTTTCTTTTAACCTCTCCAGATCCCACCAGCACACCTACAATAGTGAAAACTTTGAAACACATCTAAGAAATACAAAAGCTGTATACCAGTAAGGCATTGAAATAAATAATTAACTCTTATAAGGCAGACATCCCTCTGCTAAGAGGAGTCTTCACACCCACACTAAGACAGGGGAAATGCTACAGTCACTGCGATGCACAATATATTTGTATGACATGGTGATGGGTAACAGTGAAATACATCATGAAGAGACGAATAGGCAGTGACCTAGACAGACAGATAATGCCATGGGAGCCACAAAATGCTGCCCCAAATGGATTTATGATGCTTGAACTAAGCATAGAATTACTCATGTAGCTCAGCTGCATCTCCGGTGAAACACGTGGAGCTGCTGGTGTTGAAAGGGTCTCTGAACTAATAAGCACTTTAAACATTCTTCCAAACATCTTTCTGATGTCTGTGAATGACCCTTTCTTGTTCCCTCATGTTATCCCACAAACCACTGTTAACCCCACGACAGCGTGCAAACAAGAGGCATGTCGGGTGGCTCTGGGGGAACGCCTTGCCACCACATTTATCACCAGTCTTTTCCTTCTCTCAGACTTTTGTGATCCTGACAGTTGTTTGGGCTCAGTTTCCACCAGCTGGTTGGGATGAAACTGAGCCTGCCCTTCAGCTGAAAAACGCAGTGGCTGGGTGGGCCCACAGGAATGGCCCTTTTTTCCCCTCCCTGTTTAAGCCTCTTGTGAGTAACTCCCTGCAGCTGTCTGTAAACATCACTTTCTGAATGGGAGAGATGTCTGGGGCAGGCCCAGCTCTCGCTGTTTCTCAAATGAAAATAAATACTGCTGTCAGCCATTACACAGAGGATTGCCGTGTGTTACCCCTTAGCTTCACAACCACCTCAGGACATTTTTTTCTGTTACCAGCATTTACTCTCTGAATCTAAAATATTCAAAAAATGATGAATTTACAAGTAAACACACACACCACACAAGATGGAAATGCACTTGGTCAGAGAGCCAAACCCCATAATCCTTATCACCTCTAACAGAAAACATAATTAACAGTGAATAGAGGAAGATACTTATTAAAAGTGCAAAGCAGAACACTGTGCATTATGTTGGGAGCAGCAAGTGTGTCTTTGCAGCCACTGTGAATTTTTCCTCCTAGCAAACTGTTGTTAACCTGAAGCTGTGTGTGGGCACCCACCCTGCACACACCTTTGCCAGCTGAGGAAGCCACCTCCTCAGGTTTCTTCTCTTGTCGTGTTGAGGACTGTGCACATCCTGGATCATGGGGGTTGGCTTGTGTGTCCTCAGTTATCTCACACCCCCTTGTGTGAAAAGTCCACGAGCTGCTAGTGCACCACCTGCTACCTCTGTGGCGTGGGGGGATCAAGCCCCTTTTCTCACACTCTGGCCACTGGTGCTCTGTCTCTCCCCTGCCACTACTGGTCATCTCCAGATCTCAGCATGGTCTTTCCTCATCCGCTGTGGTCACACAGCCCGACAAATCTAAGAAATATTGACAGTAAGCCCTTTATTACACTGCTTATTTTGACAAAAAAAGGTCTGGTTTTAGCCTGTTGTCTGTCTCAGACAGAGGATCTGAGGAAGCAGAAGCCTCCCTCAAGGGCATTCAACAAGATGTCAGGAGTGGGCTGGCAATGGCAATGTCCTCAGCTGGCACCGCTAGGGCTGGCCACAGATGTCTAGCCACAGCCATATTTTTTAGATCCAAGTGTAGGATGTTAAAGCAAAGTCCACTTTTTTCCAGGCCTTTTTTTGCTTCCCTTTGATCTTTCCAGCTCTAGTCTCTTCTAGGCACTTGGGTTTGCTTGTATTTTTGAAAACAGGATGAACCGGTTTAACAGTTGGAGTTTTTATTTTTGCTTACTTTTGTTTTGTTTTTTTTTTTTGGTCTGAATTCTGTGCAACTGAAACTTCATGCCTACCTTTTTGGTTAAAGTTTTTCAGCATCCTGGATTGCTGAAAAAAATTCAGTATAGACCTGAGATCTTTATTTGCTACAACACAGGAACATAAATACTGGTGTAGGCTCTCAGGGTCTACCAAGCCCACGCTCAGTCTGTCTAACAGCAACCGATAAGAAATGTATATGAGAAGAGAAAAGAATAAAGGGAAGTATATAATGAACTAACTAAATTCAAGCAAGACATTTAGATATTCTGGCTCATATTCCTTATATATAAAGCAGAGGCATCAAATAAAGTTGGCCACAAATCTTTTTCAGAGCTTACTTTTAAAATTTGCTTTCATTTCAGAAATACAATAGAATAAAACTTTAAATATGCTTTCATGAAATAGAGCACCATCAGCACTTTGCTTCTCAGGTTATTAACATGGTTTTTCTACAAACCTGGTAGTGTCCTGTGTCATGTCCCTCTGCCCTGCCCCTTCTAAAGACACTCAATACCTGCTGAATAAAATGCAATTGAAACAAATTCAAAACCTAAGTGTTTTCAAACTGATGCAATGCTGTATTTTTATGAACCCTCACTGCTGAAGATATTCCAGGTGGTCCAAATGTGTGTGCTCCTTTCTCTTTGCCATTAGGTCTGAGTGAACTGTTGGGAGGATCAGTGTGTAGACCTCTTGTCAATATTTCTTGCAGTGAACTCATTGGTGTATTGACCATCTACATACACTGATACAGCAAATAAAAAAAAAGGAGTTTCAGACCTAGATGAGGAGACTCACATGCAGCTGTAACAGAACTAATAAGAAAACCAATAAAGCAACAACCTGTGTGGAAAAAGGGGATTAAAGTGGGATGGTTTTGTTGAAAACTTACAGAATTATCAAACTAGATGGCAGAAATATTCAGAAATATTTCAATTAAATCCCTTTAGGATGCTGCAATTATCTCACATTTTTTGGACACTGATTAATTGTGATTTTGACTTCAGCAGTTCACTAACGTTACTATCAATATAACTTTATTTTATTTTGATCTGCATAACTTCCCAAGATATTTCAAATGCCCAACTCACAGAACAAAATGAAGAAACTCAGAAACTGTATTGTCTGATACCATGTGTCACATGGACAGGACCTCAACAAGGTTGGATCTGTCAGATCCCAGCCCAAAACAATGCCCAAAAAATGAATAGCACTAACAGACCATGAAAAGACCCTCTAATCTTGAGGAAACCTTGCAGTGCTGTTTCATTATTTGGTGTCTATACCCAAGTTCATGATTCAGCTGCTTAGTCTTGGGTATTACAGGAAAATTTTTCTTGGCCCTTAAATTTAGCTAACTTTACTGCTGAGATCTCCAGGTGATTTAACTGAGAAACTTCTGACAATTCTGCTGTTATCGTAGTCAGAGTGCAACAAATACGCTGCATGGAAAAAGTAACCAATTTTCACCAAAGATTTACCAAAGTAAACCTGTCCTCTCACTTATATTTTCACTGGATGTCAGGGCATATGGAGCTATGATTAGACAGATGACTTTAAGACTGAGATAATTTCTTGTTTTCTAAAGAGAGACAAGAATTATGTTTGAACAAAAGCAAGCTGGTGTCCAATGAGCATCTCCTTGTCGCTGTCTTTGTTGTTCTCAGTGTGCGACAGTCACTTTGAAGACTCATTTTACTACAAGGGCCCTTGTGTGAAGAGTAGCCCACAGGACCCTGCAGTGGTGATTAGTCTTTGTATACTCCCAGATCCTTTGTGCCAGACCTTCAGCATGACAGTTCAAATGGGTTAGGAGTTCACTCTCACTTAATTAATCCCAGATTTTGTTCATATGGCACACGTCGTTGGTGGCAGGACTTCCAGGCAGGACTGCATAGGTATGAAATCAGCAAACAATGACTTCATTTTTCTTTGTGGTTCTCTGAGAAGCAGGCCTTAATTTAACAAGAAAAACCCAATCAAATTAGCAAAACCCCCAAACTTTAGGATATCCTTTCCAGAATCAATATCAAGATAAAAATCATCACTTCCTAGGTACATTTTTAAGTGTTATTTCAAGGGCCCCAACTCACAGATTGCCAGAAAAAAATATAAAAGCTTTTGATTTTCCTTTAATATGTAGTTAATATTAGCAAGCATTGAGCTGATTGAAACACTTCCTTCTTAAATCATTCCCTGTCTTGTCCCTTTACCAAGTTTCTTTTTTTAATGCAGTTGACATTTCTTGTTTACTTGAGAGAAATGAATTTTATTGGGTGTAGCTAGAATATCTACTCCCGTGGCTTGAAAGAGCTCATGGTATGAATGTCTTTGCTTTTCAGATTGTTGCTAATGAACAAGTGGCAGTGGGTATGCATTGTACACGTGTATATACTGCAGGGTTTTGTGCTAACCTTAGTTTTTATCTCTGAATGTGCAGAACCCCGATGTGGTTTCTCATTTATGAAGGATTTTTAAAACCTATAAAGATGATAAAATATATAAATGAATAGGCATGCCATGTATTTGCCATGCTGACATTTTATACCAAAGTAAATTTCAGCAATATAGGGTTTTTCTAGATCCATTCTTCAAAATTACTAATAGGGTTGGAAACATGGTTTTAGTCAATATGGAATTCATAAAATCTTTGGATACCCATGATTTGGACATCTTCATCTGAGGTGGGAATCTTCTCATTTACAACAGTCAGTCTGGACAAATAGGGCATCATTTCGTGCACAAAACCGATCTCAGCCTAAGGAAGGTGGCTAAAAGAAAAAACAATAACAGAACAGAACAGGAGAATTGCTTTCTGCACAAGTCTGTTTCTGTCTTTAAGGATTTTTTTTTTGGTGACTAACTGCAATACATTCTGCATTACAGGCATGTAAATCTAGGGCAAATAAATATTGTCTTTGTCAGTTGCCTGGGCCAGATCAATATTTTATTTACTACAGCTGCTGCTAGAATTTGGTATTACAGTCTTTCAGCACAGGATTTTAAGGAATCCACCTCCTTTTCCAGTGTAAAAAACTAGAACAAATAAAGTCAACTAATAGGCCTATAGCAGTGAAATGTCATTAAGGTCCTGGAGGTGACTCCTTAAGTTATTATGTTTAGAAGATGTGATTGCTGAGACAATGTCCAGTGCATCCAGACATTGGGAAAAGAAGCACTGATAGGCAAGTATTTGAACACCATCAATGTGTAGAGGATATTTTACCTTCCTCATGTCTATACCTCTTCCACTGGTGTTGTCTGGATCTTGGATGAGATTAGTTTTTGGTCAAACAGAATTTACCAAGGCTTAATCCAACCAAAGCAGAGGGCAGGGAGCTAGGCAAGGAACAGTGCTTTGGAAAATTCTGCAGGTTTAGTACAAAATGCATTTAGACAAAAAGTATTGAAAGAAAATTCCTTAACAGGGGGATTAATTTAAGAATGCTCATTAACTTCTTGATGTTGTTAATGCCATGATGAACAGCAACTGCAGGGTCCATCTAATTCTGGTGGACGAACAAATGACTGCAGTTGTACATGTCTTTGCTCTCTGGGCTATGTGCATTCAAAAATAGATGATAACTAAGGTATTGGGAGGTAGGTAAATTCTGAAGGCCCTGAATGTTGGAGGCCATCTCTGTGGGAACATGGGCCTTGATAAAAGGAATGTCTTAATCACATATCAGCATACCCGAAAAATAATAAAAATTTCAAAGGCACGTGGTTGATGACCCTTTTCCTTCAACACAAAGGGTCTTTCTCTCTGTAGAACAATGCATTACACTTTGACCAAAGCTACACTTTTGTCTAAGAGGCAGGAATAAACCCTTCAAAGAAGGAAAGGTCTTCATAGAGCTCACCACATTTCCTCAACCTGCACTCTGGAAAGGAACAACACATACCTTAAGAGCAATTCTGTTGGATCTGCTGAATCCAAAGGCTACATATTGTCCCAAATGTTCTCCTGAAGAATTAATGTAGTTATATGTCATAATATCAATTGTGCCATTTAAAATACAACTATTGGGTGCTTAGATACTAACGCTAAATCTCTAATTAGAATTGAGTGTTGCCAGGACTCTTGTCTGGCACTGAGGCCACCTGGTGTGGAGCACTGCCAAAATCAATACTACTAAATGCTATTAAATACTACATCAGTGTATTAAAATCTCTTGCTCTACAAAACAGGGCAACTGCCTATTGGGAATGGCTCCTGCCATGTGCTAATCTCAGAACCATGCCTGGGAACAATTTCAGAAACTGCTGAAGTGGGCCAAAAATATGCCAGAAACTTCTCTAGTAATTTAAAACTGTAGAAAATTGACTTTCAGGGCCTGGGAATATTCCTTCACACTGCTAAATTTATAGTATAAGTGTAACCTGTAGAGATGAAGGCAGTGTAAGAACACACAGAAATTAGGGTTTCTGGGAGTATGGACCACTCAGTGCACTGACTCAATTCACCCAGTGATCTGCAACCCTACATTAAGTCTATATCTCATTAAAAATGTTGCCCTAGAAAACATTTTATATGATGAAGCATTAATTTATTATTTCCTATTATTCCATAGTTAATTTTAAAGTACAAATTCATTAGGCTTAGGGAGAAGAAATGCAGTCTTTATAAAACAGGGATTAGCAGATAACACATGAATATATCAGAGCACTGGGACCAGGGATTAGCTTCACTGAAGCTAGATGCAATTAGAGATGTTAGGTTCATTGAGCTGAAACATTCTTCTATTTACACATCTGAACTATGTTTGAAAGCTTTTAGTTTAAACCCTTTTAACAAACCTCTTTCTTGCATGTTGTAGCAGCCTCACTTTGTTTGCATAAGTTTTTTAACTGCTCTTTGTTGGGGAAGATACAGAATAATTAGTATGCTGACAGGTTCATATTTTTATTAAAAATATGCATTGTTGAGCATAGCAGGCAGTGCATGTGCAATAACATCAAATAATTTGTTCCACTAAGATACACAGTACTCTTTGCATGACAAGATGCACCTTGTTCTCTTAACTAGGAGATGTAAAAATTCTTTATGAACTTACCATATTTGAAGGCAAAAGGAAAAAGCACTAAATCAGGCAAATACTGAATTTCATCTGGCCATGTGTTGCAGATCAAGAAAGACTGAGTTAAGCCCAACAAAGCTAATTCTTTACATCTTCAAACAAAAATAGAATTTTCCTTCTGAGGCTATTACATCTTTTGCCATGTAATATTATCACTAATAAAGATTTTGTGTTAGCAAGAGAGGCCCTGAGTAGGTTCAAGCAATAGACACTTTTGTGGTTTCTGCTGTTAACAATCTGTCAAAGTGAGGCTCCCAAAACAGTGTAAAAGAAGAAATAGAAAGAGACATAAAGAGAGAGAGCAAGAAAGGAAGGAGAGAAAGAAGGAAGGAAGGAAGGCTGGTTGGCTTAATACAGAGGCACAAATTAAAAGCAGCAAAAAAAGAATGAAAAGAGACCAGGGCTCAGGGAGGAGAGATGAAAGTAAAAGAAAAGACAAACATACACAGCTAAGGCCAGAGTGCAAGTCCTTTCAAGTCCTCATTAACCCCACAGTAAAGAGTTTCCTTGTGAACATTTAGCCTTTCCATTGAGCTCTGCTTTTTCATTGACAAATGTCAGCTGTGAAACATGTTTGGACTCAGCAGTAACCCTCTAAAACCTCTTTCACAGAGTGCAAGCCAAATCCACCACTATGTTTTAGCTCCTTGAGCAGATGCACTAATGTGAATACTATGTTAGACTAATGTGTGGATGAAAATCACACTCATGTTTATGTGAGCAGCTGTGCAAGAACTGGGAAACTAAAATTCCCCTGATTTCAACCTGAGCACCGAAGTCACCAGGGTAGCATAATTGTGAGGGAAGGGTGAACGCTCACTCATGGCTGATTTCTTCAAAACCCCCCCCAAGAGGACATGACTGCCTCATTCATCTTTGAGGGCCTTGAGAGAGCTGTCACTAAGAGGAATGATGGCACTGCAGCCCAAGATAGCTTTTTCCTTGCAAGCCCAAGGTCAACATCCAGGCTCTCTGCCCGAGACCTTAAACGTGTGCTTAAGTTTTAAATTCATAAGTAAGCCCACTAATTTCATGTGGTTTTTCATGGAGGTGAAGCTCAGCTGAGGACTGGGATTTTTTGAAAACTTTGAAGTACAGATCTGTAACAAAATCTGCAGTCCTTTGAATTTAGAAAGATTCCTCCCAGGAAAAAATTTCAACAGCTCTGCAAACAGGTTTGATATAGGGTGTTATATGATTTTTGGGAGCCCCTGGTGGTCTA
>JAYRBT010000082.1:139993272-140043844 GCA_036023395.1 Myiotriccus ornatus | reverse complement strand
GTTCGCGAAGGCGGGCCATTATTATTATTTATTATTATTATATGATTTAGAAGAGACAAACACAGTGATATTTACAAAAAAACTCACAAGGGGGTTTTGTTTACTAGAAGTTCTTTCCTTGCCAATAATAGTTAGTTTATTCTTTCTTCATTTAATGATGCTAAAAAAAAATAAAAAAAAAGGAAAAAAAGCCAATTATTTAAGAAGGTCAAATGTGTCCCAGCATAAACTGTGAATTACTTAAGTAACAGGACACGTTGCAAAACTGACATCAGTGTTTCTCTTCAGTCCCACCCAATGATAATGAGAAGACATTTGAACAATTTCAGCAGAGCAAAATAAACAAAGATTTTGTGCAGACCCTATTGAGAGCTTGATCCAGCAAACCTGTATCCAGCCAAATAACTCTTTGTCAAACTTGAAATTCCTCTGATATTACCTTATTCACCAGTAGGGAAAGTTTGGATTACCACAGTAATGAACCTGTACAGGATCAGGTGAAAGAAATTATTCCACCCTTCTTTATACCAACTGTCACCACACAGAAGACGCCTGTCACCTTTAAATCTTGTTTTAGTGGGAATGAGATACCACTTTGTGGTAAAGGAGTGAAAAAGTCAAGAACGTAACAGGGAGAAATTCTGCACAGTTTAGCTACTATGAATAGTTACCAATTATTTTATTACTAAATGGTACAGAGAGACAACAGCAGGGAACAGTGAAAACACTCCCCACGAGAAAGAATAGGAAAATATTATTCACAATGAGAAAAATTTAGGCAGCACACTTGGAAGAATGGATTTCAAGGAAATCCCTTTTTACAGAGATGAGAAGCAAATGGAACAAGGCTCTGAAGTGGAAGCATATGTGTTCACCGAGGGGAGCTGATGTAATTAGTAAGTGGAACTTGGCCTCCTCCAGAAAGCCATGTCTTTGTGGAGGACAGCAGCAGGGTGTGTGGCAGGGAGGGGTGTGAGAGGGACCTCTCTTTACAGCTGAGGTGACACAGGCACCTTAGCTACTGCTTTCCTTGGAGACCACGCCAATAACCCCACAGACACCTTAGTCTGAAAATCAAGCTGCAGCCTCCTTTCTGCTGTGTGACATGCTGGTTGTAACTACTGCCATTGCTAAACACAGGTAGTTGTTGTGGTTTGTCACCAGTCTGGCCAGAAACACCTTCAAAATGGCACGTGGGGCTGTCAGCACCTCTGAGCCCCGAATGCATGGGGCTGGATCGTGACAAAACCCAGTCAAAGTGTGTGTTCAGGTGACGGATACAAAGTGGTACTCTTGGGAAAGGGACACCCTTGGCAGCAGCCTCTCGTGGCAAATCTTGTCTTCCAGGTGAGGCAGTGACTGCACATCCCAGCCTGTACATCCCAGCCTAGGTACCAGGCAGCCCCTGGGATGGTTGCTGTCCTCAGCTGCAGACACTCAGTGATATCCTTCCACTCTGTACATACAAGGTATAGTTTCTGGCATGTGAATTTGTCATTACTGCTTATTTCATTTGGTCTTCTCAGATTTTAACCCTTAAAATAAACAACCTTGCTATCCCTCAGGCATTCCTTGAGGACTGTTGGTATTACAGAGGCTTCCATTGGCACAAAGGCAAAAGCAGAGGCTCAACGCAATGAAAAGGTTAATTATGTCAGTGTGTTTTGGAGAGGGATGCTAGGAAGGAGGAGTATGCAGTTACAGCAATAACCAAGACAAAAGATTCAAGCTCTTCCCCGTCTGTTCAGCAGTCCTCTTGCATGACTTAGGGGGAGCCACTTCTATCTTCTGCTGAAGTTGCTGCTATTTTGCAACGTATCTAGGGATGCCTGCCCGATTGCAGGATTGTAATTCGATGTGTCCTCAGCACAACATGAAAGGATGTGAAATTATAGCTCAATCTGCACGAGAAGGAAGGAAAAGTGATGGACATACCAGGCAGAGCAGAAGGATATAGACACTATTTTGGATCAGAGCAGCCAGCAGAACACAGATCACCAGCTACCATTGAGCATTACAGCAGAGGTGAGTTTTGAAGGACAGCATTACAGACTGGGGAGTTGGAGAGCCCTTCTTGTGCACAGGATGCAGTAGGGGATACAATCCAAACATTTTTAGAGAATATTACAATAGCAGGTAATAAAAAGTGGAAAAGCAGGCAGGGGAATTAACACCAGCATGCTAATAATGTCATTGGCATATATTCTTTCCAAGTTCCAGATGTAATAGGTGAAGCAATTATATTCCCAAGTATCCTCTCCACTCCTCACTTCCCATCTAATCTAGGGCATTGCCTCCTCAGATGCAGGGACTTCATAGTTCTTGGAGTGTTATTCTATTCAGTTTTGCATAGTAAATGCAAGTTATTAAAAACCTAGACTAAATATACTAGCTTAATTTAAATAAAATGGAATAGAGCATGAAAAAAGAGCCATTCAACTGGCATTTCTAAGAAAGGGGTAATTTTTGATGATGCGGTAGTTGTGCATATCTGGAGTTTGTAAACCTTTTGCTTGGATACCTAGAGAGCATGGGTTTCTGACCTAAGAGAGGACAGGCAGGCAGGGATATAACATTTATAGCCTACAAGAAGGTAATCAGGTAAGACAGATAACATTTAAGTAGTGGCACTAAAATGATTAAGGCTTTACTGTACTTCTCTAGCTGGAAAGCAGTAAATGATTACAAAGCATTATTATCTCATCCTAAGAGCTCACTCAACACGTAAGGAAAAATAAATAGTTCACTTTGTACATTCAATTCACTCATTTGCCTGTTTACATTGAAACCTGGCTGCTTTAACTCCCCAAATGTTTAATATCAAGTAGGTTCAAAGAGAAGTATAACTGCTCAGCAATGAATTTCCTGACTTTGCTCTTTCTGTTTAGAAAAGATGATAAAATGGATTGCAGTGTTTTACAGAATTTCAGTATTTATTACATATTGAAGCTATTGGCCTAGCATTTTAGAAAGATTTACAGGTTTTTGTCTTCAGATGTCACATAACAACTTTAAGACTAATCTCAACCAAAGATGCTAAATTGCCAAAGTAGTTTCACAACTGTCTGGAGCCTTAAACCTTTCACACCGGAATTTAGCTCTGCAGGGCCCGCAGAGTATGTGAGTAAAGAAAAAAAGGAAAAAAGTGAGCCAGCTAAATCGTTTGTACAGTGATTAAGTGAAAAGACTGCAGTGACCCTTTAGCTGATGAAATGAAACACTGCAGGAAGCTGAAAAGCAATAAACAAAATGGCAAAGGTTGTTGAAGACTATGGACAAGGTGGTGTTACCAAACACCAAGCCCCGAGGCAGACTCTACCCTGCAGCAGAGGCACTGTTCCCCTTAGCCACCTCTTATGCAGAAACATTATACTCTTACTAGGGTTTCTCAAACATTTACAAAGCACATTTCCCTTTTGATTCATCTTTCTCCATGTGACTGTCTCTTTCGTAAGCCCAGTGCAGCTCCATTCTTTCATGGTGAGAGAGCAAGAGGGTCTCATGCTTGTCCTCTTCTCCCTGTTCCCGACAGAAATGAGTGCTGATAGCAATTAAAGGTGTGTAATTAGCAATTCCCTTGCTACTGCAAGCACTGACAGCCAATACTTACAGCCGATTCTCACTTTGCCTCTCTGGAGGAACTAAGCTGCTGCTGACTTCTGCTGTCTAAAATTTCATGACCCTTTTGAATGCTCTTGTGACCTTCAAGGGGTTCATGACCCTGACTGAGAAACATTGAGCCATTTCTGTAAAACACTATTATTTTTCTCGTGGGTAAATATTCCTGTGTTCTAAAGTGCACTAACAGCTTGCAATGGGCCCCTGCAGCTGTCAGACACTGAGGATAGACTTGCATGACTCAAGCAACCCAGAGAACATCATGTATCATCTCCATGGCTGCTCGTCGCAGATGCTGTGCAACGTCCTGCCAGTCCAAAGGTCAGGAGGAGCCCCGGTCTGAAAGGAGAACGGAGAGGCATGTGCTGAGATGACAGGGCAAGACGCGCAAATGCACAGACAACATCATCTTGTGTCGGCTGGAAAGCCACAGCCAGGCCCCCAGGCCCTGCAGACACCTGCACACAGTGGACCTGGGTTCCAGCAGCAACAGCAGGAGATTTAATCATGGTGTAATTGAAACCAGCTCTGCGTTGCGAGGTGAGCGGCTCCAGGGCCGGCAGGATCCACAGCTGGGTACTCTAGAGCAGTGCTAAGAGAGGTTTCCTGAACAGGAAGAACTTCAGGGGGAGCTCTGAGAGCCTCCAGAAGCTCACATGACAGCAGATGATGGGACCTGGGTGAGGTCAGAAGAAAAGGTGTCCAAGTGTCCTCAGACCTACAAAAGAACCCCATCAGACAGTGCTGGTGACCTGAAGTCATACCAACAGGGCAACAATTTGCATGGTAGTTGGCACAGAAGGTGTGCAGGAAGGGTGCTGAAGACCTGACAACTCATCCAGGGAGCAATGTATTCATCCACAGAAAGCCGTGGGACTCACTAAGCTCTGCATCCAGCCTGAACTCCATGGGCCCCAGTGAGTACACCCATCGGGTACACCCACGGGTACTGAGAGAGGTGGAAGAGCTTCCAATCCACTTTCAATCCTTTACCAGCAGTCCTGGCTAAGTGAAGAGGTCCCAGTTGACTGGAAGTGAACAAGTCCCACTCTTGGGTCACAACAACCCCATTCAGTGATATAGGCTGGGGGAAGAGTGGCTTGAAAGCTGTCCATTGGAAAAGGACCTGGTGATGCTGGTCAGTAGCAACTGAACACAAGCCAGCAGTGTCCCAGGTAGCCAAGAAGGCCAAGGGCATTCTGGCTTGTATCAAAAACAGTGTGGCCAGCAGGACCAGGGCAATGAATGTCCCCCTGTACTTGGCACTGGTGAGGCTGCACCTCAAATCCTGGGTTCAGTTTTGGGCTCCTCACTACAAGAAAGACACTGAGGTCCAGAGAAGGGTAACAAAGCTGGTGAAGGGTCTGGATCACAAGTCTTATGAGGGGCAGCTGAGGGGGCTGAGGTTGTTTAGCCTGGAGAAAAGCAGGCTCAGAGGGACCTTATCACTCTCTAACTACTTGAAAAGAGGTTGTAGCCAGGAGCAGGTCAGTCTCTTCTCCCAAGTAACAATCCATGGAACAAGAGGAAATGGCCTCAAGTTGCACCAGGGGAGGTTTAGGTTGGATATTAGGAAAAATTTCTTGACCAAAATGATTGTAAAGCATTGAAACAGGCTGCCCAGAGAAGTGGTGGATTCACCATCCCTGAAGGTATTTAAAAGACATATTAATGTGTTGCTTAGGGACACGGTTTAGGACTTGGCAGTGCTGTGTTAGTGGTTGGACTCCATGATCTTAAAGGTCTCTCTGATTTGTATCACCCCTGGTTGACTCCTTCCTTTACCTGGGACAGAACTGGGTAGTGCTGTTGATGGGCACAACCCTGGGGCTCCTCTTCCTGCACAGGAGATGGCTCTGTGCCAAATGGAAAATGGAAAAGTAAAAATTCATAGGAAAGCAATATCAATCTGCAAAGTCTGATGTAGATAAAGAGTGAAGAGAGGGGAAGAAGACTGGCTAACCTCTGATACAGAAAGACTAGGAATAAATTCTGAATACCGGTCCAAGAGCCATTCACATGAAGTTTACCTCTTCTAACTCTTAGACCCCCCATTTTTTTAATTGGATATGGTCATCTGAAGGTGATACGAATTTATGTATTCAAGGAAAGATGACACATTCCCTGCAAAATATTTATAGAGTAATAGTGAGAGAGCAAGCCAGAGTCTCCTCCAGAGAGCAATTCAGCACAGAAAAGGAGTGGTAGCAGGAGAAAGCATTCACATGAAAGTCTCTGGTTTGATTCATAAATCCAAGCATAACTGGGGAACCCCTGTATTGCACTAACAGACTTTGGACTCAGACTTTCACCATTCAAGCACTGAACAGTGCTGAGCCCTGAGAGGATATTCAGACAAGGCAGGCAGACAGGGCAAGGCAGTCAGCCTTGGATTTGGTCCCAGCTTGACCTCCCTGCTTGATTTTAAGCAGCTTGTGAACAAACATTTACTACAGTAACAGCAAACAAGGGAGTCTCTGTAAGGTGTAAAGCTGGGATGCAAATTACAAACATATGTAAATTGAAATAGTTTAGGTTAATTTCTTGGTATTGAATTCAGTGACTAAGTGCTTATTTCGGAATGCTCATTCCATGCCTTGAGCTACTGCTTTGTCCATCTCTTCAGTGGCAGAAACCAATTTAGCATAATCCTTCTACTGTAATGTCCAGTTTTTCCATAAAGATTACAGATGAAAGCAAAAGGCCTCATTCTAAAGAAGGCTTACTGCTTTGCAAAGCTGGTTGCTCTGTTTAACTGGACCAGAATGGTCCATTGGAGAACAGAGGGAAATCTCACATTTGGGACGATGAGATGAAGGAGTCCCAGACAACCTAAACAATCCTTGTTTGCCAAACAATGTGTGTGAGGCTTAAAAAATGATGAATTCGAAACACATTTCCCGCTTCACAACAATTGGAAAATACCTTTCAATCAAATGAATAATAAAACTCACCGAAACCAGCGAGGCTGATTATCATCTAGCTTAAATCACTGTAATGCTGCTCGCATGAATGTGGCTGCACCCACCAGCTGATATCATCTAAGGATCTGGTCCAGGAATCTGCGTAAGGGAGAGTGTAAGATAACGATGGGAGACCTTTAGTTTTTTGGCACACAGGCCTAGCTGTTAGTCTCCTCAAAGTTGATTCCCTTACTCCTTGTATTGCACTCGCCTTGAAATACTATGGGTTTATTTTTTTTCTCACAGTATTTCTGTCTCTACCATTGACTTTCTTTGACTTCCAGATGACATATGGATGTTAAAAAAAGCACACAAATTATTTTTAAATGTGACTTTTTTAAAAACTCAGAAATGTTGCTGCATTGTGGGGTATGAAAGTTCAAGTTGTTCATAATTTTATTCCAACTATTCAAACAATAATAGTGAGACACTGTTTCTTTAGAAAAAAATAAAGTGTTGATGTCTATTTATCTAGAAAGATAATCAACATTATAGACTTGGCCTGCCTGAGATGTGGTTCCTGCAAGTGGTACATTCAATTTTTATTGGACTACTCTTACTAATTATATAAAGGAAGTTTCAATCAAAGATTTCCTGGGTTTTGTAAATGAATTTAAGTTACTGAAAAGTCAGGCTTTGTAAGTTAGTGGAGAAGAGGTTGCTATTTAGTGTCACAACTTTAATAAAGCTTTTTAAAAGTAGATGTAAGCTATCAAAATAACTTTAAAAACTGGAAAATTTGATACAATTTTGTTTTGGGAGCAGTTCAGCTGTTCACTCTCCTTTCAATGGCGGGTGACAAAATTATTTACATGGCTTTCTATTCCCATTCCCAGAATCTGGAACTCCCCAGCATGAATCTGGAAGTGGTGGATTTGCTTTACTAGGGTGACCTTTTTCCCTGTAAAAGCTGAGATAACTCAGAACTGGTTCCTCTGGCCTTTTGAGCTCATGCAAGTAGGAAAGGCTGTAATTTAAGTGTAGGGGGAATCATTCTTTGAAGCGTAAGATATATATACTGTAGACAGGCCACCCAAATATCCAAATCTCTTGGGAGCTCACCCCCCTCTGTGGTTCCCAGAGTGCTAGCAAAGAGTTTTTCAGTACTTTTTCTAATCATTGCTGATACCATGTTTGTGCACTTTCCCTGGAAATGATGTGATGTGGTTTAGACTGTTTTTTAAAAGATTGTGTTAGTTTTGTCCACTCCAGCTGCCCCCCAACATTTCACTAGAACTCAGTCGAATATATTTGCATCCAATTGTAAGGTCTGTCAAGACTGTAAGAATTTAAGGATAGGGATCAAGTCAAGCTGGTGTGGGGTGAGCTTGGAAAAATGACTGTGTTTACATTCTGCCTGTGCTGTAACTCAGCTTGCTAAAAATACAACTTCTGGGTTCATGGTACATTTATCCTAAATAAAGTGGCTAAGGATATTGACTTACAGGCACAGTAGGATACAACCCAATCTGCAACAACAGCTCTCACCCCGAGCTGTGGTAGCTTCCCCACGTCTCCCACTGCCACTGCAGCCTGCAAGCCTGAACTGCCACACCAAGTTGCTCCTAAAAGATGTGAGCTTGGTGTGCTGATCTAGCCCACTGGCAAATTCGATTTGACTTCCTAGTTCAGTGAACTACAGGTATTTACTTCTGCTTGTGATTTGCCCATTCTTGCCACAGCCAAGAGGTGCTCGGGGTGCAGCTGGAGACCTCAGCCGCCTCCGCTGTTGGTGTTTCATTTGCTGTGTCTGCATGTCAACACCTGAAACCTAATCTGGGCTCAGCCAGCTTGAGTTGGTGCAGTCTAATCTGAACTTCCAGCTCTGCTTAGCTACTCCTAATGAATCCTGCTGGGCAGATTTCAGGGTTTTGCAAGAGAGGTGTCTGCTGCAGCTGAGCCAACTACATGGCCAGTGGGCCACCACAGTTGGGCACATTGGCATAATCAGCCCTTGAGTATGTATTAGTGCTCCCAGCTTTGGGCTGGGTGAAGGTAGACACCCATCCTGTCCTCCTGCCTGATAACTGTGGGCAGAAGAACAGAGAAGGTGGCTGCAGTGGCAAAATATCTCCTAGTCCCCCACTGAATTTACACAGAGCTTGTAATCAAGATTAAGGCACTTCCCCTAATGTAGGCAACACCTGAGATGTGCATTTTTCATGTTCATCTCTCAGCTGCCTTCTCCATGAACTACCACTGTCAGAGAATATTATTACCATAACTATTGTTTGATAATTTCATCAACCTTTATTTTTCAAGGGTGAGATACCTAAAATTATGATTTACTGGTACCGTTTTGGAGTCATGTACAGGAGGGCCAAGAAAAGGAAGCAGCAAAACACCCCCTTGCCTTAACTTGTAAGGACAGTTGGAGTCCTGAAACTAAATTTTCTCCTCTTATTTCCTTTCTGATTATGAATTGAATACACACAATAGAAAAAAAAGAGAGCGAAAGAAAGACACTAAACTGTGTTCTTCAGTTCGAAACAAGCAGCTACTCTAATGACAGTGCTTATAAAAACAATATTATGTTAAATTATTTAATATGTTTTACTTAATAAAAAGGAAAAAGAAAGATGAAATAGGGCATTGAGGAAATTCCTCTTTGTTTATTTTTGTCTCTTGGTGGTTCATTTTACCCACCAGTGTTTTTTCTTCATTGCAAATCCCCCTTCTCTCCTGATTGAAAACAGACTGTCTAATAAAAATGGTTTAAGATCACAGTGATAACTTCAATTCAAGAACATGAATAAAGAGCACCCTTGGAGGAAAGACCCCATCTGCTCACATATAATATTAGGAAGAGAGTGCATAATGCAGAATAGTGATTGCTACCAGGTGTAAGATTATTCAGGTCTTCCACGTATGGTTTCTAATCTACATCCCCACCTAAAAAAAAGAGGGATTCAAGTATCCTATAAAACAGGTCCTATGTTTTACATTTGACCTCTTCCTGAACATCAACCTTATTAAAAACAAATAAAAAAACGTCCTGAATGGAAGCTGTAGTTTGATCTGGAGCTTATGGAGGCTGACAGCAAACCTGCTATAGCTTTTAACAGGGCAGGAACTGGCCTCTGCTTCATTCAAAAAGAAACCCTTATCAAGCTGCCTTGTGACAATCACTCCACAAGTGGTTTCTATTTCATTTTATTCTAATAACCTTGCAGAAATACATTTTTCACCAAATTGAAAGCTTGTCTTCCCTGAAGCCCTGGAAAGGATTAGGTAGCATTACATCAGACATTTCAAACAGTAAATTGTGAACTTGGAAGAAGCACTTCAAAGCATGGTTATGTGAAGCTTCAAGTGCCCAGACAGAACAGCAGAGGTGAAACAATCCTAATCTCTGCAGTGGAAAACAGTGACTCAGTGAGTGTAAGCCATGAATGCCATTATTTTAATCTAACATATAAATTATCATGAGGTTTGAAATCTATGTCTGATATACTGTACTAGTTTCTGTAAGAGTGCATAATACAGGGCCTGGACTCAAAGACAAAATTTAAGCAAGATAAAAGCAAGTTATGAGTAGAGATAGCAAGACTTTTGTACACCTTTTTTTTTTTTTACACTTTTCTAAAAAGTGCAACAACTGGAGTTGAGGAAGGTACAGTTTTTTTTAGCCGAAGAAGTTAAATAAAAAATAACCCAAAAAATCCCCAACTAGTATAGAAACAAATGAAGATATAAAAAGAAACCTTTACCTTGTAGAGTTTGCTTATCTGAATTTATAAGAGTAAATTAAATTGGAATTACTCTTCTATCTGTTTAAAGCCTCTTCACTGGGTAAAGTCAGGGATAAGGGTTTGCACTGTCTTAGTTATATTGGTATAAGCTGGCTGAGGGCCTCTGCCTATTCATACAAAACAGGTGCCACTTTACCAGCAATGGGGATGCCTCTTTTATCCCCAAACAAAGCATTAGTGAGCTAATAACGAGCACATTTCACTGCTTGCCAAGTCATTATCGGGAGGCAGAAATATATGCACTCAAGGAAAAGCTTGCTTTGGGGGTCATTTGAACAAGACAGCTTATTGGGCTTTGACAGAGATCATTTCATCAAAATGATTTTTCAGGAAGAAATATTTTGTGGAGTTTTTTTTGTTGGGTTGAGCTTTTTAATTATTTTTTGTTTGGGGGGCTTTTTTTGGTTTTTGTTTTCTTTGTTTTGTTTTTCTTTTGTTTTGTTTGTTTTCATTGTTTAGGTTTTTTTTGCTTGGTTTTTTTTACATTAAACAAAAATATCTAATTTCAACTCATTGTGCAATTGATTTCTGCCAGCTTCCTCTGTGCTCTTTGCTCATCACTCTGCCTGGTCTGAGGTCCTCAAAGGCTTTTGTAATTTCATAGCAACCTACTTCAGTTTGGCAGGGCAACATTTCCCTAAAGAACAGGAGCTTTTCAGGGATCAAGGAGCCTCCTTTTTGTCAACCTGCAAAACCAAGATATACTGCAACAGGTTTTCTGAGTTGGACACTTTGGCTTTAAGCTGAAAAGAATCAATGACAGTTTGGACCTTGGACTGAGGCTGCTTCCAGTCATGAAAAGTTCAGACTGAGTCTCTTGTAGATGTTCTGCATCCATGGAAAATAGTTATAACAGTTTCTCCTAAAAATACTTTTCCTGACATGTCTTGAAGTACATGTATAATATTTTATGGTTTTCCCATTGCTATATGCTTAGTAACAATTCTGGCTTATGTTCTTCACTTAACTTGGACCAGAAATGCTAGATTGTTTGCCCACCAGCCATACCAGAATGTCTGAGAATGGCATTTGGATTCTCTCCAAGTTATTAGGATGAATATACTGGTTTGCTGGGGGGGGGTGGGAAGTCTTCCTTGACTGTACAGTTCCCATACTCCCCTGTCCTGCCCTATGCTGTATAGATGAGTTTCTGCAGCCCTGTGACCTCTGTCTCATAAGCACACCTGAAAAGATGGTACAGGCAGGACACTGAGGGCTGTGAGGAATTAAAACACCACAGATGAGTGAAAGTTGACTGTTTTACTAATGGTGGGAGGCATCAAACCTTCAGGTCCAGTCCAGCCACAGGCAGCAGCTTTGTCTCAGCAGCCACTGGGTTGATGTTGCAGCCACTGTGAATAAGTGGTCAGCCCACACACAGTTTAGTTAAGATGTATGGGGAGCAGATAACCTGACATAGGCTGACACTCTTACACTTCTCATACCTTGTAGCTCCTGCTTGCCTTCAGTCACAGGACATCCACTGTATTCCCCACTTTCTCCCATACCCAATACTTCAATCTTACATCCCCTCCTCTTACAATACCCTTTTCCTCTTCCAGGCTTCTGTCTCCTGCAAAACCTACCTCTCATACTCAATATTCCCTAAATTTTACCTTTGCCACCCCCACCCTCACTGTCAAGCCCATATCCTTCTCAGCTGTTTTTTGGCAGCTCCCAAGACATCTCACACGTATCCAAGCCCAACAACATCCCCTGGAGCCATCCAACACCAACAGCCCGAGTTGCTAGAGGCAGCAACACTGACAGAACTGCCCCTACAGAGACTCACAAGTCAGGGCAAGAGAACAAATTTTAACTGTTTCATGGCGACAGCCAACTATATTATGAGCTGGATGAAGCCTACTCCCAAAGCGCTGTGCAGGTTTATTGTGACTGTGATGCCTCCTTGGGCTTGGGCAATTAAATATTGTGTATCTCACACTTCTCTGTTTGTGAAACAACTTGAGGATCATATTCAGCATGAGGATGGAACAATCAGGAGAGCTATGGAAATGATAAGTTATTATTATAACTGCTGAGTAGGTGGACCAGAGTTACGTGCTTATGGCTGGGTTATTCATTGATTTATTACTAACAAATAGGCAGCCTTTTTCTTTTCAATTAAATGTACATCTGTCCCCTATCTGGCTTCTCTCTCAATAAACCTTACTACTAGCTGTATTGTAAATGCCTTTGAAACAGCAGATGAACAACACAGGTGGTTTCTAGGATGGGAAGATGAATAAAAGAGACAGATCATGTGAATTATCTCAGCTGAAGCAATAAAATGTAAGTGACCTGGGAATGTCCTGTGTGTCTGGTTTTGGACCATAAAGTCTGCCTAGAAAGGATGCCATTTATCTGCATTAGTCCCTGAAGCAGGCTTAGCAGTCTTTTTGCAGGCCTGAAACTGCATCTATCTATCATTGCTACTGTAATCTTAAAAGCAGCAGGCCTAATGGCAAAAGCATCTTAAAGCTACAAACATGGTAGGAAATAAAATACCACACTTGTGCAAAGGGGGAATTCCCAACCAGTAGCTGTGCTTCTTGCTGTAAAAACATTTTAATTGTGTTTCCCCATTAAATATTCATCAGCCCATGCAGCAGCTCTTTGGCTCACAGTAAGGTCACTTGCTACTGTCTGCATCTCCAATACATGCAGGTCTGGGCTAGAAGCCCAATTTATAAATGCTTTAGTACCAAGAGCTCAGCAAAATCACTGCAGGAAAGGGCCTCTGTTAGAGCCAGCTGTGATCTGAATGGCACCTTTAAAATTCATTTGTGAATAACTGATCAGACGGATCAATTCTGGCTTTTCAGTTCATACACCCAGAAGAAAATTTATTCCCTTGTAGGCCATAATGTCTTCTAAAGTAAATAAACAAAGCCACAGAAAATGGTTTACTTGTTCAATTAATATTTTGTTGTTAATTATTTGTAATAAACATCCAAATGCAGGGACTATCTCACAACTAGTTCTCATGATAATGGATAAAGACTTACCATGGATCAAGAAGTTGATGGTTGCTGCAGGACCAGTGTTTACCAAGGAGAGTATAATCAGTCCGGGAAGAAAAAGAAGTAGTCTTAAGATATAACAGATAGATTTATAAAGACCAAAGAGATGAAGCTTGCAAGAGGGGTGGATGGGGAAGGAAAATGTAGCCAGTCAAAAATAAGCTCGAATTTTTTGGTGAAAAGCCTTTCTGAATGGCCAAAGTGGTACAGTTCCACAGTAAAGATAAAGGAGGGTATCGATTAAAATCTGGTGGGAAATGAACATCAATGTTATAAAGCAATATACAGCAAGTGAAAGGGAAAATATAATTTATACATGTGCAGATACACTCCTACACAGAGCTTTAGCTGTTACAGAGAAAACTATGCCTGGTAGGATTAGTACAATAAGAACACTAAATCTATGGGTAACACAACAAATTCTTAAGATGACATAAGCCTAGTACTACACAAAGATAGTAACCTTATCAATACTGCTGCAGACAAGACAAGTTCAGTAAATATCTGTGCTGTACTTAGAAAGCACAAGATGAGGAGAAAAATGACAGATTTTCTAGGCTATTTAAAGCTGAAGACAACATTAGGTGGTATTTCCTAGAGATAAATATTTTAAAGCAAAAGCTCAAATAGCAGTCACCCCAGGGTGCCATGAGAGCTGACTAAAGTGGTCTCTGCCATGCAGATGTTAATTTTGGAATACCAGGGAAATACCAGGGAAGACAGCTAATATTGTGCCTGCATGGAAAAAAAGGAGTGGTGTGACAAGAATAGGCTGGTGAGCCTGACATCAACACCAGGAAAATATATTTATTGCTCCCTCTCCTCCTTTTTCACTCGTGACCTTGTTTCTTTCTGAACCCCAGCCCAGTGCCCTTGAAGCAATGTTCTAGTTGCTTAGTTTTCCTGTTCATAAAGAGCTGAGACTGGTTCCCACTGGGGTCTCTGTAAGCCTGACCGGCATTCCATACCCTCCTTGCTAAATACAACCACACATGGTCCCCAAAAGGAATTGGGGAAGCAGTTGGCCTGTTATGTGACAACAGCACACAGAAGCTGGGAACCAGCCAAAGAGCAGGAGTACCAGCTGAAGGATTTAAATAGGGTCCCAGCTCCAAGGGATCAGAGAGGACAGGAAAGAGGGAAGGTTCTGAGTGATAGAGGCTACAGGCACTCTTCACTAGTTTCTCTCCTGAGAAGTATAGAGTGGGAATGCCTGACCCATGGAAGGATGATGGGTTTGCTTGTGCCATTTTCTTTCTGGTTCACTTTTAGGATAGAATTCTGGCCTGGGTTTCTCTGGTTTTAACAGTCTGTAGCCAGTGCCAAGAACTGTCAACAGTCCCTAAACCTTGTGTTTCCTGCTGTTATTCTATTCCTTTGTTTTCTGCTTTTCCTGCTTTTTTTTTTTTTTATATAAATATGTATTATTTCAGATATTTCTGGTACTTTCCTCAGCCAGACACTTTTCCAAAAACAGCACTTGCAAAGTGCAGACTTGTAAGAATAGTAACGAGAGAACAGGACTTGCACAGGTAATGGAGGGGATACTACAGAGTCTCTAAAACCTGCTGTGGGGGTTAAGTGTACTGTGTCTCCATCACAGTTGAAAGACTAGTGGAAGGATTCACTGTTTGACCTCTGTTTCCACATATCCCAGGTACTTCAGCTTGTGCAGTCCATTGTACAGGCCAGCCTGAGGGATGTGCTTGATGGTACATGTGTCTTGGACATGCCATCACTGGTTTTAAGGCAAAAGTAAAGGAGACCTGCAGGGACATTTAGGGGGCTGAGAACAAACACAAAAGGTAGTATAACATCTGCAATTCACTATTTCTCTTTCTTTATTAATCTTTCTTTAAAGACTATTTTGCAATAGACAAGAATTGAGGGGCAAAAAATATATAACACTGTCTCAAGACAAGCAGCTGGAGGAAAAAGCTGAACCACAGACTATCCTCATGAAAGAGAATCTCAGTAAAAAGAAGAAGGTATAAAAACTGGAGACAAGAAAGAATAACACCATATTGTGTACAACACCAGATTATTTTCCTAAGCACAAAATTAGGATTTCTTATACACAAAAAAAGAAATTCTGCTATAGCAGAATTCTGATATAGCTGGGTATAACAACTACAACCACTGGTCTCTGAGGCCTGAGACGACTGGAGGATACTCCTGAAGCTTTTATTGTTACTATTTTAATGACCCTGAATACGGACTCCAGAGGACTAACACGATGTTATTTTTCATGAAAGGGAACAAGGAGAAAGACCAATAACCTCACAATAACTTCCCTTTCTTCCAGAAGTGAAGAAAAACACCCTGTCCTGATAACAGGTATATAGGGGTTAAGAGAGGAGGAAAAGCAAACAGTATTGGCATGTATCCCACCATGGACAAAAAGATGCCAAAAGACAGAGTAAAAGCACCTCCTGCCACCTTCTCCAGAGAGCTATCAGTGGGACCGTGTGCATTAATTAGCTGAGAGAATGCATAGGCTTGAGTGGAGTTTTCACCAATCTTTCCAAGGCACATGGACCCTGACTTGCTTGTTGATATAAAAGATAGGGGGTAATCAGTCCGGTATCAGGTATATATTTCACACTTACATGGCAAAAGTTATCAGTGCTTCTCTTATTGTTTCTCTTATTCCCATAAGCTTGGAGGATCACTGCTGATGCTGTGAACTTGGAAGTAACATTACTTAAACAAGTAATTTGTCCAAGCAACATTCATTAGAGAGGCAACGTCCTGATGCTTTCACTCATAAATAGATGCTCAGCAGTCGAGAGGTATTTACAAAAACTTCACTGAAAGAGCACATTTCCTGGTTGATTGCCTGAGGACATGTTAACTAGACAGGCTCCTTCATCATAATAAAGTCAACTGATGTTAGCTAGACAGGCCTTCCCATCTTAGTGGGTGCAGTTGATGTTAGCTAGACATATTTCTGACCTTAATAATAGGACTCACAGTTGCTGAATATTGTTTGTGGCAGGCTTGTCAGCAAATGTCTGATTTAATTTATGGAAGAGAATTGTGTCAACAATAGAAATTTATTGTTTCCTAAACTTCATACCTTCTGGTGTCCTTGGTATATAATACATTATTATGAAAAAGGAGTTGTGAAAAATGCGAAGTTCTGAGTGAACCAGGGGTCACACATTTACCAGCACAAGCATTAAATGCCTTTAGCTGTAAAAAGCTAACACCTGGAGGTGTTCAAGGCCTGGCCAGAGCTCTCAGCAACCTGTTCTAGTGGAGGGTGACTCTGACCATGGAAGGGGGTTTGGAAGTGAATGCTTTTTAAGGTCCCTTTCAACCCTATCTATGATTCTATGAATTCAAACAGGCTCCTTGCAAGGAAGTTAGTGCTCTTCCTTGCTGGCCAGTTTTTTTTTGAGATATATGTATTTGAACACTAAAGTTTTTCTTTGAATATTACAGGATCTCCATAAAACAGCTAAAAGTTGCAGCATTTCACTAGGAATACACTATTAGAAAACACTACACTTTCCCCCCCATGTTCTCTTGCTGAATTCATGAATAGTTCCAGGAACCCCAAAACTACATCTCTCAGTGAAATTGCTGATGGTTGAGGATATTTTAGCAAACCCTTCCCAGGCTGAGTCCCCCAGCTTACTGTTCTGGATATGATCACATGTCTATCTTTATGCCAGAGTTCTGTGGGGTTTTGTCCCCTGATTTCCCAGATGTGGTAAAGCAACCACTACATAAAGCAGAAAATAAGGAGCCAGAATAAAAGTGAGTGTCCTGATATTTTCCTGATTTGTAGTAATGTATATATCCTCGACCTGAAAATATTAAAATTGTAGTCTAGATAAATAATCTCTCTCAAACTGCATCTCTGTCTCAAAGGAAAAATCTATCTCTAACTAAAATTTTCATGAGGAAACTCCTCCAAATGTGACACGCCCCATTTTCGTATGAAATAACCTTTATAGAAATGTCCCTAGTGGGCTATTCTGCAAAATCATTACTAATTTCAAAATGTAGGTCATTATTGTCACAGAATCTTCTACTGAATAGCTGTTTCTCTGCAGAATTTCATAATCTCTTTTTTAGCTATCAAAAAGTAACTCCTTTTAAAACTTAGATATAGGGATAGATATTAAAGGGGAGGACCAGACATGGTAGTTTAGATAAGTAATAAAATAATATACTTTGTGTATATACTGATTAGCTTTCTTCTGTTATGGTACATACAGATCATATCTCAAATTACTTGTAAGACACCTAACAAAGCAACAGCTGTATGTTTTGAGTCCTCTAATATATTTAACTTCATAACCATTTTGACAGGTAGAGAAATGCTATAGTGCCCAAGACCTGTACCTTCTCCTACCTGTAAATACCTTACTGAAATACCTATTTTAGAGTCCTCATGTGGCCAGTGAAACACAAGCATTACTGGAGTCAAAGTCACCCTGAGTGAATTCCTAATTTCCCAGTCAGGCCACCTCCCAGGAACAGAAGTAGGAGGATGGTGAAAGTCATCATGTAAAGTACAGAACCTAATAATCTACAGTGGGTGCAATGAATTTGGGCCTGACCTCATGAGCATGGAGAGGTTGAAAAGAAAGTCTCTGCCACGCAGTGATTGCAAGGTCACTGTGATGTAGAGATGAGGTCGCTGAATTGCACAGATATTCAGCCTATTTCCCACCCACAGGCTTACTGCTCTGTCAAAAAATCTCTCTTAGGTCTGAGACTAACAGAGGCAGGCCCTGAAAGCAGATCTGGCATCCAGCAATCCATCATTGTCCAAGTCAGAATTGTTTGCTCCTCTGGAGGGAGTTAGTAATTGTGTTTTGCATCTCTGTGTTACAACTAGTAGCAAATGCTGACTAGAACTGGTCTGTAGCACTAGGAAGGAAACAGCTCTCGATGAAAACAATGTTTTTGTCATGACAGCCTATGACAGGAAAGATCCAAGATTGTGGTCAACAAATTTTCTGGAGAAAATTTATTTTTTATTAAAAAAATGGGTGGCAGTGTTGCAGAGTTGTGCTTCTTTTCAAGGTTATATGATACAGTAGAAACATACAGAAAGAGAGAGGCAGAGGAAAAAAGATAAGTCACACAGAAATAGGTATATAGTCATAGTTTTAAGTGGTGGTATGATAATATTCTTATATATGGTATCACAGTTTCTCACAACAAGGCTGCTTGACCAGATGCAGGTGTCTCATGGAGCAGAACAGGGTGGAAATGGGAGGAATGAGGCAGAGAACATTTGATGGGTGAGGGAATCCAGGTCTTTGAGAACTGCTGGTCTGTTAAGTGCTGGTACATGTATTTCTGTGGAAATGGGAGGAGCTCCTATTGTATTTCACGCTGAGAAAAGAAACTTTATACCAAATTATCACTTCCAGTAAGTGCAAGGTTAGCCACTTCTGAGAAGGCAGTAAAACATACCCAGGGAAAGTTTCTTCGCACTTCTGGTTGATTTTTAAGAGCTTTCTGAAATTTTGAAAATTATTAATAGTGTCAGGCATAAAGAGATGCCTGGGAAGTAAAAGAGTTTTCTAAGGAAAATTTATGTAAAAATGATCAGACCTCCTTTTCATGGTTTTGCTCAGACAGCAAGAAGATACCACTGCTAAACAGATGATCTGAAAGGGACGGTTTCCCCCACACAGACATCTGTTTCAGGCTGAATGTTTAATGCCCATGTTGCTTTCTCTGCTGGCAGGAAACGACTCAGCTCAAATGATCATATCCCTTTGTTGAGGGACTTAAACGAATAGGAAGAAGTTTCTTCATGAAACTTCGAAACGGCAAGAAGGATCAAATGAATATTTTCATTGGCATCAGTTAATGAAATGAGTTCCCTTCCTCAGAGCAGGAACTTTGAAAGTCCAGAAGGGACTTTGGCTGGAGCATCATAAAGTCATGGACCACCACTTGTAGATCACAAAGATGAGGAAGAATAAGGTCTGATTGGATTCCCAAGTACTCCTTAAACAGAAACAAGGAGCATACATTATAAGGAGCACTGCCATCAGCTGTTTGTGTTCAAAATTATGCCCCTTTCAAAGGCTTAGGGCAGATTAACCCCCCCAGACATGGTGGAGATAGTTTGCACAAATCCACTCTTTGAAGCTAAAAATCATTTTGAACAAAATTCGTGTTAGGAAACATGTAACAACACCACTGCTGAGTCCTATGCAGAGTGAGAACTGAAGTCCTTGGATCTCTTCTTTTGCCCACCAAACCCACGTGAAAAGTGGGATAAGGTTCCCACAAGCAACTCCAATTTCAACCCCTTTCAGACTTTATTTCTTCAATTCTGTGGCCTCCTGTGGTAGCAAACTATGCAGGCTGGCTACCAGCTGTGTGAAGGCCCCCCTCTTATTCATCTTAAATTTACCTGCTGGCAGCTACATTTATAATCAAGCGCCAGAAGAATGGAAAACGAGTGTAATGCATCTCAGCTGTTACCCAGAGTTGCTGTGGTGACAGGATGGGTTTGGAAAAGACTAGCAGAGAAGGGTCCTGCCAAAAACCAGTATCATGTCTCTCAGGAAGGGTCCCCAGAGGAGTGTTTAACTCTCAGTGTGGGAATCTTCCAGTGAGGAAAGTGGAGCAAGAAAGCAACAACTCTATCTGCAAGGATCCAGAAAGGGATGGTCTGACTGTCACATGCCTGAGCTATCCACAGCCATACAGGATGCAGAGGAAGTGCAGGAGGACTGAAGAAGCAAACAGGTATTTGGATATGGGATAGCTGTGGAAAAAGGAGCCTGTTGCCTGAGAACTCTTCACCAGCTTCACTGGCACATGCTCCTGAGGAGTGTAATACTAAGCACTTTGGGTTTCACTCAAAGCCTGCTAAGTCAATGGGAATCACTCTTTGGTTTTCTTTGTGTTTTGGACCAAGTCCTTTCAAAACAAGCAGTGAATAGAAACATAGGCTTTCTTCCTCCCTCTGGCCAGGATTTTCAGCATACCTCAACTTTTAGGATCGTGACTGAGTTTTCCGAAACAATTTCCCTGGGAATGGAGAAATGATCACAAGTGACTGAAATACTCGGGCTCTCTTCAGGTGGTTCATCGGCTGAGACAGGGAGACTCCCTGCAGCCTCACACTTCGCCTGGTGGTCACGAGACAGGAGTAGACAGGCTGGCAGCCAGCACTGTGGTCCTCCAGCACAGCCAGGAGCAAGCACAATCTTACAGTAGCAGAGCTTTGCTCACTCACTGGCAGCTGCCTGTCAGTGCACTTCACTTGCATTTAGGAAGCTCAATGAATTTCTGAGAAACTGGACTTACCCTCCACGTTTTGTTGTTTGTTTGTAATTATGGCCAGATTCTCCCAGCAAGAGTTCCAGGTAGTTGAACTCTTTCAAAGGTCTTGCCCTGGTTGTGAGTATTCCGGATTTTTCTAGCTTTGTCCCAGCACCTGAAATGAATTGTCTATTTTCTGCAGTAGCAGTAGGATCTGCCACACTGAAGCACGGATGAATTTTCCACCACATGCTGGACCCTGAGTCCCCTGAGCACATAAGCTAGCCAGAAGTGGTGTTAAGCCTCCTGAATTTATACATGTACAGTTCTCTGTTAAATAAATTGTCTATTTAACTAAATTTGAGATTTTTTAGGTAGGCCATTAAGCAGACAAGATACTGAAAAAAGATGAGGTTTTCTGCTTTCACTAAATCTTGGACTGTTGGGGTGTTTTTGTGTATGGTATCTCAAAAACATTTTGGCTAGCTTTTGATTTTAAAATAAATGCATATAGACAAGCAGAAAGTGTTGCATATGTTTATATTTTGCTTGCATTTTATTTTAATTCCTCTAATTTTGAAACAGAAAATGTTTTATGTCCTTAGGAAGCACAGGTCTTTTTACATTATTTGTATTTTCTAAGAGGAAGTTTTCTATTGTTTGTTATCAGTTTTATTTTCCAACTCACAAATAGTAGATAGCTCATTTCTGTTTTCCAAAGGACCTCCATGGGTGTTTTAACATTTGCAGGAAAATAGGCACAACCATTTCTGCATCATGGGGGAGATCCTAAGGGGACTAAGGTTAAATAAAAGGATATCAAATCTGTTTGGAACTTCTTATATGAAATATTTTTTCACTAAAAATCAACAAATTGTCGATTTAAAACATTTTGGGGAGGAGGCCATTAAGATGGTTTAATTAATTTAATTCTTTTATTTATTAAAAACCCTTGATTTTCATTTCCACAATCAAATTGTGACCCCAGTATTCATCATCAAATGATATTTGCAAAACTTATAATGGAAGACAATTAGACAAATAACAGTCAGATAAAATTCGAACCAACATGTTCCAAAGACATTTAAATAACGCATGGGGATTGTCACAAACTTCTATTTTATTTTGTTGTCCCTTTGCAACAAAGAAACAGTAAGAATTTTTTGCATTATGACACAGTATGAGAAAAATTGTCAAAAATCTTAGAAATTTTCCTGGGAGGGAGGAATTGTCCCCACCTGACCATATCTTTCAACCAAGACTTGCAAACCACATCCATTCCTCTGACTTCCACATTCCATGGGCACCAGACTGTGCTTCTCTCTCTGATTCTGCATCATATAACCCAAAAAAGCCAACCGTGTGGGGAAATACCCTCATCTTGCACAGAACAGCAGGAGCACAATTTACCAGCTGCTCTAGAGAGGAATAGGGCTGCCAGGCTGCAGCTGCATCTCCAACCTGCACCAGAGACACAGAAACCTCCAAAAAGTGGCTCTTTCCCACATACCAGAGAGGCCCAGTGGTTCACCTTAACATGCCTTGGGACATGGACTGCTGGAGAAGCCTTGGTTGTTTGCTCCCATCTGGCTTGTTACTACTGTATGTTCTGCATTTATGGTGTTGTGGCTCAAATTCAGAGTTACCGGTGGGACTTTGCAGCTCATGTTAATAACTTATATGTGTGGCTTTAAAGTGTCTCGCCAGCTCTGTCAGGCTGCTACTGCTGCTCTCCAGCTGCCTGGGGGTGGCTCAGAGCAGGCTCCCCAGAGCAGGACATAGAATCATAGAATTGTCAAGTTTGAAGGAGACCTTTAAAATCATCGAGTGCAACTACCAACCCAGCACTACCACTATAATCTGTAAAACACTAAACCACATCACCTAGAGCCGGATCCAGATGCCTTTTGAACAGTTCCAGGGATGGTGACTCCACAACCTCCCTGGACAGCCTATTCAGATGCCTGACCATCCTAGCAGTGAAAAATTCTAATATCTGATCTTTGTTTCCCCTGTCTCAAGGCATTTTGCTCTGGTCCTCTCACTGCTGGCATGGTAGAAAAGACCAGCCCCCCTTCATGACAACCTTCTTCCAGGTAGTTGTAGAGAGCGATGAGGTTCCCCCTGAGCCTCCTCTTTTCAAGGCTAAGCAAACCCAGCTCCCTGAGCCATTCCTCACAAGACATGTTTTCTAGACCCTTCACGAGCCTTGTTGCCCTTCTCTGGACATGCTCCAGCCCCTCAACGTCCTTTTCAAAGTGAGGGGCCCAGAACTGAACGCAGTACTCGAGGTGCAGCCTCACCAATGCTGAGGACAGAGGGATGATCATTTCCTAAGTCCTGTTGGGTACTCTATTCTTGATACAGGCCAAGATGCCATCGGCCTTCTTGGCCACCTGGGCACACTGCTGGCTCATATTGAGCCTGCTGTCAACCAGCACCCTCAAAACCCTTTGTGGGCCAAAGAGCTTTTGAGTCACTCCTCCCCAGCCTGTAGCGCTGCATGTGGTTATTGTAACCCGAGTGCAGGACCCAGCACTTGGCCTTATTAAACCATGAGCATGGCTGTCTTCTGCCTGTCCATCTGAGGAAGATGATGTCCCCCACCTTTGTGGTTTAACCCCAGCAACTAAATACTACAGAACACTCACTTGCCTCTCCCTCACCCAGGTGGGATGAGGAGGAGAGTCAGAAAAAAAGGAAAAACTTGTGAGTTAGGAACAGTTTAATGATTAAAATATAATAATAAGATTAATAAGAATAACAATATAATGAAAAGGAGAGAGAAAGAAAGCAATAAAAAATAAGATAAACAAGTGATGACCAATACAGTTGTTCACCACTGTTCCTCAGCAGTGATGAGCCTCTCTTGGCCAACTCTCCTCAGTTTATATACTGGTGTGATATTCTATGGAATATCCCTTTAGCTAGTTTGGGTCAGCTGCCCTGGCCCTGCTCCCTCCCATTTTCTTGTGCACTTCCTCAAAGGCAGAGCATGAGACACTGAAAAGTCCTTGACTCAGGGTAAGCTCTGCTTAGCAACAACCAAAACATCAGTGTGTTATCAACATTATCCTCACACTGAATCCAAAGAACAACACTGAACCAGTGACTACCAGAAAATGAACGCTGTCCCAGGTGAAACCAGGACACCCATGTTAATGGCTGAGGACTCAACAGGCCGGTTGGGGTCTGTTTTGATTTCCTCAAACAGGATGTTACTGGGAAACAGAGAGGTTTTTAATTCAGGCTTCTGAGTTTGCACAGGCAGGAGAGATAGATTCAAAACACCCTTTACCAAGTGTGTGTGAGTGCAGTGGTAGAAAACTACATTGAGCATTGGTTTACACTGCTCACCCAAGGAGACATGAACCCTCCACAGAGTGCTGATAGAGTCTTACCTACTGCACAGGTCTAGCACGATGTTAAGGAACTGGAACAATTTTTTAGAAATGCAATAAAATGGTTGGGTTGCTGGGAAAGGGGATATCACTTATCTGAAGGAAAGGGATCCAGAGGATGGCTCAACCATAGCTTTCCTATAAGACCCTGTGTCCTTCACTGCAGATCTTAAAAGCTGAAGACGGCCCTGAGGAAGCTGACTGAGTTGACCATACTCTTACCAGAGCCAGTCGGTCAGAGGCTGGATCTCAGAAGATCTCTTTCAATCTGAATTTTTTCTGATTGTGTGCATGTACGGCAATACCAGACACAAAAGTGAAAGAAATAGTGAAGGGTCAGGAGCACTGAGGGAGAAAAAAATGACTTATGGAAGTCATGCAACCAGTCATATTCCCAAGCATCCTAATACGACTTCTGTGGCCAGTGATGATTCTGAATACTTGCATTTAAACGCAGACCGACCTGGGCTCATAATGCAGAGGGAGAAGGTTTTAGTTTAAAAAAAAAAGGCAAAACTGAAGCTTGATACAACCTCCTGGGAACTGAATTTACTTCCTTGATTTCAGTGGTTGTCTAGAAGATTTTAAAGCTCCCATCAAACTATCAACCTAAGGAATGTATTCATGTATTACAGGATCTAAAGGAACTGTTGCAATGATTTTACTTGATTCCTTCCTAACATATAACGTAAGACTACCCTGCAATCAGTCCTGTAGTGACAATAGTGTATCTTCTGGAAAAACTCTGAGATTTAATGGAACAAAAAATGTTCCTTGAGGAACTGAGACAATTGAACTAGTTGCCAAAGGCACCAACCACTACAGCAGTGGCTGAGAGCAGCTAAGTTACATGGGATGAAAGGAGCAGAGAGCTGTGAGAGAGAAGGCCAGAAAAAAGCCAGAGATGCAAAATACTGAATTTGGAAAAAATCAGGCAAAAAAGCTTCTGGCACATTTGGATTTCTCAGCAAGGAAACCACCTCCTGCTTGCTTTTGGTTTTTATTTATTTTGTGGAGCAAGGAGACCTGGCACACACTTCTGGCAAATAAATCAGATTGCACAAAGACTCTGCATGACTCTATCAGCTCCTCCTCCCAACAGAAACATGACACAGAAAAACCCTGAATAGCTGTTAAGCATTCAAGCCAAAGGAGCATGGGATTTCCTGCAGCAGGAGTTTATGGTTTCTTTGCAGCACTCAGAGAATTCTTGGTGTGGGCTCTTCTGCCAGAGAGGCCCATGTGACATATAACTGCTCCTCAGAGCACACAGAATTCATAGAGAACACAATTAACTTTCTGCCTGTGGGTAGCTATGTTCACAGTAATGAACCACAACCTGTTACATAAGCTGGAACATGGAATTACCCACATGTGCTGCAGCTAGTGAGTTGACACTGCTGATAGGTGGCACTGTCAGTGCACAGCAAGGATGAGAAAGCGCCCAGTAGCTTGCAAAAAAATTACCTAGGATCCTTATTGCTTGATTTGTTATTAACATGTCCAGAAAATATGGGGATGATCTTCAGATGCCTTATGACAAACGTCCCATGTGGTGGTCCCTTCACTTGAGAAAGAAGGTATCACTTATTTGAAATTACAGTAGGATATCTATTAGCACTTAGGTTTCCCACCCTTTTTGTTTTAGTTTGGGTTTTTTTGGCCATTCACATCCTTACTGCTTTTCTGTGTTACCTTGAATTCTGACATGGACAGGCCAGCACTAGGGAGACAACATCTTTACTGTCCAACTGTAAGTTATGATGGATGGACATCAATATCATTGGCTCTGATTCCAAGATAAATTCAGCTACATCATGCAGCTGGTCCAGACTGGTTAAATGGAGTTAAAATTTGGATGCCTTCCATAAATCTACAGTTCATAGCTGAGAGTGAGATCTGTAATAAAAAACAGGAGATCCAAGTCAGTAGAGTACTGAAACAAGTTCCCTACTGATTTCAATGGAACTGAGGTACCTAAATATTTCTACTTATAAGCCTTCCTCCCTTGATTCACCTCTGTCCCACTGCAGATGCTAAAAAAAGCTGAGTCAGAGGCTATCCATCACCATATGATCTTTGAGCACACAGCACAATGGGACTTCGATGACTGCTAGGTGGTTTGGCACTCTAATCATGCAAAAATACCAGTAATTCTACAGTTCATAGGTGGATATGATTGCTAGACAGTTGCTGAACTAAGCCATGGTTGGAAGTGAAGCTGAAAAATATCCATTTCATTGCAGAGTCTCCAGTTTCACTGATTATTTCTTTCTCTCCAAACTGCCTGTGGTCACCTATAACTTACTGCACCTGCATGTCTGTGGTGCCTTGGGCCTCCATGGAAGTGGAGGAACTATTCCAAAACATTTTTACTTCAAAACAGGTATTTGCTTAGACAATTTTGAATACAGAATAGAGGAATTTGGTTGGCTAAAGATATATACAGTGTCATCCAAGCTGCTTTGGATATCAAGGCAGGTATCTGCAAAAAGCAGATATTTTGCAAGAGGCATCTGTGACAAAAACCTGTAGGAAACTTGCACCCTCATAGGACAGCAGCTGTTTGGGAAAAACATGAATTCACTAAAATGGTACCTGGTACCTGTAGTGAGGCCATTGAACCAGGCTCCAAGAGTTGTGTTCTGGAGTAAAGTCATCCCAGAAAAGATGTTTGTCTCAAAACCTTAGGTGACTTCCATCTTTAAGTTATGGGTTATCAAGACATACCATACATTTTGAAAATGAAGACAAGAGATCTTCCTTAAACTGTATCCAAGCCTCAGGTACATTTCATATGGTTCACGACTCCTCAAACAATTTAGTCATAAGTGCTGGAGGCAGTGTGAAACTGGGTCAAACAGATGAGGCTGTGTGGGCCAGGAGGATACCCTGGGGCTCAGCAACAGCAGGAAAGTATGTTACCTTCCAGTAGGTGTGAGAAACACCTGCAGCACTGCCTCTCTGGGGCTGCCCAGCACACTCCATCAGTGGAGGATGCATTCAAGCCACACATCAGCCAGCAAATTGCACTGGTTATCTGAAGGTTCATCCACAGGTCTCCCTGATGGAGACATTGTCCTGTAATTACACGGAGGCACACATCTGGCTGCAGGAGGAGTGTAAGGTGGAGTCATTTAGGGAGTGCCTTTCTTAACGCAAGGAACTCGAAAACTTTTGTGCCTGGAGGAATCAGTCGTCTGTTAGATGATGGGCCGTTTGCTTTGGAAATAAGCCTCCTCCCAGACAGAGGCAGGAGGGAGATGTTCACTGTCATAAGCAGGGTGGGGGCTCACAGCTCATTGGTGTTTGTCCTGGTTTCCCTAACGCATGTCTGAGTCAGGAAAGCTCTGCTTTGGAGAAAGTGATGGCTATGATGATAAAGTGAAAATTCCTCTGTTTGCATCACTGCTTTCTCCACACCCATTTTATTTCCTCATCTCTAGAAAACAGTGTAGTAAAAGCTGTTATGAAATGCTGTTTTTCTTTTCACTGTCTGACGAGTTAATAGCAAGCCCAGTTAAATGCAGCACAAGACATGCCAGTTGTATGTGTCTCCCACTGTCTGACTCCCTTTCAGAATTGCTACATCACTTTTAAGTCATTTCCTTTCCCAGACGAGGCAGCCTCATTTACACCAAAGAGCTTGATCTAAACCAAACAGTCTTACAATAAACCAGACAGCCTTGTATTTGACATCATCAGCCTTTAACTTCAGAGGGACTTCTTCAGACAGGAGCTGCAGCCTCTTACCAGATGTCAAAAAGTGTTCATCATCGCAGCCTCAAGTAACAACTTGGGGGTCAGCACTGTGAGCTTTTTGGTTGTAGTTTAAATGACAGAAAATTTTATTTGGTATAGCAGTGCCCAGGATTGCAGAAGAAAAGAGAAAGGAAAGTATTTCAAAAATCATGTCACAACAGGCTCTAAGCACTCTCGACTTCATGATTTAGCCGCTGGATTTCTCCATAAACTGCCAATCTGTGGTATGAAAAGGCAGCATCTGTGGGTTTCCCTAGAGAAAAGCAGAAGTGCTCCATATACTGTGCTATAACAGGGAATACTAAACATATGTTTATTATTCAGATATTACTCAGGAAGGAAATTTTCAGCAATTGCAGCCCAGGTAGAAACACATCTGTTATTTTGTATCTGAAGACAGGGTGGACCAGGTGAGAAGGCTTTAATTTGAGCAGAGGAGAAATTTAGTAAATTTAATTCTCCTTACTTTTTTAATGAAGCTTTGTATATATTGCATGGGACAATAAAACCACAAAGCTAAAAACAGCCATCATGGGAAAATGTAGCTGATTTTTTACCTGTTGTCTCGAAAGGGGATGAAAGCATTCACAAAGGAAAACTTGGATCAGGAACTGTACCTTCAAGGTATATCTTTTTCTGATTTTACCCCTAGAACACAGTAATCTGTATTAGCAACTCTTACCAGAGCCATCATATAGCCTCTTACATCAATTCATGATCTAAGCCAAAGACAGCGATGTTAAAATTCTTGTTGTTTAAGAGAGAGTTATTCCTTTGTTTCTTTTAGGACAATGCCAGAACTCATGGATTTTTTCTGTGTAAATGAGAAATTCCACCCCTCATTAAACAGATATGGTCTGTAGAAAATAATTAACCACTTCTTATAGTTTATCCAACCCACAAAATTTGGGTCAGGTATTGCTCACCACCCACATTAATTGCTCAGAACAGAATGGCTGGTTTTGGACCAAATATTGTATCACAAGCACTTAATATCCCTGCCATAGCATGAAAGGAAACAGAAACCTGAGAAGAAGGGAAAATTAGAATGGTGGGAAGAAAAACAGTTTCTTAACTGCGCAATGGACTTTGTCTGACTAATGAATCCCCTTTGAAAAACACCCATAGTAATAAATTAGAATGTAATATATTGCAGATGGATCAACAGTGGCACACACACAGCCTTATGTATCTGCCACAGGTGTTTGATTCTGCATTTGACAGCAGGTCAGGGAGTAAGCATCCAAGGACAATCATGCTATAGCTTTCAGAGATAAAACTCATTCTAGATTGGAAGGAGAACTAAGTATCTGGGTTTTTCTGTGGAGGGGAATTACGTTGATATAACTGGCTTTTCATCAAAAACATTATTAAAAAAATTAGATCTGGACTTTCTTCTGCATGTAGCTGACCAGTGTTTAGAAGCCTTCTTCTAAACAGAAACATCCTTGTAATTCAGTTACCTTAATATACTGTTTTACTTCGCCAGAACAACATATGCTGAAGAACAATATTACATTAAAAATGTTGTGTCTAGACCTGACCAGCGCCTGTGGGGTCCTGCATGCACAGTCTTGTCCCATTGGATTAGACACTGGATGGTCTTTAGAAACAAACCTCGGATCATACACTGTTTAATTACATGAAACCTTTGGGGGTCTTCAGCACCAATTGTGAAGATAAACTCAGTATCTTCTTAAAATCAACAGATCAACCAACCAAAAAAAAAGGATTATAATACACAGGAGAACATCCCGTTCTTCCAAAAAAGGCTAAAAATCTACAGAGGAAAAAAAAAGTAAACCACACATAAGGATGTTGGGGAAATTTTCATTGAACTTTGTGCCATTTGTCTAGACTCCTGCTGCCGTCAGTGTTCCAGTTTTCTACAGCTTCTCAAGGAGGACTGGAATGACTAGCCATTTCCTGAGTTCCAGTCATGCTTGTAACAGTAAACTTTCTACCCATGTCTCAAGTAATTTAGCTTTATTGTTCTTCCCCTCCATGTTTCTATTTCTTAGAGGGGGGAAAAAAACCTAACAAGAAACCCAAAAAATAACCCCAACCAAACCACCACCACCACCACCACCCAAAAAAAGAAAGAAACAAACAAAAACCCAACAACCACAAACCAAAAACACAAAAAAAACCCAAGAAATACCAACAAAAAACAAACAACCAAAAACCCAAAAACAAACAAAAAAAACCCAAACAAAACCAACCAAACAAAAAACCCACAAAACAAACTGCAAAAGATTTGAGAATCTCCCAGGGCTTTAACATCTCCAATGCAGTAAAGAGTATCTGTGTATAGGTCACTCCAGGGCTCAGTACACTGAAACACAAAGGCAACCACTGGAAGCTGAATTGTTTAAACTGCAGTGTGTATAAGGGCTTATCCTTTTTTCCAGAGAATTGCTCTAAGTCAGTGTTGGAGCTGGAGCACTTACCCAGCTGGACCTGTGGTCTGACTCTTTCATTCTTTCAGTGCTTATTCCTGACTTTCTGCAGATGTTATTTACTATGATCTTTGACTTTGAGATGTGCAGGACAGCCTTTGCTTGGCACAAGATATGAGCCTTATTTGTTTAAATCAGTCTCTCCTGGGTTGCAGCTGATGTTGCAGGTAGGGTCACACTGGAGCTGTTGTGGCCTCAGATTTTGTTGTGGCTGGGACAGTATTCTGCAGCCAAAGTCTTGCAGGGATTTCTGTGGGATGTCAGTGCATTTCTGTTACTGACACTGATCAAATGTTGTATTTTTAATTGAATTTCTACAGCTATGGTCTAATGACAAACGTGTGTGTTCTGCACTATGCCTGCCCAAAACCTAAAACTGTGAGAGCTGCAGCAAAGGGTCTCTGCTAATAAACAGCATTAAATGTCAGCCAGATGAAACTGAGGAATGGAAAAAAGAATAGTACAATGCAGGGAGGTTTTCTTTCCACTTACTTTTATTTTCACTGCATTTAGAGGACTTTCATAATTCCTCTACCTTATGTAATATTTTTGAACATAGAAATTCACTTCTGTGAAGTTCACAAGTCTTCCTACTGACTTGAGGAGAAGAAAGATCAGGACAAATGTTTTGGTTTCCCCTTCTTACTAGCTTTCCCAGCCTTGATAGTGTTTGTCTGCTCAGACATGTTTCTATTTTGAGTATTTTCTTCTTCACAGATCTCTGCTCCATGTTGAGGATAGGCTTCAACTGCATCCACTGTTTTGCCATGAGAGGCAAATTGTTCTGCAAACAAGGAGGAATGTTTTATTGTTCTGGCATTTTGTCTCTTTGGATATGGTTTGGAAACGAAATAATACACTGAAAACATGCTTCAACAGAAATGAAGCCCAAGAATCCTCATTTTTGTTTATTTTATTTAGTTATTGCAAGACTCCTAGCAAAGCTCACATCTCATAGCTTTAATGGAGGTCCTTCAACAAAAATTAAGATAGAATGACAGTATAAACTATTTTCACTACAGGTCAGAGCTTGTTATGGTCCTACTTATTCTGTGGAAGACTTTCCCTCTCTTAACTCTTTCTGTCCTTTGAAAAGACAAAACACTCTTCTGTATTTGTATGCTAAAAGTTAAGACTCATGAAAATCAGAAAATGGCTCGGTAGATACAGGAAGCTATGAGGGCAGGCTAGCTCCAAAAATGTTTCTTGCAGTTTCCCATAGCAAATAAAATTGTTTTCAAACACTACACACTCAAACTCTGCACATTTTTTTTAGAACAGGATTTTCACCTCAAGGCTGTAGGTCATTCATTCCAGGAAATTCTGTGGGGTTTACGTAAAAGGGCAAAAGTAAAACAATAAAAAATTCTATAGAGTGAAGGACATTGCAAACTGGTGTTAATGTCAAACTTCAGGTTTTAAAGATATTTAAACCTATGGCCACTACATTAGGAAAGGTTACCAGCTATTTCTGTGATTTTTCTGGATATTTCTGAAAATAAATAGTCTGGCTATTCTGTTAATATGGGTCACATTTGCACAGAAACAAAATCAAGGCAATTATTTTTGTGTACTCCTAGTTAGCAACACTTACTATTCATGATTTTTGGTTTTACAGGATAAAATTCTGACCTAGTGAAACCCATGGCAAAATTTCTGCTGCTGTAGAACAGGAGTCCATACAAAGTTCTGGTGACTCTTGAGTACGTGTCAACAAATAGATTACATTTTCATATTCCAAACTGAGATTTTTTTTTTTAAAAAACTTCATCAGTAAGTGATGGTTGTGTTCTTGAGTGATCCATCAATTGAATTGTTGGTGTTCACATCACACTTTGCAGATTCTGTGAGATGGCAGATAGAAACAGCACTTTCTTTTTCTATGGAAGGCCATTGTTTGGTTTTGAACACTCTAAAGCTGGATACCAAATCAAAACTTGTGCATTCACTCCATCTCTGACATATTTTCCCATACCATTTCAATGCCCTTTCAACTAAGTACCTTAAACACAAGGAAACACTGTCTAAAACCAGCAGCCTATTTTGGAGGAGTTATTCAGCTCAAACCTTCAACAAAGTGAAAATCATGGCACTGAGCCAAATGGTGGTTTATTCACGCCTTTCTATCAGCAATCCATTTGAACTGCTTGAGACTGCCTGAATAAATATTTGGCCCCTGCTGTTTGCCACCGAGCTCAGACTTCTCTCCTGGCAGCATTCACAAGACGAACCCTGCAGTGTTTTCTCCTGTGCCCACCATGCTCTTCCTGCATTGTGGTTGTCATCTGAAGCTCCTGGCTCCTCTGGACTTCATGTCTGAACTCCTTGAACTGTTGTCTTGTACTTTGACATGTGCTGCAGCAGCACCTGGATTCATTCTTCTACTAAACTTTCTGATTGCCCCTCAAAAACTGGCTTATATATGCACATTCTTCCTCAAAACACAACAATACTTCACAATTTTTAGCTATAAGCACTGAGGAGACATATACCTGGTAAGTCACTGGGCGAATTGTCCCAGACTTTCCCAGATTCTAAGACTACCATCTCATCACAACTTTGTAAATTCTTCTGACTCTCATTATCTTTGGGTTTTCTTCCTTTTGCACGCTGTTTGTGATATACTTCTCTAGTGATGGCTTGTTCCACACATTTTCCCAGTGGCTGATTTGCTCCAAGCACACCATTGTTTTCTCAGACCAAACCTGGTAAATAAAAAGATACGTACGTTTCTATTCTATAGCTTTGTATTATTTTTAAAGTAGCCACTTCAAATATCTTTAAATGATGTGAAGAGTGAAGACCAGTTTATTTAATCCCTGTTTTGTTTCCTCCAGTCTCTAGGCATTTAGAGTCTTGCTTGTTCTGGCTTTTTATCAGGAACCTTACTGTTGATATTTGTTGCAATTCTACTGATTAAATTTGGAAAAAACCCTCTCATTTTAAGTGCTTTTGCATGACTTGCCTTTTCTACACCAGCAAAGGAGGTTGCCAGGTGTTTTTGTTTATTTAATTCCCTTCTCCTTTCTTTTTTCCCAGCAGAAACTGTGGTAATGCAGGCTTTTAAAAAATACTTGGAAAAGTGATCTTTCTCATTAAAAAACTAGGCCATGCTCATACTGCCAGAAATCCATGTTTGAAGTATTAACATACAACACCTAAAAGAAACATAATAGTAACACAGAACTCTGCATTAAAACACCTTTTCAAGACAAGCCAGCTGTCTTTCTTACACTGAAAAAAAACTAGGAAACTCAAGACGTGGAGCCAATCAAATTGTTCATTATAAATGAGCTACCTGATAATATTAGCTTCCCCCCTCCCCCCTAATGATTGATTAAAAAAACCTGTTTTTTACATACTTATTTCTTACTTGAGTTCATCCAATACCTTGTGCAGGCAATTGCATTGATTCATTGGCTAAGCATCAGTCATTAGTGGTCTGACTTAATAAAGCTATATCAGGACTGAGAATCTGTTGTATACAGGATTTTTCTTTGTGTTTCTCTGTTATCTGAAGGCAGATAAGAGGCAGACTATCAGTTAAGTGAAACGTTTCTGTGGGGAAATTCACACGTGGCCAAAAGCCTTCATTTCTTTGGGATCTTGCAGCAGATATCTAGCACAAGCTTTGTAACCGATGACTGATGAACTTGGGAGGAGGAGCAATAGGCCAGTCTGACAATGCTGACTAGCCATGCCCTTGCTCCCCAGATACTCAGTGAACAAAAATTGAACTTATTTTTTATTTGATCTGTCTTATTTACACATACCACTTTTTTATTGCTCTCCTTGAGAGTAATGTACCTGTGGCCATTGAGTTCTTCATTGTGGAGACCGATTTGCTGAACCACTCTTGTGAATCTTGTCCACCAAAATGACACCCAAGGCATGAGTACAGCTCAATAACTTGAAGGTCATAATGGTCAAGATTAGTCAATCAATTAATTGAAAATTTAAATTAATATTTTGCAGCTCATTTTAAAGACTTGAGGGTAATCACAAGACCATCTCCATGGGAATATCTAAAGAAGGGAGAGGGAATATCAGTTGGCTCAGGGGACCAGGAAGTCAGAAACCACTCTGAGGAGACAGAGTATCTCATTAAATGTCAGGTTACTCGAGCCTGAAAGCAATGAAAATCAGTGAATGTCACTTGCAGAAACCTCTGCTTCCTGCCCTATCCATGTTTCTTGCATGGTAGTTCACCTTCATCACAGTTGTACCACGTTTATTTCATGGCTGCATTATGCTCCAGCTTCAAAAGAGTGCTGCAAAAAAAAAGGTCAGTCTTACTACGTATAAACGTGTGCACATACATAAGCTGTGTATATGGACACAACTGAGGATTCATCTGGGACTGTGCTGAGCTGCTGCATGAAGAGTTCTAGCATGAGAACTGAAGATAATGTGTTTTCTTCTGAGTGCTGTCAGCTAGGTTCTTCTGATATGCTTTTGTTTTTTAAAAAAAACAAAAGCAGTGGTCCTTTTACTATGTATGACTAAAGTATTATCAGTCCTACTGATGTCAGAGTCAACCTCCCTGGAGGTGTTTAAGAGCCGCCTGGATCTGGCACTGGGTCACATGGTTTAGTGGTTATGGGCTTGCAGTGGCAGTGCCGGGTTGGTGGTTGGACTGGATGATCTTAAAGGTCTCTTCCAACCTTGATGATTCTATGACTCTATGAAAGCATCAGCAATTCATCAGGGTCTTTGACTACACCCTAAAAGATCAGAAGCTCTGCAGTAGGTAGAGTAAAATCCCTTCCCATTTAAGGCCGATTCTTTTAAATGCTCTAAAACTCACTGACTTCTCATTTCCTTGAAACTACATGATATTTCATTAGCAGAGAGCAATACTAGCCTACCTGGAGTCATCTGGACATGGGATTCATGTGACACAGCTTCTTTTATCTCCTTTTCCCCCTCTCTCTTTACCACTTGCCATATTTGGGAATCAATCACTGTCTCCGATTTTCCTCACAGCTGTCCAACCATTTGTTCCAGGCTACTTGTGGTTCCCACTGCTTCATGGGGAAGCAAAGGAAGCACAGTATTAACACACAACAAAGAGCTGGCAACTGTAAGTAGCTAAGAACCTGACTCACAACCCAAAAAATCATATTGTGTGTGAACAGTGAGAATGCACAAGGGTCTGTAGATTGGTGGCTTTCACTGTAATTGGAGGATTTCTGAGGATATCCAATATTCAGCCAGCATCCTTTCAGGTCCAAGTAAGGCAGACATGAAGGGAGCAAAGCATTTTGCTAAAGTCTGCTTCTGTCACAGCACATTTAATTGGAGGGGGAAAATAATTTGAAAACAGCCTGAAACTTGGAAAGCAGTCAGAGAATTTCCAAAAGGAAAACAGACTTTGCATGACAATACTTATGGGTCTGGAATCATGGGAAAGGGAGAATATTTGAGGCCTTGGTGACTAGAATACAGGGGTGAGTGGAGAGGGAAGATGGTGTTGGAAGAAGGTAAGGAGTGGAGATTCATGAAATGCACAGGGCATATGAGCAGATAATGGTCACTGGCTACCACCACCTCCTGAAGGGCAACACTGAGCAGCCATGCACTACAATTCTTCCTTCCCCAGAATCTTTTTTTTCTTTGGATACTTTAACTCTAATGAATGTGCTTTGTTCCAAAGGCAGAGAATAACTTGAGTTCTACACTAATCAGGATCATCAGGAAAATTTTAGCAGGATTGTTTTTATTCAGAAGAAATATTAATGCTCATTCCTTAACAACTTTTAATATATTCCTTAATATATCCTTATATGGGCAGGAAATAAAACATCAGATAAAAGTAAACAAGTGTTTCTTTTTCTTTTTTTTTCCTGAATTGTTGTCGTCAGGGAAAGGTACTGACAGACTGAAGCGAGGCAAGCAGGGTGATCAGGGGGCCAGAGCTTCCCACGTACATGGAGAGGTTGAGAAAGCTGAGCTTATTCATCCTGCTGAAGAGATGCAACAGTCTAATGGGAGGATGCAGGGAAGATAAAATCAGTTGCTTCTCAGAGTTGCACAAGAATGGCATAAGAAGGAACAGGTATAAATCACAACATATGACTAAGTTACAAGAAGAAACAAATTCACAGGAAATGGTCAAATTTGGAGAAGGAATTCAGAGAAGCAGTGGACTCTTAATCCATTGGGATACTGGAAACTTGAGTGGACCTGCTCTAACCGGACCTGCCATGAATGACAAGTGGGATCAAAAACCTGCAGAAGTTCCTTTGGATATTACTCTATGAGCCTATGAAAATTTTCTAGGTGTTATGGTGTTCTGCTGTCTCTGTTGGTGTAAGTTTATTGATGTTGTTTCAGTTGAGATGTGCACACTCCTCCAGATTTGCTCTGCACTGAATGCTGGAAGAAAGACCCCGTTTTGAGCATGGCTTGAATTCAGTTGGAAAGCTGCCAGTCATTATAAATTTGATGAGGTGATGGCACCTAGATGGGGTGGGATAGGATCCTCTCAAGTATCCTGCATGTCCTCCTGTGTGGGAGAGGTTCAGTTTCTCACTGTGCTACACCTGTTTAAGGCATAAGCATTACAAAGGCTGTCACCACACTTTTTTCTAGGAACAAAGGTATAATCCAAACCCTACTGGAGTCACTAAGTGTCTTCCCACTAAGTTCTGTGGTCATTTTGGATGTCCATATATGACCAGTTGTAACTGTCCAAAGTTAATTATCTTGGCTGTTTTGTCCTCACAGAAGCAATCAATCACATCTTGTTGTTGTTCCAAAGTATCTTCACAACTATCTTTCAAGTATCATCATGCAAACAACATAGTGCAGCAAAAGATTTTTGTTTTACAAAACATTACAATGTTTCACAGGGTAAGCCAGTATTTAATTGTTATGAATGAATAGTGTTATGAATTTGCATTAATATAATTCTTCAGACTTTCCACCTTCCAGAAACTGTGTTGGTTTAAGTTAGAAATATAAAAATTCTGGTATAGCATACAGAAGATGTTAATTTATACATATTGAAAACCACTAATGTTGTGCATGGATGTTAAACTTGGCATCTGTACAACAATAAACACTTTTGACTGGGACTGTATTTACACACAGTCATGTAACAGTGAAAACCATGGGCCATTTTAAAGCTCACTGCTACAGCCAGTAAGCTTCTATACAAAAAAAAAAAACACATTAAAGACTTCCTCATAAAGAAGCAAAGTTTCTCCTCCTTGACTACTGTCAGAAGTAAATGTAGGTAATGTTCAATAACCTCCTTTTGTAGCTGTTTCCTGCGACTGTTACTCAGGTCTTTGTAGTGCTCTTTATGTGCTCTGGACTTGAGCAGCACTTGGTAAGGCACAGTCACTAACCAGGCAGAGATTTATTGTGAAGACTTAGGACACAAGCACCACTCACTGCAGGGAACGTGCTACAGGTCACACTATGCAGCACTTGTTTCATGGACCTCCACATTCAGACTGAAGCTCCTTTTCCTTTTGGTAAGGTATTTACAGGCCTTAAGGAACAATTAAATTATATATTTGCAAATAATGCAAAGACAATATGGAAAATTACCTTTTGCCTCAGTAATATTGTTGGAAGGCTTTGAAACAGGGGATTTCAAACTAACTTCTGTAAGAAAAGAAAATAACTTGGTTCTAAAGACACGTGACGGCAATAAATGAAATTAAGGAATCATATGTAACCATATAGGCAAAAAGAATTTGATCTTGCTAGTGCAAAAATACAGTTCTGATAAAGAATTACAAAAAAAATATATGATGAGTTCAGGAATGCTGAGAAAGGAAGCTGACAATCTATAAATGCAATTTGGTGTAGTCTGTGTGGGTAGTCAACTGAAAGATGGCAGGTAACCAGTGGTGATGGCAGGGAAAGATTCATGAAGATACAGAAAACACGAAGAAAAAATAGACATGAAGAAAAAAGGCTTGATATGAAGAGTGTTGAGAAAGAGAAGGGCTTTGCAAAAGCAGCAGAAATGGAGAGCACATGGACAGGATATCAAAGTTGAAAATCTGGTTAATGGGAAAATGTAGTTTGTTATGAGGTGATTACAAAAAAAGATCTGAGGATTGTCTCCCCAAAGTTTTAGGAAAATTCATTTGAGGGTGCTCATATGCTTTCACAGGATTATTAGAATAGTTCAAATTGGAAGGGATCTCAAGAGGTTTCTAACCCAAACCTCTTTTTCAGCCATCCACCACTCTCAATAGCCTGGCTCCTTCTTCTAGATGACCCCCTCAGCAGTCCTGGTAGGCTGCTGTCAAGTGACCCTGAAGCTGTTTCTCCTCTGGGCTGAACAAATCTTGGTCCTCCAGTTCTCCTCACAGGGCAAGCACTCCAAACTTTGACCAGCTTAGTGGCCCACCCCAAATTCACTCCTTTTGGGAGTTTCTTTCCTCTACTTGTCTGGGAGGATAGCAAACTGTATGCAAAGTACCAGCTTCCTGCATAAACCAAAGTCTAATTGCCTGAAGTCAAGAGCTGTTATTCTGTTACTTGCCTTCCCCATTCACTGTGGGGTCTTCACAATCCACTTCATGATCCCTACAACCAGTGCTACCACTGATTATCTTGGGGCCAGACAGTTCCTCCTTATTAATAATGGCAACTCCATCTCTGTATCATCCTTTGTTGTACCATGCATATCTGTACTAAAAATTTATTCCTGACATCCTCCAATATATCCCACCATGTTGACCCTCCAGCATATGTTGGAAATTTTCTACTGGGTTCAACCAAAAATTTCTTGTAGACTCTAGAAAGAGATGTACTATCACTGGCTGAAGATCCACCTTAAGTGCAGCCTCTTATATGGCAAACTTGGCAGTATATGTACCTGATTGTCCTAGCAAAAGTGAATTGCAGTCTGTACAAGGTTCCTAAATGAAATCATAAGACAACCATGTCATGCCCTAAATGATTTTTCCTTTTGCTATCTGAATAATGCCAGTTCAATCACTGCCCAGTTTCCTTCTAGAGAACCAGTCAGAAACATCCCAATCTTCTTATCCATGTGTCATCATGAATGAGGAAAAAAAAGCCAGCAGCAGGCTAGGAAGTTATTCCTTGAGCATTTATCTCTTCCTCTGTGCTAAACCAGAAAATTGTGAACTCAGGGACCTTCTGCTTGCTGAGGAATGTACAGGGAATGTTGGTGTGCTATGTCTGTCTTGGTGAGATCCTGTGTAGGGCAGTCATGGTGGATTGCTGAAAGAAGGATCTTTGATTCACACTTTACTGGTGGTCATGAGTCAGTCTCCGAACTCAATATAAACGGTCTCCTTAATTTCAGGTCATTAAGCCTATCAGGAAATAAGTATTTTATTTTTTTCTGGGTTTTTTTGAAAAGGGATTTGCTTTGATCATTAACCAGATGTTGGAACGGATTTGATTTAGAGTTTTCATGATATCAAGGATTGATAATCTGAGCTTTCTTGCTGCTGTCAGGAATATTTCCGAGTCAGCAAGTTGTGTCTGCAAGCTGTTACCAGCTGGTGATAGCTCTCAATTTGCTATGGGAGGAACAGGACTTTGGCAAGCTTCCTCACAATATGGAAATGTAGTTATGTGGCAAGAGGGATATCAAATAGTGGCTGTCTGTCTCCACTTAGTGTCAAGGACGTCAGCCACTGTGGAGATAGGGAGTGGGGTGTCAGGAAGAGCCGGGGACCCTGGGAAAAGAGTGGAGGAGGTCAACAGGGGAGAGGCTGGGAGTGGGATGAGAAGGGTAATAAGGGAGGAGGAACAGAAGGATTTAAATGGTGAGATAGGTAGGGACTGATCAAGGGAGAGAGTCCCAGGACTGCAGAGAAGTTTGCCTTCCTCCAGTCTCCATGAAAAGCTGAATCTCAGCTGAAGAGCAACTCCCAGAAAGGACACAGATCCTCTGCTCTTGCCTCCCTGCATGAACGAGGTACCGTAAAGTACACAGATTATTTTACTTGCTGGTGAACTAACGAGGCCAGACTTTGTCTCTGACTCCTCCACAGAGCAGCACAGAGACCTGGATCCAGGCCACCCACAAAGCTCCATTTACTGTGAACCCTGAAACTATGCCCACTGAAGAGGCAGACTCCACATCTTGCAATGATGGTGATATGCCGTTGTGGACATTTGTGAAAAATTTATTTGGTGGCTGCAGAGTAAGCCATGCAGAGCTGCCCTCACACACACTGGTTGCTGAGCTAAAAGCAATGGAAGGAGCAATGAGAAACCATGATTTGTTTTGAGTCAGTCGTGCAGAATGAGTTTCTCTCTCTCAGCACCAAAATAGAAGCAATGAAAGTTCTGCAGTCTAAAGCAGGGAAACCCTCATATTTCGTAGCAGCAAAAGCTTTCATTTGGTAATGTAATAGTGACATACTGTAAGAAAGTCAATACCTCTGGCAGTTAAAAACAAAACAAAACAAACAAAAAGAAGCTCTTGATACAAGTTTTATTTGATGACTCTACGTGATGTCATAGCTCTGGCCACACTGTCAGCAGCAAAACACCTTCCCAGTGCTCTTTAAGTGGCAAATCTTAGCTCCCTTTTAGATACTATTAGAGAACAGATTTATCTTTTCATGATTTGCAGCTTTGGCTGCACAACCTTGTCCATATTGTGAAATCCAATTCCAATCTAATGTTCTGTTGGTGTATTTCACAAAAATCTTCCTGATCACAGCCTAGTATCCAATTCAGTTTGGGAGATGTTGCTTTTCAGATTTTCACTGCATTACAAAAGGATTTAAACATTATGTTTGGAAACCATTTAGGAGCATTTCTACTCTCCTACAAAAGCACATCGCAATTCATACAGCTTTTGTTTTCTTTGAAATCATGTGACACCTCAACTACAGGCTTTTCGGGTAAAATACAACTGGTGGAATGAAAAGCATCTCATGTTAAGGACAGGGAAAACTTCTGGGAGAATTTATTGCTTGGTGCACTTGTGTGGTACATAGAAGATAAAGACAAGAAAAGCCCCAAAGTAGCCGTTTTAGGCTTTTAGGTTTAATCCATTATGTGACCACAGTTATCTCAGGGGAGAGAGCAAGGCACTGTAGAAAGAATGAATGGAAGTAGGGGAACAAGGAGAAAAGGAGCTATAAAACGTTTTGCAATCTACAGAGAGAAGTGCTGGATAAAAGTACACAGGAGGGATTTCAGACCATCTCCCAAATTCCTCCTTCTTTGAACATTTTGTAAACAGATGTGGAGTCTTCAGCATAGCAAGGCGTGATGGATGGGCACCACTGAAGACCATAAGTGGTTTAGGAGCCAACAGCCCTTTTGAAGAAAGGATCTAGGCATCAAGGAGAAGGCAAGACTGACTTTTTAACAGATTTAGATATCACCTGGTGGAACACAACAATGTATAAACCCTATGAGCCGATGCCTAGGGTAACTCCCAATGCTGTGAGCCCTGGCTCGACTCTATCTGGCTCTCTGGGGAGTGCATGGGGAGAATTAATTACCTGCAGAGGGTTCTTCTGGGACCTGGCCACCTGTGCTGGGAATTACTGAACCAGCCACAAGCTGAACATGGTGAGCCAGGTGCTTCATTTTACACCCAGCCCAACACACTGCTCAGACAGCCTCAGTCAGAGCTGCAGCAGTCAGTCCTGGCTCTTGCACTGCGTTTGTAGTCTGATGTCCATAAACCCGTGCGTGCCACTGCCACCCCTCCCCTGGCTGCCAGCTTGTCTCCTCTAACCTCTCAGCAAGACCTCAGGTATTAGGGAGCTGACAGGAGCACAGAGACAGGCTCGTTCATTGAACACCAGAAGTCCAGGCAGCCAAAAAATTCTGTTTAAGATGTCTGTTTTGCTTTCCATTTTGTCTTTGACATCTTCTAGCTATTCCAGACATTTGACCAGTCTACTGTCAAAGCAGATGAAAACAAACAAAAAAATAATCAAAGCAATTCAAAGACCTGTTCAAAATAGTTTGTAGAGGAAGGTTTGGGTAATACAGTTGCTGTTGTTAATTCTTTATTTTCCTCACATGGAGCATCAAAAGCAACAGCATGTTCTTTATCTTCCCCGTGCCATCAAAGCAACTGAGATAAGAAGGAAGAGCCACTCTCTACCTTAATATACATTACAGTGAGCTCATAGCATTGCTTACAGTTTGTGGAATCAGAAATGATCTCTACCCCATGCAGGTATCAACAGAGTGTTTAGACTTGACAGACATGGACATCTGGGGGGAGGAGGGGAAAATATCACTCACTTTGGAACTGTATTTATATTTGAAAGCATTTATATTGTATCAGCATTGCTAAATCAGTTAGAAAGAGGACTTGAGGCCAGGGAATATACATGAACAAGACCTTTGCTTAGAGTAATCTACTGACAGAAATTGTTAGAAAACTGCATTATTTTGGTACAGTTCATTTTGTTTTGTATTATGGTAGACCAATACAAACAATTTGCTACCACTGTAATTGCCTGTTCCCTTGAGTATTTTCTGTGTTTCAATTATACCACTGTATTTAAAACGGCAAAACTATCAAATACAGACAAGCCTCTTTAGAGGGAACTCCAACTGCCTGCCAAATACGAATTGTATTGCTCACATAAACTCCACACAAACAAAATATTCAAAGGCTTCTAGTCAATAAATGACAATGATATCAGTTCAGAGACTGCCAGCCAATGTGAGCCAGCTGTACAGGGGCAGCTGGGGGCCCAAACACGGAGATGCAGCAAGTAGAGTCTGCAAAACTGCCTGATCAGCCTAGATGGCCAAAGTGCCACCAGCTTTCATTAAGTGTGTGTTCTCTACACTTTTGACTTACACTCTGTCTCTCTATCTAAGAGCATGAATTTCAACAACAGATTGTGCTCACTAATGTTCTGGTAAAAGTAATTTCCTAACCCTTACAACTGGAAGTGTTCTGGAGTGAAATGTAAACATCCTTGGAAGGTACCTGAGGTACCTAATGTGGATATCCATTTAAAATTTCTTATCAGCACAAAGTTGGGAAGTCAGTGGAAGTATAGTACCAAGCTCAGGAAGATTTAACAAAAGGATATGACTTGACTTGACTCTCCCATTCAGCTCCCACCTCCTGCTCCCACTCCAGTCTTTGCATGCATTCTTCTCTTCCCCACTGCAGCACCTTCAAGGCAAATTTGATGAGTCAACCTGGGAGTTGAATTCACCATGTTAGTGAACTGCACAGTAAGTTAGTCCTTGGTCAGGACACTGAATCTGTGCAGTCACCTCAGCTATGTGCTGCAACTGCAGATTAACAAGGTCTTCTCAGCTGTGTACAAAAAAGAATGATCTTTCATCAGTAGGATTAGGAACCAGACTTAAATTAACATGGAGCTGCAGCCTGCTTTCCTGTGGCAAAGATTGCACAGCCTGGCACATCCTAGTGCTTGAAACAGAGTTGAAAGAAACAAGAAAACATCAAATTTTTGTGTGGGAAAGAAAGTGATGGTATTATGGACTAGGTAACATTTCAGGGTCCTTTCCAATCCTGCTCACAAGGATTCTACACTGTGGGAAGTAATGCTGGCACACACAAGAACAAGCCTTGTGCTGTATTTGCTGGCAGAGCCTGAGCAACCTCTGTTCCCTTCTCCATAACAGCTCATGTAATACTGACAGCAGTACTGTGGTTCTCATGTCCCAGCTGTATCCCAGCATTAGAGGTCACAGTGAGCTTTAAACATTGAAGGTTCAAAACAAAGCCTTAGTTTGAGGTTTATTTTTTTAAGAGGTGTTCTCACTGGAGAAGTGGATCCCAAGGGCAACTCTTTCTCATCTATCACATCCTGTTGAGGGGGACCCAAAATAAGACAGCTCCAAATAAAAAGTTCCCATTTTTATCCCCATCAGATGTTTTCATTTGCAAATACCCCAGACAATTGTGTGGTCTGAGCAAAATCCATGCCTGTCTTCAGTAATGGATTTGGTATTAGTGAAGATCCACTGGGAGGTTTTCAAAGTACGTTGGTGTAAGTGCTCTCCGTGGTAATGGTTTAGCAAGAGTACAGCTTTACCACTGCTGGATAGCCCTGAAATAGAACAGACTCATTCTTCTACTACAATTTCCTCATAAAGCTGGTGTCAGGCCACTGAGATAAAAGACAGAAGTTGCCTCCTCATAAGATCATTGTGTGTTGCAGGCCTGCATGTCACATGGTGCATGTACATCAGTATTTCATGTTGTAACTGATCTATACATCTGAAGCAAATCCCATCATTCCTTGTACTGCACTTTTGGTTCCCACTGTGCTGCAGGCTCAGGTGAAGTGACCCAAGTTCTGTTCACTTAGGGCTGGGCTGGAAGAGATTGTCCTGGAATAATCTGCTCTGGTCAGTCTGTGTGCTGTGGGGATAAACAAGAGCCAGCATCAAAAAACTCTCCAACATGCAACCAGTATAGGTATCAGACCCTCAAAACAAATTGTTTCACCTGATTTCACCCATTTCTGTTCCAAGTGGACTCTGTTCGTAATAATATAGACACTGATGTTCTGGTGCTCCACGGCATCTCTCTTCTTTTTCCCTCTCTTTCAATTTCTGTTTTTCACACTGTCTTTAGTTGTGATGAATTTAAAAATCTATTAAACAGCTTCTGTTTAAGTAAGTTTTGTGGAGTGCTGATTAACCCTAACATTTTTTCTGTATTGTTCTGTGCTAATTTTTGATATTTTATTTTCTCTAAAATATTTTTGTCTAATTATAGCACTTAAATTTTTTTTTGCTATACTTCTTAGGCACATATTTGTGTATGAATAACTCCAAGTCTTCCAATAACATAATTGCAAGACTAATTTTAAATAATATTCAGTATTAAGCATGTAAGTACATCAATTATATGAGAAATGTAAGTACTCAGGGGACTCAAATTCTCTTGAAAGAAGATTTGGGGCTAAATTAGAATACTTCTGCATCCCACAGGTCTGTAATATTTGATGACCCACAAATTTAACCAGGTTAGGGAGAACACAGGGTTTTTCTCTGTGTGACAGAGAATACTGTTGTCAGACACATCCAGGACAATTTTTACACTATACTCAGTAACGTAAAGCACCTTTTAAACCATAGTTTTGAGTGGAGATTTCATCCCATTTGGCCTTTGGCAATTAGATTAGGATTTTGAGAATTCTATAGAGAACAGGAACACATGTCTCCTGGTAGCACTTTGGCCATCTAAAATCTGAATCACCCACTGGAGGTGCTTATATTTCTTAGGTGAGCACTGGCCTGTCCACTTGGAAACAGACTATGCCATCATAGATTTTCAGCAACAAGAAATTAAATAGTTTTCCTTTTTGATGTAACATTCTCTTCTTTTTTTGTAGCAGTGAGGACAGGAAAGTCATTTTGATATTCCATTTACTGCAGGTTTGATAACGAATATTATAAAAAAACATATTTGGAGGATCTTGAAAAATTTGGTGGTTTTTTTTTTTCAGGGATTTTCAGGGATTCCTGAATGAGACTTTTTCCATTAATTACTTCTAAACAGAAGTGAACACTGTACCTTTGGAAACATTATCCATGAAAAAATGGGAGAATAGCTTCTAAAAAGATATACCCTACTGGGAACACTATAATACTAATGGAAAGAGCCAGCAGGTCAGAGCTTAGTGTGCCAGGGTTCTCTTCCCCAGTCTACAGAAAAACTCTTGTGTGACCATTTATGCTTAATTTGCTCAATTTTTAAAGCATGTAGTTAACTAACCACTAGTGAAGATTCTGACTTGAATCTATGGTGCTTCAGCTACTTTTGTGTAAAGTGTAAGTAACAGCACTTCTCTGCATGAGAAGGGTGTTTTAAGTTGTTCCATTTCTAAGGAGAAAGGGCAGTAATATTTAAGACAAGGAATCACTCATTGCACTGTGATTGTGATATTATAACTCCACTGCTGATATACACAGGCAGGATCTGCAAGAGACTTGGCTGTGTCTGCCAGCATTCATTCAAGTTGAAAGTGAGTTGCAGTAGCATTATCTGAATAATCAGACACTTATTCTTTGGCATTAAAAATTACTGTGACTTAAAAATATATGTTTTTCTCAAGACCACCAAGACAGCAGGATCTCTATGAGAGATAATTACTGATCTCTGACATACACAATTGTGCAACAGCATCTCAGCAAGGTTAGCCAAACCTCAGGCTTTTACATATGTTTCAAACAGTGCCAGAGATTCCTCTTCCAAGTCCAAGTTTGGCCTCCTCTTTATTTTACAATAATTCTGTGCTTAGGAATCTGAACAAAGGCCACCAGAAACTTGAAATCCAGAAATGAAGTCCAGAGTAAACAACAGATCAGAGTCAAGCTCACTCACACTGGCCTGTTGCTGGCATAGATGTGTCATAGCAGTTGTAAGATCCAGACCTCTGCAGATGCTCTTACTTCTTTATCTCAGTGGTTAGATAAGGGCATGCCTCTCAGGATTGTTTTATAGCCAAGATCATACCCACAATTATTGAAGGAGTTTCATAGAGATGGAGAATTGAGGTTTTTTGTCCTCATAGAAAAGCCTTGTTTTCTGTGAAATGCAACCTGCAGAAAAGCTGTCGAATGACATTACAAAAGAGTCAGTGAAATGTCCTCTATCCATTATCAGATTCTCTACGTACCCACTCTGTTTCCTTTTCTTTATTCTCTTTCAAAAAATACATAATTTAAAGCACTGATCCTTTCTGGACAGTTTTGACACATTTGTATCAGATGAGTCAGGCCTTTGCATCACTTTCACTGCAGATCGGCACTGGGGCATTTGCTGCCTGACTAATGAGCCAAGACGATCCACTGCAAGACCTCATCAAGGCAAAGCACCTACACACTGTTACATTATCTGCACTTTGAGCACTCCTGCTCACAGAGGTTTCTATCTTTCCCACCGTTCCAATCACAGTAGATAAATTTACCCTTTGTCCCTAGATGCTATTTGTTAAGGAAATCCATATTTTCACTGTTTTTCAATGTGTTTTAAATAGCCTGTCCTATTCAATTCAGAACACTGGTCACAGTGCTAGAAGAGTAGAGGTTACTTCCTTTTGCTCTTCAACATCTGATATCTCATGGTACAAGGTATCACCTTCCTCTGCCTGAAGAAGCCATGGGATTTATTTTCAGCCTAGAGACTGTGATGACAGAAGTGTCACATGGGGCAACAAGGAGCTTGACATAGCCATGTGGTTATTTGCATCTGAGGGGTTTTTTTTGCTGTTTTTGTTTGCACAAGGTCAACATGTGACTCTACCCATCTTGGTTTGTGCCACAAGTCCTTGAAGAATTTTTCCCTTCACCCTTCCCTCTTCCCTCAAAGGAAAAAGTAGTCATAACAATTAACTCTCGCAAAATAATGACTGTTGTAGACAGATCACATTTCCATCAATCGAAAGGTCTTTGATGTTGACATGGCAAGGACCTAGCTGAATTCACAACACTCTTGCTGTGCATTAATACGTTATCTTTGCTCAGTAAAACTTTTATTCCTGCCCTGCACCAATGCTGCCAGGCAGCAAACAAACCAAATGGCAAATGTTTTCCAAGACCAATTCCAAGGCAATATGCCTCCACCTACCTTTGCAGAATATTTGAGGCAACCTCAGTGTGATGACAGTAGGAGAACAAACACTGAAATGTTAGTTACAGGCCTAGCTGAGTAAGAAAAACTCTGATCCTCTGCCAAAGGGAGAGCATAAGGTCTACAGTTCACAAAATATTGCCAGGTGTTCTACAACTATTGCATTTTGACACAACTGAAAAACATAATGGAGCTCAAATTAGGACTGATATTCCTTCCTGTTTGCTCAAGGAACAAGAATGAAAGCTGCTCAAAACATTTGTATTAAATCAGCATGTCAGGAAAACTGAGTTTGACTAAGGGAAATGTCAGTGCTGATAGCAAATGCTTTTGTACTTTTCTATACCCTTTCTTCTCTTCAAATGGTACTCCTAAAGAATGTACATTTCCCTTTTTTTTTTTGAAAAGTCCCTTCCTTTTGGTTAAACATCCCTCCAAATTAAGACACATCTCCACATACCCATTGCATCGGCTTCCACCTACTTAATTATCGTCAGGGTGTTTTTTACAGAAACGTTCATATACTCCCCACCTCTAACCCTTCTCCCAGTGCAGTGAGCTGAACTGATTTCTACAGGAATTTGCTTTTCAAAAAAACATTGCTGGGGTTTAGCAGCTAATTAGTGCCAGTTAGCCCAAACGTGAATTCTGAAATCCTGTTCCACAACCTCCAAATACTTCTACAAGGAAATGTAAGGTCTTTGTTTGGTTGTTCTTTCCCCTTCAGTGACCCTTTGCTCTATCAGTCAGATCCAGGAACCACACAGTATATGCTAGGGTGACATCTGAACATTTTTGGACAACCTTAGCACTAAGCCTGACATTTCCTCACAACACCTGCACAACACCTGGACTGTTTGCCCACAAGCTCCTGATTTCATAGAGTCCCACGTACTCTGGCAGGACTCTGTATAGAGGTAGAAGTCTGTTCTTAAAAACTATCGTGATGGTTAATAGAGAAAATCACAAACAAATAAACTGGTAACTACTAAGGGAAGCTTCAAACGTAGAAGTTGCTCTGCCCTCAGCTCTGTCAGGGCAGTGTAACACTCCTGTTACTGTTACCTGGCACAGCACAGGGACTGCAGCAATGCACCAGTGAGCCAGACTCCCTGAATGCAGTACCCAGAACATACTGGTGGGATAACAGTGCAGACCACCAGAGGCAGCTGCTGTAGTTGTACCATTGTGTTGCCAAGATTTACCTGCGTCAGGTGAGCCATGGTCTACTCCATTGCATGCTACCGGCAGGGATGGGAAACCTGAGGTGGGAAAAGGCCGACGTAGATGGAGCATCAAGCTGCTCTCACAAAGACACTGAAGAGCAGTACTGAAAAACTTAGTGGTGAATACATGACTAGTTATTTACTGAAGCTATGGGAAATACTTTGCAGGCTGCTTCTACAAAAACAGATGAGAATGTATTGTGATGGGAAAAATATTCAGTTCATGGAGTTCATTCAGTTCACTGAAACAGAGAGAGACCATGAGGAAAGACTGCAAAAGCAGCTTGTGTCATCCTGTGGGCTCTTTAGCACAGGTTCACAATTGGTGGCTGAACCCTATAACCCTTCTCTGTGATCTCTGTGGATTAAATGAATCTCATCAAAAGATAAAAGCATGCAGAGGTTTGTGGCAAGGACAGAGCTGAAAACACACCACAGCAGGTTCATGAACCCTGTTTCTGTCTGCATGGTAAGCATGAAGAGGAAATCAGCTGTGTCAGATTGAGACAAGTAAAAACCCTCATTTCACTCTGGCTTTCCATTTCCAGAATATGGGTTTTAGTGTCCATAACAGCTCTCCCTTAGCTTTTCCCTGGATTAAGCCAGACAGCTGCATACATTACATCATTATTCACAGAAAAGCAAGATTATCCATGTTCTAATCATATATTTTTAATAAACCCACCAATCCCTCACTGTAAGAGCTAAGCAAAGATCTGACAAGTAAGACTTATTTCTGCAAGACTGACTCACATGGTGTTATGCCTCTTCAAAGAGGGCAAAATGTTCAGACATGAACTAATAAACCAATTCCTGAAACTAGTGGGACATGCTTACGTGGTTCTGGGCTCATGAGGACATTGGATATGGGTGGAGATCAACAGCAAACCAGGGGTGAAGGGACAGGAGGAGATGGGTAAAGGAGAAATGCCTGGGTAGCAAGGCAGGAGAGGAGACTCTGTTAGAGACAGACAAGGGAAGGAGAGAGGTGCTCGGAAAGGGGAGAGAGCAAAGAGGAAAGGGCCTTCTTTCTCCACTTCATCCCACTTTCTACATTTCTGATCTTTAGCGTTGAAATATCCAGCTGATATTTTGACAGGAAAATCTATCCAGTTATCTCATGCATCTCCATGTCTTGTCACCAAAGGCCTGTGCCTACATTTTTAGAAGGCATCACTTCTGTTCCCAGTGCCAAGTCCCAGAGCCCCTGCCAGCAGCATCAACACTTGCAGGTAGATAGGGACCATGCATGCTGCTGCTCAGCAGCTCGGCTGAGTGTGCCTAGTGAGGGGAAACATGCTCTACACTGCAAGGTTTCAGGGGCAGTTGGGAATGCTTGGTTCATCCCAGCTGTACCTGGTAGGAGAAAATGTAGCTCGCTCCTTCATGCTTCTAAAATATGCATGTAGGCAACTCAGTGTGCTCACTGATTTTCCTCCTTCACCCCCAAGTTCAGACACCCCACTCCCAGCAGACTGACTTCCCTGAATGAGTGGTGAAAGCTTGGAGCTGAAAACCTGTATGGGTCTTTCTCATTATTAATCAGCCCTACACATGGCA
>JAYRBT010000082.1:139974691-139993172 GCA_036023395.1 Myiotriccus ornatus | reverse complement strand
CCTGAATGAGTGGTGAAAGCTTGGAGCTGAAAACCTGTATGGGTCTTTCTCATTATTAATCAGCCCTACACATGGCACAAATTTTCTCAAGGAAGATCCCCACATTACTTCCTGCACAGCTGGTCGGTTAAGCCAGAACAGTTCCCCGAATGTATGAACAGATGTGTCCTTTCAGCCATACAGTGTAACATCTTGGACATCTCCCTTTTGTCTTCAAGGAAGCAAATCCTCTTTTAACAGTTTTAGCTTAGATAAAAAAGACTTTAAACTGGATTAAGTTGGTTTTTTTCTCTAGCAGGCAGCCTCATCAGCTCCGTAAGCAGTTAACTCATTCACTTCTGTGATGCCTTTTGGGCTAAGGTTTGTTATTTCTTTGTGCTGTTAATCAGCTGATAACAGTGGCAAAGAGTTGCGGGTGCTGAGGACTGCATTTCTCCCATGATAAAGTCTAAGAGATAAAGTCTGCAAGGCTCTGATGAGGCAGAACAATAAAGACCCTGAGCAATTAAAGAAATCCAATCAGTTGCACAAATACAAGGTGCAAGACCTCCTTTAGCCAGGGGTCCAGTATTTTATGCCATTATTCAAGAATGGTCAAATGGTGAAGCTCTCTGCCTTAAGAAAATGTTTATTAGTTGAGCTACAGTTACTGAAGTTATACCTGGGTAACATCCCTACTATTCTCTCCTAAGGCAAAGCGGAGTTCATAACTTAGGGCCTAATTTATTAAATCTTATCTACAGGTTGGACTGGCAGTTCCTAGCAAACATTGACTAATATCCAGGTTTCTCAGGCACCATAGACTGGCTCGCTGCACTAGTTACAAGGCTATTTCCATGACCTGAGAATGGTGAGATTCACTTTTCCCAATGTTCAGATTCTAGCAGCTGCTGTCTTCCCCCTCTCTGTTACAAAACGTCTCAAGCACATGGGGCAGAGTTCAACACCTTCCTGCAATCCACTCCTGGAAACCACCAGCATTCAGAATATCAGAAGGTGGTAGCCCAGGGTTAATGCGATCTCATCCAGTTTTTAGGTGGTCATACTTCACAGCCCACTTTCTTATGGTATTTAATCATTAAAATCAGAAAATCTTAGAGGATTTCCTCTTAAGTGTCTCCAATTCCCTCAGCAAGTTATCTCTGACGTTCAAATTTGAGAGCTTACACAAATGTTTCACTGTAGTTCTTGAAAGTAAACCCTTATGCATCACAGCTTTTGTGCAATACATCCATGCTGAAGTAAAATTAATATCCTCTGTTTAGTCTGAATTAATTGGCTCAAAGCCTAGAGGGACTAAGGAAAGAGACTGGCATTTATAGAACAAAGCTGGAATTAATTCTGCTAGGGAAATGGACTGTGTTGAGAAAAAGACTGTGAGAGGTGGAAAACAATGGGACTCTCACTATCCACAAGTCAAGAACTGTCACATATAAACTGGAGCCTGGGAAGTGGAGAGGAGATAACATGTAATACCTTGGAGAATTAAGGATCTGATTCAACTGCTTGACTGCCACTGGAATTTTACACGTTTCTGACATCGGGGCTCAGATGACATCTGTATACATCAAACTTTTAACAGTTATGGGGCCGAATTCTATTTTCATTCATCCCGGAGATAGAATTAATCCATCAGAATACAGACAGATTCGCACTTCTTACCATGGGGCAGACAAAGATCGGCTCCTGTAAGCAGTGCAGCTGTACATACCCAAAGAGGATATTCAACCCCACCCTTTCAGAGTGAAGGAAAGGAAAAAATTGCTTGGTTTATCCACTAAGCATTATAAATCTATTAAATGTTTTGGTCATGATTTTGAAACACATAAATGTAACTTGAGGATTTTCATAACAGACACTGTAAGACTGTACTGAAGACTATCTCACTGTAAACTGGGTCCATGCTGGGGAATAGCTTTTTCCTACAATTTCAGTAGCAAAAAAAATTCACATTCCTAGAACTGAAAAAATGTTTGAAAGAGATGGAGTAATTAAGCGTTGCTAATATTTGAGCAGGTTAGGTGAAATAGTTCGGGCTTGAATAATGTCTAGGAAGGGGATAATGGATATTATGATTGAACTTGGGAACAGTTTATCTTGAAGGAAAATGGTATAGATTAGAGGATTCTTATACCTATATTGGAACCAAAATTTAATCACTGTTCCTATAATAAATCTTTCCATAAGTTATTCACATCAAAGTGATGAGTTGCATTTCTTTGGAGTAAAAGAATGTTATATGAAAATACTAACAATACAGAACAGCCTACCTACTGAGAAAAAAATTGTTTTACACACAACAGGCTACAAGTCAATTTGTCTTGATGTTTGCATTTAGACAGATTGACTCAACAGAACATGGTAGTTATTTATCAACAAACTGCATAGAATAAAGGGCTTTCTGTAGGAGTGAATATAACTCACATAGATAACTCACTGGCAAAAACGGACTGCTTGGTTGCTCTTTTATATTTGGTGAAATTATCCACTAATCAAACAGATTTACATATGATTTTCTTGTGTGGTCATATCTTGTGGGAATCAGTGTTTTTAAGAGCAATAACAGCCAACAATGAAAGCATGGGAATTTATCATCTAAAGAGTATAGGAGTCTCATAGAAAATTGGTTAAAGACATCCATCAACCCTTGAAAGAGTTGACAAACAAGACCATGGTGAGTTTTATGGCTCAAAAAAGAAAACAAGTTTGAAGGAAAGGTTTAACCATTCATAACTTGTTTAAGCAGGTCATAAAATTTAACCCATCATTAAGCCTTGACACTGCAGTTAATAAAACTGCTGGGGGCCATATCTCAGCTGTCACTAAGACACTGTATTAGTGTTGCTATTGTGAAACGCTTTCTAGGTCCCAAAATTATGATTATCAGGCACTTAGTTGTCAGTAGTTTACAACTGTTTTTTGTAGAGAAAGCAATATGTGATGCCTACTCCTCTTCAACTTCATTTAATAAGTCTGTAATTACAGATTTATGTATTCATTACAAAAACAAGTGATTGTATTAAATACAAATAGGTATTAATAAATGCAATTTTATACATTTTTAGTTATCAATAGAGCATAACACTGAGGAAGCAAAGCACTCTGTAAAGGTAAATTTACTTGGCAATTCAATACATCCATTCCTTTTTAATGACTTGGGAGGAGGCTTCAAGAGGAAAAATACTGGCACGAGGGGAGTATGCCCCAAAGGAAAAACTGAACGTTGAGAGATGACAACTCAACAGCATCACTGATAGTGGTGATGGGTGGTGACTGCCAGGCCCCCATCAGGTGTCTTCTGAGGTGTAATGGACACATTTATGGATGTTTGCTACTTTTACTTACTTGTCCTACATATTACTCAATACTGAGCAGATGCTGCTTGCAGAGTGAAAGTTGTCTGGACAGACATGGTCTAACAAGGCAGAGAGATGAGCCTGCTCCATGCTCATATTGACCCAAGACTTCTCAGTTAACAGAGTATCATGGGCATGATGTGGTTTGTCTCTTTATTCACATGCGGATAACCTGCTTCCTTGCATCTTGGCAAAACATTTACTATTCACTACCAACTTCAGGCAATTTTTTTTTTTTTTTTAAGAAACAAGTGTGGGTAGTTTGGACAGCCTCCTTACATTTTATTTCTGCTGCCTTAAACTGCAGAGCAATATATTCCTCTTTCACTTGCAGAGGTTGTTCTAAAGTGCAGCCAGTCAGTCTTCTCATGAGTGGTTTGCTGCCCTACATGTTTCTGTTCTGCTGCATTCACCTTGGCACAGCTTCTTTCTTCAGTCTTTGCTGTCAGCACAAAAACCTGCTTGCAGGCTTCAGCTCATGGTCATTACTTTGCATAGTGATAACTTTTGCCTTACTTTCCTGCATAAAGTTTGAGATCAGTTTTCACTTGCTATACGGCTTGGGCAGAATAGTCTATTTAGTGCTGTAACTGCAGTTTGCACACAGAACTCACTCCTGAAAGATTTACTGAACTCTCCAGATGTTCTTTCTTCACTTGTTTTAAACACAAATTGAGTTCACATAAGCAAATAGTGTCTCCAATCCACTTTGTGAAACTACCCAATTTCATTTAGCACCTTCAGACACTCAGACTCGCTTGATTTAGATTTTTCTTCATGGAAAGCTGTAGAACCACAAGTTATTTCAGGCATTTTTTTTTAGGATGTTAATCATTATTATATTAATTGGGTGAGAGCTTAGAAGCTGTAGTCTCACTTCAAATCCAATTAGTTCATCTCTGTGAAAGAATAAAAAAGAAAATTTATAATACCTTTATAGAAGAGGCTAAATTATCTGAAAGAGGATCTATGATCTAGTCATGACAGCTTAAGATGTTGCTGTGCATCATCAGAGCAATGGTAACTGCCCATGTGTGTGGATTGAGTTACAGCAAAAGAAATGTGAATTAGGAACTAATTGTCCTTTGTTCATGGGAATGACTAACGTTAGCACATTGCTGTCAGCTCACTGTGTTTTAATTACAAGTATGTGCACAAAAATTTACTGCCAATAACAGCAACCCATTAAACTGAGATGACAAGATGTCTCAGGCTCATCTGCTTATTCTGGTGAGACACATCAATCTTTAAATAAGTGTCTCAGTAGTATATACTACCATTTGTAAACATTCAAATGTATCGTAGAGATCATCACCATAGAAACAGAAATCAGAAGGAGAGTTTCTTACTATCTCTAAAGTAAAATACAGTTTTGAATCAATAGAGCTTGCAATTTGAGCCCCCAATATATATCCAGGTAGCATTTGTTATATCTAAATTGAAATATTGAAAGGAAACTCTGTGATGTGAACATGCACACAAAACTCAAAGGGCATATTTTGATGGCAGTGTCCTTTCAGTGGTGTCTGAAGCATTTAGAAAAGCCTGCCAGACTGATCCAATTTTTAAAGGAGGCCTGAAACCAACAAAAGGGTTGCTTGTCCTAACTTGAGAAAGGAGAAGCAGGATTGTGTATTCACTAATCAAAGATGACAACCATAGGTGGATACTAGAGATAACTGTGACCTAAATGATGGTCACTAGAACCAGGTCACCCAGCCTCCTTGTATGGGACTGAAAAGCAAAATTGTGAGCCCAACTGGGAAAAGTGAGTCAGAGTAGGGCTGCATTGCCCACACAGGCAGTCTGAACTTGATATGGAAGACAAGGGTAGGGTAATAGCGTTCTTGTGTTCTGTCATGGCCCAAAAAGAAAAAAAAAAAAAAAAGCAGGGCTTCTGCAGGAAGTGGCAAGGTTTGAGGAGCAAGGAGATAACCTTTCTGCCAGAGCTGTGTTTAGATTTGAAGGTGGTCCTAGTGCAGCTTTTGAAGCCCTTTCGGTCAAGTAGTTTGTTTTTCCCAGGCCTTCCTCTTTCACTGGACTGCTTTTTAGAAGATAATGAAAAGCAAAAACAAATAACAATTAAGTTCAGGTAAGACTAAATGTCTGACCTGAATCCACAAACATAAGGGATCTTTCAAGCTCAAGCTGGAAACTTCATACCTATGCCAGTGGTCTCAGTATTGCTGCAAATGCCTGCTGAGATCATCTAACAGACTGAGACCACAGGTGATTGTGTAAAGAAAACAAGGTACCCTAAGGATGGGGTTAGGACTTTAACTCTGTGTTTTCTCGTTTCTGTTGGCTTAAAAAAATATGGTATTTCCTATGCCTATTGCATGGTCCTGAAAGGATCGATTATAACACAAACTTTTCCTAGTTCAATAAACTGTTATACCCAGCTTTAACAGCCTAAAAACCTCCATCTTTCAGGTGTTAACAGTTCAAACAAAAGGTCAGGTCTTAAAAGATGAGCTTATACGGTTCTATTTGCTGTAATTTGCATAGATACAATGCAGGGGGGATTTTTCTTTATGCTACAGGAAACAAGGAGTTTACATCAAAGAGCACTGAAAGGTGTTCTGTAAGTTCACAGAGCAAGAAAGCCCTTTGGTCTAGATATCTGGATGGAAATCTCATGAAAACAGGCTCTTCCATAACATTTCCAGTCATTTCTAATCCTATCTGGCTCGGGAACATCAGAGTGATAACATTTCTCAAGTTATTTCAGTAGCCCTGGTTTTGGTCAAACGCAGGAAGCATGTAAACTTCACAAACAAACAGAAGTCTGACAGATAAAGGAAGCCTCAGAAAAACAGCTTATTGCAGATTTAGTTCATCTATAGGTAAATTTTTTTATAATAATAATAAAGATGCTTTGTATTTTCGTCCCAGAATCATGGGATACCCAAAGGCCTAGTCTGTGCTTCAATTTTCAAACTATGCAATTCTGCAAGGCCAGAGCTCCCCACTGCTGTGTTTAATTCTACTTTTTCAGCTGCTCTACCTATGTAAGACATTTTGTACTAGCATAGATTATCTTGTTTCACTGAACCAAAATAACACTCTATTTGGGGTAGGCTGCTGTGGTTGGAGGAAAGAAATATTCTAACATGCACATAACTCCCCACCAGAAAGAAAAGAAAGCGAATTGCATTTGCTCTTCTCGGTCTAGTGTGTCTATGATTTTTGTTTTGTCTTTGAGGGTTTTGTTTGTTTGTTTGTTTTTGTTTTGTTCTGGCGTTGTTTGTTTGTTTGTTTGTTTTACCATGATCCTTTCTCAAACAGCAGGGGTGCAGGATGTGTGCTCTTTGTGTGCCCTTCTCTCCTCTTTGCATATGTGCTATGAGTAACAGACCCCCAAGACCTTATTTCTGCTTATTGTTGTTTGATTTTATTCTTTTTCATGCCTAAATTGGGAGTTTTGGATTCAGTTATTCCATAACATACTTTAACTCATTTCAGACTTTTCTGAAGCTTTGAAATCAATCCACTTGCTTCTCAGTGGAGCATGTGAAGCCCTAAGACATGAAGACACTGACAAGTATTAAACAAACAGTGAACTCTCTTCGTCTTGCTTTATCAGAGAGCAGAGGTCAGTATGGCAGATGCTGTGACATCCAGTAGCAGCCACACTGAAACATCAATGACACCTTTTCTGTACTTTTGCCCACCAATTTGCAATTTAATCTACAATTACAGGACTACAAAGGAAAAAAGTGTGTCCAACCTTCAGAAGTCCAGTCAAGATAGAAGAAAATTCCTTACACAACATAATCTCGACAGCTTGTTCTTCACAGCAGTTTTCCTTGTACTTTTAAAGGGAACAAATTGCAGTATTCAGCTCAGCAGCAAATTTGCAAATAATTTTACCAGTCTAAATAAAGCTGAAATGCTTGCCATTACTCAATGGTATTGTTTGCTTGGCCCCTAGAATTGTCCAGTCTTAAGTACAAGTAACAAAACACTGCCAGGAGGAAGAATGCCATGCAGGCCTCTGAAACACAAATATTCCGGAACCACAGAGCTTTGTATGAAGTCCCTTCATGGAAGTATCTTATCTCAAGAAAGTATTATAAAGGAAAAACACTGCTGGTCTGTGAGCAGAGCAGGAGACAGGGTGCATGGCTGTGGAAACTCCAAAACCCTGCAATTCCTCTTGGCTTCAGCAGAAATGGGTGGATTTAACCTATCAGAAGGGCACCACTTTTTAGCCCATCATATCACTTCTCCATCTTTCATCCTTCAAGACCATGAAATCTCAAAGAGAGAAGGTTGTTGTGAAACAGAAGTGCTTAATGTTTGTCAGTTTGTGATCTTTGGATGAAAAGCACAGAACATTATTCCTAATGACATGAATCTCTAGATCTTCAAAAATTCTCCAGCAAATCTTATGAACCACTAGTGACAGAACCTCTCCTTTTTTCAAGTAGTGCCATATCCTGAAGAAGTCCACAACACACCCTGTAGATCTGAGTAGCAGACTGAGTAAAACTGGCAAAAAGTCATAATACAAAATCTAATTAAGGGGATGTAGGGGGAGCTTTGAATTAAAGTAGTTCTAAATGCAGCTTAATAGAATAGACATATGCCTGCATATATATATATATAAAAATTCTGTTTACAAGTAATATACTTGGTACAAAGATATTAGCCACTCTCATGAGCAAAAGCATTTTTTCGAATTTTGGGCTTATTGCCCATTTCAGGTGGCATCAGAGTCATCTGACTCTTGAATGGCTAAGGATTCCTCAGAACAAAGAAACAGAAGCCAGAGTTTGGGAACTACCAGCTATAGGCAAACCAAGTGCAGATAGAGAGATCTGAACCTAACAAAAGTTAGCAAATTTTCCACTGGTACTTTGCTTTTAAAGTATAAACCAGGAGGCCAGTAGTGCTTCTACAGCACATGCTTGAGATCTTGTCACAATTTTCCAACCTAGAAAATTCGAGCAAGAGAAGGAAACATGTTCCCATTCCCCTTTGATGTACCTGTACACTCCACAGAGGCTAAGGGGGACCTCTGAAAGATCAGTGCTTTGGTGCCAGCCATAGGTATCCTCTTCTTGTTGCATCTCACAGGTTTGATCCACACTCGAGCAAATTTCAATAGTAGGATGGTTATTCTCAGGCAGAATCACGGCTGAGTCCTACCATCCCCTGAGGCAGCTGGCTGGCCTCTGTGGCAGCCCTGGTCATTGCTGCCAGTCAGTGCTCCTGCTCGAAATGCTCACAGCCAGGCACAGCCCCATTTACAAACAGCCCTTCCTTTTCAGTCACTCTTGGTGGGTGCTTTCTGCTGGCAATGTTTGTGGCTGGCTCTCCTCGCTGGCCAGGGCTGGTGCTAGCTGCCCTGATAATTACTCTTAGCTAGTTGTTCTGACAAGGTTTGCTCCTAAGTAATCTTTCCCACCACCTATTTGCTGCTTTGCTTGTTAATTTGCTGGCTGCTGCCCTAGTTTGCAGGAAAGGCTCTCACAACAACCCCTGCAGTGATCCAACATGCAAACCCCACAGACTCCTCACTTCAAAACCAGAGGATATCCTTCATGCCTTCATCCTCTGAAACCTAAAAACTGTCCAGCACCTTCTTTCTCCCATGTGAAGAATGATACCTTGTTTTCTATCTCTAATACTGAAAAAAAAAACAAAACAAAACAAATAATATTCTCACTTCGTCTTATTCCATTAGCCTCTTCCAGACTCATTCCTTTAACTTTTGAATAGATACTAACTGAGGGTCCCTCTCTCTAACAGTAATCAGGATACCTCTTCAGCCATTTAAGTCAGCAGACTTACACAGTAAGTGTCATTGCTAGCATTGGTTTTCATGACTTGGCTTTGATTAGTGTTTGTATATTGTTATGCTGTTTTCCTAATGATGTAATATTTTTCAGCAGAGTAACATCCTTAAATAAAAAACATTATATGGTGCAAAACATTACTAGAATTATATATCTCTTGTTCAGATAACAGTTGAAGAGGCTCTTCTAAGTGGGAGCTGAACTTCTTTTCCAGATTCAAAAATAGAGGCTTCCAATGTATAACTAAACCATTTATGGATTAAAGATACAAAGCTTTCTTCCTTTCTAAGGTACAAGTCACTAGAGAGTGGACTCTCCAGTTGCTTCAGCTGAGTACCAGAACTTGGAATGGGAGTGTGTTATCTGTTACAGAGATAGAAAATTAGAGAGAATTCTACATGGAATTTCACAATCCACCTTAAAAACCTAAACTTTGTGTCCAAACCACAAAAGGCAACAGAATGAATTACAGCAGAACTCTGTCTGGTAAGAGGCTAACAGTATGCAGAAAACATGTACATCACTATTGCTAACTAATCTGTCAGGCATATCAAGAAAAACTCAAAGCATATTACAACGTGTTCAAATAAGGAGTTCACAAAAATGTTGAACAGTGTTAGACATGGCACTGCCCACTGGGGAATTTCCATGAGAAACACATCCATTTGGTAACATTTCCCCATCAACAAATACTTCTTGAAATCTGCCAGCTGGCCAGCTTTTAATCCATTTAATGTGTGCTATACTGACATTTTAGCTGCTGTGGTGCTAAACCAAATGACTTTGTAGGAACATACCTATGCTAAATCTGAACTATTATGTCTATTAACCTTTATGTGATCACCTGAAAAACCAAAATAGCAGAAAACCTTTTTTCCCCAAATCATGTTGTGGTGGGCTGACCCTGACTGGATGTCAGGTGCCCACCAAAGCCACTCTATCACTCCCCTCCACAAGTGAACAGGAGAGAGTAAATATAACAAAGGTTCATGAGTTGAGGTGAGGACCAGGAAAGATCACTCACTGAATACAGTCATGAGCAAAATGTTGTTTCTGCTACTGTTTGGGAAGAGGAGTTCTTCCCCTGTCCCAGCCAGGGGTCTCTCCCACACGACAGTTCTCCATGAACTTCTCCTTTGTGAGTCCTTCCAATGGGCTACAGTTCTTCACAAACCGCTCCAGTGTGGGTCCCTTTCCACAGGATGCAGTCCTTCAGGATCACCCTGCTCCAGTGTGATTCCCCCTGTGTGGACACAAGTCCTACCAGGAAACTTCACTAGTATGGGCTCCTCTCTCCACAGATCCACAAATCCCTGCCAGGACTCTGTTCCACCACAGGTTTCCCACAGGTTCACAGCCCTCTTTTGGGTATCCACCTGCTCTGGCGTGGGTTTCCTCCATGGGCTGCAGGTGGATCTCCTGTTGACCTCTGTGGCTGCCTCACCGCAGGCTCCAGGGGAGTCTCAGGTCCAGCGCCTGGAGCACCTCCTGCTCCTCCTTCTGCACTGACCTTGGTGTCTGCAGAGTTGTTTCTCTCACATACTCTCACTCTGCTCTTCTCTGGCTGCAATTACTTCTGCATAGTAACTTTTATTTCCTTCTTGGATCTGTTATCCCAGAGGTGTTACCACCATTTCTGACGGGCTCGGCCTTGGCCAGCGGTGGGTCTGTCCTGGAGCCAGCTGACATTGGCTTGATTGGGCACAGAGGAACCTTCTGGCAGCTTGTCACAGAATTCACCCCGGTAGCTCCTCTGCTAACCAAAACCTGGCCATGCAAACCCAATGCACAAGTTTATTGGCATTAATGAATTCTATAATTTTTATTGATTGATCCTGTCTCCACTTTATTTTGCCTGGCAGTGGAAGTTTCCTAGGTTAAATTTAAAACTGAAATACCAGAAAAATATACAAACTCTTTTAGAAGTGATAGAGGAGAAAAAAGGCATTGCCAGAAACTGTATATTAATCTATGCAGAGGATGCTAAAAATCAAAATCACTTTTTGTCCAAGATGGTTTAATAGTAAGCAAACTAGTAATACTGCAGTCAGGGGACAAAGTTTTTCACAGAAAGGGCAGGAAGATTATGTGTCACAGGAGAAGTACGTTGTATTACTCTTTTGCTGGAGAAAGTTCCCTCATTCATTAGCTGTTCTATTTTTGGTGTAAATTGAAACACTGTTTTTAATATGATTCAGACTTTTAGATCTATGTTTAGATGATTTTTAAGCTGTTCACAAAAAATTTATTTTTTTTCCTAAAGACCAATTAGGTCTTTCCAAAGGCCAGCCACTAGATCAGGGCCCCACTCAGCCTCCACTTGAACACTTCCAGGTATGGAACATCCACATTTTTTCTCTGGGCAATCTGTTCCAGTGCTTCAGCAACCTCTAAGTAAAGAATTTCTTCCTAATACATCATATAAATGTACTCTCTTTTAGTTTAAAACCATTGCCCATTGTCCTGTCACTATCTGCCCACATAAAAAGTTCCTCTTCCTCCTTTTTATATGCCCCTTGAAGTACTGGAAGCCTGCAAAGAGATCTCTCTGAAGCCTCCTCCTCTCCAGACTGAACAACCCCAGCTCCCTCAGCCTGTCTTTGTAGGAGAGGTGCTCCATTCCTCACATATTCAGCTCCTGGGCACTGATAGTGTCCCCTTGGGAAAGGTTTGTAAGAAGTTTGATGTAATATGAATCCAGAAAGGTGAGAAAATTGACGTAGACTTTTCCTGTGCAGCATTCAATATTTATTTTGATTAATTTATGTTAATATCTTGTTTGAATATTATATATTTAAATTAATTTAAAAATTAAGTAATGTTGCTGGATTTCAGGTATTATGGCCTTGACTTAGAGAATTCTATGTGAAAAATCACCATTAGAATTATTTACAGCTTTTTACAAAGTTATAGAAAGAAGAATGGTAGAGACAATGTTAGAAACTTTGCTATATACAGTCCTAAGAGATTTGGACTGAAAATCTGTGCAGTTCCAGACCGCAATTCCTGCCAATGTCATTATTTGCCTTTTCTCCCCAGGAGATGCTAATATCCTTAACACCATATAAGAAACTGCATAATGAGGCAGGAGTTAATTCTGTTCTTATATAAATTTAGAACACAAATATTTTGTCTACTTATACATTTTTTTTTCTATATTCTTCTCAGGGCTTTTCAGTTATCAGATGTCTTCTGTAAGTTCCCATTTCTGTTTTGGAATTCTTCCAGGAGGGAGAATCTGAAACATTTTTGAAGTGCAAAAAGAGATGCTGATATACTCAAAAAGTCTACAACTATTCCAGGTGGAGCAATAAGTGCAGAAAGTTGATGTGTCTTTTCCAAGGACTAAACAGAATTCAGATTTCACTGTTGTACAATTGTGATCTACTGAAGATACTTCATGCAAAAATGAGGTGTACTTGACAGATGTGATCCCTGATAAAATTAGTAAAAATATATGGATAATTTAACATAAATAAAATAAATTTCTTATGACATGTAACAGCAGAAATAAGGGGTTTTCCTTTCCTTAAAAACCACTATTTTCTCCTTCCCAGATACGATACTAATGCTGCTATTATGGGTAATTAACATGGGAGATTTTAAACAATAGAAATTTATAAAAATAAAGTAATGAATGGGAAACCGACAAACCTTTACAGTACATGTGATCTGATGTCCGCGAACTGAATATATATTTATAGTGTTAGTGGATTATCAAGGGAAAATAGCCTAGCTTGTTAACACCTGATCAGAGGGATTCACATCAGACTGATAAAATAAAAGGGGGATCTTGTTAAAGCACTGGAAGTTGATGGAATGTTTTGTTACTGATAGTCTCATTCTCAGCAAGACTAACGGTGTTTGTACAATCTAATTATAGGGGAAATTGGATACAAAATGTTATCATATCTTTAAATGGGGGACTCGAGATGAGTTAGTGGAAGTTTTAACAGGCTGGGCAGGAAAACATTGATTAGTAGCACTCGTGTGACTTGGAAGGTTTGAACTCTTACATTTAGGAAATAAAAACTTTAAAAATAGTTTAGCAAAAGGTGTAGAGCTTTCTGAAGCTGATAGTGCTTCCTTTTCTTTAGAAATACTTTTCTACTTTTCTAAAGAAAAGTATTTTCTTTAGAAAATACTTAGAGGAGCACTGAGCAAAGATGGGCAGAGGAAGTAGCAGACCCAGGGAGCATCCCAAAGCATTTCCAGCTCTGGTTCCCATCCTGTACATGGAGGAGCCACCTTGGAGCTGTTTGCCTCACCCCTGGAGCCTTGCTGGGACCCCAGGCACCATTCTGGATATCAGAGTCAGAAAGCTCAGTGGTGACAACTGTCACTCACACAGTGAACACCCAGATAAAGCATAATAACCCGCAGAAACCCAGACATCTGGTGATACCTCAGCCATCCAGGCAGTTCAAGGAGACATGATTTAGGTGATACTTCACTCAAAGGGAGGGGAAAACCAGACAAACAGCTGCCAGCTCTGACTCCAAGTAGTACAGCCTTGTTTCCAGCATTTTGGACTCCCTGCCTCCCTGAGATCTTCTGTGTCCCATCCAGCTGATTACATCCACCTGCGACACACCGAGCAGTTGCACAGTGCATGTTGGTCAGGATGTGGGAGCTGGGAGTAGGATGGAGTGCCATACTGAACCCAGAGCAAGCCCTCGTTGGAGGGAGTGCTGCCTGCATGCCTCCCAACTCTAACCTCATCACAGGCTATACAGATGTCCCATAGTCAAGCAGAGGAGACCTTGTCATCTGAGAGAGCAGAAATTTGAGAGGTGTGAGGAAGAACAAAGGATCCAGTGCTGGGCTTGGCAGGTAACTCTGGGGGCTCTACATCCTCCTGAAAAATGTTGCCTCTCTACCAGAGAGGACCAGGGCTGTCTCCTCTGGTCTCTGGTAGCATGATGGGGTTCATGTACACTGTATAGCTGGACCCATCCCATAAGCACTCACACAGCATCATCGAGCCAGAGTGAAACCTTTCTGTGCTTCTCTGCAGGCAGACTTCTAGGTCTGTCAAGTCTGCTTGACACCCGGATCCATAGCAATGGGACTCTGCCTCTTCCACTGTGCAAACCTTCCTCTGGCTGTGTTTGATCAGGCCCTCAGTCATCGTGCAGCAGTGGTGATAATGTTATTGCTGTCTGACCAGAGGAACTGTAATTGCTGTGTCAATCTAACACTTTGTAGATGAGGTCAAGATATTATGGTGAAAAAATCATCTGAGGTTGTGGGAGAACACAGATATATACACACACATATATATATATGTGTGTGTGTGTATATATATACGTATGTATATACATGTATATATGTATATATATATGTATGTATATACAGGCATATAAGTTGATTTCAAAGACCATCTAAGTCAATGGGGACTTTCCTATTTACTACCATTAGCTTTAGCTTAAACCCTGTGGGACTGACATTTAGGGGAGCTAGCAACTGGGCAGGGACTCCAGAGACCAGTTTACACAGTTCTTTCCATTTGCCTCTTGATGACATCAGTCACCTCTCCCTATGACTCAATTTCCCCATCTGCAATGGGGGTAGTAAGCCTGACCTTCCTTGGAAAAGGATGAAAATTTACAAACAAAAAAGGTGAGATGAGCTGCGTATTTTTACTTTGCACCTAGTAATAAGGCAAGAAGTTAAAAACAAAAGGAGAAACTTAATCCATTCGAGTAAGAAGATGAGAAACTTAATCCATTTGAGTAAATGTGTTTACTTCTGGTGGGGAAGTTGAACTCTCAAAAGGATTTGTTTGCTATTAGCAGAAAATCTCTCATCAGCAGCTGCAGAGATTAGTAATCTGCAGCTACTCGGAACTCAAACCTATACTGTCTGCATTCAGAGTGTACCATTATCAAACTCCTGTTAATCACTCTGTTCGTGCAATGGTGGTGGCAAAGGCTGATTCCCAGCCTCAGACCTTGCCTTTGGTGAACATAAAAGGCTACCCTCCTTGCTGCTCCTTCAGGAAGCAGTTTGAGACAGGGCTCAGCTAGAAATCAAGCTGGAAAAAGAAGTCTGGGCTCTAATCTAATCAATGGAAACTCTCCTCACCTCTACAAAGCCAGGGTTTAGCCCTGTATCCAAAAATAAATATCAAGGATTTTCCAGTCAGTATCTGTAACTTTTAAGAACAAGCCTGGATGGGCTTCCTCCCAGCAACAGCAGCCAGCAGCACTCTCAGCAGCAGCATTTACGAGCGTCTCCTCCATCAGAACATTGTATGGAATGTGCTTACCCAGGCTCGGAGCTATCAAACTCTTTCAATCCTATCACAGAGCTGCTGACCTCACAAGCATATTCAAGAACATTGTTTAGCTATGGCCAAGAGCTGCTTTTCTGGAGGGTGTTTTGGAAGATAGTGCAGCCACATGCTTTGAATAGCTGAATCAAGTGAATCTCACGTGTTCAATTATATTTTCATTGATTTCTACAGCTGCTGGGACGGTGCAGGGCAGGACACGAGCTCCAGTCGCATAGCTAGAAATACAGAGAAAGGCACAGATTCAGAAATATCCCAGCTCCCCACAATCCAGTAACAGAACTCCTTTGGCACATGAATCTTCTATTAACCACATTTTTGGAACCAGGCTGATGGTCATGGAGGGCTTTGTGTTTGCTTGATAGATTTACAATAGGATTTCATTGGCCCTCTGCTCTATGTTTATCTGGCTCTCACTTCCAGTGAAGTATTCAAAGCAATTCCCTTGGGCTCTGACTACACGAGAACCAAAACTGCTGAACTGAAATGGCTAAAATTTGCATGTCTTACCTAGGAGTCCATGAATCCTTGGAGATAAGTAAGGAAGTTTTATCACTGGGATGGTATGGACACTCACACTGGCCAAAGAAAGCATCGAAGTGAATTTCCGTGTGTTGCCAATAAACGCTGAAATTTGCTGTGACTTTTTCTGTCATTAACAGAAATGCAAAATATGGCTGTTTGTGTAAATCAGGACGCACCCTAAAATACCCAGCAGCCCTCTGTTACCAGCACAGGGGAGGTCCAGAGAAGGACACATATCACTAAAGCAGAGAAATGTCAATGCAAATTAAAAGCATCAGAAGGAAGGTAACAGCAGGGCTTGGGGAATGTGACAGGAAGGGTGGGCATCAGAGATGCAAGTCACCAAGGCTGACCTCAGATCATGAAAGGAAAAATCATCACAAATGCCAGTAATGAAAGCAGATGGGGATGTGGCATAACACTGGCTTCCCAATACATCATTGACTAATAGAATGACCAATACCATAATGATGCTTTTCACCACAAAAATCTACAAGTGTCTAAAGACTTCAAAGATAGTAAACTCACTTTGTAGATGAAAAATATTGATGAATAACCCAATTAAGATCCCCATAACCCACTACTCAAACTTCTCTCCCCAAGCTACATAGTTAATTGCTGTAGTGTATTGTGAAACTTCCTCCTTATTTCAGTCACGGGATATTTTCTTCTCCAGTTACAGTAGTAGTTATCATGGCTTTGTCTTCTTTATAGTGGTGTCAATGAGAAATGGTGGAGTAGAAAAGGAACATACACAATGTATGCCAGCAAAAATAATAGTAAGATTTAACGATTTTGTAACTATTCCTTTTTGAAATAAATAAACAGAATTGAAAAGGTAAGTGGCTTGTTTTGCAGCCTTTTTTGTATAAGGCTTTACACTGCTTTTTCCTCTTAAAAAAGAAAAGCACTGGTTACATTAAAAAAAAAGAATAGTTTTCCCTGCCTTCTAGCCACAGATGTAAGCCACATTAAATGCTACAAAAATGTCAAATGTTGATGCAATTGCTGATCACAGTTGTGTTGGTCATTTTAAGGAAACAGACCCACAACTTTGATTTGAAGTCACTGAATCAGCCCAATCTAAACACAAATTCAGCCTTTGTCACTTTATGGTGGAAGTGTAGCTCAGGAAGCCACCTCAGTAATCTTGCCTATTCATTCATTTTGCATTTATGAATGAAGACCAGAGATCTGGGATATTGGTTACAGTGGGGTGGTTTGGTGTTTTTATTCTGAACAGAATACAAGTTTTTCTACTGTGAGTATTTATGTGATTTTATTTAGCCTGAGGTCATTCAGATTAGGTCAGGGTATCCTGAATTTTTCTGTAAGCTGAGCAACATAAAATTAGAGAGATTCAAGACCACATTTTGGTATCTTTCCATGTTATTTTATGCAGATAAATATCTCCTAAGAGAAGGACAAACACCTTCTACAGAATTACAATATCTTTTACTAAATAAAGAAGCTGTGATTCTAACAGTCTGGCTTAATTTAAGACAATTATGAATTATATATTATTGTTCAATTATTTATTTTCCTGATGTCAGGCATTTTATTTTTTTAATGTTGATATCTGAAATTAAACCCACATCTGTTTAACAATAGACAACTACTTTCTTTCAAGTTGTCTGTTCATTGAAGTTTCACCATATTGTGCAAGTTATGGTGTATTTCACACAAAAAGACAAACTCTGTTTGCACGAGAGGAGAGCTATTCAGGTACATGAAAGGGCTTATCTAAAAAATACAAGCATTAATCCCTAACTAGACTGCTGCAAAATGTGTGCTCCTTCATATCATCTCCTCAGGTATTTGAATACATATTTACAGAGGGATACATCTTTCAGTTGATCTTCCCTTCCCATTGCCCTGACTCGAAACCAGGCAGTGTTCAGCCTGGCCATTTTCACCTGGGAAGCAGGAGACAAGTCAGAGACTTCTCAGGTGTGCCCCACTGGCATTTATGAATATCAGAGATTTTTATATAATAATTATGCAGCATTTTAGCTGTAGTGGTCAGTCTTAATGAAGCAGATTTGGACTGCTGTGAAAGCCAAGGCTGAGGGTATGAAGGATAAGCTTTTTCTCACTTAGGTGCCAAAGAATTAGGCACTTTCTTTAAATGATCACCCAAGATTCCTCATGAAACACTCATCCAAACAACCTCAGGAAGGGATGAACAATCATCGTCGTGTCTACGGTTCTCTGCTGAAAAGTGAGCGAGAATATAAGTGACAATCTTGGGCTCAATATTTAATACTCAGATATAAAAAGTTAGAAGAGATGAACTCAATAATGAGAAGTATATGCCGAAATTACTTCGCAGCTTTTGAAATTGTGATTGTACAAGTAGTACAAAAGAGCTTTGCCCAGATATAGATTTAAAAAGCTATCACTCTGCTGTAAATCTGTATCTAAAAAGGGTTAGAGCCAAAAATCTAAGACAAGATGTTAAAAATAGGTGTGAGGGTGTATATTTAGATATTTAAAGAACT
>JAYRBT010000082.1:139958336-139974591 GCA_036023395.1 Myiotriccus ornatus | reverse complement strand
AGCAGAGCCATATGAGCTCAAGGGGAGCTACTAGCTTTTGTGTTCTTGAAATGAAGCTGTGTGTTGAAAGCTTTAAACTGACAGAAAAATCTATTTTATGCCATCATTATTACTATAATTAATTTTTGCCTAAAGGTTTTTTTATTGTCACATAGGTCAACAACAAGAAAATCCAATTTTTGGCCTTTTTTCAGGTTAGAATCAAAGGGCAGGATTAAGATGTTCTGAAACTCTGCCTTAGGTGGAACATACAGAGTCAAGCACTCCAGCCCAGGTGTTCATGTTTACAGTTGGACAGGCAATTTCCCAGCATCATTACACTCCCAAGGAAAAAAAATTCACCAAGTAACTCACTTGCATCTGTTCAGAAGCACCCCAGCTGGCAATGACCATATCTTAATTTTGCTTATATTCGTCTGCAGACTCTAAACTCTGCAAGAATCTTCAGGAGCACCCTGAATGAGTACGTGTGCCCTGAACAGGCCTAATAAATGCTGACGGCAAGGGTGGACATTACCTGGAGGGCAGTTAGTAGAAGTGGGAATAGGCCCTGTCTCACCCAACCTCTTGAGTAACACCAGAGATTTTACTTGAAAATAGGAATTTACTTGAAAAAAGGAATCAGAATGGATGACTTTTGTCTGCTTCCAGCCAGTGATGCAGAACAGCCCCCACAAGGAAGAACACAAAACAGGTTAAATGTGTGTATCAGAGAATCAGAGAACTAATAAGCTTGGAAAAGTGTTCTAAGATCATTGGGTCCAGCTGTACCTGTGTGGGCATATACCTGTGTGTGAGTGGTAGCATTTATGTTTGTGGAACTAGACTGATGTTTAGAGGTGTTTTTCTGGGCTTCCTCCTATGGAAAGGGCAAGAAGAAGATGAAGAAACACATTCAGGGCTGTTTAGTTACCAAGTTATTAAAAATGGTAGATCTACCACAGTAGATGGTAAATGCCTGACCCAAGAAGCATCACTTATATCAAAACTGCTTCTTAAAGCATGAATATGGAAATGCCTCGAAAGATGGAGACTCCTAGAGAGCCCTTTGGTCTTGTCATGTATTCAGAGAATACATAATTACAGAGAGCAATATTTTTCTGTTATTGATACTACTAAAGTCCTGGACCTCTTGAACCATAGGCAGTGACAGAAACCAGCCTAACTTGGATGATAAAACCCTGCACTACAAGAAAAACATCGAGACAACAAGCATCACATTCTTCGGACTAAAAATTAAAAATAAAATATAAAGGTTTATACGGAAGAGGCATTTGCCACCTCCTAAGAAGATTTTTAAATCAAAGGGGGACACTGTGATTAGATTATGGCCCCAGAATGACAAGAACTCAAGTTTCTCTTTGAACTCTCAGAGGCTCCCAGGACGAAGTGGTGTTCAAAGACAATTCCTTTGCATGAATAATATGGGGGAGGGTTTAATTACCACCTCCTCCTCTCATTCTTCATCTTCTCTAGCCAGAAAGCTCAGGTTTCAGCAGTTTTGTTTCTCACTGACACTGTGGCAGACTGGGGGAAGGGAGAGAAGGGTGGAAATACTACAAGGCTGGGAAAAAAGGGAAGCAGCCAGTGAGCTGTAGCAAAAAGGACAAAAAAAAGAGAAGAAAAGGGCACTGCCTCATTCGTATAAAAACCAGTAAAAAAAAAAAAAAAAAAAAAAGGGAAGAAAAAGAAAAGAAAGAAAGCACTATCCCACTGATATTGTAAATCTCTGGACAAGGGAGTGTCAGAAATCACAAGTCTTGTGCAAAGTAATCCTGCGGCTCAAAACTCATCTCACACAGAGGTGTTACGTTATAGCTGTATGTGAACTCTGGTATATACTGAGCGGAGCTGTTTCAAACCTGGTTTCACTCTGGCTAAATCAGCTTAAATAGAGTTACAGCAGACCCAGACCAAGAAGGAGTAAATCCTAATGTTCCCCTGTGTAAATAAAGACTGAATTTATGTTGCCTTTACATTTATGTTGTCACCTTTCTCTTTTTAAATGGATGCGATATTAAGCACTGCTAATGTTATTGGCCAATAACACGAAACAAAGAGAGAAGTGTGAGTCTGTTTTTTACAGATTTCAAATCTTTTCAAAATATGGTTGATTTGAGCTCATATAATATTCCCAGCTTAGAGGTGAGGTAGGAAATGCTCTTAGTTAATATTATTTATAGTTTACAATCAGTCATGCTATCACTTGTCTCTGCAGACCTCTTAAAATATCTGCAATAAGAGTGCCCTCTCTGGACAGAGAAGTAAGCTCTCCGCACATACTGCAGAGAAAGAGGTCTGTCTGTGTTTCCTTACTGCAAATGGCTCAAAGCTTTCTCTGTGACACTCGGTGGAGAATCACCTCTTGCTGTTCTCTGCCCAGCTCCTTCGCCAGCTGAAGACCTCTCCAATGAGGTGTCCCCCGACGTAGGAGCCGCACTCCCTTCCTGACGTGAACTTTCCCTCTCCAGGGCTCTGCTGTGAGTCAGTTGGAACCAATTACTGTGTTGTGCAAAGCTCACGTTAGGCAATAGCAGCTGCATGAGGAGGCAGATTCCTCCCAGGTTGCTCCATTTCCAGTGGTTTCTGACTAACTATTCTTGTTCATGCCAGGTGCCGATGGGACACCCCACTGTGACGGAAAGGCTGCATTTGCTGTCCTCCAGCCTCTGTCTTGGATGGAGGTGAAAGGCATTAGAGCAGGCAGTTAGAGTGCACTTCATTGGGTCCACCCAACCCAAGGGCACCTAAGGACACCTAAGGACATCCGAGACCAGCAGGAAAGGATCATAGTATGCTTGATGTCTGCAGTACCAAGTACAAGCAGCCTAGAATGTGAAGAACACTCTCAGAACCTCGGTCTGAGCTCAGGTTTCCGCATCCCCGCTTCTCCTGGGTTAAACAGCGATGGCCTGTCCTAGAAAAGTGTCTGGAAGCTCTGCCTGCTGAGCAGAGGTCATATGAAAGACTCAGCACAGGGTCATAGAAGCTTTTGGCAGCCCATCTACACTGTGGGCAAGTGCTTCCCCAAGCCTCCAGGACTTATCCAGAGATTACATAGGTCAAGTCAGAGGCAGCCCCAAAGGTGCTCATACAGTCAAGAAACATGGGCAGAATGAGAACTGACACTTAAGTGTGGTCTCGGGTCTATTTATACTCAGTAGAGGTGGCCTATGAGGCCCTTTTGTGCCGTGTACAAGACAAGCCTAACCCTGCCCCACACAAGGTGCTGTTTGATTATCCCTAGCAAGAGGGTGAGAGGGAAATGGGAAATATTCAGTAAGGCTGCTGGTTTCTGTGAGAAGAGAGAAATACACAAAGTAAAAAAACTAAACAAAACAAAACCTTTTAGATTTTACTTCAGTGAATGATTCCTCTCTGTTTCTGAGGAAAAAAAAACGGAGATGAGCCAGTATAACACATCACTACGAACAAGCTCTACCCACGTCCACACCTTGGGGGATTTGATTGCTGACTTGCATTTACCAAAACAGTGCCCAGCTGAGGGGTTTGATCAGACACACAGAAGATGACGAAAAAAATTGCACCAGAGGAGATAGAAGTTCCCAGTAGCAGACACACGATAAGGATTCAGAGCACTTTGCAGCCCTGCCCTCTCTGCTGTGGCCAGCTCAAGCAGCCCACACAACTGATGAACTGCTTTGGGGAAGACCAGCTCCTGGAAAAGATAAAGAAAGAGATGTGGACAGATCATCCAAGATTAATGATGGAAAAAAAGTGAAAGTACTTGTAAGAGGAAATTTTCACTATGCCAGAATCGTTATTAATCCCCTGCAACTCCCTGTGACTAAGAGTTGTTAAACTTCATTGGCATTTAAAAATGCAGATATTCTATTACGCAGGCAAAAAACAGCTAAGACACTGGGTCAGGAGAAGGAGATGGGCATTTTTCATTCATTTTTAAGAGTATTTTTTCAAAAGTGTTTTTTACTATGTGTGTTTAATTAGCAAATAGCAAGTTGTTGTCATCCCCTCTATTTTAACTTTTTTCTTTTTTTTTTAATTTGTCAGTGTTTTTTGACTCACATGTCAGTTTCTATGAAATAAATCAAAGCAATGGAGAAATTTCAAAAATATTAATGTATTTCAAGCACTGGGTGAAAAAGTGTCCAAAAGAAGACCAAAATCTATTCCCTCATGGAGAGCAACATGGACACAACCCTTAGTAGATACCACAGAAGCAAAACTTGACAGTAAGCAAATCTTGGTGGTCACAGTATCACTGGTTTTGATATTATATTTGAAATTATATTTATGGAACTTTCTTTTTCACTTCTTCGTAGCCTTTTCTCTTCAGGGTCGTTTTCACAGGTAAATCTAACACAGCATCTTTGTCTTTCATTGTTTTGTACAGTACACCATTTTTTGAGCAACAAGAGACCTTGAAAAATCTGTACACAGTAACACTGGCATTCAGGTTTCCAAGCTGTTCAGCTATAAATGGAGACCATGGAGACAAGGATCAAGTCTTTTGCCTAACAGGGATAATATGATGGTAGGCACTACTAGTGCTTGTACACCCTATACTCCAAATTCAGGTATTCCCAGTAGCTTTCAGCTGAAAGACCACCCTGCTTTTGAGCTGTACAGGCCTGCCAAAGCACCAGCACATGGAAAACCCTTTGCAATGTTGGGGTTGGTGATGGACAGAAAGCTAATAGGGACAAAGGGCTGAAAAGTCCTTTTAAGGTCACAAACACCCATACATAAGTTAACATCACTGAGCCTCCTCAGTTCTTGTGTACACCGGTAAAATCCCTTTGAACATGTAGGTGGAGAGTTCTGATGTCTTTGGTACCTCCTATGCAGAACGCATGATGCTGCCTCCTCAATCTTCAGGCTTGCCTTAAGCTTACACTGTTTGTCTGAAATTGGGTAAAGGGGTGTCAATTCACCTCTTATAGAGCAAATGCTGCCAGTTTGTTGAAACACATGGCCCTTTACTTCCTCTGTAAGAGAGGGTCTAGAGCAGCTAAGCAAACTCAAAGGCAGGATACAAGATAAAGGCAGCTTTGAGAAGAAGGATTTGAAGTTTTGTTTTTCCATTGCTCCATTCTAAAAATAACAATCAAACCTCAGGAAGGGTGAGGTGGCACCCTGTTATTATGGACTGGAAGTGTTGGTGTACAGATGCTAGGGAAGTATCACTAGCTGGGGCCTGGACTTGAGCTCAAGCATGGTAAGTCCCTCAAGAATGGCTCTGTACTTCCCAAGGAAGCAGTAAAAATGTTATAGGTCTCCGTAATGACTGGTGTTTGCCTGCCTTCACAAATCACCTCAATACTTTCACTCATATTTCTTGAATATAAGAAACAAAAAACATCCTTACTTTTTCCGTTGTTATGAGGAATTGTAACTAAATGATGGATAACAATTCCTTGCTGTCCTGAGTGCCAGGAGAGAAAAAGCCTTGGTACTCCATCAGCTAGGGACACCAGAGGGTGAATCTAGGGAAAAACCAGCAGCTGCTGTTCCAGAGCACCAGGAGGAAGCAGGCTGCAGGTTCAAAGGACCCCGCAGATGTGTCTGGAAAGGAAATGGGGAAAGAAGTGTCTGTTAGCTGTCACTTCCCTTTGAGCAGAATGCAAAGGGTATTGGCAAAATTTTCTCTTGTTCTTTCAAGAACAGAGATTTATGAGAAGCTGTCCACTAATTTAGTTCTGCTTTTCCCATGATTTCTCTGTCTCCACTCAGGATGCATCTCCTTCCAGCAAGGAGTACAACTACACAGATGAAGAAAAACCCTGATCTTCAAAGGGCTGCAGCACACTGCCATAATGCCATGATAGCAAGACTTAACCCCATCTATACAGGCAAGATCAAACAGTATCCTGCAGAGTCAGGATGCTATTGCATTACAACATGATTCTTCCCCATGACAGATTTGGCTAAAAGCCAGGCAATGAAATAGTTCTGCTCAGAGTGAATGGACTTGGAGTCTTAGACAGCAGTTAGAGATTTATGCTGCTGCTGCTGCTGTTGATCTCTGATATACTCACATCAGAAATCAAATCAAGACGCTGTTCCCCAGCATTACAGACTTACCCAGCCATCTGCAAACCAATGGTATGAACTCTGTGCCTTATGTGTCGTCACCGGACCTAAACATCTTGCATTTTTCTTTCACAAAATATGTACCTTGAGTTAATTAATCATTAATAACAATTAATATCAGATAATATTAATCTCCAGATAATCTGGGAAGGAAAATCCTTTGGGAATATCCCTATGTGAGCTTATCAAGAAATCATGCTGTGTTCTCATTTTCTAATGTAACTGCCCATTGAATGATATCTTGGTAGGAAGTGGCATAGATCTTTTAGGTGGAACTTTGCTGTCAAGATGTTTTAATGAAAGGCAATCACAGGAGATAGCAACCTGAAGTACCAAGGAATGCCCCAAAATCCAAAGATTTTTGTGAAGAGATTTTATCTATCCTTCTTCATACATCTGTATCCTTGATTTTGGTCTTGTAGTCGCAGATGTACTTAGCATTCCTCGCAATATGCAGGATGAATCCATCAGTACTGTGGATTAGAGAGCAGAAAGTGAGAGAAATGAGCCTGTTGGGGCTTGGTGAATCTTGTAGGACTAGCAGAGATACTGAGGCCCTTAATGCCTCTATGTTAAAGGGGCTCCTGTCTGCTGTAACCCGGAAATTGCCAAGTGTTTTTCACATGCATGTAGGATAGTACGTGGTACCCAGACACCACAACTGAGATAATTCATGGCATATGATAAGCTCAAATCCATTGAAAAAAAAAAAAATTGCTAAGGGATTTGCACAAAAATATGGATTAACATGGCCTGAATGAGTGATGAGGTCAAGGGATGGGTTGCAAAATCTGAAACACAATTCTCAGCAATCATATGCTTAAAATGTTATCGTGTCTGTGTTATTCTAGTAAATGAAAGTAATTAGAGTCTGTCCACTGGTCCTGAAGAGTCATGTTATGACTTGTGTTCTCATGACCGTACTGGAGCCTGCAGTTCATCCTGCCTGGTTTGGGACAGTAGACACACCCTGGCCTGCTGCCAAATGTGCATATTCAAAAGGAAAAAAAAAAACTTGCTTGACCTCAGAAAGCTGAGACCCCTGCAGGTGACATTAAATGTCATGGGAGGATACAGCTCTCTTTAGAAAGTACTTGAAGACAAGGGACTTTTTGAGTGTCAAGTCCAGCAGGACCCTGAGTTCCAGACAGATGGCAGAGGGAGGGTGGTATTTTTTACCACTTGTCACAGAACAGGAGAGTTTGCAAAACCACTGTTTAAATAATGGTTTAGTGGTGGACTTGGCAGTGCTGGGTTAACAGCTGGACTTAGAGGTCTTTTCAAACCTAAATGGTTCTATTCTATGATTGTGCTGCACTGTGTGTTTGCTTGCACAGCCCCTTGTGTGAGATGCAGAGGATTACTACAAAAGGTTAATAAAACTGGTAGTGTAAGCTATGCTTAATGTCTGGAAAAAGGTTCATGACAGGAGCAGTGAAGATATTTTATTAGCCAGATCACTGTGCATCCTCCAGCCACAATGGGGGATGAACCACTCACCGAAACACAAGGTGTAATGGGGGGTTATATTTTTTTAGCCATGGTGCTCCTTGAAGAGTCAGTCCACATCATAACACAACAGCTCTGAATTACTGTAGGAAGATGCTGTCCCTCACTGACTATCTGGAAAGATCTTGGAAAAACCATACAGCCTTCACATACACTCCTCTCCTGCCCAGGGAAGCTGTTTCAGCTTGAGGGGTCAGAGTGGCTGCCTGTAGCCTGCAGTGGGGACAGTGGGTAGCAAGGCTCACAGCTCTCCCTGACAGAGGAACATGGAAGTTCACACTTCTTCTCATGGCATTATTTCCCTGATGATACCTACCCAGAGAATTTCCCCTTCCTGGCAGTGGAAAGACTTTTCTCCACCATAGGGCGGACAGTGAATGTCACCTTGGACTGCAGCAAGCAGCAGCAGGAAAGGCTGAACTCTACATTGGGGCACATTATCACTGCCAAATCTCTGTTCATTCACTGGTAGTTCTGATATGTCACCTCCTCCTGTGGCTCTGGTCAGGGAAAAAATCCCTCATCATCAAGGCTTCAGTCTGACAACAGCAATGAAAGAGCGGTGTCTTTGAAATCTGCCCTCATAACCAGAACCAAAACCAGCACTTTCAGTTAAAGATTAGGAGAGCCAGTTGAATCAGCAGGCTCTGCAACCTGTCACTGCTTGCATTTGCTTTGTTATCAGCACATACATTCAAATGCATGTTTGCAAAAGGGTTGTGACAGCCCAGCCTCCCCTCCCCCCCTCCTCCCACCCCGTGTAAATCGTGGGGGAAAGAAAGAAAGTGTTTGCCTGTGATGAGATCTCTGCCTACTTTGAGTGCAAGCTGCTGAAGATCATTAGTACCGTCTGATACTCATTTGTAAGGAGCCCTGCTCTCTCCAGGTTCATTTCCTGCTCCACAATGCAACGCTGCCAGATATTTTCACACACTCTGGATGCATTGTGTAAGAGGGGGCAAAAAACTTTGGCAACTAAGTGGCTGCCTGACCATCTAATAACCCAAACAGCTCAGCTGTTGTATGCAACAACCCAGCCTTCAACCCAGACCACATGCCAAGAAAATCGATGAAGGCCAGAGAGCTCCACGAAGTGGGACCTGCACCCTTCCCACAGCCTGACAGAGTATAACAGGCAATAAAAAATATGAGGCACCTGGGGCAGGAATTGATTGTTAGTGTTGTCACATAAGGTGATGCTGTGGACACGTGCTGAGTCCCCATCTTGAGATGCACCCTTCCTTGGTAAGGTCAGCTACATTACCACACAGCCACACTGCTTGGCAGCCAGCTGGGAGGTGCACAACACCACTCAAATGTTAGATCCACTCCTGATTTCTAGCTACTTTTGATGGAAAATGTGTCAGTAACTCAGAGCTGCTGCTTTGATGTGGGATTTCCAGAGAAATGAACAGGAGATACATGTGCCCTCAGATTTCTGGCAAATTTTCATACAACATGGTCAGAAAATGGGCCTCTAAGTTGTGTCAGTGCAGCTGCATCCCATGAAGTCTCTTGGGGCAGCTGTACTCAGAAGCCTGCAGGATGTGACCCATCTCTCACTGAGCTGGTGATGGTAGGGAGGGGCTGTCAATTTAGTAGCATTCACCATCCTACCACTGAGCTGCAACACCAATCGTGTTTTTGGGAAGTGAGCAAGAGACCTTGTAATTAATTGGGTAAAGTGGTAACTTTGGCTGAACTGTTTGGTAAATACCAGCATCAGATAAAAGAGCACCCTAAATGAATGAACACCTAAAAATGAATATAAGAGGTGTCCTGTCCTCCTGCCTGAATTTCATATGCTCTAGGAAAGTCTCACTCATTCTATTTCAGTTAATGAAAATTTCATTTCAAAGAAAATTGAAATGCAATGAAAACCTATATTTCATTTCAATGATTTTTAAAATTATTATTATAAATAAGCACCTTAGAGGGTGCCTGTGTCTTTGTTTCCACGTGGTGGCTGAGGATGACTGCACTGCCTCTGTTGGCATCACTACTGGGAGCACAACTCCAACCACCAGGCTGTCAGAGGCCAGGGCAATGCTGCAAGCAGCCTGTGACTGGCTGCACCACTTCATTGCCCTGCCCAAGCAGCAGGGAGATTAATAAAGGCAACTACCTCCAACCAGTTGTGGAGGCTTCTAAAAGACACTATGATGGTGTGTGTAAAAACCATTATTCTGTCCAGTTTCTCCATCTGAAGGTGTCTGAGAACGTACAGGAGTATGTCCCCATTCCGTGAGCAGGCCATTGGAGGTGAGAGCCAAGGCATCCTTCCAGGTGGGGACCTGGTCCCCTTCAGGGCTAGTCAGAGTCTCCAGACTGGTCAGGATCAGTCCCACCAGGAGCTTGGCAGCAGTGAAATAGCATGGATTACCATGTGCCAACCTTGAGCTGCCTGGCTCTGGTCAGTCTAGTTCACCAGTAAAGTCATTGTTTATAGATCTATCTTTAAGTGCATGTGCTTTTTGTTTCATATGGTGTTATCTATGAATCCTACACAGAATATAATGCTTCTACTTAAAAGTAACATTAAGGCATTCTAAACTGGACTCTCACTACTTTCACATTAGACTATAGGCATGTGATTAGGTAATTTCTCTTAAATTAGACTTCACAAAAGAAACCTCTAACTGACCTGCTTTTCCTTCTGCTCCATGCTGGTTGCACATTAAAACTCATTACTTCAAACCATCCTGACAGGTGTTTGTGCTGATAGTCACAGTCCATTCCAGCCAAGAGCCCTGGACACATCCAAATGTGCATGACTTGTTTCTAGTCTGAACCGGCCTCTATTTAACTTCTAACTGTTGCTTTGAGTTATGACTTTCTCTGCTACATTAGAGAGAAACTGTTGGAAAGTTTCAATTTTGTAAGAGTGATTTAATTTTCAAGACCAGTGGTTTTCTCTGGACCCTGTAAGCTTTGCATATAAATAATCTTGGATTTAAATATCCAGAACACTGGAAGCCTCTAAAATGGTTCTACGTATGGTGAAAACAACTACAATGTTAAATTTGTCTGCACCCAGTCTTCATAAGCCTTGAACTGCCCATGAAATTTATATTAAAATCTGTAAGTGGTTTCTCAATTGCCATAAAGTCATAATTTAGGGCATGATCCTGCATTCACTTGCACCCATATTGGTTTCTGTAACTCTTCCACTTCCAGCAGAATCTGCTACATGTGAAAACAGGTGTGGAACACACCTGACATGTCAGGCTGGTTGTTGATAGTTTCATGGAGTCTAGGGGTAGAAGGAACTGCTAGATCACTTTGTCTGACATCCCTGTTATGGAAATCCATTCAGCTATTCTTGTACTGGTCAAATAAATTGCACTGAACTAAAATGTAGCTTCCAAAAAAGTGTCCAGGGGATTTCAAAACATAGGAATCTACCATTCCCCTTCATCATTCAGATAACTGTTTAAAGAAAGCTTGCTACTAAACTATGCCTTTTGTCTAGCATGAATACACCTACCTTCCTCTTTTAATTTTTCTCTTACATGACAAAGAACCTTATTTTCTCTCATTTTCTTACTGTGAAGGTAACTACGCATTGCAAAGCATTTGCTTCATGCTTTTCTTTTTGATAAGCTCTACAGAGTAGCTGATCTGCAGTAAAAGAGCCTGTATAAATCCTTCCCTGAGGGATGATATAAGAGCCCTCACCTTCACTGAGGGACCACCTCAGCTCCTGTTTTCCTGGCAACGAGGCATCTGTTTAGGGTAATCCTGCTGTCAGCTACCACTGGCTGCTTGTTTCCACCCAAGAGCAGCCCTGTCCCCTGCACAGCCAGTTCACACGTGCACACAGGAGATGGCTTGGCTCTGCCTTCAAAACAGGTCACTGAAGGGATCAGTGAAGCACTGCAAACTCTGCTGATCCAAGGGAGGGAGTAGACTGACCTGTGTGTGTGTGTGGTGTATGTTGGAGGTGAGAATTCACATACTTAAGGGTGGCAGGGAAGAAGAGGGGGGGAAATGCACACGGAGCCACTCTCTCAGGGTAAAATTGAGTACTCAATGGTTGCTAAAGACTGGCTTACATGCCATTAATTCATCCACTAATTTGATCTTCAGTAACCAATTTATTCGAACATAGCCTATGCCAAAATCTCCCAAAAATATATTTTGTCTGACCTCTGTCAAACACACCTATCATCTCATTAGAAAATTGTTAGATTAATAAATTAAGATTATTCCCCTACAGCTGGTGATAATCTATGCCTGTGGACAGTGATAACCAAGAACTCCCTTTTCCTCGTTACTTATGATTATAAATCACAATTAGAAAGCAGGATTGTTTGATAATGGTAACCATGTAGATGTAACATAACATATAAACGTAGATGTGATATAGTTCTAATGAAACACATCTGCATCTGGTTTCTATAGCACTGCGTGGATTGGCATTAATCATATCCTCCTACTTTTAATTCCTTCCTGGTAGGCAAACCTAACTTACCAACCTACATTATCCCGCTTGCCCTGACAGCGTGATCACACAACATGAGGTATGGCTGAGAAGGAAATAGCTGTGGACATGAGAGACTCACCATTCCCATTATGTCATTTTCCAAAGAAAAATTTTGGTGTGATTTAAGTGCTACTACCGATGCACGAAGATTTGTGCCTCACCAGGCGCCTTCTCCTGATCCCTGTTCAAACCTAAAGAGCATGGGATTAAGCCAACGGGACACTATATTTGCAGAGTAATGTACAGTCATCGGTAGAGGAGGTGTGTAGTCTACAAATTTAAACTATTAAAAGGTGGAATTAAAAAAAGGAAAAAAAAAGCTAGTTCATTTGTAACAAATGCTCATTTGAAAAAGTTCATTTGTAACATTTGGTTATTAACCAAACTAAACCAAACAAGCCCACTCTCCCCCTGAAACCTCATTTCAGAAATTGCCCTAGAAACGAAGTCCCCTGTGCAGGGCATACATGTCCCTGAATCAAGACAAGGCAACCAAGTGCCCGAGGAACCCAGAGACTCTGGCAGCAACAGCTCCCTGGGACACAGTGTTGAGGTAGCCGTGTTGAAGGATGGACTAGGGACACCCATGTTACCACTTAATCCTCTCTTGCCTCTGACAGAGTCAGAGAAAGTCTGATATCAGGAAATCACACCTTAGGACTCACATAGACATCAAGGACTTGGTTACATGTATGATGGTAGCAGAGCTTGATGAGGTAGCTCTTTGCCTGGATAAAAGATAAACATTTATCGTTATTCATGAGCTGCAGTGGTAGGACAAGGAGCAACGGCTACAAATTGAAAAAGGGAAAATTTAAGTTAGGTATTAGAAAGACATTTTTGACTGTGAGGGTAGTTTTCCAGAGAGGTTGTGGGTATCCCAACCCTGGCAGTGTTCAAAGCCAGGTTGGATAAGGCCTTGAGCAACCTGGTCTAGTGGAACGTGCCCATGGCAATGGGAGGGGTGGGACAAGATGATCTTTAAGATCCATTTCAACCCCTTGACATTCTATGGTTCTATGATCATGTTGTAAGCCTGGCTTACACTACATATTGGTTAGTAGGAAAGCTGCTGTGGAGAGGGGGTCAAGTAGCCTTCTTGACACCCTTCTGGCCTTCTGGAGCAGACACTGCAATATGTCCCTTGCCTGATGAGAGAGACTTTGTAACAAACGACAGTGTGACACAGACATTTGGACGTGGTTGGAGTATGGGAATGGGGCTGTCTAGGGAAGAAGGCCTGAAAAGGAGGAATGCCTGAAAGCCCTGATAGACTCCTTGCTTGCTAAGTCATGCTGTACTTTCAAGAACACTCTAAACCATCAAAAATCAGATTGTTACTAAGAGCAGTTGTCTTGCCTTCACCCTGCCCAGGGTACTTCTTACTTATTTGCTCTTCCCTCTCCCTAAATAACTAATTTCTAACCTTAGGTTAATTCTTCTGATGTAGTAAAAGGGATAGTGAGGGCAAGGGCGCTTGCAACAGATGCTTTCCCGGCCACATCCACGTTAAAACTGCTCACAATACTGACTTAAACTACCATTAGACTTGTTATTTTAGGCAGATGGATCATTCAAGGATCTCAGCTTTGATGCAACATCCTAAAGCCACTCTCGCCTTGGAGCACACCTGTGCTCTAACCGCTTCCACAAGGTAGATTCCCAAAAAATCTCCAGTCTAGGTAACCACCGACTTTAAACCATTTATTTGCACATGAGAAGCCCCCAGAGGGCTCCGAAGTTTTCCCACACGGTAAGGTAACGACAGGCGATAACTCGACAAAGAGTCACCTCCGGATTTCCCAACGGTGTCTGGACACGGCTCCCTTTGTGGGCGCGACGCCTCAGAGCAGCGACCTCTGTGGTCCTTGAGAAAACAGCGCGGGGGAACGGGAAGCTGATCCCCGCCATCCTCCCCCGCGGGTCCCCGCCAGGGCACGGCGAGACGCGGCAGCGCCAGCGCGGCCCCGCTGCAGCCCCGCACCCGGCGCTGGGGGATCCCGGACCCCGCGCTGCTCCGCTCGCCTCAACAGTGCCACCCAGTGCCTTTTTCGTATCATCTCAAGTGGAAACGGGGGCTCGAAAGCGGGGAAACCCGCCTTTAAGGCAGAACGGAGTCACAAGGAGCGAGTGAAAGCTGCTGGCGAGCAGCAGTGGGGTGTGCTGTGAGTTGCGGGTGCCCCCGGCTACCGCGAACCATCGACAGAGAAGAGTGGACAGTTCTGATTTAAAACAAAACAAGTCAAAAGCCCCCAAAACAAAACTCCCAAAACAAAACCCACGCCACTGTTTCCCAGTTTTTAAACGGCCTAACGTGTTTCCCGGCTTGTTTTAAGGCGAGAGGCATGGGTATGAAGGTCAGTGGGAGCTTCCTTGGGTCTTTGCTACAACAAACGTTCCCGCGAGTGAATGGATAAAGCAGGATTGAAAACTGAAAAGTTCATCCATTCATCGAGGCAATTCCCTTATTAATAAAAACCAGCAGCAGCAATAACTGTCCCAACCGAATAGTGGCTGTGGGAGGGACGAGTCCTACACCCCAAGCCGAGGGATGCAGGGAATAGGGAAACTGGGGGCTTCCCCCCACTGCGGGGCATGAAGAGGAAACCAGTTGGTGGCAACATATGTGTATTGCATTTCTCTGCAAAATTTGCAAGTAGCTAATTAAATTTCTGACGCTGAACTGGTCCTTGGCTGAGATCACTTCAATGGGCAGGGTTGGTTGCTTTTTTTTTTTTCTCCTTACAGGAGTTCCCTCCCCTCCTTCTTCCCATCCTCCGCCTATTAAAACAACTCAAGTCTCACTTGTTAAAAGACCCCATAACGTGGAAGAGTCAGAAAAGCAGCAGCAGGAAAGAAAAAGACGTCTGGAAAATATTACCCGCTTGCTGCTGCTGCTGCTGAGAAACCTCATTGAAACTGTTACTCGGGCAGCAAGGTATCACCAAAGAGAATTTATCTGATGCTGTACATCTCAAACTTTCAGACGCTGCCTTGCAACTTCTCCAGGCTCCTGGCTAGCCGGGTTTGAAATAAGATCTTCAGCTTCGACCACGAGAAACTAACTCCTAATTTATTACTTCTACCTTTTTTATCATTATTATTATTATTATTACTATTATTTGGGGAAAAAAATCCCACAACTTTGAGCTAGAAACTGAAGCAGAGAAAGACAAATACATGGTAATTGTGAAAACACGTGGGAGAAAATGAGTAGGACTGAATAGCCTTAAACGACTTTTTTATTATTTTCATTTTTAATTATTTTTTATTTCTGAGCGTCTCAATAAGTCCCTGAAAAGTGCGATTTGATTTTTTTACCTCAAACTTGGAAACTATTCAGCGGGAGCAACGGTACGTGAGACCACACAGTTGGCTGGAGCCCCTCTATGACCAAAGGACAGAAGGACAAACAAGGTAGGTGATTTATGATTACGCTTCTGTCAGCTCAAGAGCAGAAGACCCCCTCCTCCCATCCCCACTATTCAAGGCAGGAAAGCTGAAACAGATCCCCAGAATACGAGTGGGGCTGGGGGAGGATCTTACCGGCTCCTACGCTACACCTATTTCAGCAATGAATAGGACCGTCGTGAGGATGAATGAGGTTTTCAGCTTCAACCCCTCCTCCGTGTAATCCGTTTAAGACATTGCTGAGCTTCAAGACCGAGGGGGGGGGGGGGAAGAGGGGGCAAGCCACCAAAAAAAACCACCCAAAAGACCCTAAAATTAAAATCTAGAGCAGGTTAGGCAGCTGCTCCGCTGAGCGCAGAGAGGAAGGCTAGACCAGCTGAGAACCCAGGCGGGGTTCTCTCCGGCAGTTCCCCGGCTGCGCATCCAGGGCCGGGCGGGGGACGCCACAGGAGCGGCGGGAGGGATGGACCGAGAGGGAGGGAGGCGAGGCGGCGGCGTGGGGCTGGAGTGGGGCGGGCGTCCCGCCCCGGAGCGGGGAAACCAGCGCTGCCGAGCCGCCGGGTCGCCGCGCCGAGCGCGGAGGGCGGTTTCCCGAGCTCGGGAGGTTCGGGGGAGGCGGGATGCGGGGGGCGGGGGCTGCCCACGGGCTTCCAGCGCCGCACGCCCGCTCCGCCCCGCCCCGGCGGGGCGCCCGCCGGCCAGACCCGCGCTGGCGGAGGGGGTGGCCGAGGGAGGGTCGCACTTCGCGGGGGGCGAAGGCAGCGCCAGCGCAGC
>JAYRBT010000082.1:139917823-139958236 GCA_036023395.1 Myiotriccus ornatus | reverse complement strand
AAGGCAGCGCCAGCGCAGCCCGGGACGGCCCCGCGGGGTCCCGCACGGCGCGGGTCCCACTGCCCCCGTCGCGGGCGGAGCGGGGCCGCCCCCCGTGACGTGGCGGCGCGGGGGATCCCCGGCCCCGCCCCCCGTGACGCAGCAGCGCCGCCCCCGCGCGCGGCGGGGCCGGGGATGCCCCTCGGAGCGGCCCCGCGGAGCTCTCGGCACCGCCCGCCGAACGGCGCGGCCCCCGGGCCCGTCCCGCCGGCAAACCCCGGCCCCCCGTCCCCGACAGCGCTGCCCGGCACCTGTCCGAGCGTCCGGCCGTGTCTCTCGGGCACGGCCGTGACTCACCTCGCCGCACTCCATACCACTGCTGGCAGAAGGGTGAATCGGACCTTCAGAGAGAATTTACCCCATTTCCCTTCCCCCGAGAGGACCCCAGTGTAGTACAGCACTCCTGGTGGGCGTTGTCTTAGTCTAGAGGAGGGAAAACTGAGGGGGGAATCTCATCAGTGCACATAAATATTTCCAAGGTGGGTGCCAAGAGGATGGTGCCAGACTTTTCGGTGGTGCCCAGGGAAAGGACAAGAAGCAATGGCCATAAACTAAAACACAAGTTTCACCTGAACATGAGGAAGAACTTCTTTCCATTGAGGGTGGAAGGGCACTGGAACAGGCTGACCAGGGGGGTCGTGGAGTTTCCCTCTCTGGAGTCATTCAAAACCCACCTGGATATGTTCCTGTGTCACCTGCTCTGGGTGACCCTGCCTTGGCAGGGAGGTTGGATTGGATGATCTCCAACCCCAGCAGTTCTGTGATTCTTCAGGGCTGCAGTTATACCACCTCTCCCAGGGTTCAGCTGCTCCTCTGTGTTTCACTCGGCTTCACTGTCTCCTTCCTTAAGGATCATTTTTCCATTGGCACCCACACACTTTTTCAAAAGCATACATTGCGTGTAACATGGGTGCCTCGGGTTCTTTAGGGGACTGGTTAGGTTACTTCATCTGAGGGTGATGGCAGTGAAATATGTTCTCTTTCCCTGAAAAACTGCAAAATTCAGCACTCCCCCTAGGCTAGAGGAGTTTTGTCTCTGGTGTCAATAAAGCCAGGATTTTATTTCAGGGTAGTAAATCTTTCTTACCCTGCATGCAAACGGAGAAAAACCTGAGGAAAGGTTTTCCCATAGAAAGAGCAGCTCTACTAGTTTCAATGGAGTTTTCCATGGAAGTTCACTAGCAAAAACTCATCTCTTCATATTTGTGGCATGAAAGGACATTTGCTTCAATGTGTTGCTATTCAAGATTAGTGTATAAAGCAGCAAAGTAGTTCTCCATTCAGTATAGTGGGACTTGACTAAGTCAAACAAGGTATGACCTGTACTTTATGACCGAATTGCAAGATAAAAAGCTGTGTACACCAAATAAGTATTTATTTGCTGGATTAAGTAATGAAGTAGTCAAGTTTGTGCATCCATGGGCTTCATAACTGGCAACCAGAAAATGTTTCTGAACTAGATTTTGTTTAACCATGATCCAAAATATCTGAGTACCAGTATGATTTACTTCCTTTTTTTTCTTAAAGCATTTGTTTGGGGGGAGTTGTTGGTTTTCTTTTGTTTTCTCTTTTTTTTTTTTTTTCTAATTTAACAACTACTGTATCACTGTCTACATTACAGTCAAATCCAACCAGCAGCTGTAAAATTCATTCCATACTGGTTACTCAAATCTGCAGAAGACTAAATTTAGGCAGTTTAGTGGGAAACATGCATTGATCAGACAGGAGATTCTTGATTTGCTGATCAAAGCCTGTGCATACAGATACACTTTGCCATCATTAGTAATCCTGTTCTTTACTTTAAGCTTAACCCCAGAGTTAATTTTAGCCTAATGTGAGCCCTTTCCAGAAGATCAATAGCATAACAAAATCTGGAAGTGATAAATAACCAAAAGTACCAGATATGGTAACTGTGCTATAATAAATATGTACAGATGGAGCATAACTCTTCAGTTTCCTCTCTGCAGGCTGTAGAATAGAAGAGGGAGTTCGGACAGCTACTTTATGCTAGTAATTAATGTGTACCTGGAATAATTTGTACTCCAAGGATAAATGATTTAATTTGCCATCAAAATAAGGTTAATAATTAATATAAATATTGGCTGGAAAATTGTAAGCCTCCAACACCATATGCACACACAGAGTGTGTGTCTGTAGGGCCAGATACAATATGTTTACACACACACACACACACACACACACACACACACACACACTTGTGTAATTGAAACAGCTGCTCTGATGAAGCCAGTGCTATTATTCTCATAAGTAAGGAGGGGGGTTTTAAGGCCTGTAAAGATGACATTCTTCCCTTGGTTGTGTGCAAAATAGCCCTTGGCAGCTGTCTGCACTTATAGCCATGTGTGTCTGTTTTTATGGTATCAACCTCACTGATCTCAGGCGTCCTGCTGGTTGAGAGTAGCATTTTTGTTGCAGACAAATCCGTACTGAGTATACTTTCAGGTGAATATAGGCAAGGAAAATAGGAAGTGGTGTTTTGGGTAACTAGAGAACTGGCGGATCCCATATCACACCAGAAAGAGTAACATTGCAAATTACCAGTAACCTAAGCCTTATGAAGGGTTTTGTAGATCTCAAAAAACTTCCTGCATGATCATGATTCCCGTTTTACAGGTGAGGTGTATTCACTCACCTAAGGTTACCCTGCAGGTGAATAACAACACTAGGAACCAAATCGAAATTATCTGGGTTCTGATCCACTCTTAGATTCCCTAACGTAAGAAATGTAGTGGTTAACACTGACCCATCTAACAGCCTTCATAAGGGAGCTTCATCTCTATAATAAATTTCTCAAACATATACATACATTTTTTATCTTGAGTGTTCCAGAAATAGCATCTTCACAGAGAAAGATTTCTTTTTACGCCTTTACTACAAAACTGCAAGATATGTTATCCACTGATTTCCCTCTTCTGCAAGATACCTAAATGCACACTTATCTTTAATGGCACGCTTATGTGTTTTGCTGAATCCAAAGCTTCAGCATTAAGGTTCAGTAGATATTCAAGAGTTCACCTTTCATACAGGCATGTAAAAATGAGACATTTTCATAGGTTTTCTGTGCTCAGCACTTCTGATTTCAACAATGATTACAGACAAATCTGATCTGCAGACCTGTGTGTGAAGTTGATTTGTATTATCAATTTATTTTGAATCGAGAGTGTGCTATTGAAGCCAATGCTACAAATGCGCCCCCTCCAACTAAATTGCTTGAGTTTCTATTGCTAAGCAATCACTGGGCACCCAAACTGGATTCCTCTTGAATGAACTAATTGCAAGCTGGGACACTTCTCAGGTTTTTAGTCCATGGAGTCTGACTATACTTAGTTCAGAGTAAAACATGAAATGTATGGAGGGTGGAGTTGGGCCCTCAGTACCAGGTCTTCCTCTTTGCAGATCTGTTTCTGTAGTGTTAGACTATTTGCTGATGTGACCATAGCCCTAGATGACTAGAGAGTGGCACAGATATTTTGAACCTTTATAGGTAAAGGGGACTGTGTGCGTGGACCTTGGCTGGCTGCATAGTGGCCTCCCAGCTGCTCTATCCCTCTGCTCCTCAGCAGGATGTGGGTAGAGAAAATAAGATGGAAGATCACCTGGTAGGTTGAGTCAAGGCAGCTTAATAAAGCAAAGGCCGTGTAGAAAGTAAAGGAAGACAAAAGATTTATTCTCTACTTCTTGTCAACAGGTGATGTTCAGCCACTTCCCTGGAAGTAGGGCTTCAGTACAGGTAGCTGTTGCTCTGGGAAAAAAAAAAAAGTCATAATAAATTCCTCCCCATCCTCCTCCTTGTAGCTTTCTGAGCAGATGTCATGTGGTGTGGAATAACCCTTTGGTCAGTTTGGGTCAGCTGTCCTGGTTATGTCACCTCCCAGGATCTTGCCCACTCCTAGTAAACTTGTGCAGGGAAAACACTGGAGAGACAGCCTGGATGCTGTGAGAGTACTGCTCAGCAGTAGCCAAAACACTGGTGTGTTCTCAATGCCTTCCTAGCTACAAATGCAAAGCACAGCACTATGAGGACAGCTGTGGGAAAAATTAACTCCATCTCAGCCAAATCCAATACAGGGAAAACATGAGCACATTTGTGACTGAACTTTTACTGTTGTCTTCTGGATAGATATTGACTTTTGCAGCTTATGGCTGGGATTTTTTAAAATGTCTTCAAATGTTTGGAATTAATAAGTGCTAATTCTTTCAAACAAACTTCCAAATCATTACATGTGATGCGCAAACTTTCTGTGTCTCCCCATCTTGCTTTTTAATCTTCTGGGGAAAAGCTATCCAGAAGTACTATGTGGCAATGTTTGAGTGTTGTGCATGGAAGGTGATTTCTGACAGAGATGATGTAGTGATCTGCATCCCCATGTGTTACAAGCAAACCTAACTTCAGTTTGACCCCCTATCAGTCACTTGTTCCATGTCCTGTATCAGCAGATGCCAGGCACCACCTGGTTGCTTCCTTTAGAACAAGGGAAGAGACTTCAGATAATATTGATGTCTTCAGACACCAGTGCACATATGGTTTCTGGATATGTTTTTGACCCTGTCTGTTTGTTACCTTCTTGATGCATTAGTAAAAAAATACACTTTTCTTTTTTTCTCTATGCCTCCTGACTTTGCAAAGGGATGAGTTGTCTTCAGGTCCTGTTACTCTCAGGAATCCATGAAAGCTGATTAATAACCATATGGACTGACTGTGCTATATGATTTTGGAGTGGTACTTTACCATGGAAGTCACCAGCAATCTTTGCTGAGGAAAGACCCAGTCCAGAGCAGGACATATGAATCTGCTGAATTTCAATCAAGTGTCTAGATTTTATTGAAGTTAGATGTATGTACCATAACTACAGTTAACTGCTAGCCTAAATATTTCTCAGAATAGAGAGAACTGCAGCATATTTTGCTATGTTCTTCTAATCTGAGATCTAAGGCATTATTTAGTCTGAGAAAGGAGTGATCTCTAGTGCTGCAGTTAATACCCCCATCATTATATGTAGAGAGTAGGTATCACTCATTTGTTAAGCTGATTTTTTTTCTGAAAATGATGTTAGAAGACTACAACTTTTAGTCATGCCAGTTCTTGATATTAATGTAGAGTAAGTTCTCCTTCGTCCCAGGTTTGACAAGAAAATACTCTTTTTGTGGCTTTATCAGGGTGCCTAAAGAGAAACAATGCCAAAGAGTTCACTAGGTGGATTCTGATGCTGAGTACATGCAAGAGTTCATTTATTGGCCATGCTTTTCCAAAAGAGCATCCAAAGAAAAGCACATTGCCTCCTCCTGTACCGTCACTACAAGGCACATATATACTTGGGACCTCTTGGTGAATCAAAATGTGTGAGTGAATCAGCAACAGCCTACACAGCATTAGGATTTAACATATGACTTTCATTTTCATTCCTACTAGTTGTGCTGGTGAGCACTGCTCAGCTCCATCCACAAAAGTAAACAGCTGCAATATCATGACAACAAATTGCTCCATAGTAGACTTTGAAGCCTCTTTACATACACTCATCTTGTTTATGCAAACCTGGAGTCTGTTTGCTGGAGGCTGCATAAAGCTCATACTGGGCTCAGCACCGTGGAGTTAGGAAAAGGTGCAAGCAAAGGATTTAGGTGCCCAAGTTGCAAAATAGAATTATTGCATTTCACTGTAAGTTGTATATTCCTATTAATAATTCACATGGGCTGGATTGAACATTGAGTGCAACCCAGTTCTAACAGGAAGGCCTGAGAACAACCAGCCCTAGGAATACCAAAGGTCCTGTGAGCAAACCTTGTCTTGATACATCTGTAGGATGGGGAAAGATCAGACTTTCAGTTCTCACAGAACTGGTTTCTATTTGTCAGCATGTTCATATGGGCTGTTATGTCAAAAGCAGTGATAGACTAGAAAAGGCTAACTTTCTGAATGCTGATGTCTCATAAGTAAGAAAGAAACATAGTTACAGCCATGTCAAAACTACAAGGCTTGAATCATGGATAGAAGCAGTTAGTAGTAAAAGCTAACTGGTGTTCACAGGAAAATTAGGTGTTTTCAGGATGGGGTAGTAGTGAGTAGAAGATATTAAGTTCTAAAATTTGTACTGAATTTGTTAGGCCAGGCTAGATGTGCATAACAGCATTGTCTGACTTAAAAATCTCTAATGCAGCTACTCCCTGCTCTTGGTGCTAGTATTTGACTCAGCAGTTCATTTTTGGTCCCAGACTTGTACAAGCATCATTTCCTTTTAACTTCTGGCTCAATTACTGGAGAAGGGTGGAGACTTTTTGGCTTCTTTGCCATTGTTTGGGCATGTTCAAGTTGATAAAGATCATTTCTACTGGGCAAGCTATCAATAGCTCACGTGTTAAAGCTTGAGAATATTGAGCAACTTTTTCCAGAGTTTCCCTGAGATTCAGTCAGTTAAAAGACTATACATAAAAACCTCAATTGCACATACAAAGAGGAATGTTTCTTTGATGAAAGCCAGGAATTTAGATCAAAACACCATTTGTTTTTCTAAGGATGACAGTGAAAGGATAGAAAAAAATGCTGTTTTATTAGCACTAGAAATCTATTTCTTGATCTTAAAGGACTGGGGTTCTGCAACAGAGGGGAGCTGGGCTGTAATGACAAGATCAGAGAATTATTCCTTTTTTTTTCCTTTTTGCAGAAGCACTTCATAGGTAGAGAAAAGGAATAACAAAGTAGTATAAAAGATGCTTGGTACAGTATATAGGCAGTCAAATGTAACCACTCCAGATCCTAATCTAAATCCTGTGACTTCTACCCATTTATTTCAGCCATGTAATTGTTAATGTAAGGAGACTTTGCCCCCTACTCACTAATACAAATGTTCTGTTTCTGGCAAGAGAAAAGAAGTGGTGAACCCCAAAAGGGAAAACAGGGTACAACTGCACCATTAATGAAACATTTACCTTGAAGTTTGTGACATTTTGCATGCTTGAGGGATTAGTAAAAACAAGCTATTTGACTTTAAGGTAATCTAGAAGGAGATCCATTACTTAATCTGTTTTCTAAAGCAAGTCTAATTTAGGCACTGGGTTTTGGTTCATATATACCAGGGATGGTAAGCATATCTTTTATTAGGCTTCTTTATGACCCCCACCGTGAAAAGTTTTCAGACAGGCCAGAGCAGGGATGGTCCCTTCTGCTGGTGGATGATTACAGCACCTGTCAGCCATAAGTATTCAAGGAAGTCATAAAGATAGGGTCCGATTTCTTCAACAGTGCCTCCAAATATACATTTAAGAGGCTTCCCCGTCTTGAAATTCAAGACCCTAAATAGCCAGTGGAAAAAAAAAAAAAGGCTTTGTAACCTCAAACTTCATGGTCACCTAGTTTTATTTTTATTTTGTAAGTGATTCTCTGTTGCCTTTTTTTTTTTTCAAAGCCTGTAACTTGTCAGACATATATAATTGATGACAGCTATGTTGCTGCAGCTTGGTAGTAATTTTTCAATAAAGAGTTAAAAACATATATGATGTAAGGAAGTCCTGTTCCAGCTTCAGCTTCGGCCAACAGACGGTGAAACAACTATGATCAGCAGACGAGTGAGATGATAGCAGCAGGGAAAATATGAATAATAGCAAGAAAACACAAATATTAAGTCCATTACTCTGAGAGGATCTAATTCAGCAAGATATTCAAGCATGAGCTTTATTGACTTGCAACACACTTGCTGGGTTAGCCTTAAACAGACATTATCTGTTTTATGTCCTTCACATTAAATGCATCCATTGACAGAAAACATTGTCATTAACTTCCTGTAATTCTGAGAAAGCATAAAATTGTTAATGTGATTGTCAACAGACAGCAGTTAAGTAGCAATATAATCTGCCTGTCTACAATGTTTGTCTCAAAAATACCAGAGCACCCTCCATGCCAGCCACAGTCCAGAGCTTAGGTTAGAAGATTTTACAGACAGGTAACCTAAGTATGTAGAAGTGGTTAGAATCAAATGATGGCCTAATGAATTTCTCAGTCCAGGGTGGAGTCTTGGCTCTGTTAAATTTAAGAGTATTTTTGCCACAGACTTAATCTCAGTCAAGCTTTAGCTCCTATACACACATGCTCACGTGTGCATATGTCTATGTACACAAATGTATAAATAATACATTTTTGCAATGGTATTGAGAAGACCTTTTAAAGCAGATGTCTGATTATATAAATATAAATTATAAATATAGTCAGACATCTGTTAAAAAATTATAAATACATTCAGGCATCTGTTTTAAGAATGTCTTTCCAATATTTTTGCAAACATAACTAAGTGACTGAAACAATTCAGGGTGGGATGCAGACATGACATGGATGTGGTATGAGGAGGGGCTGCCCAGGCATTCAGCTGTTCCACTCGCCTGTGACTGTATGAAGTGAGTGGTGGCCCAAGAGCCCCTTCTCCAGCCTCCTCGGGGTAATATGACAGAGCGTCTCATCCAGCAAGCCCAGGCTGCCAAAATAAGATCCTGACACAGACATCAACTTCTGTGAGGACATTACAGATAGCAAACATCTCTGCCACACTAAGTGTATTTGGGTCATGCTTTGCATGGAATAAAGTACTGCAAAGAGATGTTAAGTTGAGCAAGGTGATGCTCTAAGTTTGTGAGCCAGAAGCTCAGGGTGTATCTGTTGATGCTGAGCTCTGTGTTGTAACCACGTGAACTGCTTATGAGACCTTACATCAGCACGTGGTGGCTCTGCTAACAGTTTCCCTATCTTCTTTGCAGATGTATTGTGAGAGGTTTATATGTATCCTGAGAATACTTGGAACCACACTCTTCGGGGTGTCCCTCCTGCTGGGAATCACCGCTGCTTACATTGTAGGCTACCAGTTCATCCAAACAGACAACTACTACTTCTCCTTTGGACTCTATGGTGCTATCTTGGCATCACATCTCATCATCCAAAGCCTGTTTGCCTACCTAGAGCACAGGAAAATGAAACGGTCTCTAGAGACTCCAATCAAGCTGAACAAAACAGTTGCCCTTTGTATTGCTGCCTATCAAGAGGATCCTGACTACTTAAGAAAATGTTTACTTTCTGTGAAAAGATTGACCTACCCTGGAATTAAAGTTGTTATGGTCATTGATGGGAACTCAGAAGATGACGTTTACATGATGGACATTTTCACTGAAATCATGGGTAGGGACACATGTGCCACTTATGTCTGGAGTAATAACTTCCACGACAAAGGTCCGGGGGAGACGGAGGAGTCTCACAGAGAAAGCATGCAACACGTATCTCAGCTGGTCCTGTCCAACAAAAGTGTTTGCATCATGCAGAAATGGGGTGGAAAAAGAGAAGTAATGTACACAGCATTCAAAGCACTGGGGAGAAGCGTGGATTATGTACAGGTAGGTATTAGAGCATCAGGTCAGTGCCAATTCAAACACACTTTGAAAGAAAGCAGCTTTTGTATATTTTGTGCAGCATGTTAGAGGCCATCCTAGTCCCTGATGAACACAGTGCTCCTTTCAGTCTGTTTGGAAACAGCTTGACCATTAAAAGGGTATTTTGCTAGCTTTTAAAATGGCCTGTCTATCTGTGACTATGTTAAATCTGTGCACTGGCTACTGGAGAAATCCAAAATCCTCCCCCAGCCTTCAGTACTGCCCCTGAATCCAAATGGTTTTGCTTCACACAAAGGCAGTGGCCTCCTGAAAACACCATCTGTGCTCCTGTAGGTCAAGATCTTGGGTAAGGCTTTATTTTGTGAGGTTGTTAGTGGCCCCATGTGAGCAGACAGGCATTTGATGGCACTAGGGAATATCTCAGAGCAGTGGTGGAGTCTGTAAAAAACATGAGGATATTTTAAAGGCAGCAAAGGCTATGTGGAGTATTCAATGAAAGGGTCAATGTGCAGATTTGAAAGAAAGATTTCTTCAGCTAAAGCCTGAAGGAGCTTTTGCTTCATCACTTACAGCTGCATTACCTCACTCACCGAGACTTGGCCTTTAAAGCCCTTATGACACTATTCACTTAAAAATGAATTAGGCTGGGTCCTCTCTCCCTGTTTCCAAAGCAGCAGAGGCACATTTCTTTCCAGCTGCCTTGGATCCCCTGAAAGATTGTCTATGCTTTTGCCTTACTTACATGGGAGCACTTCTCAGTCCTGCAAACAGCTCTGCTTACTGTGGGAGGTGGAAGAGGTCATGTATATGGAGGAAGATGGGTGGGATCAGGATCTCTAGCTGGACACTAAGGTCTCTTCATTATTATTCAAGGCCAATAAGGCACATTTGACTAATCCCACCGAATATGAGATGATCTTCCTAATGAACCACCCTCAGTTCTTCCCACTTTCTCCCAAATTCAGAGCATCCAGCAGTCTCCTCCGGTGGAGCAGCAGCTCCCCGTGAGATGCTCTCTGCTGGCTTGGGGCAGCTGCATGGCTGAGCCATATGTGTTTCTGGGGTCTGTGCCCAGCCTTGTGTGGGTGTGTGCATGCTCTGCACAGCACAGCATCCACGTGCACATGTCCAAGGGATGTGGAGAGCCTGCCAGTAGCTGGGCTGAGAGCAATGAGTCTTCCATGCACAGGAGGGGCAGGAACTGAAGAATGCCAGGAACCTCTGTTATTGGAGCTGGGAGAGTAAGGTGAAGATTTAAAACCCATCCCCTACCACTTCCCAGACTGAAACTAGTTTATTCTTTGAAAAAAGTGGCTTTAAGTTCTCCATTGTCTGCACTTTGATTCTGTGCTGTGAGGAACTATGATTTTCTCTATTAGCATGGGTTTATAATCACACAGAAAAACCAGATTTCAGAAAAAGAAGGCAGAGAGGAAACTGATTCATTGCAAGTTTCCTCCCTCATTCTAGCTCTTGCATTTTTCAGGGAACCCGGACAAAATATTTCTATTTCAACCGTCACAGCATAAACTGAGAACATGGAAGAGATATTTCTGGTCAGTTACCACTCCTGACCGGGCTCAGAAGTCCTAATTAATTAGTCAGGGACTGTAATGCTGCTGTGAGCAAAGTCTGCAGTAATGACTAATGCCACAGTCATATTTACAGTTACATCTGTAATAGAAATGCAGCACCTTGGTGGCCCTGGATACTACACAGTCATGAAGCAATGTAGCTAAAATGTGGCTTTGTTTTATGAATGAATGAAGGTTGAGATATTTTAAATGATTCTTTGGGGGCACCCAAACCAGTGCAGATAATGAGCTGTTGCCATTAGTGGTGTCTCACTCTTTCAGTACCTGAAACTGCTGTGAAGGCTTATTTTGATCCTGGAGGAGGTTAGCAGTGTACAAGTAATCAGGTGGAGGAGTTAAACTGGCAGATGTCATTGGTGCAGAGCTGGTTGGGGCAGCCAGGGTGCAATTCATCTTGGCTTGATGGAGGTACCTGTGAGGACAGTCCAGCACAGTCTGAACTTCTCAAAGCAGCTTGGATAAGCTGTCATTGGCTACAAAAAGTATCTAACAGCTCACTTAAGGTCAACCATCCCTTTCATGAAACTCTGTGACCCAAGGCAGTAATTTTTAGGTCACTCAGCCCTTATGTGGAAAGATGGCAAATTGCCTCTTGGGCTGTCCTGGGCCACCCCTGGCTGGGCAGAGCTCAGTGTGTTTTATTTGGGTTCCTAAGTGTCTGTCTTTGGGAGTGTCCTCTTTTCACACATGAAAACCTCATTCAGATGGAAAATAATGGCTTGTTAGGTTTGTCTCAGAACCCCAGACATGTTCACTGTGCTGGCATGCCCAGGACATGTAAGGGTAACTTGTAAATAAATCCAGTGTTTTCCTCATTTCATCTTAGTGATGGTTCTCATGGGCAGGCCTTTCTGCTGTAGGGAAATGTATCTGATGGGGTGGGGGCTGCTCAAGTGACAGCTGCTGGAGGCAAAGCAGCTGGGGAGGGAGCTGATCCCAGCCCACCACTCATGGTCACAAGAAATGGAATGCCTAAAGCTGCCTGAGCACCCTGGGAATTCAGCAAACTACAGATTACCTGTGCAAAACTCTCAGCAACAGGTCTTTCCAGGAATCCCCTGGTGAAATACAAGCATTTTTTCTCTGTTTCAGTAGAATTGTTTTGCTCCCTTTCTATTACCAAGCACTGCCACTGATGACAGCTTTCCACTAAAGCTGGAGGCACACCTTGGCCAGGTTACAAAGGTGCTCCTTGGGAAGAGTTCTTTGAGGAGAGGAGATGGATGCATCAAGTTGGTGCAAGCTGGAGATGCTTGTGGCTTTTCTTTGTATGGAAATATGAGAGCTTTCATCACCTTTATCCTCTAGGCCCCCTCTGAGAGAGCATGGAGGGGAGCATGTTGGCAGACTCCCGGCTGCATCCAAGCTGTGCAGCCCAACTATCTCGGGTAACCTCTCCTCTTGAGCCTAGTCTTGAGCCTCAAAATGCTCTCCTCCCCTTTTATTGACCAGACATGAAGGTTATTGCTCCCCTGGAGTGAGAGGACTTGGGTTGAATTGAAAGTTTGCACAGAAGAACACCAAAATTAAGATATCTGATACAAAACCTCAGCAGAATCTGTCTTAATATGTTGTTCACACAGAGCTACTGACTTCAGCACCTACCGAGCCTGTCTGAAATCACAGGAGTCAGTGTGGGGGCAAACTGGAAGCAGTAGGAGAATTTGTAGGTCTGGATTCAACCAGTCAGAGGGGTGTTTCTGGGACAGTCTCTGCTCCAGTTCCTGGGAGTCTGTGAAGTGAGTTCACACATGATGTGGGCGATGCTTTCAACACCAGCAACTGTGACAAGGAGACACCCACTTGTTTCAAACAGGCTGCAGCCCATGCTGTTCTCCTCAGAGCAAATGAAAGCAATGCCAGCTGCCTCGAAGACAGGCCAGCCTGTCTGAGCCCTCCTCCTACTCTCCAGGGGAAAGCCAATTTCCTAATGTACACAGAGTTTAGTTGACTAGGAGTGTTTGTGTAGCTGAAATGCCTTGTGTGTGTCATCTCTTTCTGCCCTGGTCTTGTGGAGTACTGAACTTCGGGACTCACTCCTTCTGGCCTTACATATTTTTTATAGGAATGCCAGAGAGAAATAGCAAATAATTTCTATATATCAAATGTCAAATCGCAGCACTACTAATAACGCACCATGCATCTAAAATTAAAAATGGGTTTGCACTGGAATCCGATATACATACCTTACATGAAATGCTAAAGCCTTCTGTGAGTGAAACAACTATTAGGTTTCTTCCCAGATTCCTACTTGACTTTTTTCTTTCTTTTTTTATAACAAGTCTCTGGAATTTACCTACTCGCTCCTTCCCTCATATGGCAGTGGGAAAAATCTGACCACGGTGCTCCAACTGTGCAGTTGGTGCAGGGAAACTCTATGCTAGGGCTCAACAGGAATCTGCTGCACACCCACAAACATTGTCTTACTCAGTGGTGCCCCATATCTTATTCAGTGAAGCCAGCCCAGTGTCAGGAAAACAAACAGAGCTGATAAAGAAGAGAGGATTGTTGGAGGGCACAGACTTAACAAGGTCTCTGATTCAGCACCACTCCTTGCCACCTGGTACAAATGGCCTTTGACAGAAATATCAATGCAGTCTCCAAAGTCAGATTTAATTGCATTCAGGAGACTATGCACTTAGAGTCATTATAACCACACATGATTTTTATTTTCTTCTCTAGTGTACTCCTTAACCCATTTTTGTTCTTGTTTTGTCTTACTTGTAGGTCTGTGATTCAGATACAATGCTTGATCCAGCCTCATCAGTGGAGATGGTAAAGGTTTTAGAAGAAGATCCGATGGTTGGAGGAGTTGGAGGTGATGTGCAGGTGAGTACAATTTTCAGATTAACAGGGGGGTTTCAGCAACTATTTACATTGCAACAGATTTTCCTGCCTGGAATAGCGTTGAATATACTAGATGTGTGTATACTATATGTATATATATATAATAAGTGATACCATTATAGAGGCTCTTATCATACCTTAATCTTTCTGCCCCATGAATGGAAACTCTTGTATGTGAGCACTGTGTGGTTTTAACACCCACAGCAAGCAAACAAATATTATTCTGCCTTTTATATGTAAAAAGCAGGGCACTGGCATTGTCGGGACTGTTGTGACATTTTTGAGTCTCTGGGTATAACTGCTTGCCCAAGGTACCAAAGCAAAGCTCCAGGGGAGCCAGGAATTGAGAACAGGTCTCCCAAAACCATGTTCAGCATCTCAAGTACTTCTGTTATATTACCACTGTCAGCCAAGACATTTAGAAATAAAAGCCATTTTGAAATGCTGTGCTCTATGCACTATGTATGTTGCTGGATTTCCCTTGCATCTCTGGCAGGCAGGGCAATGGAAAACTCCTGCGTCAGACCAGCTCCACATCTGTTAGGATTTCCAGCATTGCCAAGTTTGGCTGACAGCTGCAGCAGAAGAACTGTTGGTTCCTTTTGACACATCTCCTTCTGCTGCACTTTATAAAGAAAAATGTGTATGAATATTTCAACTGGCCTTAGGATGAGTCCCCCATATTCAGTTGGGCTTTTTATGTGAGACAGAGAAGAAAGGTCCATCTATATGGGCAAGCAATTACTAATGAATGTCCCAGTAGTCAGAAGTATTTCAGGCATTTGGCTCTCAACTCCAGAAATTATGATTCCCACAGAAACCTGAATAACTTGGGAGCTCTAGACTGACTACAAACCAGGTGTCACACTCACCCAACACATGTGAGATGCCAGACGTGTGAGTACAAGTGGAGGGAAGCAGTACCAGTTCAGCTGTGACAGTGAACATTCATAAGCATCTGCAGAGGGAGGTGGGAAAGACATGTTTCCTCTGGGAGGAAAGGTGACAGAATGAAGGCTCTGGGTGCTTTTTTTCCCAGTTCATTTTCCAGCATACACCAAATACATTTGAGCCAGCCTTGAGCCTATCTCCAAGCCCTGCTGCTTCTAAAATGGTCTGGAATTAAACTGAAACAGAGACAAGATTGGCCCATGGCTTTCAAACCTGACAGAAATTAGGGCCATCAGAACAAGAGACTACTTAGTTACTGGGCAATGCTTTCTGGCTGTAGAAGGCCGCAAGTCCCCCTGAAAATCCCCACACTGAGAAGATGTAGGTTCAAAGCTGGCACAGCCACCCTGCCACACACTTCCTTACTGCATCCTCTGGCACAAGCATTGTGCTGAGAACCTGGATGCGAAGCCTCGGACTTGTACATCTGCAGGCACTCATACCTCCACCGAGTGTCCAGACTCCTAGACTGTGCCTATTCTGTATTTTAAGTGTAGGTCTGAGCTTCAGGTGACCTTTGGGGTGTGCAGAAGAGAAAGAGTGAAAGCTTTATGCAGGCCAAAGGACTGCAGACTCTACTGGAATATCACCTTATGTCTTGGGACAAAGTAACAGGGCTGGTCCTGCAGAGGCAGAACAGGTTGTTCCTCAGAGGGTCTACTGTTGGGTATGGGAACACAGTCCAGGGTCAAACCTCTGGGGCCTTACAATACCAAAAATGTAGGGCAAAGATCATGTGCTCAGCTTTTCTCATGCTCGTGTACAAGAACTTTAGGAAGGTTGGAAGAACTCTTGTGAGTTCCAAAGATGGATGTGGGGAGTAAAGCAGCAGAAGGCCATGTCTGGGACTCCACCAGCTTGTCTTAGGAGTGTCTGAGTCCAGCAGGTCTTTAAGTGGGGGCAAAGGAGAAGGAAGAACAAGACAGAAAAAAGGAAGTTTCTTGGTGGAAAAAGGAAAGTCTGTGAGGAAAAAGAAAACATCTTGGTGGAATATACTTTTGAAGACTTCATCTCCCCCTTCCTGTCAATGTTCTGGCTGAGCTGTTTGCGTAACTCTTGGGTTTGCCGTGAACTGGACTCAGGAGTGAGGTTCCCACCACATTTGGTTCAATGGTTCTCCAGTCTCTCTAAATTTCTTGTCAATCCAACATGCATATTTTCTGTCTCAAGAGCTCATCTAAAATGAAAACTTTTTTTATTTTGCAGATTTTGAACAAATATGATTCCTGGATCTCCTTTCTGAGCAGCGTGCGATACTGGATGGCATTTAACATAGAAAGAGCCTGTCAGTCCTACTTCGGCTGTGTACAGTGCATCAGCGGACCTCTGGGAATGTACAGAAATTCTTTACTGCATGAATTTGTGGAAGATTGGTACAATCAAGAATTTATGGGCTCCCAGTGCAGCTTTGGAGATGACAGGCATCTAACTAACAGAGTGCTGAGTCTGGGCTATGCAACAAAATACACCGCTAGATCCAAGTGCCTTACCGAAACACCGATAGAGTATCTCAGGTGGCTGAATCAGCAGACACGCTGGAGTAAATCCTACTTTAGAGAGTGGCTTTATAATGCAATGTGGTTCCACAAGCACCATTTGTGGATGACCTATGAAGCTGTAATCACTGGATTCTTTCCTTTCTTCCTTATCGCCACAGTCATTCAGCTCTTCTACAGGGGAAAAATCTGGAACATCCTCCTCTTCCTGTTGACAGTTCAGTTAGTTGGCCTGATAAAGTCTTCCTTTGCCAGCTTCCTTAGGGGCAACATTGTCATGGTTTTCATGTCACTCTACTCAGTGTTGTACATGTCAAGTTTACTGCCAGCAAAGATGTTTGCAATTGCCACGATAAACAAAGCAGGGTGGGGCACATCAGGAAGGAAAACCATTGTAGTAAATTTTATAGGACTCATTCCAGTCTCCATTTGGTTTACAATCCTCCTAGGTGGCGTAATTTTCACTATTTACAAGGAATCGAAAAAGCCATTTACTGAGTCAAAACAGACAGTTCTCATCATTGGCACAATACTCTATGCATGTTACTGGGTTATGCTTTTGACTTTGTACATGGTTCTTATCAACAAATGTGGCAGGAGGAAGAAAGAACAACAACACTACGACATGGTGCTAGACGTATGATGTTTCCGTGGGAAGTTACCCAGAGTTGTAAAGCAACCCAACGACCTTGTAGTATCTGTGGCATCAGACATATGTTGCCAAGGGAAATGGATCACTGCTGCTGGGAATAGAACACTTATATTCCTCTGGGTTCATTTTCATCCTGCCAAAGTAAGAAAAGAAAAAAAAAAAAAAACACAATTTTTTTTTTTTCCAAGGGGGGGAAGAGACGCAAACCACACAGTTTCGACCTGTTCACAAGAAAATGGGAGAACTTCTATGTTTATGCACTTTTTTATTGTGCATACGCCTGACAGTGTTACGTTCTATATACCTCACTGGTCATGCTTATGTGTGTGGACAGAAAGGAAAGGAGTCTGGAGAATTTGGAAAAGGACCTTACAACCCCTTGCAACCTAATTTATGAACTTCTCGTTTTTTATAGTTCTGTTTATAGGAAGGGTCTTTTGTTTTAGGCTGCCAAATGTAATGCCAAAGGTAAATTTTATGAGGCCATTGGCTGAGCTGTATTTTTATATTATTGTATTATTTGTGTGTGTGTATTTTTAAGCCAACTTTTTTTTAAATCACATATTTTATATTTTACTATCTGCCAAAAAAAGCTGCCTCCCCAACATTTTGTTCTTTAGCCTTTTTAAATATATTTAGGGGAAAAAAAAATCATACTTTCTCCCCCCAAATTTCTGCTGAAATGCCATTGTTCACAACAGAAAAAATAAAAAGTCTCTCTGCATTTTTGCAACTAATGAATGGTTATTTCTGTGAAAAAGCATTTAAATGTGTTCTTTTAAGACATTGATTAAGAAAAGCCCAACATTGTCAGGTTTTGCGTACAACCATATTTGTGCATAAAAAAGGCCAAAGGGGTAGATATGTGCAATTTGGGGGTTTTCTTTAGATAACATTGTAAAAGGGAAATTTGCTTCTCTGCTGAGAGCTTAATATCCCTGGCATGCACAATAAACCATAAGGCAAGGCAGGCCTCTGTGCCACTGAAAAAGACATTGCTATAGAAAGACTCCCACTGATTTTATATGGGACTTCAGGAGTCAAAAATTTCTTATCTGGAAAAATACTGGGCACCCAAAAGTGCTGTTGACTTCACTGATTGTTGTAGTTGTTAATAATCTGCTAGTACCAAGCAGATAGTTCAGATTTTTTATTAAAAAAAAAAAACCAAAACCAAAAACATGGAAGGAAAAACTTACCAACACTTTCAAAATGTGTGTGATGTACTATAAAATTTCTGCAGTGCCCTTCATATAGTTTACAGAAAATACAATCAACTTCTCTGACATCCAGTGTAATACAGACCCCAGTACTGAGCCCAATAATTTGTGTTTGACTAGAGCATATCTACTAGAAAGGAAGCCAATTTTTTATTCGGAAAACATCAAGGCTTAGCAAATTCATCAGTTCCTTGGTGCCTAATAATCAGTCTTGGACATTTATTTTGGACCATGGTTTTGAGAAATAATATTCAGGACTAAATTCTGCAGTCCTTCACCAGCCAAAGGAATGTGGCATTGAGCCTTAATATACTCTATAAAGAGCAACAGAAAGCCAGCTGCCCTTTTTAGATTCTGGTATTAAAAGCACTGTGGTAAAGCAGAAATCAGCATATGATGCTTAAAGAACTTAGAAGCGTTTTCAGCTTCTCTATTTTATGCAGACATGAACAGATTCTGCTGTAGAATGAGCTGCACACACACTACCTTATTTGTCTGATTATCTTGAGGTACATGATTGCTTGAAAGTCATATTGATATTATGTTAATGACTGGAGAATGGATTCATGGTAATTACAAAATAGAACAGTATTAAAAAAAAAAGCAAAAGAAATGGTAAAAATAAAAAAAAACTTGACTATGCCTTTTAACTATTTATGATGTAAGTTAAAGCTTGGGTTAACATTCAGACGTCAAATAAATCTTCTCATTCTATAAAAAGATTGAATAAATTGCCTGTATTTATTCTAGCAATTATTCAATGTCCTTCCAGTATAGGTTGTATATTATAATTGCTACTTTCATAAATAAAATATTTTTGATAAGATCATGACTAATTCATGGTATTTCTCATCAGCACTCACACTCTGAAGCCACAAATCTGCACAGTTTGAAGGCTGTTGTTGTCATGTCACCAGCCTGATTTCCATGTGGGAATTTGCCATTGTACCAAGTCATCTAGCACTCATGGAGTGTGTGCCTGAGGAAACCAGCGCTGGTCCCTGCTCTGAGAGGCAGTGCAGTACGCGGGGAGCACTCAAGAGTATCTGCCCACCTCTGCCAGCAGCTGCTGGATCAATTCAGTCAAAACACTTCCTTCCCTTTTTCCTCAGCTTCCTGGTTTGTAAATCCGGAATAGCAATCCAACTTCCTTTTGGGAAAGCACTTTGATGTTTATGGCCAAAGTACTTTACATGAGAGCTGATGTTTTCAAGCCCTCCTGCCCACTGAATGTTACCACCCTCCATAGCTGGGGAGTCAGAGGAGGACATGTATGTGGCCTTCTCCTGCTCCTCATTGCTACTGTTTGTCAAGCCCCCTTTGCCCTGACACAGCTGAAGTGCATGTGTATATTTTCTGTCACTGAGGGTTATGGGGAGCAGCCAGTGCCACAGGGACAGAAGGAATAAAGTGATATCTCACATGTCTCTCAGACCACAGCAGACTCATCACAGGTTAATTACTTACGAGACAGGTTCTCAGCCCTCAGTGCTTGTTACCCTATAACTACATACTGTGCCCAGTATTTACTTCCCCAGTACACGGATGTCACTGATAAACTGGGGCAAGTTTGGTCCAGGGGCAGTGTGATGGTTTAAACTGGAGTGGAGGGTCTGAGAGAGCTGGGCTAGTTAGTCTGGAAAAGGGATGGCTTTGGCAGGAGGGCCCCAAGGTCATCTCCAACACCTATAGAGAGGTTTTCAAGAATATGGTTCTAGATCTTCACGGTGCTGTTTGGTGTGAAGATGAAAGACCACAAGTTTGAGTTGCAAGGGCTGAGGTTTGAGGTTCAGCCTGGTATGAATAAGGACTTCTTCCCCCTGAAGACAGTCAGGTGTCTAGGCAGGTTGCCTGGACAGTGCAACCTCCATCCTGAGAGTGTTTCAAGACCAGACTAGATAAAGTCCTGAGGTGCCTGATCTGATCTCAGATCTGTCCCCGCTTTAAGCAAGAGGTTGGGCTAGAGTCCTACATTGCTTCTCCTGTCATCCTTTCTGAAGCAGGTGCTGACAGCTCCCACCCACATGGAAGCTCATTCCTATCTCTGTTCCCCACACTGACCCCAGACACAAACAGCTCAGCAGCAGCTGGTACTGAGCCCTTTCTGTGACTATGTCACTCTCCTCACCGTGTACGTGGCTGTTTAAAAAAAGGTTTCAGCAGAAAACTAGACTAGAAAACAGTTCTTAATGAAAGTGTTCTCAGATAAATTAAAATTTCCAATTACCTTTCCTGTTTTTCATTAATAGCAAATATATTTGTGAGATCTTTTTCAAAAGAAGAAAGCATGTTAAAAGAAAAAATTGATCTTATCAAATTCATTTTGGACTTTTTTAAAAACAGATTTTTTCAACCACCTCTGATAGACAGATGGTGCTGAAAAAATTCCCACAAACTATGAATGCTACACAAAAGTCTAAAAAGAATCTTTCAAAAAATGCAATGAACTGGCGATATTTCAAGTTATAAACTATTTCCATAGTAGAGTAATCTGGGTTTGAGAGCATCTGTTTGCAGAGGCCACGTGTGATGCAAAACCTACGATAATCAGAGGTGCAGCAGGGAGAAGGACCCCTCCTGTTCTGTCTGCTAACAAGCTTCATTTTGGCCAAGAATCAGGTTTCTTTCAATGGGAAATGCATGAATATGTAGGAGACATTTTCTAGGGGGTAGAAAAATTCCTGTCAGACACATACTGCCAAATATGTCCTGATGCACAAGCTGTTATGAATCTGTCTGTTAAAAAGTTGGTCTGAATTTTATTCTTAGCAAGAGAAATGATGGTTAAAAGGAGACAAAAGCACTGAAAGCTGTTGATGTCATTGGTATTACTGAGGTTTCTTGGAAATGTCACTCTTCTTTCAAGTTAAAACAATTACCTTAAATATAGTACAATTTTTTCCCCAAATCTTATTTGGCCTAAGTTTGCTGCTCCAGTTTTGTATCGGATGGATGGATGGATGGATGGATGGATGGCACAAATTGTTGCTGCTTCTTCCAACTATGGACGAAGCATATTATACTTTATGTAATAAAGTATTCTATCTCCAACTTATTCTCCTAGAATAACACCAAGATTTCTATAAGTTACCATGACTGCATACAGGAAAATAACCTCATAGTTACATTTAAAATAAATAAATGAGAGACCCAGGCCAAGTTTCTGAGCTTTGGTACATGATAATACTCTGTACCATTCCAGTGTAAATATAAGCCATGGCATGTTTTTGCTATAGTCCAGAAAGTCCTGCCCCAGAAAATGCTGGACACAGGGTGGATTGACATATGGAACAGGAACCAGCCTGGTTTGGGAGATCATAGAGCTTAGATATGATCCCTGTCATCAGCTGTTCTCAAGACTGACAAGAAACCCTGGCTTTTTTTTCACTGGATAAACTATCAGTATCCCACTGAGGAGGACAATCCAGGTGAGCTCACCCCTCACTGGACATCATGTGGGATCTTATTCTCTCAGGAGATCCATGGATGTGATTAGTTCTGCAGCTTTTGAAAACACCTTTCTTTTTTTCCTTTCCTTTCCTTCACACATTTTCCAATCCCTTTGGTCATGGGCAGGAAGCAGGAAAAAACATTACCCAGGGTGTAGGAGCCACTGCATTAATACATCCATGACTTCTTTTACAGCATTCCTATTGGGCTGACTTTCTCCTGGTACTTCAATTTGCCCCAGGTGGGCCATACCCTGTAGAAATGAAATGATTATGACAGAACCTTTTCTTGGCTGCTTCTTACAAGCATTAGTGACAACTGAAAGCATTAAGAGCTTGCCCATGATCAGTGATGCTTTATATAACTCAAGAGAGTGACATCTGGAATTTGACATTATCAGTCACATTATTAAAGAACCCACAGAAAGAGTAAGTGTAAGAGTGACAGCTAGCAAGTGAATCACAGGAAATTAGATTTTGGTGGTTCCTCTGCCAATATAATTATGTATTTCATATTCTTTATGAGTGAAATCAGCACTTTTTACTATGTCTTGACCCTACAGCACTTTTGGGACATGTAGAACACCAGAGCCATGAAGAACTGAGATGAATGTGGATAAAAATACTTTAAATGGGCAGCTTGCTCCAAATTATTTACAAGATTGTGGCCTATGTCTGCTGTCCAAAATTGCTCTTTAGCTTTCCATACTGATTCTTTTTAATGAATGTAGCTTATAGGTTGAACCCATCCGGCGAGTTGATGCTGGAGATCACCAGTGATTTCCATCTGCCCTCATTCTTCATTGCCTTCCACAAAACTTGCATAGCATCTTTTCAGCATGAGTTGGTCCTGACCTGGATTCTGCCAGCATCTATGATACCTGGAAAACCATGACAGTACTTAGAAATGTCTTAGAAGACATTTCAGTATCAAAAAAGAAAGTCTGTGACAATCACGGGAGAGGGCTCCTCCAAAAAAACGGAACCATTTGATAACAGAGATAAAACCCAGGACTGCACAGCAGACAAAATGGTTATTTTGTGCCATACAGTAGAGCAAAATACCTTTCTGGAGAGGAGATTTTGAGTGTTTTTTCTTTTTTTTTGGGGGGGGGGGGCAAGGGGGGATGGAATAGAGTCCTGGGGTTTTTTTTTGGTTGGTTGTGGGTTTTTTTCAAATGACCTCCAAGAAGACTTGTTGTCAAATTTTCCTGGAGATAGAAAGAGGAGGGGAAAGACCTGCCATCTGGCTGAGCATGTCATGTAAAGAGATTAAATGTTCAGGTGCAAGACCTGTGGTGCTTGCCTCCAGCCAAGAGAAAATTCAAATAAAACCACCAAGAAGGGGTATCCATGTAACTCTGAACATGCATACACCCCCGAAGCTTAATGTAAACCAGGTATGATACTCCCCTCCTCTTTTTTTTTTTTTTTTTCGGTGGGGTAGGACTTTAATACAGCTTATTTCTTGCACACTAGAAGTCTGACCAAGATGTGCTCACACGATCACAGGTGTGCTATATGGAGGTGCCCTCCTACAGGCACTGGAAGAAGATACTGAGCACATACCACCTACTGCAGAGCAAATTGAGCTGAGGTAGTTGCAGGTGTGCCTCTGGACTTGCACTGTCTCTGTACAGGGCTTTGCACAGGCCAGAACCAAAATACATGCCTCGTGCTGCCAGCATCCACTGTCCTCAGGCTGTTCCTAGATAAACAAGAAACAGGCTGTTGGCTGAATGACTGCATATTCCCCTCTGAAGCAACTCCAGTGCATGACAGATTCATAGGTTGCACTTACGATGCATCCAAGTGGTAAAACAGAACATGCTGTACATGCAGCAAACCCGTATTAGCCAGGAATCACAGGAGATGGGTGTGCAATGTGAGACATCTGGTCCTGGCAGCAGAGGAAAGAGAAGAGGGGTTTCATCACTATAAAAAGCATAAATAAGGTGTAAATAAGCTATCTGACTGCACAGCACCTCTCTTTGTGGCCAGATGAGCATTGCTGTGGCTGCTCTGCCCAGAGGCATTGGCATATCACTGTGCTACCCCAGGGCAAAAGGAGTGCCAGCCTATGGTACCTTATGCTGGGTGCAGCTGGCACAGTGCATGGTCTTCCCTCTTGGCCCACTGAACACAGTTCACCCTTTTGCTGACAGACCAGATGCTTTGCACATACTGCAACATGACAGCACGCTCACAGGCACCTGCCAGATTCATTAATTTCAATTTTTATAATTATTAGCCTTTAATTCTAGTAATTAATTACTTGATGGTCGTTGTGCTTATCATAGTCCCAGTTCTAAAACACATGCTGTAATTGGTTGGATTCATTCCATGGAGAATGAGTCATGCCCCCAGCAAAGTGTGCTCCCCTGGTATCCTGACAGATCTGACTTGAGTATCTGTACCTGTTGAGGAGCCCTGTTGCCCACAGCTGCCAGCTTGGCCCCTCTCTTGCTTTGTCTCTGCTCTGATTGCTCCTTATGTTCTTAATTAAATTAAAGGAGTGTGAGGTTCTGGCCGAATTAATCATGGCTGGGAATCAAGGTTCATATTTCCCCTTCAGCTTTGAAGTCTGTCTAATCTCTCCTGTTATCACTATAATATCTGAGATGTGATGAGGGTTTTGTAAGTACACAGATTAGACAGATTGCGAAGTTAATAGGGACATATGGGTGTTGTTTCTCAGCCATTATTCTCCCTGTAATTGTGGTGGAAAGAATCTGTCAGCAGAAATGCACTCCTCAATAATACATTGCTGCAGCATGTTGGTAAATGTTGTGGAGAGTGCTGGTCTGACAGAGTGTGTTCTGCACACACGATTGATCACTCTCTACCCTTTGATTTTGTTTTTTTTTAAACACCTAACCAGTGAAGGAGTCACTTGAAATATATCTGGCATTGCCTTCAGCTTGCCAAGAACTGTATGAAGTTTTCTGATCGACCTGGTGTTGAAATGAAACAAAAAGCTTATTGTCTTTGCTGTTTGATGCTTGCAACTTTTGGGTGATACACTCTGAGCTGAGAAGCAAAGCCTTGGGAAACTCAGCATCACTGCACAGGACACCTGCATCCTTTTGTTTTCCAGTCACTTCCTCAAATCTAATTTGTTACTTCTCTGTTTAAATCAGCACAGCCAGGCAGGTATAAAACTAAAGTCTTAACCACCCATAGCAATTACACATTATATTTCATAAGATTAGGCAGGAAGCACTCCATAAATTCCAGTAGTTAACACTTGTTTTAATTGAATTGCTCCTGGAGTTTGAATGGAACTGGTATTCCTCTGCTCTGACAGTTGTTTTTCCCAAAACATGGCTGCATAACAACAAACAGATGTTTTGCAAGGGAGACAAGCCCACGTTTGAGTGATGGTAAAGCATGCCTCTGTTCTGTACATTTATAAAGTACTTCCACATCTAAAGTATTTGGGAAAATATTTTTGATTGAGCTACATTTAATCAATTGACATTAACAGAAGTTTAGAAAGGTCTTGCAGTTATCTGGAGTTCAATGCATATTAAATAATTTGGTCTTGATTTGTCTTCTTGTCCACAGGCATCAGGATGCAGAGACACATGTTTTTCTAAGAAAATCAGAAAAGCAGATAATTCCTTAGATCCATTTAGGCTGCAAAGCCTCCATAGTACTGTATTTTAGCAAAGCAGCTTTTACCTGCTTGTATGAGGTAAAATACTAAAATAACTTGCCCAGGACAATATTGTGCTTTAGAAGACTTTTATGTAGACTGATGATAAATACTTCATATTGATTTAGAAATAGCTGAAGCATGCAAAGTGCTCACACCTTTATACCTGGTGCCAGAGGATATTTTATGTTTTGCACCCTCACCTGCTTTAGCAGCAGGTCATCCAGGCTAACGCAAACCATACTTATCAATGCTAACTTCAGATAAAATATTTTAATAAGGATGTTCAGGGAAATATCACTCGCAGTCCCTTCTATGACCCCAGCTGTGGAGGCAATGACAGCAGCCAACAGCCAGGGTTATTTACTTCTTTGAGAGTTACAGCTACATCAGAAGGCACTGTCTGTCTTTGCCCTGATACATGTAGACTGTAATCCAGCTGGCATCATCCTGTGCTGCTGCTGCCAAACTTCTGGGAGGGAGGGGCTGCATTTTTTAAAGCCTTGTCTGCACATGTCAGTTTATTTAGTATATGTTAAGTCATTTATTTTAATCAAATAGATCAATGAAACTTTTAAGAGTTTACTCAGGCACACCTGTTTTGTTTTTTTTTCTATTAAGCCTATGTTATTCAGAATCAAAGCCAAAAAAGCCATTCTTACACCACAGTAAGTCTGTTCAAGAGTAGAAAAGGCCTCCCGCATGGATTGTCCTATATTATTACTGTGTTCATACAAACAGTAAAATTCAGACAAGCCACAACTCATTGCAAACAGGAACATAAAAACACTGAAATGCTAGAAGGAGCAGTCATATTACTTACATAGGAGCAGAATACTCTAGAAAAGTAGGTTCCAACCCACAACTCTGACAACCCTCAAAAACTGGTTGTTTTCAGAGGAAATAAGTCAAAAAACAAGACCAGCAGGCAGAGCCAAGCTTGTAACTTCAGCAGTTTTATTTGTAACTTCCACCCATGAGCTAACTGAAGATTGAAGAGAACTGAAGAGGGTTTTTTCCCATCTCTAATGGCTGTAAAGTCACTGTTGAATTTCTTCTTGTTAAATTCAACCCTAATGATGCTTTAGTAATTAGCAGAAAGGTAAGAAATTATCCATTTAAGGAACCCCGAAGTGCTGTGAAATGCATTCCTATTTAACACACCTCTGACAAAAATAGGACTCCTCAGAAATTGTTTTCCACTTAAAGATCTGAGTATGTTTGTTAATTCTATAAATACAGATTCTGTGCATATAAATGCTCAGTGAAATCAGATTTCTTCCAAAGTATTTGTTCTCAGAAAAGACAGATTAGCTAATTTTGTCACTTACTGTTTTCTATCTTCCTTGCTTCTCTCCTTGCCTTCCTTTTCATGATGTCAGCCTCCAATACACTGGAGGCTCCCATATCGCAGAGAGTCCGTACTGGTCCACAAAAAGTTCTGTATTAACTCTGAATGCTCAAAGCCATGCTAACTTGCATACATAGCTTTTCCAGCACAGTCTTTCCTTTTAGGTCTGACTGTAGACCTTGGGTAGGAGTCCACGGAAGGCACATGGGCTGGAGTACCTCCATTCCTATCAACTGTGCCCTCTGCTCCTTCCCCAGAGCTTTACCTAGTTCCCAAGCTGTAGTCCAGAGCTACCCTCCATATTCAGGCAAACACAACACCAAAAATAGGGAGGTGAATGATGAGTTTGAAGCTTTCTCCATCTGTTCTCTCAAACCCCAAGCAAACTTAACCTTTCCTTCTACTTTTATTGTGGCAATCGAATCTTTAATTTTGCCTCTTCTCCCTGACAAGACTAGTTGATTTCAGTTGCTCGAGCTACCAGAGCTGAAAGCAGATAGTTGCTGTAACACTGTTTGGGGTGTTCAGAGCACTTTACATCCACTGTCTGAATGGACTGTGCAGCAGGGAGAAATTGAGTCTGTGCTTCTGTTGAACCTTGAATCAGTTCTATCTGTAAGATAGAAGATGATTCCCTTCATTTTCTTTCCTAGACCAACACAAGACTTAATGAATTCAAGATGTGTATGTTCTAAGTCAGCAGGGACACTAGGATAATGGGAATTACCTAATTGACACATACCACCACCCACACACTTCATAAAATCCAGTCTCCAACTGACTAGTACCACATTCAGAAGTAGGCTTTTCCCAATGTAACAACATGTAAAACTACTACAAGTTTCTGGTCCAGTGTTACATAGCTATGAGTCTAGTCTTGTGAGGTACTAAGCCCGTAGATCCAGCAGAGAAGGCAGTGAACTCTGCCTGCATCTACAGGTCTAAATTCAATGTGTATTTTGCCTGAGGGAAGACTATTATTTTTTATTTTACTTGTCTTAATAAAAATTCTTTGAAGTGCTAATTATTCTTCTGCTGCCACTTGTTGGTATATGCAGAATGTACTGCTTTGTGATATTTCTATCTTATCTGTTTACTATTTTCTAGTGAGTGGCTTACTATGAGCAATTCATTCCTTCATTTGCTCTTTTACCTTCTTGTACTAACATTTGAGTTCAGGGTGGAAACTTCCACTTCTCTGCTGGAAGAGATCAGACAGTTGACAGAATTTTTGCCAAAGTATACAGAATTTCTACAGGGGCTTTTTCTACCTACTCTGCTATTTGTAGCTTAATTGGTCCTCTTATACTTTTAGTCAAGATATGATCAGTACTCTCAGAAAGGTTGCTTTTTTTAGGTTTGGTGTTGAGACCAGGTTTCATAAAACCCCACAAATTGTGTTAGCTGAGCTACACACCAGAGTGCAGCATATTTTAGCAACTGTCTTTTATGCACTTCATTAAGTTTAAGAGTAACAAGCATCTCAGTGTTCTCCATAATGAAAGGATTCTTTGAGTGTTAAATACTCCTTTGGTTGTTTTTAATCAAGCTTAATATGTGTGAAATTTGTGGGAACGACAGTCCCATAGACTAACAGCAACAACAGGTACAGCCAGAAATCCCTACTTGCATAACATATCCATAACATACCACCAGTTTTCTTTGCCTTTGACCTACTCAGAAGACCTCATTAATCGATTTTGCTCTCACAGACATTCTCTTGGGCTACTCCCTGTTGTCTTTCAGCAAGGATATTCAGAGGTGGCTTTTTGACATAGGAGCTTCAGGAGAAGGTGTAACATACCACCTGGTTTCCTTACACAGTTCAACTCACTGCAGAACCCTATCTATGCTTCTATGCTCTCACAGCTGGCAAAAGGGGCAAGACCTTCTCACAGTTGGGCAGTGCCATGTTAGCCACCTGCAGGTATTCTGGGGGGCTAACTTGTCTGTTAGATAATCAGATTTCAGTAAAAGTCTCCCAGCTATGGATATCTTGAAGTAAAGACACAGAGCAAGTGGGACAGGTTTATATATTTGTTTCAACTTCACTTAAAACAATAGGCTTGAGGTGTTATTTGTCCTGTTAATTTCAAAGGGTTCTTAACTAGATGCCCAGTGCTGATAAATGTCATCACACTATGTCCTTTTTACAGTATGTTCCAGATCAAAACCTTGAACTGAGCACGTGTACCCTTCTTGTGTTGCCTGCTTACAGAGCAATTATGTCCTGGGCACATTTTAGCCACTGCAGAGCCAAACAAACCCATCTTAAGCTGCCTGTCCCAGGAAAACTGTTTCAAACAGACTTGCTAGCACTCAAAAAGCACGGCAAAGGTGAGGAAAAGCAGAGATGGGGAATCCTAGGAAGCTCCAGCAAAGAGGAATACGAGCAGGAGCATCCAGCAGCCTTTTCCAGTGACATGACCCAGGCAGAGTGTTCACCTCTCAATGGGCTGCACTCAGTTGTGCAGCAGAAAGAGTATTATATTGTAAAGCACGTTATATTTACAGCCCATTCAATGCTACAGCTGGTCTTGTAAAACTGCCTGCAGACATAATGGGCTGATGAATGTATTCCAAAGACCGTACAACAACATAGCTTAAAATGAATCATGATTGCTATGTAAATCAAATGCAAAATCCATTTTAATGCTCTGAACTGTGTTTCCCCCTTTTTTTTTTTTTCAATCCTTTTCCATTCTGTCTTCACTTTGGACTCTTTTCCTGCCTTGCCAGAGCAGTCTCCCAGATACAGGGACATCTTCTGTTGTTTACTCAGCAGCAGTGAAACATTTTCATATAACTCCCTCCTTGATGATAGACAGTTTAAAACGAGGGAACTTGAAGGCAGAAAATGTTGGTGAGGTTTAAAATACGTAAGTACATATATATGTTAATATACATATTTTTGTATAGTTTGTACATGTATTTGAATGTAAGAGGAAGAACAAGTATCACTTTTCCAGGCGTAAGTCAGTAATGAACTTTTACCAACAAACTCTACAGACTTTAAAAGTTGAAATAAACTAAAATATGCAAGTTTCAGTTTTTCTGGTCGTGTCCTATCTCTTCCATCCAAGTGATCTCTGCTCTTTCCCATCTCTGTGTTCTCTCCCCTGACAACTCCAGACCTGTCCATCACTTCTCTCACCACACAGATGCTTTAGTAAAACTCGTGTTTTTTTCACACACCTGGCTAATTTCTGCTTAGATTTTAAAAAGAAAAGGGAAAAAAATGTTTAGTAAGCTGTTTTCACTCCCAAATTTCCTGAATGCAAGGAGTGGGAAAGACATATGTTCTTAGTAAAACCACACATCCTGAGGGATGAGGCCTGAACCCCTGGAAGAGCTTTTAGCACTCAGCAAGATGGATCTACTCTTCCTTCTACTCCACTGTGAAAGAGAAGTTGAAGTGAATTGCGCTGTGTCAGTGCAAAAGCAAAGTGAAGCAGAAATGCCTCACATGTTCTTTCCCTCTGATTTCCAACCTATTTGAGCAAAATCTAACCATCAAGCCTCACTGAGCTGGAGCCTTTCTCTTTTGTTCCTCATCTCCAGCTTGAATGATCCCAGATTTTCCCCAGATCTTCAAACACATCCCCTGACACTCCCTAGCCTTCACAGAAAAAGGAAAGCTGGCAACTTCAAGAGCAGCAGCCACTCCTCCCCGCTCAGAGGCCACTGCACATCTCTGCTTTGATGTGGCTGACCTCCTCTGAACTGGAGAAGACTGTTGCTTCTCAACTCAGATTTCCCCCGAGGCAATGAATTATCCTGACAACTGACTACTGACAACCGACACCTCCCCAAAGGGCTCTGTCCTACTGTGGGAACCGACACTTCAATGGGAAGCTTGGATGTATATGCCAGGCTGGAAGTGGGGCACTTGGTGCTTAATGAATGTTTCTATTTTGCTGAGAAACAACCACAGGCCAGAGGGTCTGAGCTGGAATCTGAAAGTTTGAAAGTGTTTCGATGTCAGGACTCATCTGGTCTCCTGACAAAACAGAAGCCAATTGTGAAATCTGGAAACATTTCTAAATTTCCCCAATATCTAAACGGTCTTTAAGATCAGTTCAATGCATCACTTCAACAGGAAGCCTCCACGGGTCATTGGTTTGCGGCTCCCTTTACTTCCTCTTTTGTGCCATCCTTCCCATGCACACCTCCTCCACTTGCCACTTCGAGGGAATAAGAATTTATGAAATTATTTTTCTTCTTTACCAGTCTCTGTGAGGAAAAATTTTGCAGAAATGAAAAGTGTTGAAGACAAACAATGGTCATAGTTCTTTTATAAAATAACTTCTGTTTTCACATCTATATTTTTGTCCTGAAAAATTAAAAATCAAATTGCGTAAGGAAAATCGGAAATGTTATCTTATTTTTAAAGTTTCATATACTAAATCCACTCTTATTCTGCCCCAGCTGCAAGCTTGACCAGGGGCAATACAGTAACACGTTCAAAAGACTATTCACAATGTGTGATTTAGGACTGGTCCATTCTATGGACGAGAGTTTTAGGTAAAGAGCCATTTCTTTTTGTTCTGCTATATTGTACTAGGAAACATGCAACTGAAGAAACCCACTTGGATTATTAAGTCTAGCCCATCATCATGAGTAAGCCTGTATAGTGCAGGTGGCTTGACAGATCAATCAATCCATCCCAGCCATAAAATACTTCCCCTGGAAAGAAAGGAAAATAAAAAGGCATCACTAGTGTCCTATATTAGTTTTGTTAAAAGCACAAGATGTTCTTTAGAAATTGAGTACCAATACATAAAAATAAAATGCCTCCTATCTGCCATCATGGCTTGGGACGTATTCCTTCTAGTGCTGGATTTAGTGATGAGTCTAACCTTGGGCATGTGAAATAGATCAAAGCGTCTGAGAGCAGAAATATTTTGTAGTGCCATTAGGAACAACCTATCTACCAGGTGTACTGGGACTAATTCGCCAACCCCAGACATTTTTTTGTCAATGAATGCAAGGAAGCATTGAATAGGACACATCAAAACTGGATCCTCAGTTTGTATAAATCAGTTTTATTTGGCAGATTTATGTTGACTTACACCAATTAAACACATAGTGAGTTTTGGATTGCATTCTATACGATACTCACAGAAATTCATATATTCTACTATATTTTTAACAATACTTTTTTTCCAGCAAACCAAAATGGGCTTGAGCTCGCCTTTTAAAAGAATATAAATTCTTCTGCATATCTCAGCTTTGAGAATGTCCTGTTCCCTTCTTCAGAGTCACTGATGGGCAGCAAGTGATTGCAGCTGATAGTATCTGCTAGCCAGAGGATATGAATGTGCTAATCTTACTTCCAGTATAAACAACAGTTGGGGCAACTTTTTGCAATGTAAATGGTTTGTTGGGTGCATTTTATGACACAGCTTGTGTAATCACAAGCACTGGTCATTGTTTGCTTTTCTTTAAAATTAAGTCAAAGTATTTCACAGCATTGTTTGGCACCAAAAGAAATTAGGTCCATTTGTGTATGGTTTAGGTGCAAGTGTGCACGTAGACATTTGTGCTCAGTTTTTAAAGGAGATGCAATTTTCAAGAATTCAGAAGACGTGAACTGCATATAAGGACTTACAGAGTTTTCTCAACAATGAAGAGGATTAAATATACAGAAGAAATTATGTAGGGCTTATTTTTTTGTTCCCCAGTTCCTGAGACATGTTCTAACGCTGTATGTTTAGGCATTTGTTTTTGCCAAGAAAAGATGGACATTTACCTTTGTTGCTTATTGTTTGCTTGAAAATTAATCTTCACTTTATTTGGATGAGTTTGAGACTACCAAGCTACCCAAAACAGCCCAAAAATCTACAAGTCAGAAAAATTTGATTTGAGTCTTTCTGTTTGTTTGTTTATCCATAGTAATTTTGAAAGACACTTAAAAACTGCTATTAACTGAAGTGAACTTCACATTTGCAGTCACTGAGCTCACTAGGAGATGAAAGGATCCTCCTGGCCACTACTCAGCACTTTCCCTTCACACTGACCTGTCCACCATGGAGGTTATTAACTTTTTACAAGTGCTGCTCACATCCTCCCTTTGATGGATGGTGCTAAGCTTGTACTTAGATTACAGGATTTCCTAGCCAAGGCTGTTTTGTTATTGAGGGGGAGGAAATTTTAACACAAGGTGGTTTTTCATATCGACCACTCCATTCTCCTGACAAAAATTTACACGGGGAGTCTGCTTCGAGGAGTTTCACACCACACCAACCCGAGGTCTTAATCAAAGGTCAGGGGTGCCCCAAGCACAGGGTGGAGTGGTAGGTTTTGGACTAGTCCTCCCCTGCTTTTCGTGTCCGACTGCAAGTTACAAGGGGGCTTTGCTCGAGGGCTTTCAGTGCTGTTCTCTTGCAGCTCCCGCGGGGGTGCAGGAAACCTGGGGTGACCCTTGGGAAAACAAGTGAGAATAGAAGGGAAGGGGGCAGAGAGAGGGGAAAGAAAGCACTCTTTTGCCTTTCTGAAACTCTTGTCCTGTTTCAAACTGAAATTAAAAAAAAAAAAAAAAAAAGAGAGAAAGTGGAGAGGGAGGCCAGAGGGAAAGAAAATTCCCTCCTACCTCATTAGTCTCTGCTCACTGTAAACTCCCAGTTGTGGCCAGCTAAGCTCCCACCCTTCTCTGCCCTCTGGCCTCTGCACCTAAATTTCTCACAATCTTCTTCCCAGCTGGAAATGTAAGTTAAGACACACTCAGAATTAAACAAATAAACAAGGAAACCAACCTGAGTAAGAATGCCCCATTCTCCTTTATGGATTATGTAGAAACAAAGCATGACTGGTCTTCACCATCTCTTAACTTTCTGTGATTTCTAGCTGAATTTTCATGACTCATGAGCTTACTTTTCAGTTTAAAAAACTTTTTGGCTTTATTTTTTTTTCTTTAGTGGGAAAAAGCTGACACCAGATGTTTCTTTAGACTCTTCCCTGTCCTGAATGAGTAAACACCAGAGACAAACAGGCGGTTCTGTCATCTTGCTCCTCTCCAGAACACCAACAGTTTTATCGCTTAGTTAAGAAAAAGAAATTTAAACTGCTACCAACTGCATTTCCAGCTAAAGATATGTAAGTCTTCACTCTTAAAATTAAATAAAAGTTTTTGCTCATGAATAATATGTCTGTTTATGAGCAGTGTGGTATGATGCACTGATACAATAAAGCTCTTGTGCTGTCCGAGTCCTTGGCTCCACCAAGCGTGTCTCCTGGCCCAGGAAAGCAACAGCCCTCAGTAACAGCAGCCTGTCAGTATTTTTAAACCTCCTCTCCTAAAATAACACGTCAGTGTTTGCCTACTGAACTTACAGGAAGGCTGAATGAAAATTTGTGGGCACACCACTGTAAATGGATTTTGTCATGGTTTTTATGATGTCATCAGACTATTTATTGTGCTGTGCTGAGAAAGTGAGTGAGAATTGCACTTCCCTCTGTGGCCCCCTCACCTCTGAAGGCATTTTTGAACTCTTTTTTTTTTTTTTTTAACACCTCTGAAAGTAGGGGCATTGAAATTGTGGACAGCAAACTACCACTCCTCAGATGAAGGTGAGCAGGTTGGATCCATTCTGCCAGCTGGCAGTCAGTCTTGCTGTGTGGTTTGTAAGTGAACAAAAAACCACCACACAGACAATTTTCATTCCTTCCCTGTCAGTAATGCCACTACATTTGTTTAAGAACTAGGCATGGGACAGTGGTGCTAGCCAGTATTTTATATTCTGGTAAAAATCTACTTATTTTATATCAAGACATTTGAAAGAAAGGGAAGAGTAAACAAGTTCCTAGGTCTCAAGATGTTTTTGTACTGAGACCACTACATCTGCAAATTACAGGTATTTGAAACTTTTCCTCAATTATGCACACATAAAGTATTAGATCACTGCATGGTTAGCTAATATTATTGTAATATCACCTTTCATGTAGAAAAAAGTTACTTCTACCTCAGTCTTTGCTTAACAAGTAACTCGAAGAACAAATCCTGAGTGTAGAGTTTTTTCAGCTTACCAAAATTGTTTAAAATTAGGTTTTACTCTATCCTCCTTCTGTAGTCTGAGGACAGAGTTATGTATCTTCTGTGAGCTACTCATCCATTCAAAAATAGATGTCTAGTTTCACATCGACACACTTCTTTCCCAGTAGGATCCGGGGGTGCCTCAGGCCAAGACCTAATGGTATGAGTGATTTTCACTATAGGCAGTAAAACACATTTTATGCATATGTGCATTTTGCGGCACGAAGTTCACTCAGTCGTTTGCATCACAATTCCCAGAGCTGTATCTTCACCCCACAACCCCAGGGATTTGGGTTTAAATGCTGGGGTGGGAGGAATGTGTTTGTAAACGGTGGGGATTTCAGAGTGCAAAGCCATCTGAGATAGGTCTGGGGGACATCTGGGGTGGAAATCCGTGCTGTCTCACACTGTCAGTGGGAAGCAGACCCTGGAGCAAACCCTCTAAGAACTCTAGCTGGCTTATGTCTGAAGGAAAACCAGTTGTTTCATGCTGGCAGAGATCCCGAGTGAAAACTAATGCACAAGACCTGTGGGTGATGTGGGGACGAAAGCTGGGACAAGGGACGGAGCAGGGGAACTAAAATAACCAGGAAGTCTATCTGTAAACTGCTGTTTCAGTAGTGCCAAGATCTTCAACTTAATCTTAAATCAGATTTCTCCTTTGGTCTCCAAGAGCCTGTGCAATGCAGCCCTTCCTGGGGAAACCACACACCTGAGTGTGCCTCCTAGCCAGAGCATGCTTACATAACTTGCAGAACTAAGGGGCAGGCATGGAGAGAAGGACACCCTCTTGGACAATGATATTTGTGAAATATTAAGATAGAATATGATAGCTTTCAGGGCTGCAGCAGGGCTGGAGTTTTGTGGCAGGGTGTCAAAAGCTGTTCCTGGTATTGTTTTGCTTTCCTCCTGAGCATGCAGAGTTGCCCTATTTCCTTCAGAACTGCAAGCCATCCAGATGGATAAGGGTGAGAAATGGTGCAAAATTGCTTTGCAATTCAGCTACATATGGAAAACATGCTTTGAAAACTGTATTCATTTGTCTTTTAAAAGTTGAATGTGGAGATTTTCTAATCTTAGGCATATTTTTGAGTCTTAATTTCCCAGTATAGATCTATGTCTTGATTCCATCAGAGTTAAATTTAATATTATATTTGTTTTGCAGTCAGGAAAAAAAAATGCTTTATCCTTTCTTGTTTCACATTCTGCACCATTAATTCATGGTAAGATGACCTTTTAATACATAAGGTGACTTTCTTGTTGTCCTCTTTCAGTCAGGACTTTATAACAATGGCAGACTGAGAAGTGAAGACTAATTCCTGTCTCCTTAGACAAGATGAGCAGCATCTGTGCTTCAATGTACACATCCAGACCACCCTACTGCAGCCAGCTGGCACTGAATCACCTATTGCTCTTACTTTACTGCTGGAGGAACAGGGTCAGACAAACTGGAAACCTCCACATTCTGAAATGATCTTTTAACTTTTGAAGGAGGACAGCATTTAAGTGCATGATCTGGATATGGCCTACAGCTCTGATAATATAGTTACTCTCTAAATAGAGAGCCATTAAACACTAGTTAAACTTTGGATAGAGATATAAAATGTTTGAACATTAGTTTCCCAAGTGTTTACAAAGACCATGTAATCATAATCTGATGTCAAAAAAGTCTGACAGCCTAGTTCTTAGGCAAAATGAGTAAGAGGATAAAGGAATGAGGAGAGACTTCTGTGCTACCAGTGGAATCACCAAAGCACTGTGAGTCAGATACAAGCCCTTTACTTTCTCAAGTATCCGACAAAGTGCCCATGCGGTAAGGAATTTACACAATAAGAGCAACCCATTGCTGCTTTATTGTATCACTGCATACTAATAAAACAAAACTGTGAAGAAAGGTCGTTTCTTTATTAACCCAATCTCCGGGATGAGTTTCAGAGCTCTAAAGAAATGTCAATGCTCTCTTTCTCATGAAGTTTTAACAAGGCTGGAAAGTGTTGTTCGGGCATAGTTACACTGGAAACTCATGCTCTTGCTTCATCCTTTGTCATTTCAGGGGATGCTGGTTCTTACTAAGTGGGGTGAAGGAGTCTTCTTGTTGAAGGCTGCATGGTCTTTTTGAGCACTCCTGGATGTCCACACTGGCACACAGCACAATGCCACACCCAGTTAGTGCATCCATACAAAATATGGAACACAAGGAAGTGGTGGGAATACCCATCCACGGGCTGTAGGAACCCTATTTTTCAGGTGCAAACCTTCTGATCTGACGACAGTCTTAGGCATTTTGTGGGGTCTCCTACACTGAAACAGAGGATAGTAGATGTGTCTCAGAAAATGAATATACTGAAGAGCATTCAGGCTAAAATTATGTGTCTCTTGCATTATCCGTCTTAATGCTCGGAGTTTCTAGAACTGATTTAGTTTAACTATGCAAAATAAGAGACTATAAATCAGCTTTATGATATTTATGTGTTTTCTTTGTGAGGTTTATAAAATCTATATGCTTCTTGCTTCATCTTGTCTTCTCCCAGTTACCCCTAATTTTCCAGATGCAGTTGCCATCCTAGTTAATTGGACTACATCAGATTCCTGCCATGAAGACTCTACCTTACAGAACTTCTAATTGCAGAGCTGACTGTATCTAACTGATTTCAAGTTTTTAGATTTAGGGGGGTTATTAGAAATATGGTCCACACATGCAACATCTTCCCTCAGGATCTCTGAGGTTACATTAATTAATAGAGCATCCAGGATAGGAAACATTAATCATTTGTCTCTGTACATTGCTGGGATTATTCCAAAACCTCTTTTACATATGGTCAGAGATATAGAGCATGTCCTCTTCTTCAGGAGCATACATCAAAGATTTGCAGAGATTGGACTGATTCATCAGCAACGCTCTTAGGCCAATACAGGGCCAAGGATGTGAGTCAGTTACAAGCAATGTGACTTTAAACTTCCATAAACAATTTTTACAGATGATACAATAAATTTATATTCTCCTTACTCTACTCCCACATTCAATAGTCTGCTATACTCCCTTTGTAGCAATTCCTTTTGCCTTATCTCCAAGACACTAGAGATAGCCATGGATGTAAAAACCTGAAAATCTCAATTCTTGAGCAGAGTCCAGGACTCAAACTCAAAAAACCATTTGAAGAACCAAGATGAAACCAAGTTTCCTGTCAAGTCAGTGTCCCTAGGGTTCATATTCATGGCAGTGATGATGGGACGTAATCAATAACGTTATGGTGTTCTTGAAGTGTAGTGTCTGTTCATGTCAGACACAGGTGAAGTTTTCCAGAAGAAACACAGCAAGCTAAGGATAAGATTGGAAGTTCCTAGAAAGATCAAGCTGAATGCCATCTACATGGAGAATTTTTCATCAAAAACTAATAGTCTTACTCTGTTCTCACTACATGAGAGAAGTCCAGGTTACTACAGCTAAAACAGTGGGGTTGCTCAAAACTCTTAGTGGTGTAGATGCACTTGATTTCCAGGAAAGCGGTGGGAGTCTTATTATTCATTCCCTTTTATTCTCTTGATATGTTCTATTTCCAACTAATTCTTCTTAGTTCACCTTTTCAAACTATAGGCAGTAATTCAGGTTTTCCATGCTTTAGGGTGTTTACAATACCACAAGAATCTAAGACATCTGATCTTCTTTTCTTGAATCTGAATAACACCATCAGTGTGAGTTTGTTTTCTACTGCTCTGTTCTGAAGGGCTACGCTATCCTAAAACCATCTTGATCTCTAGAATTGCATGTTCTAAGTTAGTCATAGGCCAAAAAGATCAGTCAAGGTCACAATCAAGACATGCAGAGTTTTAAAGCTGTGATACATCAGTTCTATAGCTTTCTTATATTAAGCTTCTTTCCAAGAAATGCACAGAGGGGAGAGTAACAGAAATTAGCTGGGGAATAAGGATTTTCTGCTGTTTGCTGTGGTACTACAAGGAATTAGAAAAATAAAAATATTAGATAATTGAAAGGAATAACAGGCTTTGAAGGAACATTGTCTTATGATCAAATGGCTGCATCATACCTAAAGTTGAAGAGTTTTTCAGTTTATACTTTATGAGTTTAGCCACTTGGACTTACTTTTGTAAAAAAATGTTCCATATCCCTGAAGGATAAAACCATGTGGGAAAAGAGCAAGTGCCTGAGATTTTTGTCCTGCTATGGAATTCCTGCACCCTTATACAAGAGAGTGAACCTTTTCTTGTGTGTATTCCTTAATCACTGGGCCATTCTCTTGATTTCAGCTGTTCCCTGAGGCATCCGGTCCACATCAAGAGTCATCCTACTTTTGCAAATGCCAAAAGAAGGTGACTCCATTAGTCAAGACTCCAAATCCGCAGAAGAAACAGCATGCCAAAGTGCACAGATGAGAGTAAATGTATGCATAGTTTCAGTATTGCTTCAGAAAACCTAGTGCAGCTCATTACCTTTCTTTCCCACAAGAGAAATTGCACTGAAAAATTGAGAACAAACACATGGCTTTAAATGGAACTGCTAATTTTGATGTTACTTATAAGGAAATAGCAGATCACACTGGCAACAAAGCATATTTTGCTTCTTTTGATTCACAAATCTACAGGAGAAGGGAGGTGTTTATCACCTCCCATAAGAAATTCTGAGCATGTAGAATAAAATACAAATCTCCACTTGAATCTTTTGTGTTTAGTGAATTCTTTTCAGTATGACACACAGATAAAGAGGAAATTTTAGTTAGTACTGGTTTGGAACAAAAAAATTAGCCATTTTTTTAGTAAGTAATTTTGGAAACAACCCCAGTTTTGCAGAAATCTCAGTTCTGCCTCATCCTGTTTTACAGAGTTTCCTTTCTGAGCAGATTCTGGCAGAATTCTGCTTGTTAATTCCCAATGACTAGAATTAGCCACATAATGGTTTTTATGGAGCTGCTAAAACATTTGACTCAGTTAATTGGCCAAGAATATGTTTACACTTACAAATGGCCTGCTTAGGAAATTCCCAAGGAATAACCTACGCATTGAAACAATTTTTGCAAGGGATCTAGCCTCTCTTGCCTCAGTTTTAGGAAGCTTCATGTAAAGGCAGTGCCTGCATGCTTCAGATGTAAGGGGACCACACCAACAGATGCTTTAAGGTGCTTTAAGGTAGCAGGAGGCAGAACTGAGATGTCTAAGTTTAAAGTTACAATCCACAAAACCCTACCTCAACCTGCAGGAGATAAAAAGATCCATAACCAGAGATCATTTCCCCAGCAAAATTCACTATGTGCTTCCAGTGCTTGACATCCTGATTTGCTGCCACCCCTCCGGAGCTGAACATTTTGGTGCCTTTCCTATGACTGCAGTCCTTTGGGATTTGCAAACTGGACACTCCTCCACCCATGTCTCTGGAAGCACAGTCTAGCAGGTATTTTCTGGAAAAGCTGGATGTGTATTGGCAGCATTCTTTTCTGCACGAAACTCAGCCAGCCCATGGATAAATCCTGCATCTGGAAGGAGAGCAGAACTGCTGCTTTTACCTAAAAATTTAGAGGTTTAAAGCATTTACGCAGGAAGCTGAAGCTCGAGGCTTCACTCCTCCTCAACCAAAGGCAGTTCCAGCTCAGATGTGCAAGCTCCCAGAGGAATACTGGGAGGGAACATCCTCCTCTCAATATGTCAAAACTGGTGTCGTGGTTTTGCCCACCAGCCCGTCCCTGGGGCTGTGAATGGTTTTGACCAAGTAGATTTCCGGACAAAACC
>JAYRBT010000082.1:139896764-139907674 GCA_036023395.1 Myiotriccus ornatus | reverse complement strand
AAAAAATCCAATGTGCAGGCTGGAAGGTGTAAAGACCTTCCCCGGTTCTTCGTTCGCGAAGACTGGCCATTACTTACGTGTTTGTGGGACTCACCAAACAGTGATTCAGACCTGGATGGCTCTAGTGTCCTCAGGCCGTGGAGATGGGTTGGACAGGGCAGGATGCCAATATTCCAAGCAGGGAATGGGGCACCCATCACAATGCACACATTATCTGAACACCTCCAGACCTGAGACACAAGCAATTTCCTGTACCAATACAGGGCTCATCAGCTTCCAGAAGGATTTGTTGGATTAAGAAATCCAGATTTGTTGGATTGGGAACCAGCTGAGCATGAAGTTAAGACAAATTCCTGATTTAAGCTGCTGAGAATTAAGAAATGACAGAGTGGTTTCCTGAACTAACCACATTTGCCTGCCTTTGGTTTTTTCCCTTAGAGCAAAATGAGAAGAAATGGTAAGCAATTTTTAATTTGACATGTTCTTCCCATCTTTTCAGTTCACTACTATTAACTGTAGGACAGTTATAAAATAAGAAATTAACTAAGTGGGAGACTGTGCTTTACAGCTGGAAATGATCTGATCACAGTGATTAGGACAAGCAAGTCTAGTATCCAGCAAAGCACTCACATTCTTTTCCTCTGCCTAATTTCTTGTGCCCATTTGTTCGCAAAGCAGTTTGCTTCTGACTGCAGGTAAACCTTTTCACAAAAGGAAGAGTCAAACAAGAAAAATAAACATCACCTCAAGCTGGTACCAGAACAATTTACAATTTACTCATGTGTCTTTTCCAAGTTGTTTATTACACAACTGTCTGGATGGAAAAAAAAAAAAATCTATAGAGACAGAAATTTTTCAAAGGCTAGATTAAACAGGTCAATGAACGAACGGGAGGGAAACATAGGATCTGCTTATGGTCTCAATCACTGCATGTAAAACCATTCTGAATTATTCAATTAACTGTTAAAAACAAGTTTCATTCTCCATCATTGCCCATACTCTTCAGCTTTGAGATCCTGATTTAAGGTTGTAAAAAAAAAACAACTGCAGAAGAGCCAAGACCTGTTGTCTCACTAAGCCGAGGGAGTCTCTGCTTTAAATTGTGGGTTTAGAAGTAGACCTTCAGCATGTGGCTGTCTTTATGGAGCTTACCTTCTGTACCCTGACAGGTCTGTTCTCTAAGTTCACTCACCTCATTTCTCTGCCAATAATATGATAAGAACACTAAATAATAAGGCTAAAGGAGGCACCTCAGTTTGCTGAATGAGCATTTTATCATTTAAATTAAAAGCTTAACTTATAGTCACAAATGGCTTAAATATTTAGCCAAAGTAATACTTCAAAAATTACTCCTTCCTTAAACCTATGAGGTAATTCATAAGATATTGTCATTCGGGAACCAGAATAAATATTATGAAAGGCAAAAGATGTCAAATCTTGTAGGCAATGGAATAACCTAAAATTAATTCCAGTAATGAATTTTGATACAGTGATTTCTAACGTCTCTTTGGAGTGATAAACAACCTGACTTCAAAACTGACTCAAAATCCAATATTCAATACATTTATGAGTAACCACATGGTAAACTGACAGCCAATTTATTTCAGTCCTGGAGTCTGCCTCAGCATAGCTGCTTGTGGTAAACTTGTCAGTTCTTTCTTAGCAGGATTGCTGGAAAATTGCCAGTTACAGAAATCTCTAGCAGTTGTGAAGTGCAGCTGTGGCTATCTGCTTAAGTTTCTATAAAATTAATTTACATCAGGCAATCTCCAACATCTACTGACTAAAACACACACAGGTACACATTTCAAAAATGCTATGGTGACCTGATGCCAGCACTGCTTTCCTGCACCATATTAATAATTTTCATAGATTTTTATTGCCATGACAAATAACATAAAGCCAGTAATTGTGGTTTTTAACTACTTCAGAGTATACGTGAACTTTCTGACCATATAACAGAAAAGAGAAACAAGGAAAATAAGTCTGGTGTAATTTTTGTGCAGTCAAACCCTATAAGTCAAAATGGATAACTGGTATGTATCACCTTTCTTAGTGATATGAATCCACCTCACACAGTATACATAAATAAACTATAGATATAAGATCCCTTTCTATTTTAAAAAATTATGCATTCAGTAAAGTCTTAGGAGCTTGCAAATATGCAGGGGAAAGGAAGAAATAGAAAAAATATTCCTTTTTTTTGTCAACTTCCAAATCTTCTGCCAATCTTTAGCTCATAGTACAAGTATGAAAGTTAGTGACAGAAGAAATTGGCCATTTTCACCTGTACATTTACCATAACTGATTTAAGCATTATTTAATATTTTTCTTTATTTGACCAGGTCTATACTCCTACCAGCATAGAGATTTAGTTATAATTGCAACTTCTTGTGTGTCATACATATACCAGCAAAAACCCTAATGCAAGCACAAACTATATCAGCATTAAAGTGTCCATGCCAAAACTGACAGCTCTGTGTTATCCAGGTTGATGGGAGGCTGGAAATATCTTCCCATAAAAGGGATCTCTGTCCCTGCACCTGTCTCTGGCTGGATACATGTTGAATGGACCCAAGGCTGTGCTTCTGGCAAGTTTTAACTACTGGGAGTCAAACTGCCTGTGTGCACCTATCCTGTCACCAGGACCAGCACAACCCTCTCTGGTGTTGAAGTTGCACCAAGAAGTCTCAAGGCACTCAAGCTGGCATTGAGCGTGTCTTCTCACATGCTTTTGGGTGATGTGGATCAGACTAGTTAATTAAAAATTTTCTTTACAAGAGGCTAGTTTATTTACCTGGGGAATTGTTACAACTTGCATCTACACAAGGAAGGTGTGCTGATGCAGCAGAGCAATGTGAAGACAGAAGTAAATCATTTGAAGTACTGAATACAGTCTTTGTTTATTTTGTCTGGATGTGTTTCATTGATCTGATTCACCTTTGAGTGTTTGATGCATCCTGTCTTCATCTGTTATGGCTTTAATCTAGTTTATATTGCTTGTCCTGCCCAGTCCATGTATAAACAATTTAAAAGAGTTTACACAAGGTTGCTGAACTACAGCTAATGAGAGGAAAAGTTAAATGCTTGGTAGTTCGCTTTGGCTTTTCTTCTTGCTGCTAGTCAGCTGGTTTTCTATCCATCTCAGCTGTCTCTAGCTACAACCACAGAACAGTTTTATTCTATATGACTTTTTTCAGACTTGGTAGATTTTCTTGATTCACAACATCTGTTGTACATGTGATGGTGAAACATTGCTCAAAGGAAGAGAAGGAAAACACATTGATGCAGGATAGTTTCACAGGATTGTGTTTCTGTCAAGAGGTTCTTTGCAAAAAGGATGAGTATTTTTTATTCTAAAGAAATATTTTGATGACCTATGGTATCACAGAGGGAGTTCAAGGAAACTATTAATACGTATTTTTAATAGACAGCAGGTTTCCAGGACCTGCATCTGTTCAAACATACCATTTAGTCTATAGGAACGGGCTAACACAGACCACTGTGCACCAACAGAGGCTGGAAGTTCTCGGTGAGATATGTCTACTGTATTTGTTACCCAAAGTCAAGGATAACAGGTGAGCTATGATATTTAGAGGTTCAAAAGCTGGAATCACAAGGCTTTAAGGTACCTAACTCCATCACTTTCTTACATATTCACCTCATGTTAATAGAGCATTAATTCAGTTGCTGAAAGAGAAATGCCTTGAGGTATTTTTTATGGCCTTCAGCTGCTTCTCCAGAAAGGCACGTCTTGCATTGTGTCTTCCGTCTTTATACTGGACACACTAAAGTATCTCACATGGCACTAGATATTTAGGCATAAGAAGTTATATTTAAATATTACCCTAGGTTCTATTGAAACCCAGAACGCAGCACTGAAATTGCAAGTTCCTGAGGGAAAAGAGATCTGAGGATTGCAATATTGAGCAGAGAAACAGCCTAAATTTAGGTACCCCTCTGAGGGTTTGTTCCACACAGCTTTGGGAATGTAATTGGACCATGAAGATTTAAAGGGTGTTTGCTGCAAATGCTCTCTGCAATTAATAGAAAGAGGTGAGACACTTTCAGAGACTGACAAAGATCTTACATGTAGATGACCCATGTAGCCACTCTGAATTGCACAGTCATTAGTTTCTTACTGTGAATGCCACTGTCAAAGGAGTAAAATTAGGTGGGAGGGATCTAAGGCCTATAACACACATGCACTATAACACACAACCATGGGCTTGTGACCTTTACTTCCTCTCTTTGGCAAGATGGTCTATAGAAGCCAGAAAGCTGAATGGAAACCTCTTTGAACAAGCCAAGAGAAATGCAAGAAATGCAGAGGGAGTTTGTATACTGCAGCATCCACAGCCTCATACTCTTCTCTGAAGTTAGGCACTTGCCTGAAGGTCTAAGGAGGTTTCAGCTGGAATTACCACTCCTTGTCTGGGGGTGCAAACAGCTGGTTATATGCCCAAATTTATCATGGCCTAGAGAAACTAAACAGATGAAAGTTCTGATGGAAGTTAGCACCCAGAGTCAAGGGGGATCTCTCCCAAGCCTCACTGGAAGAGAAGAACTGTTATTGCTCTGGTTTGTTTTGTTATGACAGGAAAAAAAAATAAGAGAAGGAGTATCAAGAGAGGTAATCTATTAATTAATTTGGATATATACAAAGCGACCATCCTTTTAAAAATGTCTTCTCCATTTCAAGTGCATGCCAATAAATTGTCCTTACAGTGAAAGCTCACCACCACAGAAATTTCAACTCAGAAAAGCGGACTACGAGAAAAGATACATTATCAGTGACACTGGCCACCAAGGTGCCAATATCTCAGTGGTGTCCCAAAAGACCTTCCTTTATCCCTCTTCTGTAAGTACAGCTATTGGTAGAGGTGAAATCTTTCCTGCTCTTAAATCAAGCTCTGTGAATTCAGTAGTTCTGACCAAGTTCAGACACCAGCTGTACCTCCTTTCTGAGAATTTGTGTGAAAACCAGGGACAAAGCAGATCAAAATACTGTTTAACTTAACCACAGGATTAAATTATGTAAAGGAAAAAAGCATGTTGAAAAACCCAGCATGCATTCTACATCCCTTTGTGGTTGTCCCAGCTCTCTCAGACACCCAGTTATATGACCAAAAGCAGCGTTATTCCCACAAACAACTTTACAGCCACTCTTGTAGGAGTTCCTTTTTAAGCTACTGCACTTCTTTTGATCTCTGTTGGGTGTAGGCTTTCTCCTGTCTTGCCACTGTCTTTTAAAGTTCTCAGGCACTTTGGAAAAGAAGCAGTGTGGTGTCAGCTATTCAGATTTGTCCCCTATAAATCTTTTGTCCCCTTTATAGCTTCTATGAGATTGAGACTAAAAATGAATTGTGAACATCCTACAGTAACCAGTTGGGCCTTGAGTACGTACATATCATCACAAAGGAACATCTTCCTTGTCTTTTTAGGGCTAATATGTAAGAACTTTTCCCACAAAATGCACCTGTTTCAGACATCATGTTATCATGTGCATTTCTCATGGAAACATGATCACAAGGGCATAAGCTCGTCCTTCATAGGCACCACCCAACTGCCTTCTGAGAGAGGAGGTCACCAACAGAAGACAAGGATGGGTTCTGTGTCTGTGCACAGCAGACACAGTAGCGCTGTAGACAACTGCATTTAGCAGATGATGAAGTGCTGTTACGCAAACTTCATCATTAAACGAAGATTTCCTTTCTGCTGGGTTCAAGTCTGTGTGTGTCCTATTCAATAATGTCTAAGCCCTCCAAACCATTCCACAGATAATTAAGATAAATATTGTCACACTTAATTAATAAAGCATGGCACTTAATTTAAACAATCTCAAATTCAACTTCCTCATAAAACTGGCTAGAAGAACTATTGTAAAGATGGTGACATTCAGAGCTGACCTTTTCTTAATTATTTACCAGCTCATATATATTTCAATGTTTCTTAGTATAAAATGGAGGACTTAGATGTGATAGATCTTTCCAAAATACATTCTCATTTATTTGTCAAAATTACTATGATCTGCTTATCAACAAATTCTAGAGGGGAAATTTACACTGGTATGAACCACCTATAAGCAATAAATGACCGTTTAACTCCTATTTGTTCATTTAACCATCAGTATTGCTCACTCTCTACTAAAGTATGCAAACTGCTTTTTTAATAACAACTTTCTAGATGATAAGTAAAAGGTCAATAAATATGGCTAATACTGTATATTTATACTGATTAGAAATCAATGACAGGTTGGTGTTCTGACCATCAGCTCCTAATCAAGTGGAACATACATGCAGCCAGTGTCCTCTGCACACAAATCCCTGTCAGGTTTTCTTCATTCAGTGCTATTAATACTGTCTTGCATTGCTGTCTCAGACAGCAATCCTTCATTTAACATTTTTATTATACTGTAATTGCTTTTAGGAATTTAAATTTAAAGAAGGAATTTTTTTTCATGATTATCTTTACCTCATTTTGTTTCCAGATGGTAATTGGCAAATCCTTGTCCCAGTTTCCACTATCTTGATCAGAATGTTAGTCACACTAATGGTCTGTAGTTGGAGCTATTTTTAAAAGGATGTTATAAAGAAACACAATCTAGATAATTATGCAGTGTATTTGTGGCCTGGGGAGAGTGATGGTTATCTGTGTGATCTTCCAAATATGTGTTCCACCTGTAAACCAATTCAATCTTATCTCCAGCAGGATAGAGGATTAAAATTTTTTGAGCTCTTTGGGATTAAAAAAAACCCTGGTATCTGCATAAGGGAGAGAGACTATCAGTACTGCTCTCCTCCTGCTTGATATCAGAGAATTGACATGGAAGAATTTTTATGAATACTCCAGACCTTAAGACATTACAAAGTAGGTAAAAAACAATCATAAGACACAAATTCAGTGAAGGTGAAGCTTCATTAGTCTCACTGATCATGGAACAAATTCTTGCACTGGCAGTAAAGCACACAGTTCGAGTCTGTGAGTTCATCGTGCCAGGTCCTACTTTACAGGCTGGAATATCCTGATTTTTAAGGATTTTTTTTCCAATTCTCTAATTCCTCTGATTTTGAGCATTCCTGCCAATGCAATTACTTGTGAATCAGTCAAAATTACTTCTTGAAAAACAGTGTCTGTTTGCCTAATCTAGCTGCGTTTAATAATGCCATTTTGGGTTATTCAAATGTTCCAAGAAATTAGATGGGAAAAATTACAAACCATTTTGCATACTATGTAAATGTCAAAGCAGGATTTGTCTGCAAATGTCAGACTTCAAAGGCTACACCTACAATAGTGAAGGTTTTCCATTTACACACCAAACCTATTAGAGATCAATTCCAATCTAGAGAAATCTGATTAAGGCTTCTCCTTTTACAGTTCACTCAGCCCAAATGGCCATCCAAGGGGAATTTCATTTGAATAAGAACTACAAGAGTGAGCTGGATATTCAGATGCTTAGTCTGACTGTATTTGACTTCATTCCAAGTGTTTCCCCATTCCTGGCTCCTACACACAACTTTTATATTGTGTCATAAATACTGTCATCAAACTAGATTTGCTATGCTGTAGATAGGTTAGCTGGAAAAAGATTATCACTATACGTGACATAATGTTGTATGAAGAGCTAGAGCAAAGAAAATTCGGTAGGAAATACGGCTGATCATCTACTTAGTAGAATATTTTTCAGGTTTTTTGTTCTGACTTTCATCAGAGACAACTTCAACCTCAAAGAAAATAAAGATATTTCAGCAAGAATTAGGCAACAAATAATTAAACATCGCTGAAGGCACTCATTCTTTTTTGATAGCTAAGAAGGCATGACAAAGAGATGTGTCCTTCCATGGACTTACCTCTTTGTATCTATGATTTTCCCTGAGATAACCTCAATTAGCTTGAGTCCAAATTCATTCCTTTTTTTTGATGAGCACCTGAGATTGGGCAAAGCTCTCAATAGGAGCAGTTCTGCTCCTCAAAACAAAGGAGTCTGAATTGCTGTAATCTGCCTGCCAGGGAGGACAATGGCCAGGAAAATGCAGCACCTGAATGTTATCATATGCTAATAACAGGGTTCACATGCTTTAGAAACACTGGCGATACACTTTACTTTAATGCTCCTTCTAGAGGTTATATGGCTCATTTTTACTGCTATTTCCACCTTGGTTTGCCAGTGCAGGGATGCCAGAGTCTGATAAAATCATAGGGTGATTCTGCTGTGCAGGCAAACTCTTTGTAATGAATAGTCTGAGAAGAGCTGGAGGTGATCTTCACCCCCAAAAGGAGAGTGATTGTAACGTACCATTTGAGTCCCATCTAAGCCCTAAAAAGAGCAGTCTCTTGTCCCTGAGGAAATTTCATACCCTTTGCTATTTAACCTAGCTCTTCTTCCCATGGAGGGCTGTAAATGGGCCCTTTATTCCACCTACAAACCTTAGAAAACTTTTTCATTAGGCTATCTCTGCCAAAGACACAGTGATCTCATTGTTGAGGTTAACACTGAACAGACCATTCTTGCAATGACACTTCCACTTCAGAGCCCTACACTACTTGTAGAACAGGCTTAAGCAGAAGGCACTTCAGTTTATATATCCATATTTTATTTGTTTGTTTTGCCAATAGACCACAAAGATATTTTCTGTATGAAGCTGAGGAGATTTGTCAGCAGCAGCTTGGTCCATATGGTTTTTACAATGACAGTCACTGTGCTCGTGTATTTTAAAGAAAATCTCTGGAACCACCAGTGAGATTTGTGTACAATGGGAAGAGCAGTTCCCTGGGCTTGGAAGTTCCTACTCCAGTGCTAGGAAGCCTGGAAGCCATGATGTCCCCAAGCTGGTAGCTGAAATCCCATATAGTAGTACTGGTCTGAGCCTGTGTTTTGAGAAAGTCCAGTCTGTACATAAAGTTGCACTGGAGCCACGCACCTTGACAATGAGCCAAGAGAGCTGTCAAGAAACCAAATAATTTTCTGATGGCAGTTGATTTCCTGGCAGGAAAGGTTTCCTCAGAACTCTGTATGGGTTCTGTCAGTTTGCCAAAACTCACCCATTTCACAAAACATTTTGATTTCAACAAATCAGTGGTTTCAAAAAAAACAGGGGAAAGAAAAGAAAATGATAAAGAAAAAAGAACTGTTTAAAGGCAAAGTTCCCAACTGATTCAAATAATTTCACTCAGTATTCCCAAAGCTATAAATCAGTGCAATTGCTGTGTTTCAAAACAGGAGCCCCCGGTTGTTTTAGCCAGTTTGGAAGAGTCTTACATACCAAGTCCTGAGATGGCTGACAACACTGTATTGTGCAAATGTCCTGATCAAACCACAGAGTATGCCTGGATATAGCGTCCTGCTCACTTGTCAAAAGTCCCCAGCATGATGTTCATATGCCTGTTCCCCAGGAGGGTGAATGGCTACACAGAATCCTTACCACGGAGTCCTTCATGCAGAGTAGAAATTGCAGGCTCTGGAGCATGGAATATATTCACTGCCTTTCTGTGCTCTGCTATTTTAGAGTATAATGTAAACAGGACAGGTAACAATCAATGGAGGCATCCAGGTATGTTCAGCAGTCACTATAAACCAGAAGACAAACAGCCCTGTCAGGAAGAGACACTGGGCAATTCATCTGCATTCTTGCCTGAGCTAGGCTAGTGTCACCTTTTTTAGGTAACAATAATTCCAATTTAAAGCACTAGGAGAGCAGGTTTCCACAGAGAGTCTCTTCCAGTGATTCCTCACATTTATTCTCAAAGTGAACTTCTTGGGATTGGTACCTTTGTTGAGTGATTGACCAAAAGGTGTTATGCAGAGTAAAGGAGAGACCCTGGTACTTGACAAGGTACATGTGAAATGATCATGCAAATCTCCAAAAGCATTTGTGTGTCTGTGGGTCAGAGACAGTAGGGCTGCTGTGCAAGATTTGTATCTAAATGACATTTTGCACTTATGATTCCTTTTTGATAACTAACATGCTTTGCCTGTATCCAGAAGCACAGCTGGCTTTTCCTTCAGAGCAAGCCCCTACTTCCCTGTGGTGTGGATTTCCACCAGCTTCAGCCCCAAAGGTAGGCCATCCTCTCCTTTGTGCATGGTGGCATCATCTCCATGCTGTGCCAGAAGATATGTAGAAGAAAACAGGTGAAAGCCACTGCATTTCACTTTGAATAGTTAAATTAGAGTGTCCATGCCAAAATACTGGGAACATGTTGCTCTTTACTCAGGCAACAAAAGTCCTACAGTCAGTCCTTTCTCATCTCCACTGTCCCACCCTGAATCCCATCCCAGGATATCTTCCTGGTGCTCCTTGTATGCACTGTAAGGCTCGTACCTCAGGAGCAGCAAGGATGGTAGATCTGGGGAGCTTTGGAACTCAGAAAAATGTGTCAGTATTTAAGATGGGAGTAACACATTGTTAACTGAAGCAACTAGCTGGGACAGGGTATAAAATGAGAGGAAGGCAGCTAGGGGACCACCAAAATACGTGGGAATGAAGATGTGACCACATAAACATTACTGTAGTGTAAGTTTCCAACAGTTCACCAGTCACATTTTTACAACAAAACAACAGTTTGTAAAATTATAAAATGCTCATGCAGGCAAACCTCTAATGTTTCAATGAGAAAAAGAGGATTTAGAGTTGCTCAAACAAAGCTAGAGCCTTATGTATCAGTATTTTGCTGCTGCTGGATGTCTCAGCAACATTAAACTGCTCCATTAATTAGGTTTGCTCTGCATAACAGAACTGGACCTGCAATTTCTGCAAAATTCCAGAGTGTTCAGATTTGGGCTCTCAAAGGTTTCTCTTCATTTGGTGTAATTTGACAGAATGCTCTAGGAATATGTAGTGGTTTTGAGTCTAGGCCTTCCTTGGTAACCAGGTTGTAACCAAGGAACCAAGGCCATGTTCCCAGTATTC
>JAYRBT010000082.1:139882600-139896664 GCA_036023395.1 Myiotriccus ornatus | reverse complement strand
TTCTATTTATATATATAAATGTGTTTCACTTAAAATTCAGTTTGGTTTGGGTTCTTTTGATTTTTTTTCGTGATCTTTTCGGTCTGCTGTGAGAGAGGGAGAGGGAGGGGGAAGGTTTTGTACCTGTGGTCCGGGCACTTGGCTGGGAGCCAAGTCCAACCTGGGACAGAATACCAGAATACCAGAGTTAACAAATAAAGTACATCCCAAATAATCACCCTGAAACCACAAAAGCTACTTTTTATAATGACTGTTTCTAATAATGTCTGAGTTCCCCTGGTTCCCATCTTTCCAGCCTTTCACAATCACTGTGTCACTTCAAACTGTGCAAGGCACTGGGACTGCAAGCAGCCAGGCTTTGCTCTGCACTGCACAACACGTGAACCTCTGCAAGGGGAAATGCCACCAGGTAGCAAAGCCCTGGAACAGCAGAGGTAATCCATCAGCTGGTTTAAAGACAAACTCCCTGCTGTATCACTAGCCTACTTTCAACACCAAAAGAATGTGGGGATGTTTACAGACGCGGCACGCCGAAAGCCAGCACAGCTGGAATTTCAGCTCAGCTGGCAAAAAGCTCCCACGGAGAGCCAAAGTGGCCAACGTGCTACTCCCGGCAGCCAGTCTGCCCCTTAACGTGGTTTAGTAGCCTAATGTCTGCTGCAGTTTGGAAATGTCACATGAGCACCAGCAGAAGAAGCAAGTCTCAGGGGATAGCCGAAGATGGAAGGAAAAGCTGGGATGACCAAAAGCTGGACGTGCAGCTGGAGAGAAACGTCTGGCCCTCCCTGGACGGCTTCTTTGTGGGTTTCCTTAGGAGGACGAGGGGAGCCCAAGTCCTGAGCTTCTGTGCCCTCTAGTGGCTGACAAAGGAGTGGAGATAGAGGTGGTCACTCTAGTCCCCACTTCCATCAGCAACAGGGGTGGCACAGCCATGCCCATCCTGTATAGAAGAGGCCCCACTGAGACATACAGTGGGTAACGAAGTTGACCAGATGGGCACGGCAGGTGAAATGCCTCCACTCCCTCTGTCGGGGAGTGTATGATAGCACTCTCTCCAAAAAATATATGTCCCTGCTGGAACTGATGAGGGAGATAAAAAATCCACTCGGGAGGCTTGGAGGCCCTTTCTCCCGCCAAAAGCATAACACTGAGCTAATGGCCCTGTAACTTTGTTTTGATTTCCCGAGCAGTCTTAAGTTACCTAATATCTGGCTGGCTTCCCTCAGTGGCTTTCCAGCAAAGTAATTCTCAAACAGTGTTCATCAGATACCAGCTATCATGAAGCTAGTTATCATAAAACTCCTGTTCGTATTGTCATAATGCCAATCTTTTGTTTCTTTCCTGTGATTTGGGTTTGTTGGCTTTGTTGCTTATTTTCTTTTTTTTCCTGCCTGCATTGATTATCCTCTTTAACTTACGTGGACAGGACATACACACATATATATAAGATCATGTTCATTAGTGCATGTGTACATGTATATGTAATTACACATGTACATGTGTATAGAGTCATAGCACTGTTTAGGTTGGAAGAGACCTTTAGATCTTTAAGATCATCAAATCCAAACGTTATGTATACGTCCATGTAGCCTAGATTTGTACAGATAAATCCCCGTATTATTGCCAAACGTTTTTTGCTTTCATTCTTTATCTTGCTAGTTCTTACATAATAGTTATGCTTGCAGAAGTGCAGGCAAGACAGAGGACTCCTGCCAAGCAGTTAGCACCAAAAAGCACATATACTATACTCCTTTAACTACGCTGTCCCCTACTCTCTCTGATTTGCCAACAAGGTTGCATTTCTATTCTGACAAGGGATTAAAAGGAAATCTCTGTGATCACATTATTTACAATAGGATTTGGAACAGGAGGAAAAAGTGTAACCGTAGGTAATGGTGCTGCACTCAGTAGAAGTTTAATGTGGTTTATATGGACTTAACACTGACTTTGGGAAACTTACAGCTCAGAGGTCAATTGTCTGGCACCTTTCAAGTGAAACAAAAAACAAAGCCCAGGTAGATACTGTGAAGGAATGTCTGTGAAGGAACCATGAATTACCACAAACTGCTGGGTCAGCCCCTCTTTCTGTAAATTGCTCCTCAACCACCTGTAAAGGCAACTGGTAAGCTCAGGGACCTCAGAGACCTTACTCATTTCTGTGACAGCATAAGACCTTTTCAGTGCTTATTCAGCACATGTCTTGTAGTAATGGTTTAGTGGCTAAGACACTGCAGCTCCCAGAACTCTTTGGTAGGTGGAAAAAATGTGAATTACCTGTCCTTAAGCTGATGTCAGGCCCACTTCTGCATGCATCCAGACAACACAAACAGTGAGGGGACCGAGACAGGCAGTTCATCTATTGCTCTACCATCCTCCTTGTCCTTTAAATGATTTACATCTCTTGGGGAACTAAAAAGAATGATGCTTATGCTTAAGTCATGAAAGAACAAGGGAGAACTTATCGTCTAATATTCCTGTATTCCCCTGTGCTGGCCATATATGTTATAACTATGCACACTAAAGATTTCAGTGCATATCCACAGGACACCATTTCAGGTGCCAGAAAGAGCTGTTAAGCCCGTATCTCACTATCTGAATTTATTTCAGAAGGCATCAGTAATTTCAGTGATTGCTCTTTATCTGGAGATCTCATAGCACCAGTGTTACAGGACAGCTCTAGCTCTGCATGGCTCATGAAATTTCCCTGTGTTCCACTCAAATCTGAAGCACATATTTATAGCTCAGATTAGAATAAGATGCTTCCAGCCTACCCAACTTCATCTGAGCAGACACCACGTTAGTCAAAGTTCACACTGTCCTGGCAGTTTCTTTTCTATTTTGTCAGGAACTGTAGTGATAGGATAAGGAGTAATGGGTACAAATTGAAAGGGGGAAATTTATTTTAGATATTAGGAAGAAATTTTTACTGTGAGAGTGGTTAGACACTGGAATGAGTTTCCCAGGGAGGCTGTGGAGTCCCCAACCCTGGCAGTGTTTGAAACCCAGTTGAATAAGGCCTTGAGCAACCTGGTCTAGTGGGAGGTGTCCCTGCCCATGTCAGAGGGCTTTGGGACTAAATGTTCTATAAGGTCCATTCCAACCCCTGAACATTCTATGATTCTAAGACAGAACCGTTGTTTGACAAACATTCTGGCATCAATGTCATAAAACCATGCTATAGATTAGGTGGAGGAAGAAATCTGTCTCAGTGATGCTTTGCTAACTCAGTTATAGCCTTTATTTGAATGGAGCATAAAAATTAGGAAATAAACTTTTTAAAAAATTGTTTATTAAGGAGTACTCATTTTCCTAAGACTCTGTGAAGGGAAACAAGCCGTTAATAAAATTTTGCTTAGTAGCACATATAAAGAATTTTATCTCTGTAGACTTTGAAAAAACTAATCATCTGCTGTTGATTTTTCTAAAAAAAGGACGTGTCAAGAGCACATACGCCCATTTCAAAAAAATTTTTATGTTGCAAATATGATTAAATCGGGGGACAGTATTTCAAACAGTGATGCAAATTATGGTGCAGATTCTTTTGATCTTGTTATTGTAATGCATTAAAGCCACATTAGATGCATTAGGAGTTCCTGTCCTTATACAGAAAGCAGTCTCTCGGTAGACATGTAAATTGACAGTGTCATGCAATGAGAAAAGCATTTTAGCTTCTTTTGTTATGATATAAACAAGGCATTAGATTTATTTGTGAGCCTGACACCCCACAAGCATGCATAAGACAAGTTTATGAATCAGATAAACTTTTATAAGTTTTAACATGAATAAGAACTTACTCGAGTATTAATATCACTGAGTATTTTTCCATTTGTCAACTTTCTTTTGCTTTTTAAAAAAACCTGTAAGAAGTGGAAGCAGAGCCTGCTGTCTGGAGAAGCAATTAGCCTGACCTGTGACCAGTATAGCAGAATAAAGCCATAAACGAGATGACTCCAGGGCCTGCAAAAAAAGAGGACATGGACACTCAATGAGCAGCTGCCTACAGAAAGAGAATTGAAAAGAATACCACCTTAAGGCAGTCATTTATCTGACAGGCAGATAATACTGGACAAGGATCTTGTAGCAGGATTCTTACCATGTCATGAAGTGGGAGCAGGGGGGAGCATAAATTCCTAAATAATCAATCCACACAAAGAAATCTACTGTTTTACTGATGAAATTAGCCACAAGACTTCATGCCCTGCTTTGTGACTCAGACCATCCTCATCCTGTGTTCAGAGCAGGCTGGTCTCCATGGCCTGCCAGCTGCTCACTCAAACACTTGCACTGGCCCTGCAACCGTATTTCAAGGACATTTAGATGACTGTAAATGCGGATGAGTGCTGTCTGGGGCACAACCAGTTAAAAGCTCTCAGAAATCTTTGGCTTTAGGGTGCAATTTGTTTTGCTACATAGAAACAGCTTGGCCAGCAGGACCAAGGCAGTGACCGTCTGGACTGCCACTGTACTTGGCACTGGTGAGGCCACACCTCACATTCTGTGTTCAGTTCTGGGCCCCTACAAAGGGGACATTGAGGTGCTAGAGTGTGCTCAGAGAGGGGCAAGAGTGAAGGGTCTGGAGCACAGGTCTGATGAGGAGCAGCTTAGGGAGCCAAGGGCATTTAACCTTGAGGAAAGGCAACTCAGAGGGATATTATTGCTTTCCACAACTACGTGAAAGCAAGATGTAGCGAGATATGGCCAGTCTCTTCTTCCAGGAAACAGCAGGAAACAGCCTCAAATAGTGCCAGGAGAGTTTTAGATTGAATACTAGGAAAAATTTCATCATTGAAAGGGTTTTCAAGCCTTGGAAGCAGTTGCCCAAGGAAATGGTGGAGTCCCCGTTCCAGGAGGTAAGTCAGAAAGAAAGAAAAAACAGTAGTCACTGGCTGAAAGTGTTCACACTGACTTCCCATTGTTGAAGGAAGGGGTGAAATGCACAATTAGTGCAGACAGCTGTTCCCTGACCCTTGCAGACATTCAACTGTTATTACAGCCTTTCAGCCTTTTCTCACTGTCAACCTTGAAGGGTTGAGGATGCTCCTGACATCCCACAACTCCTGATGGACCCTTGCAGGGTCTCAGTGAGGGAGGCTCATAATCCACAATTTGAGAAGAATACTTTAATAAATACATATAAGTGACAAATATACAGTGACTTAACTATAGAAATGGAGAACAAAATAGCACAGCAGTACCCCTACACTTCAACGTCATCCAGAAAATGCCAGACGTATTGCATTTTGGACTTAGTAGTGAATTCAAATATCAAGGCCAAATTCTTCTTTCATACCTCTATAATTCAGAAACAACATGAGAGCAGAAACTTAGCACTGAACCTCAGATGAAACTTATATCTGTATTGCTACAATTTTCAATTTAAAAAAAAAATTATGATGCAATGCAGTGGGAATTAAAGAAGCTTACATTATTGTTTACTTTACATGGTGCCCAGCACTTTTCTTTTTTCTTTTTTAATTCCAAGGCAAATCTGCCATTGACTTCATTCATTATAAGCCCAGTGTGATCTGCCTCAGCTAAAATGGGAAAGTGCAACAGATCCACGTGGTAGATATTAAGATACAGCACTTAAACAAGGATAAAAACTAATTCTATGATCCCGCAGGGGTAAAGCAGGACTGATTCCAGGTAAGTCAGGGATACTTGACTGGTCAAAAGTCAGTGCAACTCTGTGTATTCCTTTAAAAAGGGAGTTGATTTCCATTATACTACACTCACTAATCTGTAGCTTATCATAACTTTAGGCCACTGATCAGACTGATTTGATGCAAAACACACACCTCCATGTCCAGTGGCAGGGCACAAACCAGCTGGGGTCCAAAAGCCATTTGGATGTCCTCGTTTGCATCAGTGCCTACAATAGCAAATCCTGACTCTTGGCAGACTTGCTGTCACAGGCACTTGGTTTCAGTACTCTGAAACTATTCCAGGATGGTTAGCCTGGAACTTTCCAGGTTCTCATAGCATGCTTGCCAGAACCAAGCCCATGTAAGTCTTCCTAACTATGCAAAGGACTTGATGTATTTGTTCATTCTAGGTTGGAATTTTGAAGCCATTCAGCAAGAAAAGTCTTACAAATGTGAGAAACGTTTGGTCAATATGAATATCTATAAACCAAAATTTACAAGACTCAGTCTCCAGCAGATGGGATACAATTTTCAGCAGTGACAAAATGATTTAAAAGTCAAAGATCTGTTTTCAAAGAGACAGGTGCTTAAATATCTTTAAAAGTCAAATGGAAATAAATTTGTGAGTCCAGTTTAAGAATAGTTTTTCAGTCTGTGTGAAAGCACTGCACACTCATCCTTGAGAACATATTTTATTGTTGATTTAGTGAATCTGACCTCTGAATTTTGTTCTGGACATGTTCTCATATAAACAGAGGAGAGAAAACGCTGCCTCCTGTGGGAATTGGTCGCTGAAATCTTATGTTTTGGACTATGCAGGTATTCGAAGGAGATAACACAGTTACATCCTGGCCTGAAGGTATTGAACAGGTCTTCTGCTCACATGAATAGGGAGAGTTACTCTGCACTGTGGAGTAGGAGAGGCCTGGCACTGTTGCTGTACAAGACCCATATCTCTGTCATCAGTTCAGTGTTTGTGGGAGAAGAAGGAGGTTATGAGCTCTGATGACACTTCTCCTGAAGATCAGAGCACACATACCAGCAATCAGCCACAAAAACTTTCATATGGACAGCCATGCTGCAGAGCTCTACCTTTTGATGGTCTGTGTCTTCCCCTGAATCAGCATGGATTGCAGATGGGGCTGCTTGGAAGAGACACATCCTGTGTAAGAAGGGACATGTGGCAATCTCCTGCCACCACGCCACTGGGGGGAATTAAATCCCCATTGACTACAGGTTTGTTCACTGCTCTGCCAGTTCCCACCCATGGCCATGGAAAGCTACCCACCTCTCAGCCACTGCTGTCTGTGCTGCATGGGGAGGAGCTGCAGTGAGATGGTTACCAAAGTGGTACCACAGCAGGTGCACTGTGATTACATTTGTTCTAATTTCCTGGGAAAACAGTGTTCAGCCTTAGGGAGGCACTGGTAAGAATGGACAATTCCTATGTTTGTCATAGGAACACAAAGAACAAAAAAAAGCAGGAACATTTTGAGATATAGACATAGAATGCTTCGTTTCAAAAAAGACTTGTGTCTTGTTGGTGATCTCTCTATGTCTTCACTGTCTAAAAAAGGGTGACCCATTTTGGGTTATTCTTCTATTTACACCTTAGTCTCTGAACGACACAGAAGGCCTGGAGGTGACAATTTTCCTAATTTGGAACTTGCCTCTCCTGCACTAGAAGAGGTCAGAGGAAACAATGTGGCTGTTTATTGGTGTACTGCTTTCACTACTTGCCCTGAAATTGGGCACAACCTTCAACCCTTCCAGTTTGATCTCTACTACTACATTTACTTCTCTAACTTGACATCAGTGACTGACTGTGTGGAGCTTACTTCAGATGTGTTAGTAGTCCTGTAATGCTTAGATTAAGAGCACTAAAAACACATATTACATTTCCTTTGTTTACATCCTGCATTCATGTGAGCAAGGATTTGAAAAAAATTGCATGAATTTTGGCATTTCCCCCTTCCCTCACAGTAACATCAGCCCTTGAATTCTTCTCACCCCTTTACAATCCAAGATGGAAATTTGCTGAAGTACCCAAAAACCTTCTCTCATGCTTCAACCAGCAACATCATTAAGCCTTTTTCAGGAATGGTCAGTCCCCTACATCTTTCACACCCTGCTGTCATGTGTCAATGTGATTGACACTGCTGGGAATGATCTCCCACTCCTCCCAAATGCAGTCGTGGGCTGTCGGTGCTGCAGACATGCAGACAGGAGGAACACAGACCCTTGAAGAGTGTCAGATGGCCATCTGCCAGCCAAGGCACAATACGGTGGCTACTGCCAAGCCAGCTGGGTCCTCGCTCTTCCAGCTGGTACAAAAGTTGCCAGGCAGCCTCCACTCCAAGAATTTTAAAGCATTTGGGCCTATAATCTATGCCATGTGTTTCTCTGTTTTAACTACATAGTAGAAAATAATTTATTCAGATATGCTAAATTATACTTTTAATGTTTCACAAACAGTTCATTGTGAAACTCAGTTTTGGCATTAACTAGAAAATGCGGTACTTTGCTCTTGTGTGTATTATTATAATGGTTCTTTTTTGTTTAATCTAAATATTGTAGCTCATTTATCTTCTTGGATGTCACATCCAGCTCTAGACTGCACAGTTCTGCTGCTGCCTACAGGTTAAATGATTATTACTTACACATTTTATAAATAACTAGTCGATAACTAATTTTTTTTGTATGACATCTACACTATTTTGTCCAATAGAATCCCTTATAACCTTTCATTTTTAGTGTATATTGAGAACCTCTGGCATGTTGATCACTGTTTTTCTAAACAAGAAGGGCTGAAGAAAGGTTCTTCTGAGTAATTCAGTATTAGACAGTTTTTGAAATAATGGAAAATGGCCCCTTTTTCGTAAATGAGACATTGTCAGCAAATTAAAAATGGGAATAGAGCCCAGGACTTTTAGTTAGAGATTCAGAGATCTCTACCACTTGAGCTCAATGAGTATTTTCTGCTATTAGCACTGGTATGGAGCTTCTAAGCTTTCCATAGTCCATGATCAGACACGGGCTGATAACTACTTATGTCAATACATGCCTTTATTTCTAAGCCTTTCCTTGAAGAAAAAAAACTGCTTCAATTTGCAGAGATTCAAAAAGTATTGGCATCACTTTAATTTCCCTCTGCATCTTTAAGTTACACTTTATTCTCCACGGTTTTTTAGTGCAAGTCCAGAAAACAAAAGTGAGCAAGTGCAGTTTTGTTTTCTGTTGTGCACTGTTTTCCAGGAATTCCTATCCTCCGTTAGATCTACTGGGTGAGTACCTAAAAACATGCATTTCTTCTTTCTGAAAAAAAAAAAAAAAAAAAGCCAAAACCTTTAACTTTCTTGTCCTTTTCTACCATATAGGTCACATTCTGAAATCAATTCACAACAGAAATAATTCTCACAAATGTCCACACAGTCACAAATAAATAATTTCAGAAAGGCTGTTTAATCTAGACCACAGTGGAATATGATTTCCAAACTCCTTTTAAGACAAGAAAAAAATTCTGGTTTTATCTTTTCTGTCATTTTATTTTAATTACTGTTTATCACATTCTTATACCGGCTTCCAAATGCCTCACCCTTTTTTCATCAGGGACGCAATTCCTAGAGACGTGTGAAATGTTTCATTTGAACTACAAAAGCCTGGAAGCAGACTTGCTGTGAATTCATCCTGCATTTGCAAATTGTCGGGGAATTGTTAAACTCTTGTGTCTGCTGTCACTGTGCAGGTGTTGCTGGCTCTTGTCCTCGGGGACTTCCACAGCTGTTGTTCTGGGGCATTTCCAGGGAAAATGAGGTTCATCACTTAAGAGGCCACTCACAGTATTTTGTGGTTTTCGGACACCTGTGCCTTGTGCTGGAAGAGAAATCTCATTCAAACCTTTGTGATTCTCCGTGAAACTTAAATGTGTCGCCTCTCCTTGCAGCTTAAACAGTACCCAGAGGTGGGTTAATCCCCAGCCTCCTGGGGTCTGTGTACACAAATATCTGAGGCCTGATGATTTCAAAGTTACTTCAAAGCAAAAGTAATTTTGGAACGATGTTAGAGCTAAGGCAAAATACCAAAGTGTGACCTGAAGATGCAAGCACACATTTTCGTCTGCAGGTACAGGGATATCAGCCCAGCAGACATCCCACACCGGGGACAATAGCATCCACCACAGCAGGACTTGGCCACCAACACTTCAGAAGAGACCTTGCCCCAGCAATTAAGCTAGGTAGTCGTGCAGAAGTGGAGGGACACGGGAAAAACTAATTGTGTTTGTTGTGAATGTGGGAAATTATGTAGAAGAATACTTGACGTTTCTTTTGAAGGCTTGTGAGCCTTCAGACCTGACCACAGCAGTGGTTATTGCTATCCAATAGCAATAAGCTGAGGCAGCAGCTATCCTGCTGCCTGCATTATTCACGTGATCTGCCTGGACAGCCTCAGTAATTCTTGGAATTTAATACTTATTAATCACTTGAAATAGTCAAAATGCTCTAATATTGTCACACAGTAAAATAAAATCATATTGTCACCGTAATTCTTACCATAGTCTGTGCTTAAAACTGCTAAGCTATCTGTTCAGACATCTGAGAGATCTGACAAATGAGCTCCAGCAAATCTTGCTGAAGCAGTTGAAAGTGATACCTCGGTCAGGAGAGGAGTCAGCAACAGATCAAAATGTCTGGATGTCTAAATCAAAGCATCTAAGCTCCCACTGTCATCAACGGAGAAGAAGGGCTTAATTCAGTTTCTTAGACACAAGCACCAGATGCCATTTGAGAAGTCCTAAAGGTACCCACCTCACCTCTGGCTGCCTTTCTGAAGAGCACGAGTGTCTCAGGCCCTGAGTTGTATCTGTTGGTCTTTGAGCTGTATCTGTGACCTTGTGGAAGTTTCCGGTGTGCTGGGCATCTCAAATCCTGATACCTATATGTGAACAGCTGAGTAAAGTCCAGCCAATGCACTAGAGAGCCTGGAGAGCAGTTTGGAAGAATTAAGGAGATTTACTGACAAAGATACGACATGAGAAGGAGATTGGACACACAGTGACAACATCTCCTCTGACCAGAGCAAGTGTCATACCAGGGAGCCACATCTCCTTTCTCCACTTCTCCCCCTAGTTATCCTAAAGTGTTATATTTGAGTTTAATGCTTCTTAAGTTAGTTTAGCTAGAGCAAAAGAAGCCATAGCTGTGAACAGGCAACTATAAATTGTGAATGGATTAGTGGCATCCCCTCTGGAGCTGTAGCCTGCATCTCCCAATGGGCTAGTTAACTTGTGTGCAAGAATATTACCGCATTGAATGGAAGGGCTTTGTTATGGAATTCAAATTAGGAGCAATACGTAGGTTATTTTTGCAGCAAAGACAAGTTCTTAATATATAAAAGATGATTTCATCTTAATTTAGATTAAAAAATGCTTCAATGAAAGGAGTTAGTTCTCTTTTTAGGTAAAACTCACATAAACTTTTAATTGCCACTCTCTAAGCATCTATAGCTTAGTTATTGTTCACTATTCACTTACTCTTCTGAATAGCAGCTTCATAGCCGGTAAATTCAAGCAGATGTTTCTGTTTGAGAAACATGCCACTGAAAATGGTTGCAGATCAGAGAACTTCTTTAGAACATGCATTTGCTTTAAAAGGATTTACATTGTGCTTTTACACTGAGTTACATTTGGATTCTTGTTCTGGAAGTGTTTTATTTCAGATTTTGTGCTGATGCACTATGGATAATCAAGGACTTTTTAAACATGCAGATCAGAATTTAGTCATCCCTCATATCTCTGCAGACTTTCTGTCTTTGTAAGTAAGGAACGTTCACAGGTATAAGGAAACACTGGTTTCTGAGCACAGCAGGTTCTGAACACAGCAATTCATGTGCTTTACAGTGAAATCACAGTCCTGATCTGACATACATGCAGGAAACTGCATCCTAATAGTCCAGTCATTTTGATTAAGAACTGATCTTGAAAAACTTATGGACACGCTTTTTTCTTAAGTCCATTTCCCGTAACTACTTCAAAGCTCTATTTCAGAAATACCTGTGAGTTTCTGCTGCATCAAGGCTGCAGTGATAAAGTGGCCATGCTGTGTTTTTTATTAAATGCTAAGATGTGACATTTTATTTATAGCTTTCTGACCCAGTAAAAGGTTCATGCAAACACTGGGCTGCTTGATATAGAAAAAACTTGCAGTACATTTGAGCTGTACCATTATTAAAAGCATTTCTCTAGACATTCCCTTTCCTTCTTGGACCATTCTTGGTATTTCTGGAACATTTATGAATATTTATGAGGACACTTATTGTATATTAAACGAAGTCTGTAAGTCATCAGTTTATCTGGAAATAGTTGGGTTTTTTTGTGAAAACTTTGTTAGCCCCTCCACACAGTTGCCTTTGAGGGCCTGGAAAGTTTGAGCACAGCTTGTAGAGCACATCCTACAGAATGTGTATAATCCTTTAATCAGCACAACCGCAGTGCAGCAGATTGAGTAACTATCTGAAGAAATTCATGCAGCACTGTACTTTAGTCTACTCCAGAATGCTGTTTTGTAAGAGCTTTGCAGATGTGTTTTCAGTTACCAAACCTGTGCTAAATCAGCCTCTGAACAGACTTATACCAGTTAGTACAGGACTCTTCTTTTCATTAAGTAATAGATCTTAATAAATTCAAGGCTACATGGAGAAAATACACTGATTTATTGGTCCAGTTCAGCTTACCCTGAAAGCAAAAGCAGTTTCACATTTGACTTCAAAGGATGCAAAGCTGGATCCTAAAACTATAAACATTATAATAAACACTAGTAAAACATAATACTTACTGAAGCAGCATGAATCCCACTCCCAAAAAGTACACATTTACTTGCTTTTATACCATTTGTGCAACTTAATACTAATGAAAATGAAATGTCTGGTCACAGAGGTCACACCTGAGTACTGTGAGAGCAAAATAATCTATCAGAAATAATACTATGAAACATATTTGCATTAAATGATAGAATTAACTTGAATTCCAAATAAATCAATAAAACTGTTGTATCTCTGCTCAGCTGCAAATTGATGAAAAGTAGAATTCACCAACATTTCTCAATGAAATGCAAGAGCACATATTTAGTTCTAATATTGGCATACCCTACAAAGCCATACATACATTTACAGACTGTGTAAAGTTGACATTATTATCAATTGAAGTGGAAATAGGCCAAGATTGCTTTGTTGCACTGAATGTTTCACAAATTGCCTATTAACAATAGCTCACTTAGCTCTCCTAAGTGGTTTCACAATATAAGATTATTTTTTCTTCTTCTTGACTTAGTATTCTCTGTTTTTCATGGTTGGTGCAGCATAGATCAGTGGGAGTCTATCATAGCAAAGACTAAATGAAGCCTAAGTTGAAGGTGTCCTGATTTAGCTCTGTTGGAGACAAATCGCATTCCTCTTTTTAAAACCACTGGAGACAAATCCCACATTTTCAAAATGCCCTTTCCCAGTGAAGTCTGGTGTATCAACACCATTCTTTTGCTGTTTACAAGGAAATTGAGCAAAGGAAAATGATTTTCAATTTCAGCCTCCAGCCAGCTGTACTGTCAGACAATGAAGCATGATGCTAAGTGCAGAACAGCAGCTTGTCTGATAGACAGTAAGTAAGTCTTTTCGGTCCAGAAAAGTTTTTATGTTGTCCTTGGGCTTCAGACAATAATATTTCTTTTTCTAAGCTGTCTTCCTGTGAGAAAAAAGAAGCCAAACGAAACAACACCACCAAAAGAATATTCACCCTACTTGTATTTACTGTGAAAAGATGAGGCTCTCACTGTTCTATAGAGCAGTGAGCCTCCAGATGTAGACCAGATAATTGATGTTTCATTCAATTTCCCTCTCTTGTGCCTTCATGAAAGAAAATCCAGACATTGCCTTTAGCAATGCTGCTGCATGATGTTGACCCTGAAAGCATATCCCAATTTAGACAAGTGTATTATTTTCATGTAATGTTGGAATACAAACAGAAAACACAGACTTCAGTTTCCATTCCTATTAAATAGGATAGGAATATTACACCTCTACAGATTCTCAGCAAAGACCTTCAAATATATAAAGATACAATGGAAATAAATTGTTGAATAGGTAACATTTCCTTCTATTCCCTCATTTTTATGTAACAATGAGAATAAAGCAAATAATACAATTAGAATTGAGCACAGCACTTACTGAAGACTAGACATAAAAGATCCATCATCTTCATGAAGGCAAGGGTAGTAAAAACTCTTTACAAAAGAGATACTAAAAGCTAAATACACTGAATTGAAACTTCTTTATGACCTTCTATTACACAGTCTAACACCTGAAGAAAAGTACAAAGATCAGCGTTTACAGAGCCATTGTACTGTCTACTCTTTTATACGGATCTGAATCC
>JAYRBT010000082.1:139823030-139880685 GCA_036023395.1 Myiotriccus ornatus | reverse complement strand
CCAAAGGAAAGAGGCAGCAAAACAGATTTAAGACTCTACAGCAGGGCAATAGGAAAAGGTGTGAGTAACTAATGCTGATAAAGAGGGAATACAGAACTGAAGACTCAGCAAAGAGTAATCTGCAGGATACAAACAGAAAGTACATAAATGTTTTCATCTTCAAAATGATGGTATTTTCCATCAGATTTATCCAAATGTTACACATCCTTAGCCCTGGGAGAGAGCTAAGTCATCTTGGAGATAATCAAGGAGGAAGCTGAAGGTAAGGAAATGTCGAAAGTAGAGGTGAGTAATGTATTCATTAGTGGCAAAAGTAACAAAGAAGGTAATCTGGTCAGAAACAACTGATGGAATACCTGAATAGCAAGAGGTGAGAAATAAAGAGAGGGTTCCAAGAGAAACACAAAAGAAACAGCTGAGACAGATATAAGTGGGCTCTTTTCTGAGAAAAGGAAGTTAAAGGATAAGAAAATTTTGAAGTCAGGGATATGGGGTTGAGTTACATTTTTCTTTGGTCAACATTCACTTACTCATTAGGAGAGCAAACCAGCTGAAGGAGAAATGCAGACCTCCTAGTTCATGTGCCTGAGGCTTTTACTGTCCAAGCACTTAAATCCAGAGGACAAATATCAGCAAAAAATACAGATTCATCAAAAACTAAATGCAAGTGCCGCCAGGGAGATGGCCAAGAACAGAGAGGTAGTCATAGCTGTAGGGGGGTCAACAGATGAACCTGAGAAAAGGGATGATGCTGTGGATCAGTGGGAAGCAGCCAGAGGAAGGTCAAGAGGGGTATGTGCGAAGGAGTGCAGATGGGCAAGGGAGAGAAGCACTGCTGGGGGCAGCATGAAGTAGCCAAAGAAATTAGGCCAGATTCAGATCCGTAAAGGAATACTGTTTTGTAAAGACAAGGACAAGAGCAAGAACTGGAGCATCATGGTACACCAGATTGGAAAGGAGATCAAGGAAAGTAAGTGAACAGTAGGGAACTGGATTAATCAGTGAGTGTAGGGGGTGAGATAAGGGTAATGATGCATCTAGAAATTACAAACTTGACACACTGGTACAGTGGAAAGGAAGCAGTGAGGCCAGAGGGATGGTAGAAAGAAGAGCAAAGGCAGATGGGCACCACTTGATGGTAAATGAAGGAAAGAAGATGGTTCAAACAGCAGACAGGGGAGCTAAATGCTCTTACTGCAGAGTTTGATCTTGGAGACATGTATGAGGACAGCAACAGTTAACAGTTGGATTTTGAAGACTGGAAGCTGTTGCTTACACAAAGGAGGGAAAGTAAATGAGATGTTCATAATCAAGGTAAATTAAATTCCTCAGAGAAGGATTAAAAAAGATGTAGAGAGCTGCAGTTAAATAAAAAAAAAAAAGAATATGAGAGCCAAAGCAAACCACAGGTCAGGAATAAAACCATCCATCTGAAGACTGTAAGAGCAGTCAGAAGAAACAAATGCAGACTTTCAAGTCTGCTAAACCATTCTTCCATTCTTTTTGTTATCTGAATTGCCAGTGTCTGGAATGATTAAGATCATTCTTTCTTTATTGTTGTAGTGAATCTTGTGAAATGAAACTAGAATGTATAAAATGTTCAAACACTGCTTGCTCAGAATGACTCGTTAACATCACAGAATAAATAAGTGTATAACTTTGCTAATTTGATTCAAAGCCTTTGAATATAAATCATCCACAAACTGTGATTTCAGTGAGTATAAACGACACAGTGAGTGTCCCCATAGGACTGATACTAGTTCACAACAAAAAAACTGTTATAACTCTTACACTTGGGAATCAATCACTTTTTCTTCATCCTGACTGTCCATGAGCTAAAATTCAAACGTTAACCATGACTTTTTATTGAAAAATATTCTAAAATACTCATTAAAATCTTAGGTGGCATTAACACTAACTTCACACTTTTTTCTGTTTGCTTCATAATGCCACCTTTGCTAATGGATCTTCTGATGAGAATCATCAGGAAATGCAGCGAGCGTTACATGAATAGCAAAAGTATTCATAAAAAACAAATTCTGAAACTGGAGTTTCAAACCTCAACTATCATCCTCCCATATAACCTCTAAATCCATCCCAAAACTCTTGGTGCTTTAAAAGACATCCATAGTACAAGGCAGTAGTTTTCGAAACTTTGTGGAATCAGGGTCTTAAATCATTCCTGAAGATAAACTGTACTGGCATATCTCCAAGAAACTAGGTGACCAAAGAATGCTTTTAGTGCTTTTTTCTTTATCCTGTCAGTTTCTTTTGTATTTGATTGGATAGTACAGGCTGTGTATTGGGAGGGAAGGTGTGAAAACAATAACATGATAGCAGGGAATTGCTTGGGATACATGGGAGTGAGTGAAAACTAAGGGCTGAGAAGGGGGATTTACATTTTTTTTCCACAGCAAAGTAACAGCTGTTATGTCATGAGTCTCTGCTTGTCCTGATCACTTTGTGGGCTGTCTTTTTCCTCCACCCCACATCTGTCTTTCTCTGTGTACACTCTACATTTTCTGGGCAAATCATTACCTTTCCCTGTGTCTGGAGAGAAACACAACATCTTTTTTGGCACTGGAGCAAGCTCCATGATGAACGTGATTATAACTGATGAAGGATATGGATTCATCTTTCAACTTCACAAACTATTTACTATGATTCAGACTCACGAATTCCTTTGGGCCAAGGTTTTCTCTTTGAAGAAGCTTCAAGAGTTACCATATATTGTTGATATGCCTCAAACTCAGGGTTGGAAGGAAACTGGAGCCAAGATTTTGAAGCACTAATTGCCCTAAAGTCAAGTCTTTTAAAATGTCACATGTTGGACATAGAAAACTGGATATTTTTAGGTTTTTAACATTATTTAAGTCTTATTAATAATAATGATGATAAATTTTGTAATAGTATCTAATATTTATACACTACTTATAAACCCAAAGTTTTGTCGAAATGATTTTTCCCAAATGGGTAATCAGAGTTAGTTAAATTTCTGTTGTTGTCAAATAAGGAGCTTTTCAAGAGCAGTTACAGTTTTTGTAGCACTTCAGATCCTGATTCCTCTTTGTTTAAATGTTCAAGCAGCTTCAGCTGCCTATGCTGATGTTTGTTAGTCACAAATGCAGAAGAAATGTTGCTTCAATATTAAACTAAAAACGCTACATTATGATCATGAGGATAACAGGGCTGTAATAGTATATATCCAAACCCATGGCAATAAGAAGCCCTGACAACCAGCAAGTACTTTATCCACAGCGCCTTAAGACTGCCAAGTCCAAGACCAAAGACAACAGTCATGTCTCAGTAATGTGCACTACAGTGCTGCCCATGAAGCAGTGGCATGTCTACTAGATATCTCCCAAGAGTTATGCTGCACTGCAAGTTTCCTGAAAATATCACTAATCCCAATACTTCAACATTTTTCATATGCTTGACAAAAGACAGGGTTAATAATTCATTGTGTTCTATTCAATTCCCTGGGGAAATTTGTTCCACACCCAAAACTATTCTTCAATCAGGAGTTCATTCTGTGTATTCAAATCAATATAGAAGTGTTTGTAGGATCAGGTCCACTATGTAGGGTGAAAGGAAATACCTGTATAACCTGTAAAACACTTCCTACCTCAAGGTGTGCAGAACTGAAAGCAGTTTACTTCATTAAGTAAAAAAAGTAGACTATCAACAGGCTCCATGGCAGAGAAAGCATTTATTTTCAAAATCTTTCTTGTAGTCTTTAAAGAATGTTGAAAGGTGACATTTAAAATGTGTCTGACAACTGCCATCAGGAAATTTCTCCCCATATTCTTAAGTTACTGAAAAAACTTTATCCTCAAATAAAATTGGAAGATATTTTCCTTTATGCTGTCACATTTCCAGATGGTTGGAATCCTGACTGACTTCTTCTGCCTGAGTGTAGCAGCCAAGGATTTACACAACACCAAGTAAACTGCTGTTCTGATTCCAAGCTTCCCTACAGATTTTTGTAAGATCCATAATAATGGAAGCAATGGATTTCTGCTGGGATAGTTTTGCCAGCATACAGAAGAATCTTTCTGAGTCTCAGTCACTCTTTTCTGTCTTGTTCTCGTAGGCTTCCTATTAGAGCTTTTTTGCATCTTTTCTATCAGGAGCTCCAAGAGTTATGATGACTTATATCCAAAACAGTATTCAACATTACCAGATTTTCTGTTCTGGCTGGAAAGTAAAGTTGTCAGTATATGTCTATGGCAACTATGTTGAGTATTCTGACACAAACAGGACATATATGCTAAGGCTGAAACACCAGACCCCTGAAGAATCAAAAGAAAAATCTCAGAACATAGATTATTCTGAGAGAATACATATGAACAGTGTTCAATGTTCTGTTACATACGAACCAAAAGGGCAAATGAGTTATGGAGAGGGGACCAGGATCAATAGCACAAATAGCAAAATATGGTTATTTTACACTTATACCAACTATTCCACACTTATCAATAAAAAAAAAAATGTTGTTATATGGTATTACTTCCCTCTCTTGAGCATTTACAAAATGTTTGTTTTATAGACTGCCATTTTTAAACAAGCCAGAGAGGCACAGATCCTCTTTTCATGTGAACACTGTTTCACTCACATCTTTCTTCACAAGGAAATAATGAAAGCAAATGAGGAAATCAGTGAAAGCCATCATGGAATTTGCTTGTCAAGCATCAGTCTTTCTACAATATTGTCCCCACAGTAGGTTTAAACCAAGTATTGATTGATTTATCTGCTCTTCATCTTGCAAGCTGGATGATGTTAGCACCAGTGGAATGTATCATATACCACAATGGTATTTGTATATCATCTCTGTGTGTCATGACATTTATTTCTCCTGGTGACTTAAACTGAATTTCAAACATTACAAATTACTGTAAGTAAACCCATGTATATCTCCCCTGTATATTCCAGAATTTATCAGGTACAAGATTAAAACGTTGACTTATTCCATGCCATTGAAATATTAGCAGCATAAAGAATCACTTGGAAAATGAATGGGGAAACTGTCAGTTTTATGGCAAAGGCAGACACTGATTCAAGGGAACAAAAACTCTCTGCAGTAGAGAGATGAGGGGTACAGAAACAGGGGTCTTCTTCTGTCACTGACACTTCATTTTTGCCTATGTCCCACTTTCTGACTGTGTCCTAATTCCTGAGAAAATTTTAGAAAAAAAGTGGTCTCCACCATGCAAGGCTGGCAGTAGCCACTGCCTGGAGGTCTGCAGAAAGGGTGTGACAGCCAGAACAGCCCTGCCTGGGGCCACCGACTGACAGAGTCCTGAACGCCAAGACGAACTGAGAGCCCACAATGCCCACATCAACCTCTTCCCTGCTTTCTGCCACCTACTCCAGGCTGCTCAGGCCTCTTGCTTTCACCTGCTGCTGCCAGGGACTTTCCTGTTGAGTTCCTTTGTTCTGCAGGTGGAGCTGGGAATGAGAGAGAACTCATGCTGTCCGTGGCCAGGACAGCATCAGCAAAGGAACCTGGGCATTTTCTTTAACAAAGTGTTTGAAGTGGTCCTAAGTCATCCCAACTGCTACTGATCATATATGATGGAGCATCTCAGGGAACAGGGAACAGAAATTCCTACTTTATGATTTCTAGGGAGCCTTGGGCATTGCACAGGCAGGGGCAGCTTCATTGTCTCAAAAGCCCTTCCATCATGCATGGGGTGCTGAAAGGGTCTCAAAAAACACCAGAAATGCCATGAAGTGGCAGTTTCTCCAGAGACAGGCAGATCTCTTATATACCTGGACATCTGTGGTTCAGCTCTCCTGCTCTCTCTCCTATTTTCCAAACCTAGTGAGTGGCCAGACAAGGTGCCAGGAGGGCTGTGTCGTCCCCACAGCTGAGGACAAGAGGGATCTTTCCTACAGCAGTTCCACAGCCTAAAAGGGACAGAGGTGCCTAGTCCTGGAGCACTCTCCAGGAAGGAAGGCATATTTCTTCACCTGAAGATGACTGCCACCACCAACAGCTTTTCGGAAGCTTTCCAGATAGAGAGGTAAATAAAACAAAGGAAGCTAATAATTCCTTTGTTTTATGCAGTGGCAGCAAGGCTGTTCTTCTTGAAGCCATGAGCCAGAGTGATTAAAAGTTCATCAGTGGCTGAGTATACCATGCAGTACAATGTGGGGACTTTTCCACAGAGTCCTATAAATCTCGGAGCTGGAAGGGGTGTGCAGGGGTGGGGTGCGAGTGAACCTTGGCAGCGCATGTCAGCCCCACAGGAGCCAGAGTGAACTCCCACCCCTGGGCTTCACAGAGCTTTTATTGCTCACCAAGGGCCAAGCCTCACTTTCCTCACAGTCAGTGGGAATTTTGCCATCACCTTTCTTGAAATAAGGCTTAACACGAGTGAAGCAAACAATAGGAAAACAGAAGCCAAGCCCTGGTCTGCAGAGCCCATGGCAAGTTTCCATAGCTTTGACTTGGCATCCAGTGTTGGACTCCTAAAAGGAATGTCACTGTACCTGCTATTTGTAAGCAAAGCACAACTTTTATAATTGCAACTGCACATAGGAAAAAAAAATATTATATTTATACCTATTATTTTTTCTCTTTGTAGTGAAGATAAAATCTGTGAGCCAGTACTGATAATAGCGCCTACACATTTTCTGAAATCTAATGCCTATCCTAAATGTCAAATCTTTATTATCACTGTTTTAAATGGGGCATAAAATTTCCTGACTGGTCTGCCTCCTTCAAAGAACCAGTGCTTGAAAATATCGTTTTAAAAAATCAGAAATAGAAGAAAGGAAATAAGATAAAAGAGAGGAAAAAAGCCGACAGAATTACTGATTTATGCCAAATGTTCTCCAGTCTCAGATGTCAGATTTTTTTAAGGTCTTAGAATAACTGCAGCCCTCAAGATTTATATAAAATGAACTAAACATATTTCCTAAAATAGTAAGAGCAGGAAAACTTTTCTACAAATCCTACTCCAACCGCTAATCTTCTATTTCCTAAAATGTTTAATGTACTCAGTTCATACAGTGTGGGTGTAGTATACAAATATATATCTATGCATTATCAGACAGTAAAGCTAAGTTTAGTGTATTTAGGACCTCGTGCTTCAATTTTACATAAACATGAGAAATGGAGGCAATCAGGCCAATATGAATATGAGCTCAGTACCATCACACTTCTAACAAACGTTGTGGAGAGGACAAAATTACTGGAGAACTTTTCTTTATAATGCCTTTCTTATATTTTAATAGAAACTAACTGAGAAATCTACAGGAAACCAATTTACACTTGGATTAGGAATTCAAATTGAAGTTAGGAAAAAGTGCACATAACATCTCACAGTTTGTCATCAGTTTTTGAGCAGTGCCCAGGTCCAAGCTCCCTGCAGCATCAAGTCTTTAAGTGTGGCTGCAGTACAAGCCAACATCACCATTTGGAGTGCGTGCATCTCCATGTGCCTGGGCATATATGGGAGCTCAACTCAATGCCAGGCGGTCTTGAGTGAAGGCTACGCCATCCGAGCGGCAACACTGTAGACACATGATGGATGCTCCACGCTTCCTGATGGCTTCTGCCAACTGCCAAGGCTGGGATAACTCAGGCCTCTCACAGAGGATGGAAAAATTACTCACTGCCTTAGGCAAATCTGCCTCCTAATGTTCCATCTCAGCTGTTTCTCAAAGCATGACTTTGTGGTTATAAATGTTATGACGGCCTCTGTCCACATACACTCTTACATGATTCTGACAACATGTTGGCATTACTTCACAGCTTACCTTTTTTGCCTCCCCTTTTTTCAGCAAGTTATGGCACCTCATTGTTTACTAGAGCATTTATTATAATCTGGTTGGGTCAGAAAGCCTGCCATTCATCTGCATCAGAGCTGTATGCTTTCGACCTGAGGTCATGGAGCTATTAGCACTTCCAACAATTGGTTGCATCAAGCCGTGTTGCAATACTGTGAAACATGCCACATCAGGGATTTTTCTTATTACATTCTGCCCTCAATTTCTCTCTTCAGTCCTTCCCTACCTCTCCCAGAGAGGAGCAAATCATTTGGCAAGATATGAAATTAGTTTTCAATCTTTGGCTTTCATGGTTTATAAAGAAATTCTTCTGCCTCAAGTCATTCACAGGAAGGGTCTATTCATTGTGATCTTGGGATTTGCCTCAACAGTGGTCAATCAGCCTTCACAGTTCTTCTGACCTTGCATGTACAACCTTACCTCAGGTAGCAGAACACTTGACCCACTTTTCTCTGCAGCACAATAGCAGACGTAACTCATGAGCCTTTGGTACTGTATTCCACCTCTAATTTAACTCTAGTTAATGCCCCCATGTCATTTATTCTACTAAAACTCTAGGAATACAAGTGAATTAAAGGAAGTGAATGTGACAATGAAATTCCCTGTGCTCAGAATACCGCCTTGAAAAGTGAGTTCCTGTTTGCTGTGCTTTGTTGTTTCCAGCAGTAGTGTTTAAGTAGACTACTTATGGGGTATGGCATTTCGAATTATGGAAAAGAGAAAGCAAATTCTCTAGGACTGAATCATCTTATCTGGAAATGCAGCAAACGTCCAATTTACACAAACTGCATTCATAAATCTGAATTACACTCTGTGTAAAGAGACACTTATCCAGTATATACTGATGGAAGCAGATGAATGAAGTAAGAAGGAGTTCCAAATGGAAAGCTGGAATCTAAAGGAAAAGAAATGGCACATTTGTTGTTTCTGTCTAGTTTCTTTTTTCTTTTTTTTTTTTTTTCTCTGTAACAGAAATGAACACAAGACCTTTATCTGAGATGACTGTCTTAGAGAGCAAATTGTCAGAGGGGTCAAGGGATCACACAGATTTTGCCCACACAAGAATTCCCACTTAAGAGAAATGCTGGATCAGACGAAAATCATGCCTTGGTTGCACAAGGCACTGTACCTGTCAGGGGATTTGAAACGTATAGTAACCATAGGAGAGCATAGTAACCTTGCGGAGCACTGAATGCTAACCAGAAGTCAGCTGCTGAGAATGGTAGGTGTCCTGTACTGCTCCTTTTCTCTTACGGGAAAATGTCATCACTAAACCTGCCCTCTTGCAAGAAAGTGTAATAATGAAACCAGCCTTTTTTAATTTTGTTTTGCACAAAGCCATAAGTCCCATGCATTCCGTCTTTCTATACTGTGGAGTACCATGCTGGATAATGCAATGGAGCATTCATACAGATTACCTAATGCTTCCACAGAATTCAGGAAGGTGACAATTTGCTACAGAGAGAGCAAAGCCATCCTGAATGAACATCCATGTTTATGATCCAGGATAAAAGTACTTTCCAAGATTCCTGATAGTTTTATTTTAGCAAGCTCCTCTTTTGCATAACACCTCTGAAAAGTCTTTATCACTGCCATTTAATTACACTCAGAATTCATGCACTGATCTGGCAAGCTCAAACCCCACCAACACACGCTGAAAGTTATTTCTTTTGAGATTCATATTGTAACCACATCTAACCAAGAATTCAGCTTTCCATTAAATCAGGTGTTAGAAGCCCAAACAGGAGTTGGAAACTTGAATGCTTGTCTGGATCTGATCCAATAACCTTCCAGTATTACATTAAGTAACACGACTAACATCTGTCCTCAGCAGAAGGCAACAGCACATAGCACTTTTCTGAATGCTGGCCTAAAATAGCAGCAGCTGTCAGGGTTTTCTCTCCATCACATTTCCATTGTTGGTAGACAGTATATTTTTAAGGTGAAAGGATATGAAACCTGCTTCTTCTATGCAAGCATATACAAAAATCAGAACTATATATAGAGAAGCAAAAATGACTGGACTTCATGATCTTTAGGGTGTTTTCAGACCCAAATGATTCTGTGATTCTAAAAAGAACAATCAAAGACACTAAGCAGTTTTGATACAGTGAACAGCTGTAGACATAAGGAATCTTAAGTCTAGGGAAAATTACTAAAAAGAGTCATGGGATAAGACTGTAAAATCAATCATAAGTAGAATAGAAAAGGTGAATAGGAAATAAAGAATTACTTTTCACTGTTACTCCCAGTATAAGATTGAGAAGGAGGACATTGATTATGATAGGTCATAAATTCGAAACAAACATGAACAGGTACTAGGTTTGGGAGTTTTTTTTGCACAGCTTGCTGTTAAACTGTGAAACCTCTTGCCAGAAGGCATTGTGGTATACAAAGTCAAAACACAGCTGGAGATATGCCTGGAAGAACTGGAAAGAAATGCTGGTGGCCCAGGCAGTCTTGCAGTTGCCAGCCATTGGAAATGGGAGCGTATGCCAGGGAGGTATTACTGCATTCCTGCTCCATTCAGACTCTCTTGCAAAAATGACCATTACAGACAGTGCTGGAAGCAGAATATTTAGATGCACAGTTATTTTTGATGTTTGATATGGTAAAGATATTCTTCTGCTCTCATATTTTGTATACATGAAAATCACCAAAAACATTGATGGAAACTTCCTAGTCTCATCAAAAGATTATATCTGGTGTATTTATAGCCCTCTTTTCTCTTTCCCAAAGTGTCTGCTTAAAACTACCATCATAATTTATTTCTCCAACAGACTTCATAGTTTTCCAACATTTTAGTAGCTCTTTGTGAAGAACTTTTGCCCTTTTCTTTATGAATAGGTCATTAATGTTTACAAAAAGTTTGGAAAGGCATCTTTTCAAGGGTCAGATCTACCCACTTTTTCATTTCTGAGGTGCAAAGCTATGAGTGGTCTATTGTGGAAAACAGCTAGCTAAGGTTTTGAAAATGCAAATGAAATAAAGTTAATTTCTCCCTCATTTGTTGATAGTGATAGAGGAACAATAAAAATTTGCAATTTTAAAAATTAAAAAGTTGTGTGACATTTTTTATGTTCAGGGCAGCTTCCAGAGGGAAATTGGAACCAAAAGAGAAATTTTAAAACATAATATAACTAAATCAAGGAAACAAAAAAGTTCCTTTTCACTTACACAGAAGCCTTGTTGAAAGAGAAATACTTGTGGGACATGAGGAATGAAAAATGTCAGCATGCAACTGCCCAGGCTTGCCCGATTCGTAGCTCCCACCTCACGGCAATTGCTGAGAGTGTTGTAAAAGAGCTTCTTTGTCTCTAGAGAAAGTATTGCTTTCAAAGACAAGAAAAATCCACAAGCAACCTCTCACTTTGACACACAGGTCATGACATTAAAAGAATAATGTGAAGAATCACAAACCACTGGTTTCATTTAGGAAAGCAAATGGCTTGGTAGGAGGGAGGGAGAACTATTTATGTTATGATCTGCTAACTGCTAACTCTGTTTACATATATCCAGTTCCTTCCTAAAAAAAAAAAGCAAAAAAAAAAAGCAGGCACCTAGTAAAGTCCTTCAGAATGACCCAAAGGAAGCAAAATTCTTTAACTTGACAGTGTCAACAGTTTGCAAAGGGGGAGGCTACAACAATATAACTTCTAAAAGGAAGTGGGGTTATTTTGCCATGTCCTTGCAACATTTTGGTGCAGAGAGGAGATGCCAGCACGAAGAGTCAGTGCTGCAGCAATCCAGACGCTGGAATGAGCACATTTCCTGGCGGGCGCTTTGGTAAGTTAGAGATCATGCGAGCCTGCCAAAGGGAAAGGGGGAGAGGCAAGAGGGCATTGTGCCAGCAGAGCTGGCACACAGTCCCTCCTCTGACGTGGGGAGAGTTGACAGTTTTATGGATTTCATCATTTTGCCAGAATCAACTTCAACAACCAGTTTTGTTTGAAATGCAGAGAAAATCGTGGTTCTGGTAAGAAAAAACAGTTCGGTATTTCCTTGTCCAGAGCTAAGAGGTGGCAAACATACCTTGACGTGTGTGATCCTTTAACAAAACCTTCTGAGCTATATCCCTTCCCTCTGCTGACTCTGGAGATAGCAGCAGAAACACTAGGGTTGTTTCTTCTATGCCCTGTTTGCTACACTGCAATTAGAGAAAACTGCTGAAAAGTGATGCCAACAACTTCACTTTAAAAGAAACCAAAGGAAGCAGAAGTGATACCCTTAATTCAGCAAAGCCCTCTACGCAAACCAGAAGTGACGTTTTTAAGTAAAGGGGGAACTCGGCTTTTTAAAAGTCCTTGAACATCTGAATTTCTCAGTTTAGCTTGTGAACTGGGTCTGAGACTCACATTCAAGAGTAAATGCACAGGTGTAGGTCTACAGTTAGGGCTAAAATATACCCACAATTGCACCTCTTATTGGAGCTCCCCTTTCACATCTGCAGTGGTTTTGGAAACTCTGGCTGCTCCTCCGAGTGACTGTAGCATAAAAAAGGCACAGAGATATCTCTGGAGTGATGACCAACTGGGTATTTCCAAAGCAGAAACCCCCAGTGCAACCAGAGGGAACAGCTGAAAAGCAGCCCTTCTGAGATGTTTTGGGAATAGCAGTAGCATATGACATTGACATAGCTCAAAGCTTTTACTATTACTGTTGTTGCTGTTACTATTATGATTTGTAAGAATGAAATTCACCTCCTGGCAGGTAGCCTGCAAAAAAGGCCAGGAATCCAGTTAGTCTTAATAGAGAGCCCATTGAGAGGCAGAATCACAGGACCCCATCCTGCAGATCAAACTCACCATATGCAGCCAGAGCTCCAATAAATAGCTTCAGGCTATTAATATTTCTCAGTCTGAGCTGATTTTCCCAGCTGTGAATCTGAAGCATGTGAAGATGAAGAGGTGCCACTGTTTTTGGTATCCACTGTAAAATTAACTAAAAATTACAACAAGGACGATCACCTTCTCCAGGCAATCAGCAGCAGATTTCTGGACAGTTCAGACTTAATGCCAGGGTAAATAATTTGACTAATCACAGATTAACTGGCTAGCTAACTTCTATGGCTGCTTGGAATGCAAATTAGGTTCTGTGTTTCAGAAAAGGATATAGTAAAAAGTTTGATAAGCAGAGATAGAATATTCAAATAAAACTGGAATTCAGATTTCATGCCAAAATAGTTATCTGTGCATTCCTGGAAGTGTTGTAGGAAAGGAACTGAGAAGGAGTCAGGAAGCCATAGATTAGTGAATATGATCTTTGTGGTAGGCAAGATCTTTCTGAAGTTAATAGGAAATGAGATCATAAATGATCTGGAGAATGTCTGGGGTTTTTTTTTGATTGGTTGAGGGTTTTTTTGTTGTTTGGTTTGGAGTTTTTTGTTTGTTTTTTAAAGATGTAAAAGAATACATGGGAAAGAAAAAGGAATTTCGTCACCATGGCTTCAGAAAAGACAATGGCTAAAAAATTGGGGTGAATTTTTGAGGAAGTGACAAGAGAGGACTCAAAAGTGAAATTGCAGAATCTTCTGCTTGGCATCCTGAAAACTCACAGCTCAGAGGAGTTTCAGCAGAAAGGAAGAAGTATGTAATAACCACAACATTATCCAAATACACTATAAAAAGCACAAAATTTCTGAGATTTGAGAAGGATTTCCAGATTTCAATCAAGGAGACCAAACCTTGCTCACTGAAGCTGCCATCTGTGACTATCCTAGCCAGTAGACAGGATCTGTTATGCACATCTTAGATGCTGTCACAACTAGGCAAAAATAAATATAAAATATTTCTATAAATTTTCATTGAATAAAAGAAGAAGCAGTCACAGCTTTCTTGCCAACCCCACAGGATAGTTCATCTCCCTTTCATAGTGCCATATTTCTAAGGAAAGCCAAATGGTATCGTGCAGCTGATTCTCACTCCTTCCTCATAGTAAATTCATAAATAGACAGGAATGATGAGAGATCAAGTTGGAAACTCTAAATGCATCCAGCTAAAAACTGATTTGTTTGTTTGTTTGTTTTATGAGTATAGCAGTATGGCCTGGCCAAAGCACCAAGACCTGGCTTCTCTTCATGCTCATCTTTATGTCTTGCTAATCACTGCCATCTCTCAGCATTTCTGGTTTCCCACATGTATTTCAGTGTTGGCTGCTTACTCCCCAAAAACTCTGAGAACTACAGGTGACCAACAGCATTCAACAGATGGGGGGGAGTATAACTCTACTGTCATTTGTGATTGACTTAATTAGGCATCCCAAGTAAGGAATTCACTTCTTTAACCTGGCTTTTCTACCCTCTCATTTACTTGTATGCCTCTCAATTTAAAACAAACCATTAGACAAAGCAGGGTACTACATCTGGGCACATGACTCAGCAGAACTCTCAGGAAGGCAGAAATTATTAATTTAAACACATAATATGAGATCAGACTGGTGACTACAAAAGCTTGATTTACTTCAGTCTCAGTGGAGATCTCAAATGGTGCCCTGCAAAAGCTCAGCTCTGCCAGATCTGCATCTTGCTTTGAACAAAGTTCATGCTCTGTGAGGAGCCCCAGTGTTTCAGACAACATGGCTATGACAAGGATGCATTTTCAACTGGAGAGAAGGCAGACTGAAATAATTTCTTAACTCTGCACAACTTTCCTGAAAGGTCTAGAGAAGAACAAGGTGTATAGGATATCCAAACACTGCATATGTTTACGAATTGAGAAAAGATGGTTTTCACTCAGGCTGCCTCAAGTAGGGTCCCCCAGGGATTGACACTGGTCCCACACTCTTCAACGTCTTCATAAATGATGTGGACAACAGCACTGAAAGCAGCCAACCAAGTTTGCTGCTGACAGCAAAGTGGGTGGTGAGGTGGACATGTCAGAAGGGAGAGACATCTTACAGGGAGATATGGACAGGCTGGAAGAGCAGGTGAGGAAGAAGTTAACAACTGCAAGGTCCTGCACCTGGGAAACATAACAAAAAGCCCAGAACCAGACAGGGAGAGCTGTGACTGGGGAACAGCAACGCTGAAAGGGGGTTGGGGTTCCCAGTGGACAACAAGGTTGTCAGGCCATGCTTGGAGTGGTGTCCCCCAAATTCAAGAAAAATGTGGGCAGAGATCATCAGAGGGCTAGAGAACTGCTCTGTGAGGGAAGATTGAAGGACACTGAAGGTCTTTTCTCCCCAGAGAAAAGAAGGCTCGTGGGGACCTCATATCAATACTCTATTGATTAAAGGGCAGTCACAAAGAGGATTGAGTCTCTCTCTTTATGATTGGCCACATTGAAAGGATAAGGAGCAAGAGGTACTGGGAGAGGTTTCACCTCAATACAAAAAAAATAAATTTACACGGAGCACAATCATTCACTGCAACAACCTCCCCAGGGATGTGGTGGATTTGTCACCCCTTGAGTTTTTCAAGATCAGGTTGTACAGGCTGCTAGGTAGTCTTATCCAGGTTCCCTTTCCACAAAAGCTTGGACCAGGTAGTTTTCCAAGGTCCGTTCCAACCTAGGCTGTTGTATGATTCTGTGATAACAATTGTTGGAAACTGAAAGTAGTATCTTGCAGAAAAAGCGTTAGAGGAGACTTTGTTTCAGTGCTTATTTCTTCTGTTGTGTAAGGACAAAGATCTGGTTTTGTTATGTTACCTCTGGGAGTTCATATATTTCACCCATTTGTCTTCACTGTTGCTGCATATTATTTATCGTTACCTGCTGGGAGTGTGTCTCCATCACAGTTGTAGTCAGGATTATAGGTTCCCTCAAAGCAAGTTGCTCAACAGTTCCCATATTCTGTGTTTTGGTTCACAGTAGTATAGTCTGGATGACCTGAACCCCTTTTGGATGAAACTGAATCCTATTAATCCTGTAAATGGGATGCAACCGAATCCTATAAATCAGTGAACAGGAAAAATCAAAGGGGATGTTAACACACCAGGCTGTGAAGTGGCTGAGCAGCTGAGCTGAAGCACACAGTTAAGTGCTGCTGCTTTTGCCAAAGGGGCCAGTAACATCTGGCAAAGTGATGGGGCAGTAACCCTGAGTCATAACATCCAAAATCACTCCAGCGTAATTCCCACAGTTTTCTTGTCAGCATCCATAATTCCCTTGTTCTTGTAAATCGAAATAAACGATCAATGTCAAACATAAACAGAATATGGGAGTCTTTACGCTGGCTAAAGAAGTGATGCTGGGGGAGGGAGTCAGCATGATTTGTCCTACTCTTGGTACGTTCTTTTTAAAGTTGCACCACTGTGTTAAGTCCTGTTTTCTGAAAACAGAAAACAATGAGAAGAGACTTGCAAGAGCACCACCAGCGTCCATCTGTGAACAATTTCATACTTGCTTTCAGCAAATTTCTAAGCATTCCTGTTAAACAGACTTTGTACCAGTATTCTCCCCAGCAATGGTGGAGTGTTGAAATATTCACAAAACTGATCACAAAATATCACAAACACACTTGGATTGAGAAGTATTTTTTGTGAATGATTATGTTCACTGTTCTCCCGCTTTTAAGAAGATTGTTGGAAATATGAAAGTGTAACAAACAAATCTGAATAAAACAGGTGATTTATTGCTTTGAATTGGTCAGCAATCAGAAAAACTTTTGTCGCTCCAATGTAAGCTAATGAAGGAGACATCAGTTGTCCTCAGCTGTACTGAGGCCTGACTCCAGCAGGTCTGAATTCAGCCTATCATGATAGAAATAACATTAAAAAGCACTCTCATCTTCTGCTCTTTGCTTTCTAATATAATTTATCATTTTATATGTAATGCAAAGGTCCTTTTAATAGGTCAGTGGGGCCAGTATGGGTCTTTGCTGATATCAGAGTTTTAGACATCTTTCTTTCCAACAACCAAAGAAGACACAAATTTCTGTACACTTTTAAACAAAAATCAAAGGTGAGCAGTTACTCTGAGCAGAAGCTGGAAGTTAGTGAAAAGTCTTAGATAAAGCAAGCCCTCCAGCCTGATGCTACGTGTCTTCCTAGTTTGGGTGTGTCAGCTTCTTTCTGTCTTGTTTCAAGAAAGACAAAAGAAGTTAAATGTATTCCAGCATCCAAATAATCAACTATTTCCAATGCAGATAAGGATCTTATCCAAAGGGAATATATTTCAGAAGCAAGAGTAGGCCAGCTAATGTTATTCAAACACAATGAATCAGTAAGTCTGCCTCCAACTTGCTAACAAGGCTGTTCTGAGTTATTCTTTATGCCTGTTACAGCAACTGTCAGATAAATAATCTCTCTCCTTTGTAAGAAAATGAACAGGCTGGTTCACTTTAGTCCCCCACCATCCAAATGTATTTAAGCAGTAACATGATTAGGATAAGGATACACTGCAATATGAGTTGGAAAAGTGCTAAGGCTCCGGAAGCACGCACTATAAATCAAGCGTTTAATGATTTAAATCAAGAACTTCAAGCAACTGCCCCTGGGAAACATCAGGAAAACAGACTGTGCAATGAAGCCTGATGAAAATTAATTTAGCAGGCAAACATTGTTATCTCATGGACTTTATGAGAATTAAAAAAATAAGGTTCTGAACTTCGTAATGTATTTTTATGTTTTTAGGCTAAGAATGCTTTCTACAGGCCCTACCTTTATTTAATAAGTAGACTACAAACCCTGTTACCTTAGGCAGAAGTTAATTTGGGATTTTTTTTCTAAGTTGGGTGATTAAACTACTACGTTCTTGTGTGTTTGCCACACATTGGGTATTGTCAAAACAAGAAAATTTTCACCAGGAAAGAGTAATCTGAAAATTCACTTTTTTGTACTTGGATAATTGGGATTTAGAAGAAGGTTAATTTAATCCCTAAAAATATGTAATGTGATGTTACTCTTCCCAGTTCTTTGCGTTTTAATAGCAAATAAGTTTTCTTTCCAGTAATTTTGCTTATAATGACAGGTATTTCTTCCACTCACACTTGTATTTGTGTTTAGAATAAATTTTTTCTTGTATCCAATAAAAAGAGAGGAAAGAAAATTAAGAAGTGATTGGTTAAAAAAAATGTGATTATGCTCATCTGTAACAGCCAGTCTGGAATCTAGGAGGAAGAAAAATAGTTTAAAGAAGTGGCAAAATAAGCCAGTCTGCATGCACTTAGGAAGAATATAGCTATTATTACACTGGCTTTACAAAGAGATTCCTAAATAACAAAATATTGTTGCATCAGAAATGTGAAGAGATGCTGTTATGTTACAGCTGCCTGCATGATCAAAATATGAGAATAGGGTCTGGGTTCAACCACTTGCAACCCTCACTGACTCCTGGAACTCAGAGGTGTATGTAGATGCTGACTTCCACAGCAACAGATATGAGGAAGTTCTGTAGGCAGTTACTGAGATTGGAGTTAGAAAACTCCTAAGTGAAAATAGTTCTGCATGACTTTAAACAAATTTCTTAGCCACTGTAAATAGGGAAAAAAAAAAAGAAGAGAAATGAGGGAATAGAGGGAGTAAAGCATACCTACCTCAAAAATTGTCATATTTCAAATAGAATAGTTGTAGTAAAGTGCCTTTTTGTCCTCGAGTGATCATATCCTCTTATAGACATAAATATGTAAATAGAATACTGTTAGTACATTTGAAAAGTGTTCCAATTTCAAATGTATTTGCTGTGAATGATAAAAGCTTTGTATTTTTGCATGGATTAAGTTGACATTACCATTGAAATAACAGTGCAGCAGTTTTCTGTGTTGTAAGTTCACACCCAACAGTGCATGTGGTATTTCTTTCTCACTGACTCCAGCATGGTCCTGACTGCAACATTTAACATCACAGCTTTCTGTGCAAGCCAGAATCATCATGAACAAGAGGAAAGTGATAAAAGATCCAAAACCAACAGAAGATTAAGCCTACAGCTTAGGAAGCTTAGTTCCAAAGGAACTTTTTCTGTTTCCCCTCCAAAGCTATAGAAAAGCATAAAGGTTGTAGCCTTCATAATTTATATTAATAAAACTGCTATATCCTACATATTACAGAAATATAACATAAACTAGTTTATGTAAAAAAAAAAAAATTAGAGTTTATATTACAGTCAGTAAAGCTCCCCAAATTGTCTGTAATACCAATAGAAAATATTTTACTGATGCATTATTCACAAAAGCATGTAGCTTACATTTGTGTGACTCATAGTCATACTATCAGAGATCCAAGGCCAAGCTTTTGAAACAAAAGTGCAGTTTTCTCTTTTCTTGTTTATCTGATATGAACATTTCAAAAATATTTAAACAAAAAGCAGGATATGAAAGGAATTATTGAAGTACAGAGAGTAGTATCCATGCATTTGCTTGGATACATGAGGACAAACACATACCAGCATAAATCAAGCAGAAGTAATGGCAGTTTTGTTAACACTGTCCAACAAGATTCTACATTTTGATTACTACATTGTCAAACTTAAACCATTTGGTAATTTAAATTTTCCATGACACTAATCCAGTGAAGCCCAGGTTGAGCAGTTTTAGGAACATTTCAGCCAAAAATGTAAGTGTTTCTTTCTGAGCTGGAGGCTGAAGGTACAGATACACACAGTCTGCTGTATGTAGATCTTCATGGCCTGGTGACACCACAGCATTTCACTTCTCTGTTGGGTGTGTTGAACACACCAACACACTTAAGCACCACAGCTCTGTAAACACATGACAATACACAGTAAATTGTTGTAACTCAGTCAGGACTGTGATATTTTGCAATATAGATGATGTCTGTGAAAAGTGAGGGATTTTTTTCTCCATGCCTGCTGGGGACAGTTTCAAAGCTGTGGACTAAAATAAAGCAACAGAAGTTTAGGTTTCATGCTGGAAAAATATTTTCAATAGTAGTGATGCTGAGGCCTGGAGCAGGTTCTCCTGGAAGTCATGGAATCTCACTTATTGGAGGATTGTAGGAAGGGGTTACACAAACATTCCCCATAAGTGATTCAGGACTGGCTGGATCTGCCTGGAGGAGGGTTATGAACTACAAGATCAACCAGGGTCCCTTCCAGTCCTGCTTTCTAATTCCAAATCAGTCTTGATAGAGGTTTCTATTGAATTTGGTCAAAGTGCCTCTGTCTCTACTGGGATTGGAATTGACTTTGCAATAGAAGCTTGTGCTTCTATCACTGAAATAGTTATTATGCACTTTTTTCCACTCTCGGTAATATTTCAGCTGTGCAGGTTTCTTAAACCCGAAACAGTGAATTCCTATTAGAGTTTAAGGTGAAAAAAAATAGTCTCATTAATCGCATTAGGGAAGTCATATAAGAAAGGGGCATATTTACTATTAGGCTGAAAAGTGTTTCACCTGAAAGAATAGAATGCTATGTTCTTCAGATATTTTATAGTTTTCATTTTTTCATGATGCTATAATTTGAATTGCTCAGCTAATCAATAAGTAAGTTGTGACAACCCAGTTGCATGTACCAGGTACATGGACACTTCCTGTGGCACTCTGCCTTACACAGTGTCATTCTGCAGCCTGATCCAAGGATACAATTTTAAAATAACTTTTCTTGGTAAAATGAGAATGTGAAGATACTGAAGTACGTGCTCCAGCCTCTGAACCTGTTTGATAAGAATTTGTCATTTGAAGCAGGGAACGAGAAGCACCACATTCTCCCTAGATATTCTGCTACAAATGTTGAGATGATTGGTGTTAACAGGAGCAAGTGAGGTTTCACGAGAGTAGCAGGAGTGCTAGAGTTGCCATTCAGCAGTCTAAAAGAAGAATCCACTGCACTAGGAACCCACTCAGAAAAAAAATAATCTCCAGATGGAAACTAACACTTCAGATCTTAGGGACTAAGTATTGTTCGTATTATAGCCAGCTTACATCAAACTCTTTGCAAAAATAGGGCAATTCCAAGAAATGCATAGACATTTAGGAAAAATTTTTAGAATTTAGGATGTTTACAGGATTGCACTAAGTTTCATAGAAGTGAAGGTATCATCTGATTCTTTAGCCTGCTCTTTCTGAGCAGATAAGGGATTTGGCTTCCTTTCATCTCCTAGAATCTGCAAGAGCACTGTTGGTTCACCTCTAAGTATTAATAATCCCATTTTAATGACAGAAGGCTGGACAACAGGAAGAGAATCATAGACACACGTCATGTGGCAAAACTGTGGCACACCAAGGAAGAGATGTAGGTTAGTGCTAAAACTACAGATTTTTCCAGGACAAAATCACTTTCTGAATTATTTTCTCTTTTTTTTTTTCTTTTTTCTTCTTAAAATACTCAGTTCTTTCAAAACTTCTGCACTTTTTCAGTTACTTCAATTATTGGCTAACAGTGCCAGCATTAGCAACAACACTCACGGCCTGAATTTTAGTTGCACCTGAGGCAAAGGCACAAAGTCATGTGAGATGCAGTATATACACTTAACAGGGAGAGTTAATTCCTGTTATAAGGACTTGGCTGTCTAATTACACAGAAATGAGGAAAGGTTAATCATTGTGGCAAAGTGAGAAATCCATTAAAGGCCTTCTGGATCCCTGCCCAGTGCTCTCCTCACCAGCCTATTTCTCCCTCCACATTTACCCTCTGTCAAGCACAGCTAAGGGTCACATGGACTGTTAAGAAATCTTTGGCTGCTTGAGGTGCTCCAAGGCAATTAAAGTATATGCTATGAAACCTTACCTGGAAATATCTAGAGTCAGGCTTCATTTTTCAGCAATCTCCACAGGAGACTTGAAGAAGGAGAAAACCCTCATTTATGATCCATGCAGGCAGAAAAGAGGCTGGCACAATTTGGACCCCAAAGAACCTTTGCCATTAGAAAAAAAGAAAGGACAATAATAGGTTTTTATGAACAGTTATTTACCAACTTTTCAAAGGTAGGCTCAATCAGCTCTCTCCAAATCTCTCTGGCCATCCAAAATTTGATGGCCTGAAGGTCTCAAAAGCAGATCTCAACCCATCACCTAAGCTGAAGAAACAACACAGTGATGTACTGTCAGTGAAAGCTGGAGGGAAGTATTGCATCTGCACCCACTTTTAAAGCTCCTCTAAAAGCTGTGCAAGGTAGTGTGAGGAATAAAGGTGAACTGCCACGTGAAGACCAGAAAAGGAAATTTAGCTGGAGTGATGATGACTCATGTTACTACACAAGCTGTGAGTGAGAGACAGATTTTTCTGATCCCGCAGGTTGACCATAAGATTTTGGGACAGGCTGCTAAAGCCTTCTCAGCTTCCAGATCCTAATACCTGAAGTGTAAGGCTTATTTCTTAAGAAATATGAAAAAGAGGGAAATTTTTGGAACTGCCTTTCTGCACTCAATCAACAACTGTTAAGGTAAGCTGCATCTGTAAAATTTAGAAACTGAGGCTATTTCTGTTTTTAGTGTTCCTATGAAATGTCATTGAAGGCAGAAAGGAAAAAAACGCCTGGTTATTTTAGTTCCAAAACTATGGCCAGCTCTGATTCAGTCCTTTCCTTTCATTTTTTGGCCTGGATGCATTAGCACAAGTGTTATGATATGAGCAGAAATTCCATAGTTCTTGTACAGGGTGCTTTTCAATAGTTTTTTGAAAACAAACAAACCAAAAAACAAACTGAAGAATTTTGCATTTAAGTGAAGAGCAAAATTATCCTTAGTGCTTTACACAGAAAATAAAAAACAAATTTAGCTCTGGGAAACTGGTAATGCTGACTTTTGCTCCATCACTTTCAAGAATGCTGTGCTCTGCCTCTCCCAGCTGACAGCTCAGGAAGGACACAGATGTGCTCCTCTTGCCCTGTGGTGGCAAGAACACGGTGCTGCTGAGGGGAGCAGGAGGAAGGGCTGGGCTTCTCACCTGGGAGACTTCTTTCAGTCTTTTCTGTGCAACCATTAAAATAACACTGGGATTCGTCTGGCATTATGCACTCTTTATTGACATTGAATCATCCACACAGAAAAGATTTGGTTTCTGACTCACACAAGCTCTCCAACATTATTTTTGGCCGCACATGAATTTATTTCAGTGACTGAAATGGCTTAGTCAACACTGTTTCCTTCTGCTCATTCATCCCATCACCAAAGCCTGGATGCTTATCCTTCTTTCCATCCCTCCCTTAGCAGAGCCGATCCAATCGTTTATTTGGTTATTCAGAGAACAAGGTCAGGGAATTAATCAGGGTTAAAAAACAAAAAAAAAAAAACCAACTTGCTGGCTTATTTCTTACCCAGATCAATTCCTCAGTTTTCACAGTGCAGCACACAAACTTTTTATACAAGAACATCTGTATTGGATCAGAGCACAGGTCCATTTGGTCTGGTGTACTGCCTCCAGCGGCAGAGGAGACACAGCAGATGTTATCCAAGGAAGGATGTTAGGACAGGGCAGGCATGCAGGAATGCTTCCCAGGAATGCTCTCCCAGCCTCCTGTGACTTTTGACTCAGGGATATCTTGAGTAATAGTTAATATTTTTGTGTTTAATATTCATTAATGGATTTTTCTTTTCATTTATGGTCCTGATTGTTTTGGGTTTTTTTTAATTAAAGAAAATATTTGCTACCCTACCATGCTGAGTACCATAGTAGAACTATGTTCTATGCAGCCAATAAGCCACCTCTCCTTTTTTGCTCTGGAAGTAGTACCCAGTAGTTTAATTCTGTGCCCTTTGATTTTCATATTGAAAGAAGCAAAGAACAGCCATACACCTATCCACCCTTTTTGTTCCACTACCTATTTTATGGATCATTATCGCATTTATGTCATTCAGCTCTTTCCCAGCCTCAAGAGGTCTTAAAATACTCTTAAGGGAGCTGCTGAATATCAAGGGGACAGCAGAGGCAGCACTGCACTGTAGGTATAGATGTGCATGGCCAGGGATTCTGATAACTTAAACTGAGGACAGAAATGGTCACGAAATAAGCCTTTAATTAACAAGAAATGTGAATCTGGATAGGCAGTCTTGTCTGCTGAACATGACTCAGACTCATTCCTGCTTCCTCTACCCCTGCTTGCCAATGTCAGCCAATGTCTTCAGCAACTCTCCAGTTTTGTAAGTAAATAAAGAAATCAAATGAATGATATAATACATTTCCTTTCACTGTCCCATTGCTCAGTTCTTCAGCTGCCTTCTCTTTAATCTTCCCTCATTTCTGAACTGCAAATATTTTTTGAAGATACTATCATGGCTGGTTGAAATGTTCACTAAAGTTCAATGTTCAGTGTTTCTTTTTGCGACTCTGAATATAAAATCTCCTTCATCTTCCTTTGTGTTGTTTCCTATAGATCTCCCAGTACTTCTTGCTACCCACTTGTTTATATTTCTAAAAAGCCTCAAAGCTACTCTTTACGATCTAACTTACTTGCCCTTTGTCACTGTTTGCTCTGCTTACTATCAGATTTAGCTTGCAGGCTCTTGCCAAACGTGCTTTTTCGATTTTTTTTCCCATCTCAGGGAGTCACAGTCAAAATTATGCTGTTCATTACGTGCTGTCCTAAATACATATCCTATAACACTGAGATATTTTTTCCAGCCCTTCACCTAAGAGACTCCAAAATAAACGAGAAAGCCAACACTTATTCTCCTGCCTGCATCGTGCTGACTTGTCTGCAGGCTGAGCTGCACCCCTGTGAGCCTTCAACCACAGCTGCTGAACAGGGTCAGAGCCCAGCACTGCCCAGAGGGGCAGGATGAGCTCTTGTATTCAACTTGACGCATGACTTTTCAGCAGTGCTCTTCATAGAGCAACCTCAGACATGGTGTGCTGTCGCTTTAAGCGAAGTAATTTCCAAAGATCCAGGTGGAATTCAAGGGTTCAAAGACTGTGTCGTCTCATACGTCTCACTAAGCTGGTACTTACCTGAGCACCAAACACTGGGTTATGTGTTTGGAACAAGCACAGTTATACAGGATCCTACAGCTTCATAGTGCACTTTTGAAGCAGGGAAAGCAATGCTGTCCCCCAGGGAAAACACTTCCCGTGGGGCTTTTCTGGGCGAACAACATCACCAAAAGGACCAGGACTGGCATAAATTGGTTTGAAATACATCTTCTCTTCCCTGAGTGGAAGAAGAAACACAGGTGTTTCTTAAAATGACTTTTCATGACCTCTTTAAGGGATTCTTGCCTTACTCAGTCTGTTAGTGGATAAAAATCTTTCTAAACAGTTTTCTCAACAGGCTGACTTCCACGTTGTGCCATCATGTCAGATGTAAGCAGTACACGGACTACTCATGAATTTTGTCACAGAAATAATTGTCAGCTTCTTGTAGCCAGAGCAAATCAAAGGGTAGAGTAATACACAGAGAGAAATTTACAATGGGGAAGAAAAAAAGAGAAAAGATTTTTACATTAATATTTTTTGAAAACCATTTCTTTTGTTTTGTTTTGTTTTGTTTTGCAAGCTCCATTTTGGGATGGTTTGTGGAAATAATTACATGTTGTTGTGCAAATTAAGGTTTTATCACTATGCACTGGGTCAGAGAGCATACAGGCTGAGCAGCTTTGCTTCTCTCAGCTTTGAAGGGGTTGTCACTGCAGCTTGCATGTGGGACATTTTCTTTTTCAGGATTGCTTTTTTAATATTCCTTGGATTATGTACAGTGATCACATCACTCCATCAGTTTAAGCTATGGTACATTGTGACATCAGATCAGGGCCACAGGAGCCCTGAACCAGCTCTCACTGGAAGTGGGCATCTTTAGTGGCATCTCATTCCATCCCCTTCTTACCACCACCTTGCGTGACAATGCCCATCTTCTTTTTTTATTTATTGTGAAAAGAGAGAGGAGTGCTTTGTTTCTGCATGAAAATAGGGGATCTACATACGTGTTCCCACACATCAACGGCTATTTCCAATAAATGGGACCCTTAAGTCAAATACGTCCTGTCTTGCTTCCTCCAAGTCTATGAAAACCTCTCACAGCCACCTGAGCCACCCACATTCCTTTTGTTGCCCTTAACTTCTATTAAATGGTCTTTACTGTGGCAGGCAAAATATTGACACTAGTTCTTTCTGCCGACTCAATTGTTGCCCTTCTGCCTGGTCTATCCCCAGGACCCAGAGCCTTGCATGACAACACTGCCTTCTGCTTCACTTACCTCGAGCACAACCAGCTGAGCTTTAAAAGTGGGCAATTCAAATCAGCAGTCAGACAAAACAGGCTCCTTTTAGCTTCTTTAAAAGCTTTTTAGCCCTTGTCTGAGTTTTTCTTGCTTTTTCTTTCAAATTGCCTTTAAAAGCAAGACTGACAGAGAAGATTAAGTTGCTTCTGGCTGCACTGGATAGAAGCAGATTAACGCAGCTGGATCCAACCCTGGGGAGCCCAGCCTGGATATGTATGTTAGCACAACCCCAGCAATGTATAAGCAAGAGTCGTTTGTGTTGATCTTTTCCAGGATGATGAGTTTGTGATTAACTCTTTTGTGTGGAAGCTTGCTTGTGTAGGAAGCTGGTACACAGCAGGATGCTGATGGAAATGTTCTTGAGGCATCAGCCCTCCCTCTTGCCATTCACATCCCTGCAGCTACTCCCTTAGTCTGCACAGGGCCACAGCAGGGACTTTTGTTTGCCCTCTGTCACCTCTGAGATTATTTTGCTGGGAGCAGGGCTGCTGGGGAAGAAAGAAAAGCTTCCATCTGAGAAAGGTTTAGTATAGCCTGCTCGGAAGAAGATAAAGAGGAGGTTCAGTCCTGCATGGTGGATGTACATGTCCAAGCTGTATGAAATTAATTAAACTCCACAACAAATGCAAAAGAGATGTTAGTGGGGACTGGCAGGATATTTTCTTCCTTCATTATTGTCTTTGGGGATGAAGATTTGTTTTTTAATAAGCATAGTCTTATTAATCTAAAATGACTGTGACTAAATTGCAAATTATCAAGTAAAAATACATCTGTTTTGTCGAGCTATGAATTATAATGCACAAGAGGAATCTGGGAGACCCCAGATTCAGCAAGCTGCCTTATTCAAGCAGATGACATCTTTTATGCCCTAATAAAGAAAAGCATAGTAGATTCTGCAGTATGCCCATTCTCCCCTCCGAGGGGCTGACTGCAGGAACTGCTGCAAAGGGCAGGAGAGGGCAGCAGATGCATCAGCTCCACGTGTGGGACGTGTGGTCCCTGCTCATGTTCCTGTCCGGGCTTCCCTTGGATGGAAGGACTGACCCTCCAACCTTTCCCTGCCCCCAGTCTGCTGTTAGCTGACTTGAGATAACGTTATTTGCCAACCTCAAAGAAGTGTGGTGAGGATAAAAGCCCTTGAAGGGGCTCGACACAGCACTGCTGAGAGCAATGAGAAGTTTCCTTCCTGGTTAGAGTGGGGGGTTCAGATCAAATCTTTGTTAGCAATGTTTATCTGCTGGATGATCTAGAAGCCAGAGAGAAAGAACACCATTATAGATATTCTGGTTCTCATCTGAATTCCAACCAGGGATTACTGATGGGCTTTATTTTTTTTTTTCTTTTTACATGGCATTATTCCAGGAGATATTTACATATAAGAGTTTTGAAATTGCACACATCCCTAGACTGCATGAAATATTTCTATACAGCATAATTTTTTTGAGACGGTAAATCTGACCATCTCAGATATGTACCTATAAATTTTAATGAATACACAATATCCCTGTCACTTCTGCCTCCCTGGTCTAATGACACTTTTTCTCTATTTCCAGCACATCTCCTTCTATATCAATGTGAAGGAATGAAACTAAACACTGCTGACTTAGCAGTAAACTGAGAAGGAAAGATTCTACCCTGGACTGGGGAAAATGATCATTCATTTTGCAGGCTTAGTGCCAACAACATTACCTTGCAGCTCCAATTATCTGATATTTTAGGGATTACACTCAGACAAGCAGGGATAATTGAAGCAATTTTCAACATCTTCACCAGACAAGCCAGAGGCATGACCTTATCTTAGATAACAGACAAATGAGATTCAAATGATGGTGGTTTGTGTTTTTTTTTCTTCTAATAGCAAGAAGGTTTAATTACTGGAGCAATTTAGCAAAGGAAGTGTACCTCTTCCAAACTTCACGTCTTCAGGTGGTGTCTGATGACTGACTGGGGGACATCTCATAGCTAAGCACAAATTTAGGGACTTCATACAATTGCCTTGGAGCTCCATGGTTGTATAATGGATTTTGGATGAGGGAATCCTGGAACTTAATTATAACTGTATATCTCTGATTTTAATTTTGATTTTTTGCACTTTAGCTCACTGGAATATGTTCTGATTGGTATAATCAGCAGGTCCATAAAACTGCTAAGGCTGATTTTATCAGACCATCTGCAGGGGAACGGGACAATCAATAGGGTTAATCTGCCTGAAGCTGAGATGCCACAGGGTAGGCTTCTGGCCCCATCAGCTGCTCCAGGACAGCTGAATGCATTGTAGCTGCTGATCTCCAGTTCTGTAACACAGGGCATTTCTTACGACTCCAGAGATCTACAGTCTGTCAACCAAATCAAGGGTCTAAACACTGCTCAGAAAAGGTTATGCCTTCCTGGCCTAAAAGACAGGCAGGAATATATGAGTGGCATTTCTCTCTTGCAAGTGACAATGTCTTATTTCTGCTCTGCACAGGACCTATAGAGAGATCACTCTAGCACTGCTCAAGGCTTTGGCTTTCCCAGCATTCTACTGGCACCATTTGAAAACACTATTGTTTTGGTGGAAATGTCACATACCCAATGGTTCTATGGGGAGAAGCAATAGACTGCTTTACTTGAAAAAAATGCATGCAATAAAATTATGAAGGCATAAATGGGGACTTCCAGCCCAAAGGAATGCAGTGCTGGGCATATAGTGTCAGATTTGCCTGTGTGGGTAGGATAACTTGACTGTTTATTTCTAGACAGTTCACAAATCTGTTCCCACACACGGAGGCTGCACAGTCAGCTCAGCACAGGAAGGCAGTGGGTGCACAGCCCAGCCTAAGGACAATGACAAAAGGGACAAGGGAGAAGGATTTCCTCAACAGGCAAGGAAACAAACCCAAATAAGGCCACAGCTATCCCTGGTGGCAGTCAGGAGATTTGTGCCACAGTTCATAAATCCAAGGTTGTGTTTTCCCACAGCTGCAATTCAAGGACTGCTTTGCCAGGTCCTCATGACTTCATCTTCCCTTTATACAGATTCAAGACGTTCAAACCAATGGATGAGAGCTGGGTGACAGGGGTCTTGGAGGCATCCCTTTTTGTAGCGTGACTTCCATGGTTATCTGTCTCCAAGAAGCAGAGCTCAGCAATTTCTTTAAGGAAAAGGCTGAAGGGACTAAGTGTAGAATATTTTAGGTTATGCAGAAAAAAATCAGCTAAGCCTAAACACATGCAGGAAGCACATGTGAGAGCTGGGTGCCTCTAATCCTCGTTGCAGTGTCTGTGGCCTGATTTCTAGCTCTGATATATTGCATCACTGCCCAGCATGATGGCCCATTTGGCTTTTGTTTTGGGTCCAGATTCACGTGTGTCTCCTGGTGTAGACGAGGAACTGCCTGGGAGTTACTCCCCATTTAGTTTGGTATGGCCACCACAAGAATCTGGTCCTTCAAACTCATCACTGGGAGTTAAGGAAAAAAAGTGTGTCTCACAGCTTTAAAAAGTCAGCCAGCTGTGGCAGCCTTTTCATTTCTGTTCATTTCTGTTTATCAACACCTTTCCCACCTCTTCCCTCTGTACCAAACTGGAGGAGAGGAAACATTCTTCTGGACCTGCCCCAACTATACACCACATTAAATTTCCTCAAGTCAAGCCACAGCTAAAGCTGTTTCAGAAAAATAGCACAGGCCAGTGTTGTTAGTCTGTAAGCCTCTCCAGATCTTTTCTGAAGTCTCAAGAGGGTTCCCTGATTTACCTAAATTAACCTCCCCTATTGATTTCCCAAAACAGAACATCGCAAATACTCTTTGTCACTTGTTTCCACATAGAGATCAAACTGTAAACCTTCAAGGACTGAGACAAAGATATTTTTCATGGTCATCATACAGTAAGACTCTCATAGAAAGACAAATTTGCTCATTTCCAAGACTGCCCTTTTTTAATGGCATTTATTTAGAAGCCCTTATTTACTGAGAAGCTTTGAGACCTTATTTAATTTATAGATCTTGCGTAGAACAATAGCAGTGGTTCAGGCTGTGAAATGCCACTTTGTTGCTTTTCCCCACTGCTGCCCAGAGTGTGAATGCTCCTGATGGTGCCTATTTGGCTTGAGCATGTCAGATGGGCCAGAAAGGATGCCGAAGAAAGAAACTGGTGTCCTTCATTTCCAAGGCCTGGCTCATTACACATTCGGTGATGAATTTGCCCTGTTTATAAATTCTGCAGCTACCGCTTGCAACCATACCTGACACGAGCTTGAGGAGATGTGAGCAGAGCTAAAACCATCTTCCAGGCAGTTGATTTTTCAGGAAACATATTGCACGGAAAGCTTAGAAACCCGTAATGCATACACAGCAAGTGGCACGAGTGCAAACAGCAACCTGCCTGTTAAGCTCTTTTACACGTCGGAGCCAGCTGGACCAGCTAAAATGTCGGGCTGAGACTGCCGGAAAGGAAAACCAGGGTCAGGCATGAGTATTGATCTCTGCCTGAGGCATCACATTACCCCAGCACGGGACCATGTAGCCACTGTGATGGTTGCAGTGTACAACAGTCCTGCCCTGTGTACAGCAAGGACCGGGTGCGGCGAGAGCGCCTTGTCTGAAAACCTCTGCTGAAGTTGGTGGGAGACAGAGATGTAGTATAAAGAGGCAGCAGCCCAGACATTCACAGGTAAAACTGGAAACACTTCTAGACACTTCATTATTTGCCCTTTCTAAGTATCTCTGTTGGAAATGGATCACTGACTTGCCCACTCTCATAACTGACCACTTGGAGCTCTCTAAAGCAAGATCACCTTGACTTCGGCGAAGCAGCACACCTTCCAGGGATGAAGTTAATGCCATGGCTGAAAACTGGCTAGGACCGAACCCCACAGGAGAATGCTGACACTAGTGACTACTGTCGTGGCTGGCTTTCTGGAGAGAGCAGTGAGGGTCTTCAGAGTTAACAGAAATAAGGCACAACTCACTGGTACTAACAATACATGGATTAAGAATTGAGCAATTCCAAAAATTCATATCAGAGAAGTAGCACGGTTAAAGCCAAGAAAGGCCAAGCTGTTCATTAGCAGAGTTTGCTGCAGCAGGAGAAAGTATTTACATGCAGCCAGGGCAGCTTCTCCCTCCTGGGTTTTACTGAACACCAGAGGCAGCTGCCTGTGTGCTGGCCCCACACCACCCCCCGAGCCGCATCTGGAACTGCTCAGGGCTTCCAGGTAAACACCGTCCTCGGGTTCAGCTCCAGTGCAGCACAAGAGCCACCTTCCTCAGGAAGGTGCTTGGGCAGAGGGGATTCCCCCCACCCTGATATCTCCCTCCTCTGCAACACAGCCACAGGGACACACATGTGCTTTGCAGACCCTGAGGTAAAATAACAAGAATTGCTTAGAAATTGTTGGCTGCTGCTCTTTCTTTCCTCGTACCTTCATCACCTGGCATGCTATGGTTAAACCCTTGGTCTGGACAAGCTATACCCCTCACCTTTGAACTCCTATGATGTTAAGGTTGTGGTCCCAGATTCACCCCCACTGTGAATTAAAATGATCTTATTTCCCTTCCCTTACCTAATGGCTAAGCTTCTGGTATAGGATTGCAAAGTGAAACAAGCTCTGTCTACACCTTCCCTGACCCTGGTCTGTACTTGCTACTGGGGAGAGAGGTACAAAGGCTTTGGGTCATCTGTCTGGGTCTCCTTCAGCACAATATTCCTCCTGCAGAGGAGTTCCTGGCTCTCTTCTGAGATCAGATTCTGTGTAATGAAAAGCATGGATGTCCCATACGAACTATCCTCTTTTCCATTTCTGCCGTCCTTCACCTATCACAGCAATCCTGCATAGCTTAAGTAGACTAACCTTCAAAAGAATTACTAGTGCTACTAAAGAAAGAGCATCTCAGCTGAGAATACAGTAGGGGATGGTCAAGTTTTAAACTGCAGACAGACCTTGCCTGTGGATTTCCCCAGTAACCAGATGGAGCCCCAAAAGAGATTCTACATATATTCAGACAGCAGCAGCTCTTACTCAGCTGGTTTCTGGTTTCTGACACCAAAGAGCTCAGCTGAGTTCAGTTGTTCTTTTCTCCCTCTGAGATGTACTGCTTGTTTTAAACACAACCCTGTAAAAATTTTATTTCCTTCCCTTGAGCCTCACAAATGAACTGTTTTGCAATCGGTGGGGAGAAAATTCTGCTGTGTGAAGCCACATGGGACACTTGGGTCTGCTTTTTACATGATGGCCAAATGCAGTTTACATTATTTTGTGAACCTTTTTAATAGGTTTTCCAAATAGATGTTTTCAGTAAGGTAAATAAAACAGGTTTGATCCTGGGAGCAAAAGATTTGCTCTAGTTTTGCTATCATATAGTTGAAATTTGTTGCATCATTCATTTTTTCTGCAGACATTTAATATAATTCATACTTAATTTGACTTTTACTATTTAACATGAAAAGGATATTTTTGTGTTGTTAGCTACCATCCTGTAAAATTAATGTTTTTCTTGGTGTTCCTGACCTGCTGTCTGCATTGATCTACTCTCATACTCTGAAGTTATAATTTGAGTCTACACCTTCACTTTTCCATTGAATAGCCTGTTCCTCACCTGAGGAGGTGTATCTCTAATAGTTCCAGCCTGGAATGTTGTACAGGTAGTGCCACTTCTGCTGCCATTAGTGATTCATCTTTCTGTTCGTCTTGGCCTTCAAACTGGTCCAGACTTTTGAAGTTAGGAGCCAGATGCCAGTTTCAGGACATCTATTTCCTTGTGACAGAGACACCTAAAAATGTAATAACAGGATAGAGAAAAACTCCTGTCCCCATCAGTAGCAGACCTTGGGACTAGAGTCCTTTAGTCTACAACCTTTCAAAGTTTCTTCCAGCATCATGGACAGCTGAGTAGCATGAATTCATGGCCAGTGCCCTTTCATTTTTGCTATCATAGCAGTCTTTCTCGGGCACATTTCACTGTTACTGAAAAAAAACCAGACAATTAGGGGAACATGTTCTCAGTTTTTTAGGAGGTTTGGAGATAAGAAGGAAAGAGTGGAAGACTGAGCTGCCATCACAGGAAATAATTCTAAATGGGCTCCAAGGAGACATCTAGCCCACCCTTCTGTACAAATGTGATTTTAAAAATATGTACTTTCTCACATATATTCCTCCTCTTGGAAAGTGACCCCTTCTTTTTTTTTTCTAAGTACTCTATTCCAGGTCTTATTTATCCTTGCTGCTAGAAAACCACTGCTGCTGTCAAGTTGGGTGTTTAGTCTCATTGCTTCCTGTCATCTCATATGTTTTTTGGAGAAAAGATAATTTCTTTAGTTAGTTTCATTAGGAGGTACACTGCTATTATGTCTGTACCAGGAATATCACTCAACATGGTTATTCACGTTTCACATAAACAGTGCAAATTGCTGCATATTATTGCATAGCAAAGGAACTGGATAAGCACATTATATAGACTGTCTATACCATTTTTTTATTGATGTAAAAATAAAATTAATTTGATTTGGAATTCAGGTTCTGTGATTATTATTTTTTAATTAAATATCTGTTTGGTTTGGTTTTTTTTTTTTTATTAAATGATCACCTGTACCAACTCCACCAGTTCTTCACCTGGAGACTAATAGATTAATGGAAAAACACATTTCAGGGACTGTCTGGAATGACCACAACTGTGGGGAGCGTTCCTTTCATTCTACCTTCATTTCTCATAAGCTTTGAAAAGTCATAACAGGAAATAAATGTAAAGCATCTCAGGAAGTCATTTAATCCATCTTCCTGCTCCAGGGCTGAATTTGAACTGAGAATTTATAAGGAATAATGGAAGGCAGCCTAGAGAATTGCTATCTTCCTGAGTCACCTAAATTTCCTTTCTTTAAAGGATTCCAGAGCTTTGGTCTAATTTTCCCTTAAAAAAGCCATTTTTGTGTCTAGAAACACTAAAATTATGCTCTTTCTTCTACTGAAGAAGTTTTTTGATACTGCAAACTTCCTCGTACGATTAACATTCTGTCAAGACTATGAAAACGTCCAGGTCTTACAAAGCAACATCTTTAACTGTGAGTTACACCACCATGTCCTTAAGAAGATAGAGATGTTGAGAAAAATTCATGTGAGGGGTCTCCAGGTCATGTTACTGAATATACACGCCAAATACTTCTGTCCATATAACTGATGGGGGTTGTTACAGACCTTCCCTGCATCAGTGTGTTGACCCAAAGAAATGAAGAGGGGAGCAAGGCGGACATATGAATGCCTTCTGAAGTAAGATAATAATAAAAGTCATTGAAACCCAGTATCCAGGAGAAATCTGGGTTGCATATGTAAGAATAAACTTCATTCACTGATTAAAATGTATAGAGGTTGCTTTGTTTCAAAGGACTGTAAATGTGGAAAACAATATTCTGGTAGTTTAAAAATGGTCAAATCAACAGAATACCAGAAAACTTCTCCAGACTGATGCCCAAATCTAGTACTTGCAATTTGAACATATTCATAAGTGACCTGGTTTAGCAGGGCAGTGAGAAAGTTTGATGAGAATTCAGTGTTATTCAAGGTAAGCTTACTGGGAACAGTTTTGTGAGGACTTTCAGAGACTGAAGGTATAATTCAGTACACTGAACATAGAGTGTGGTGTTACTCAAGAGACCTGAGGATCTGAGATGCCCACACAACACTTACAGATATGACCTGTGAGCTCCAGCAGACTTCCTAGAGGAGAGGAGAGGGCTGGGAAATCCTCCAGTACTGACACTGGCACAGGTTGTCTGTTCGTAGCCAGCCACACTGAGCCTGCAGTGACTAGGTGATAAAATACTGAAACAAAATCCATGCAGCTACAAGTTAAAGCAACTGATGTGGGGTAAAACACTCCTTACTCTGCATGTAAAATGAGCTGACATTACTGAGCGGTAAGATCCTGGGTTATTACTGATAATTCTGCAGAATAACTTGGTAGACCTCAGTAGAAATCCAAACGCTGATTAAAAAGTAGAACTTACCAGAAAGAATGGAAATTGCACTTACCTCAAAAAAGGTTCTCCCATTTCAAAAAAAATGAATATAGTATAAGGGGAAAGATACAGTGAGGGCACAAAAGATGGTTGAAGATGTGAAATTACTTCTGTATGAGGAAAGATGACATATAGTAGGAAGCTTGAACCTGTGAAAGAGATGATTTAGGGTGTCAGTAGTGTCATATAATCTTCACAGTCACAGCAAGACATCTTCTGTAGGATGTGACGAGTAATTCTCTACATCTCTTGATTTGTTCCTTGGCTACGCTGGGGTTGAGTGTGATCCAGTGAGGCACAGGTGTTTGAACTGTAGTCACAGTTGTCTCAATCATGTTCATGCACATATTTGTAGCTATAAGCTAAGTGTTACCTTAGGTTTTATTTATGAAATGGCCATGTGAAATAATGAGAGTAACAAAATCCCCCTAGAGAAAACTAGACTTATGCCTACAGTAGATTTTACAATGTAAAAGGGATTTGCTGATGACCAGGAGGCTCAAAACATTCATCACAGACAGAAAGAAAAAGGTTCCTTCTGTTTAAAGTGCTTGAGCGCAGTTTTCTTAGGTCCCTCTGTGTCTTGCAGGATCCTTGTCCCCAGACACCTTCCACCAAACCTCTCACATGTAGGGCAGAGAAAACATGCCCACTCTGGGATACACATGGTGTCCTGCAAGGACTTGTCTTTTTTCCTGAGCATTTTATGTCTCCATTTGGGATTTTAGAGGGAAAAAAGGAAAAGATTCTGTGCTTGCAGCAGAAAGAAAAGGAAAAAAATACAATACAAAAGTGTGAGACAGAAAAATTCTCTGCTGTTTGCAAGTGCACCAATTAGTCTGGTCAAAGATTGCTTCTCCCTGCAAATCTTGTCTCTCCTTACAAACAGTTGAATTATCATTATTGCTCTAGGGTAATATATAATACCCTTTAGGATTTTTTTATTCCATCTGTTACTGTAGGGATTAAAAGGCAAACAAACTGATTATCACCTTGCCAACACTTATCATCAGGTGGCTGTGGCTGTTTATATTGCTGTCCAAAGCCAACAAGAAGTACCTTCACAGAGAACAAAAGGTATTGTTTAAAAAAACAACAGTTGCCATTAAGTCCTCGTGATATAGATCAGATAAATCCAGTGATACTGTAGGGATCATGACCTCTGGGTTCCCCACCAGGCTCATTGTAACTTTATCTTATCATCGCTGTATATCCTAATAAATCAGTGTGTGGCACAAAAACACAGCAGTTAGCATTGCCTTTCCAAAGGCTGCTTTGCAGCTTTTGTTGCTTTGACTGCACGTTCCTTAATTGTTTTAGATTGGTCTAACTGGACATTCAGAGGTGGGGATTAGATTTTAAAGAATCCTAGAATGAAGTGGGTTCCTGCATATAAATTTCTTCAGCTGTGTTAAGAAACCCAAGAGGAAACAGATAGGTGGCAAAAACATACAGGGCTCAGAGCACTGCGTTGCTTGGGCAATTAATTAGCTACTCCAAAACTTCTGAATGCCTTTGTAAATGAACCTTCATATCTCCCAAAGAGCAGCAGGAGATCACAACTGTTGTGATACTCACACATCCAGCTGTGAAAGAGAAACTCTGTCTTGCAGGATATACTCGTGTGTATACAATCCCTCTGGTTTTTGGAGGATATTCTGCTCTCATGACTGTGAGCCCCAAACTCAGGCATTTCTCATTAATTTGCCAGACACTGTTCTCTGATGGTTGCAGTGACCATATTTCCATCTTGACTTTGAGTTATTGAGGGCATCCACTAAAAAGGCTGGTAAAGAGACACAGGGAAACTTTCTAACTGGAGCTAACCAAAGCTAAGATCAGCCAGATTTGTGGGGTTTGTTGTGAAGGAGAATAAATACTTTTATGTCCTCTTCTAGCATCTCAAGTAATTTAGAGATGGTGCTTATCTTGTTTTCTGTGTTAGTGGAAAATTTTGATGATGATATATTAATGAATATTTTGGAATTATCTGATCTTGCTTTAGGGAGCAGCAAAGTAAGAACTACAGCATTAAATTTAGGCATGAGGTTCTCAGAGTCTAAATTTGAAGAGACCAAGGGAGAGATAAGGAACAGGTCAACAAGTTCAGCTGTTACAGTATAAGAACGAGTCCTCCATTCTACCCCATTCCTGGATTTAACAACCCACTCCTGTGACAGAAAAGTATGTTCAAATGAATTAACAATTTAACATAAATTAAACAATTTTCATTGAAACAGTCAAGATCTGAGAAGATATCCTTTTTCCAGCTTTTCTTTGGTTATTAAACAGTGCCTTAGAGGAGGAACAGTAGTGGCAGAAAACCATAACATCTTAAACCACTTCCCTTGAATAAATCTTCAGTGCCCTTCAGCGCAGAGGCCTTTCAGCAGAGTGAGGTTCAACCAGCATTTATATGTAACTAGTATGAAGCACTATGCAAAAAGCACGATTGAATCCTCAACCCTTTCAAGGCTGGCCCCTGAAGCAGATCAGGTGGTTCTCTCACTGAGTCTGAAGGATCATGACAAGGAAGTTTCCAGCCTCGGTGTTACATCCACTTTGCCTCTCACAGCCACCTCAATAGGCCACTGGCCCATTAAACAGTTTAGGTTGAAGGGACTCAAATCCATGGCTTTGTCTATAAGTACCTAAATCATCTGGCTAAGTGAGGTTCTCTCTGCTTTTCAGTGGGATCTGTGCCCTGATGAAACCAAAAACATGGGGCCTACAAAGAGAGGAAGTTCTTTCCCAGAGTGTTTGGGATGAAATGTTCCACATTCAAGCAAGGGAGGTTCTGGGTGACTTTTAAGCTTTGCCATGCATATGTGACCACTGAAATGTGCGTTCTTGGACTTGGCTTCTTAAGAACTTTCTCAGATCTGATCTTTCTGGCCTTTTTGCTGTCCCAATAATTATCAAGAACATGGGGGTTTTTACTGTAATTAAATTATCCAAAAATGTTAATTTTACTTGATTGAATCAAGTTCCTGAAGCCTACAGTGTGGGCAAAATAGCAGTAAGAAAGAGCTCAGACTAAATAAATGTGAGGGCAATGAATGTCAGGGTTATTAAGAGAAGCAGCTGGTTAGGAATTAAATTGACATGAAAGACTTATCCAAAAAAAATGAGATAGAAATCTCTAGAGGACTGGATTTTTAGGGGATTTTGACATCCTGTGTTCCCAGACAGACAGCTGGCAACCCAATGGATGCTCTTCTCACAGTGTTTTGGGTTGTCTTTTTCCATCAGACCAGGCAAAACAGAATTTGTAAACCCTGCAGAGAGGATGTCCATGCCCTCAGAGATCCTTTGGCTGCATTGTTTCAAAGTTTCAGAGGAATTTGGTTGAATCAGCTCATGTGAGGGGATCGTTAGCTGACTGTTACTATATCGGTGCATTTGGTTGATCAGTAATCGTGTAACATATCCATCCAGTGCTGGCTCCCACCACTAAATGCAGAAAACATCTACGTCCTGTGTCTGATTACCCACAATCTGAATACTCCTATGTCAACTGCTTTTTATTACTCACTTCTTCCTAGGCTTGATGAAAGGTCTTGTTTACTTCTGCATGTGCCCAGTATTCTGTTGTCTTTGCTGTTCTCTTGTATTCAACAGAATAAAAGACTTGACTTTTAAATAAATGAGGGCAAATTCTTGCTGTGACCAGGGAAAAATGGAGGGCAATAATGAGAGGATGTCTTGGAACTGGATCCACAGAGGAGCTGCAAGCCTAGTCTTACTCAGAATAGTCAGTCTATTTTTGCTTTCTTTTTAGCACAATGTTTTTCTTTGGGTTCCTTATGAATTCAGGGTCTAGATAAATTACTTTAGTGAACAGATGATATAGCTCAAGATATTATTCCACTGTCCCCCACAGCTGGTTCAATCCTGAAAGCTCAGTTTGAGCTTCTGCAGGAGGTGGTTGGAGCTAAGCCATCAGATCCTCTGCTGAAGGAGTTGAGGACTGTCCTCATGGCAGCAGTGTCTTACAACAAAGCAGCAGCAAAGGAGGTGCAATAGCCTGATGCACCACCACAGATAGTGGAAAATTTGTCTCCAAGTATTTTCTCTCACAGTTCTTTTCTATTTGGTTGTTTGGAGATAGAAAGCCCCTTATTACTAGTGACAAGTGCCCACAGAGATACACCTGGCCCTACTTTAATGCATTTGCCTGTGTCAAGGGGTGTTAAAAGCCCAGCGTGGATTAGCCCAAGTATAAATGGCCAGTCACACATCCAGTTTAAATTTAGATATTTACTTGTACAGCACCCCAGAATCCAACCAAATGCAGCATAGTTGCACCCAAGTGAAAGTAGTCTGAAGGCAGGGGAGAACTCAAGTATTCAGAGACACTGGTGCATCAGCAGGAGTCTGAGGACTGTGCTTTAACAGAATAATACAAAGAGGAGCATTTACAGATATTATTCATGCACTTAACAGCTGGAAGCAAAGAGCTCCAATCTAATCTACAAATATTGCTGAGTTTGGGAATATGCACAGATAATGGATATATTAAGCCTCAGAGCCCTAAGAACAGAAGTACTGTGGTTGGAGTTACTCCTTCTGTGCAATGTGAAAGGGGCTGGCCCCACTGTTTACTGAGGGTAGAAACAATTCCTTCCTGTCCCACAGATGTGAGCACAAGGCAGGTTTGATTCCCTCACCTGTGTGTGGGGACCAGCAGTCACAGGTCTCCAGCTACTGCAGTCAGCGGGCAGTGAAGGATTACTCAGAGCCAGGCGATGCAATGTTAGACTTTAGCTTCCATTTCATTAAATCTCTTTTTTTTACTCATCAAAACAACACTGCCGGATATAGCATTGTGTATCTGAGTCAATGAAAAGCATACGTATGATTTATAGTGCTCTTTCACTACAGTCTTTTGTAAGTAAATTCATGCTCATGATTAGCTTTCCAACAGATGTCTGAAGACTGGCTATTAGTGAAGGGACAAATACAAGATCAACATCAGAGTTCCCCTTGTACAATCAGCATGTCTTATCTCTGCACAGGAGGTACCAGTGCCGACAAAGGGGCTAATCAGTCCCAAATCATGTGGCTTCCTGAGGCAGACACATGACACTGGGGCTCAGACCACCAGCTTTCTCCTCACAAGCCACAAGATGTGCATCAGAGGGGGATGATATTCTGTTCATAAGACAGAGGTGAAAGGCTCTATATCCTATTACAGATCCCCTGGGCCAGCTAGTCTCCTTGTTTACATTTTTGTCAGAAAAAATCAAGGATGTTTTTACATTTGCGAATGGAAAGACAGCAACAGAAGTGCATGTGAAGTGGTATTTCTTAGTCCCACCGTCTAACTCAGTACTGGGTAGCAGCCAAGGAAGGAAGGCAATTGCCAGCTCTCCAGCTGTGAGCACAGGGCCATGCTAAACCAAGGATTTCTCTGGCACCTGACGGAAGCAATGGGGAATCTCTGAGGTCCTGAAGTCACCTTCTGAGCTGACTGCTGTTAGCTGGTGACCATGCAAGTCTGAGATACCACACACACAGAACCAAGAGCATGTGCCTTCTGGTGGTTTCATTAAAGAGTATGTCTGTGGTGAGCTCTCCAGCCTTGGGTCCTACAAAGTAGTCCACTCTTGGAGAACTTGACTCATCAGGTTCCCTTTATGCCCTTTGGAAATAAGCTTCATTCTCACACAGGGATCATTACACCCTGAAATACAAAAGGATGCGCAGACTCCTATTACTACTGAAGTTACAAGTACTTAAAATAACCTATGAATGATCCTTCTCAGAGTAAATCAATAAGAATAATTCATAGAAAAACAGCATCAATATTTCTATAATGCTGAGTTAAATAGCACCAAACAGTGTTCCCATTCTAGTGATTCAACCATCTGTGCTGTTCAGTCAGTAGACTTGTTCCTGACAAGGCTTTGACCTGACTAATTAGCTTTTACCAAGATAAGAAACAATTGAAGGAGCTAGCACATGCCTGGGAACACTGCTAATCTGGGTGCAGACCTTTCTTTGCTTTGGGAGTCAGGAGAATCTCTTTGTCTGTCTTTCATAAGCTTATATGTAGGTTTTGAAAGATAGAAAAGTATGTGTGCACACCAGCTGGCCTTAATGCCCAAGGACAGTCCTAAGTCCACGTCACTCAGCGGGACAGTTATAGCCTAATGTCTGGCTTCAAAGAGCAGTGCAGGGCTGTGGTATTTGCTGCTGCTGCAGGAAGCTTCACAGCAGCCTACAGAGAAGCACCTCTTCTCACATATAATCAGAGATGCACCTATTTCACATGCCCCGTGCAGGTGCTCTTCATCTTACAGACATGTGGGCCCCCTTCTCTCACCTCTTTATATGAGAAGACAACATTTTAGTCATAGGACATGATGGACCATGTGCCAGAGGTTGTGGGGTCCTCAGGAAAGAGGCCTGAAGGCACTGTCCTATAGATTGTCCTTTTCTGTTCATCTGCCTCATGGTGCAATCCCAGTCCAGCTGTGAGAATAATGAAGGAAAAAGTTACCTGAGAGCAGGCCAGAGGTGGGATGAACTGTTCTGGCGGGACAGACTTGGGCCTAAATACAGTGTAAGATTTTTGATGTCTGTAATCTTTCTGAAGGCTTTTAACTCCTTCAGTTCTCCCACCACACCACAGTCATTCTCTTGAAGGAACCAATTTAAAACACACTCCCTTCTTTGATCTGAAAACAGTACCCCTTATTTCAGTTCTATTCTCAGTTTTTCACATCCCTGCCTCCTCTTACTGCTGTTTTGTTGCCTCTGCTCCATATTCTGCCGCCTCCTTCTCTTTAGCTCTTCTACCTCCTCATCCTCATTGCTACCACTTTTCCACCACCTCCCAGAAATCTTCTCCAGCTCCTTCTTCCTGATGTCTCATTAGCCAAAGCATTTTTCCCATTTTGTTGTTATAACTGCTTGTGGGTAGGATCACAGCCCAAAGATTTCACTTTGCTGAAGCATGTGGGAGTTTTGCCACTGACTTCCCCAGACTCTCCCAGTGGAGCCAAATTTCCCCTGAAAAGTTTTGATGATTTCTTTATTCTTCTGCAAGCAAAGAAAGACATGTGTGTGAACCAACTCCTCTGTCTAATTCATCAAAGACCATCAGTAGCTGATGAGTGAAATGTAATTAAGATGTGATTATAGAATCAAACTTACAGTTTAGTCCATTTCCTCTAAATCTTTCTGAGTTTTCAAGTTGACTTTGTTCATGTGTAAATAGTTAGATATGTAATCCAGGCCATCTCAGCTGTTTTGGTTACTCTGTGTAAAGTTTTAGGAAAGGTACTAGAAATTATGGCTACAGTGTGCCACTTTGGCCCAAACATAATCTGCACTAGATAGCCTGAGTTTCTGAACTTCATAGTATCATAAATTTGTGCAATTATAAATGTAGAAACAAGAAGTATGTAAGCTCAATGAAAACATCTGAACTAACATCATGTAATGATAAATAGATTCCCATAAAGCTGCTACAGAGACCTCCAGGGAGTAGCTCTTAAACAATGATCAGAACAAAAAAAACAAAACCCATATAGCTAAAAGCTTTATATGCTGTATTATGATGTTTTTTGCCTTTTAAATTATGTACCTTGGGTTATGGCTATGAGGTCTTAGGAAAATTCTGAGTGGAACTGTTTAATGCAAAATGTCCAAAGTGCACCTGAGAACAAATGATGCCCTGAGGCTTCTTAAATGGGGTCCAGTAAGATCTCTTTCTCTATATTAACACTAGAAGACAAAGTTAAATCAACTAGAAAAAGACCTAAGCTATTAAAATATGCTTTTGCTTATAGAAAGCATTCATCTTTCTGGCTCTTCAGCCACTGCTAGGTAAAGAACTTCATCTGCTCCAGTTTAAGTCAATGGCTATGTCCTGATTGACTTAAATAGGGAAGTGGCTGGGCCACAAATGCAGAACGGGAGGAAACTGATTCAAAATGGGTTCATATTTCTGTCAGAGCAAAGGAAAATATCTGTAAACAATTTCCTTCTAAGGCCTTTTAGAACCAAAGTGATTAATGGAAAGCAACTGGCAGAAAAGCAACAGCCAACCCACTGAATGGAGAAAAATAAATAGAACATTTACACAACCATCTTTCCAGAGCAGCCAGTGTCTTTCTCACACCTATATTTACTTTTTAATGCTATCTAAATATGAATACATTGAACAAATGTAATTTTTTTCTATTTTTCATAGCATCACCTTTTCTACCTTCATTTTCAGGACGACTAGGGGTGTTCAATATATAATAAGGCCCTCAGTAAGCTTGGCTGGTTTGACAATTATTTAATCTTATATTGTTCTGTTGTGACTGTTAAAAAAGCAAGGCACAATGAGTGTGTGAGCATAAACATTAACTGCAAACACAGTCTGTTTGTCCTGCGATGTGTAAATGAAGAAAAGATAGTGCTTAAAAGGAAAGCAGTCTTTTATTCTGTAAAAAAAAAAAAAAAAAAAAAAAGAAAAAAAAGAGAGAGACCCCTAATGTTCTTATCTTTCCTGTTCTTATCGGGCACAGAGTACTTTCAATCCATCAAGACAGTACTCTTCTTGTCTAATCGAACTGCTGAGAGATAAGAGGTTTTAGGGTTTCCTGACCATTGTTTGAACCTTTTTCTTCCTAGCTCAAAGAGGAAAGTCTTGAAAGTCTCTAAAGCTCCAACTGTAACTAATTAGGGAATCTGAGGAATATTCAGTTCAATGCAGAGGTTAACAAAAAGGAAAACTTCAAACCACTACAGAGATGACCTTAATGGGAGATTCAGATTTGAATTAAAGCTATAGTAAGCTAGTCACTGGAGATTCAAGCCCCTTTTCTTCTTACTTTGGAAAAGCTGAAAAGCCTACTGTTAAGCATGTAAAGAAGAAAACCTCCAAACCTTAAAAGAGCTGTCCATTTGTATTTGTTTTTATCTGAGTATTGAGCCATTTTAATGGAGATGAGAAAATGGCTGGGCAGTTAGCTGTATTAGTTGTGTAGACTTGTAGCTTGGACCAAAATGGTGAAAGACTCCACGTGCAAAGCAAAAATTAATGTTGTTTTTTAAACAACTGTAACTAGCTCTTAGAATTTCAGAAAAGGAACACTACATTTGCTGATTTTATTCCTTTCTGTTATAATATTACTTGATTATGTGAGAAATAATTTTAACCAAACACAAAAAACATGTAAAAGTGAAATACGCTTGGCAAAGACCAAGAGACAGCGAACAACAGATTCGGGATAGTTGGATGGTTTGGGGGTTTTTTATCCCAACTGACTTTCAGTTCCTTGTAGTATTGACTACAATAGACTAACATTTAATTAGAGAACCTTTTAAAGTTACCATGTCTCCCTGGATTTGATGGTAAATTTAAGAGGGGAAACTTCTCAGAATTTAGTTTCCCTCTTTTAAAATTAAAATTTTTCTTGTCCTGTAGAATTTAAAAATGTCATCAGGCTTTTACTGTCTGCAGTTTGTTATGAATCACATAAAACTCATTAAACACAGCATTTTTCATCATGTCATGTGTATATTAGTGAAATCATTACAAATGTGTTTCAATAAATCACCAGATCAACTGCCATAGAAAAGTCAACAGGAGAGTTAAAAATAACTGTTCTTTCATGGTTTCCCACAGTAATGCGACTGTCTCTAACTCTAGGCAATTTATTTATAGTCCTTTTTTAATAGTAGCTACTTAGTTGAATTTCCGCCTTCATATTTGGGTTGTTTCATCTAGACATGAGTACCAGTCCCAGCCTGATTGTTTGGATTCAACTCTAATTTCTCCCAGATTGTCCGTGGAGCATGTACATTGCAGAACTTAGCGGCTAAAAAGAAACACACACCAAAAACTGTAGCCCAATAACCTGCACAGAGGCAGGATCAAGCAGACTAAATCCTCCTTGGGAGAGGGTCATCTACCTCTTCTTGAAAACATTCAGTAAAAGGTTTTTCACTTGCCAGCCATTGTTTCAGAGCCCATATGTAAAGTTTTTTTCTTTTCCGGTATAAAACTTTTGGTTGTGAACACTCTCACTAGTGAACATGGAGCACAATGGTTTCCTGCCCTCCCTATAGCAATATTAACATACAAGAAGCATGCCATGATCTCCTCAAGTTTCTTTTTTTAGGTACCCAGTTCCTTTAGACTTTCCATATTTGTGCTCTGTATCCCTTATCACCCAGGCACCCGGCTTGACCTTCACCAGCTTAGCTACACTATCTAAACCTTGCAATGACACTCCTGACACTCCTGAAACACCTCGCTAATGAAGAAAGACTGAGGGACTTGGGTTGTTCAACACGGAGAAGAGAGGGCTCTGGGGAGACCTCTTTGCAAACTTTCAATATATAAAGAGAGAAACATTTACCAAGGCCTATTGTGACAGGACAAGGGGAAATGGTTTTAAACTGAAAGGTTTATGTTGGTAATGAAGAAATTCTTTACTGTGAGGGTGGTGAGGCACTGCAACAGGTTGTTCAGGGAAGTTGTGGATGCCCCATCACTGGAAATATTCAAGGCCAGGCTGGATGTGCTTTGAGCAACCTGATCGAGTGCAAGATGTCCCTGCCCATGGCACAGTGGGGCTATGCTAGGTTACCTTTGAAGGTCCCTCCCAACTCAAACCATTCTGTGACTGATTCTAATGAAACCTGGGTAACAAACAGAGAAAAATAGTTGGAACGAGAAAGGTGTTGGTTCACAAGCAGATGACATTTTATATTTGCATTTAATTTTAGCTCTGTCATAATCTCCAAACTCACTCTGCTGTACTGCTTTCATTGCCAATTACTCCAGCTCTACATATGTGGGTTTAATCCTCACCCCAAATTGTACTTATCACACTCACTCTTGGAGAATTTCCACTTGTCTGTCTTGACTCACCTACCCAATTTGACCAACTCTATATTCCCACAAAACCCACTGGGTTGTCACTGTCAAAGCTGACAGGGCTCCGCTTGTGCTGACAAGCCATGGTTTGGAGGTACTGGTTCATCCCACAGGGACTGCAGAAGTTCAGCTTATTGCAATACTGGTCCCTTATTTATGTGCTGTTCCCTTTTACCTGTGCCAGAAGCAGCATGCAGGAGCTTCTTTTTTCTACAGCTGAGGAAACACTCCAAATCCCTAATTTTGCTGATGCAGTATAAAACATACAAGCTAATGACGAACATTTTAAGAATTGGGAAATGTGGAGCTTATTCCATTAAATGTACAAAGCTACCAGACCTTTAGAAATTGTTTAGAGAAACATTTTGGCTGTAGGAAGTTGATCATAGGCACTAAAGGACTTCTTCCTTAATTGAAAAAAAGATTGAGACATAAAAGGAATGAGACTTGCTTTTGCTAAATGTATTTTAAGCTGTCCTTTTAATAATAAAAACCAGTTGTCTTCAAGAGGGATAACTTTTAAATATAAAAAAATAACACACCACAGGGAACTGAAAGGAAAAACAAATTTAATTACGTATTCAAGGCCATCCAAACCACCCACCCACATATTAAGTGTTTTCTAGCTACACAGACACTCTGGTTGCCATGGCTTAGCCAATGGCCTTTGTTTGAAAAGTAAACACCTTTGTCAAAAAATAAAAATATTACATGAAGCGAATAATCAGACTGTTATGGCAACATCCTGCTCCCTCTGAAATCAGCAGGCTACTTTCAGCAGGATGGATGTTAAATTTTTGCTTGTCTGATTAACAAAAGCCGGAGTAGCTGCAGTGAGGATGTCAGGAGCTGGGCTGAACTGACAGCTGGGTGCACTGACAAAAAGCAGCCACCTCTGACCAAGGGGCTCAGGGAGGAAGAGTAGAGGTTGAGTCAGAGGAGGCAGGACTACCAGGGGTGGACTGTCAGAGCCACTGTGTTGATCTTAGTGAATTAAATGTTGAATTTAGTTGTACAGAGAGTCAAACTCCAGTGCCTGGGAGTTTTCACTGGCATTGTTTTATTTTCTTATATAGATGTAGGCTCTTAAGAGACGACTGTCATTTTATCAGTGGGCTTGAAAGCAAACTGTCTGCAGTGCAGTGTGGCAAATGCACATGGCAAAGCAGCCATAGATCACTTCAGCCTGAACGAAACACTGATTAATATTCAGTTTGTGTGTCATCATACATGTCTGAGACTGCTGGAATTCAAAATTACAGACACTGAGAGGCTTAAAATTTCAGTGAGCAGAAGATTGAATCTAATAGGGCTGTGCACAGAAAGCCTTTCCTCATACCCCTGAAATGAGGGGTTTCACCCTTTTGCAGTCAGCAAAGTTTGCAGACGGTAGATGGTACAGGGGAGCATTACAAAGAGGGAAAACATGGGTCACTGCAGCAAGAGAGATGAAACATTTGGTTATTTATATATGTATATATTCTATCTATGAAGGCATATATATATATGGTAGCAGGGTTTTAGTAACTGAAAACTAGAAGTGATGGCAACTGATACCAGTTGGGTCTTCAAAGAGGGATGCTTTGTTATGGTACACACAGTCTAAAGCCTTTTGGAGCAGGCAATCTAAGGGACCAATGCCAAACCATATTTGCCTGTTATCTGCAACAGTCTCTGAGAGGATGCTGATTTCAATTTGTCATGTACATTTCGTGGTAGTTAATATTATCCTCTAGACAAGAAAATATCAAAAGTGACAAAAATGATGTGGGAAATTGCCATTTATAAAGCCATGATTTGCAAAAGCAGGAAACACAAGAGTGCCGGGATTTGGGGAGCACAAGTTTTTGGTGGTTTGCGAAGATCGAGGATGCTGCACCAGATGAAAGGCGAAAGTAGCAACAACAGCAAGCAAAAAAAAAAAAAAAAAATCTTGCAATGGCAGGCATTCAAAAGCCCCCACGCTGAAAGAAAAAGACATCAAGTCCATCTGAAAACTAGTGAAGGTAGATGGATGCCAGCAAAAATAATTACTTTGTCAAGACAGAGACAAATTTTTGGAAACAAACTGACAGGCTACTGGAGGAGTCATTTGTTTTAACTTGCCATGTCAGTGGAGTCCAAAAGACATGTCAATGCAAACAAAATATATAAGTCAAAAATAAAAAGCTCTTTACAAACCTAATTGCTTGGCAAGACCCAGAGAAGGGAAAAGCATGTATCAGAAACAGTGTCCTTGCAGCCCTGCATTCCTAAAGAAACAGGGGGCAAACTCCAAATAGACACAGCACTGCTATGCTGAAAATGCATGGTAATTCATTAAGACGTCTTTTTTCAGTGAGAAAAAACACCTAGAAATACAGAATAGAGTTCAGCTAAGGTGAACTGGTAGATCTATATGCCTTTCCTGAGTAATCAGACAAATGGTCACTTCAGAAGAACCTAGAAGAATTAAGGGTATGGAAAAATATGTTGAAATAAATGAAAGCTGTTTGGCACTACAACACAACTTTGCAAATGAGACAATGTGATGCTCATATGGCAGTGACTGGACTAAGAGAAATACTGCAAGGTGAATATGTCCATGATGGTCAAATGTCTTCCAGAGGCTTAAACCAAATCAAACTAAGGGACATGCCTTTCTTTTTTTTTTTTTTTTTAATTGTCAAATCTGATTCTGCTGTCTAAGAGGTGAACAGGGAGTGAAGGGATGGCTGGTGTGACCCCCTAGAGTTAGGGGGCCCGATAAAAGTAAGGAGCTGGAGAGTGAGAAGCACTTCCAGAAAAGACCTTTTTACCTTTGCCTGAATGAATTTTCAGAGCTCTTGGGAGCACTGCACAAACCCTCTGTTGCAGGAAGTCCCTGTTCTACAGACCTCTGGAGAGTTCAGTTTACGTTAACAAGGGATTTTTCTTAATTCAGTTCCCTATTTGAAAGATATCAATTACTTGCCAAAATCCTTCTGGGTACATGCATGGTTTCTTTTACTAGGAAATCAGGATTTAATCTACAGACATACTTTTATGCCCTAAAATCAGAGATTTGTTTGTTTGAGAGAGAGAGAAAGAGAGAGGGATATTTCATATGAGAGATCTAAACAAATATCTAAAGAGCCTGCTGTCATGGTACATACACAATTAGACAGAGATTCCCTGAGGAATAATGGAACATCAGTCTGACCCTGTTAAATTCAACTTTCGCATTCATTCAGCATATGTAGTGAAGATGTGAGTATCTTGGTCAAAAGTACTTTTAAATGCCTTGAAACAGCTGGGTTCATCTGGTATTTAACCAGGCATTCAACCTTGCATAGAACCAGGAGAGCAATGCTAGATTTGGTTCGGGGTTTTTTAAAATTCATAATAAATAGCGAAATGTGATTTTCCGGTGAAACAAACCCAACACAGAAAAACATACAACGGACTACAACAAAGATTTCTGATTCTATACTACTGAAGTATTAAAATCAATTGTTATTCTTACTAATTTTAATTGCAAACATGGCTCCTTGATGTTATCCTGATAGCAAAATATCTTTTGATTGTTTTCACATAAGTCATAAGTGAGTCTGTTTGGGAAAAAAATACCATCTCACAACATAGCGCTGGAGAACTATCAGGACCTTTTTTTACAGTAACTTTCTATATGATTTTTCCTTCTGGGAATATCGGGTAATAACTGAATGCTTTCCAAACCAGGAAACCATAAACAAAGAAGACACTTGTCCAAACTTTAATGTGCTATGATAAGTAATAGTCAGACTGTGCACTTGCATTCACATAAATACAGTGTATGAGGGATGTTGACACAAAACATGGGATTTTCTTCTGTCTATCTAAAATGTGTCCTCTCAAATGAATGCAGAACCACAAGGTTTTGAAGATAAAAAATCTTCTTAAAGCATCTAGTTCCTCTCCATGTCAATACAAGATTGTTCCTCGATATACAGTCTGATGTGGGTTGTTTGGTCTTCCCCTCTCTCCTTTGTCTTACTTCAACTGTATGTGAAACATTTAATTAGCAGCAAGAACGTCTGTGAAGCACAGCACTGTGGTACTGGAATGCAGCAGAAGTGACTCAGGCCAAAAGGAGCTCTGCTGGTCAGTCCCTCTTGTCCTCTTCCTCCGCCTTCTCAAATCCAATCAGAAGATCCAGCCTTCACATGCCAAGATTTTTGTCTGTGAGCACACACAGGTTTCCAAGTAAAGCAGTGCCAAGGCGAGACTGCTGCGATTAATACAATTAATAGAAATCCAGCAGAACTCTGACTCCCAGCCTCGAAGCCAATCCGTCCTTCCAGGAAACGTCACCCCTGGCTCCAGAGGCAGCAGAGCAGTCCACGTGCTCCTGGGGTTTGTCCTGTCGCAAACAGCGTGGCTCACATTTCTGGATCCTCTGAGTGTCATGAGCAGGCTCTTGCTGGGAAATTGCACAGAGCAATCAGTATCTTCCAGTCGCCCGACAAGAGCTCTTCTAGCAACTCTGGTGGCAATTCCAGGAATGATTCTGCATGTGAATGGGGAGTTTGGTCTTCCTGAGAAGCAGGAACCACCGAGGGATTTACAAGGAGGGGCAGCATATCTCAATAAGAAAGTCATCCAGGAAGTTTCATTTCCAAGAACCAGCTGGTAAACAGTTTAGAGCACCCTGTTCACATCTGCAACACTCAGCAATTAATGAGGCACTCGTGTACCTATAAAATAACCAGTTCAGTTCTGTTTATTTACATCACTGATTGAGCACTTTGTCACTGCCTTTGAAGAGGGAAAACTAGGATGAGCCCCAGATACAAAATTAGGGATTGCTAGCATGGTAAGACAACTTATCTCTCCTGTTTAACAAGAGGTGGTTATGGTCTTAGTTTAATGGCAGAGGTATTTGGAGTGGCCATTAACAGTTTGAAATTCACCAGTCTATGAGAGTGTTCAGGATTGTACTGTAAAGCTAGTTCCGAGCTGCTAACATATTTGTCAGACAGGCAATACACAGCCTCAGAAACCTTCCCTGCCAGTTCTCCCAAGCCATGTGCACCGGGGTGAGCGCAGCTCCCATCAAAAACACGAGTTTGCACTGGGAAACCCTATTCAGACAGTGAAATTAAGTTTGCTTTTCCGCACTGACCCAGAGCCCCTCCACTGCAGAGACAGGCGACCTTCGGCGGTGTCCACGTTAGAAGAATACAGCTGCTCTTTTCTAACAGGAGGGAAGAAGGAGGCTTTTATGGCTGTCCCTGAAGAGAACCCTCTTACAATGCATCGCAGTGTCTAAACAGACCTACGTGCTCTGATCCCACTTGGCAATAATGAGGGACTTGTATTCCTCAGGCTTCGGGGACCCGCTCGCCCGTCGGGCTGCAGATGCCGGCTCCGGTTACAGCGGCGGCGCGCTAAAAACCTGTGACATTTAAGCGGGGATGAAAATTAAAATTGTCTTTAGCCATTGTCCGTGTATTTACCCTTTGCTTTGCTCTGTTTCCATAGCAATAATAATAAAAAAAAAATAAATAAAAGGGATCACATGCGTCCCGCTCGGAGGGGGCGGGAGGGGGATGGACCGGCCGCCGTTCCGCGGGCAACCGCGCCCCGCCGTGGCTCCTCAGCGAGAGCGGCCCCGCACCGCTCCCCCCGGCACCCCGCACCGCTCCCCCCGCACCGAGAGCGGCCCCACACCCCTCCCCACACCGCCCGAGCGGCCCCGTGCACTGACTGCGCCCGGTACTGAGGAGAGGGGTTGAAGGAATTTGCCCCAAGCACTGCCAGACACCGGCCGGATGAGTTGCACCATCAAATCACAGAATCGTGGAGCGGTTTTGGTTGGAAGGCACCTTAAATGCCATCTAATTCCGAGCCCTCCTGCCATGGGCAGGGACACCTTCCACTTCATCGGGGTGCCCATATCATATTCCCTTCCCACCTGACCATGAACGCTTCCAGGGATGGGACACCCACAACTTCTCTGGCAACCTGTTGCACTGTCTCGCCACCCTCTCAGTCGAAAATTTGTTCATATCATCTAATCTAAACCTACCCTCTTTCAGTTTAAAGTCATTACCCCTTGTCCTATCACCACATGCCCTTGGTACTTGGTACCACAGGCCTTCCAGGTACTGGAGGACTGCTCTAAAGTCTCCTTGGAGCCTTCTCTTCTCTGGGTTGAACAATTCTCCCAGCCTGTCTTCACAGAGAAGTTGTTCCAACCCTCTGATCATCTTTGTGGTCCTCCTTTGGACTCACTTGAACAGGTCCATATATTTCTTATATAGGGAGCCCCAGAGCTGTACATATTGGCCCAGGCAGGGTCTCATGAGAGCAGAGTAGAAGGGCAGAATCACCTCTCTTGACCTGCCTCTTCCCTCACCCTGTATCAGATTCCACTTACCCAAAATGGGGGTGAAGAGATAAATAATACAATGTAATGTTGAGTCTGTTTCAGGCCTTCACCGTGGGGCAAAACCCTCACTGACCCCATTCAGTGGGCCAGAGTAAAAAAAGTTGTTGCCTGACTGTTAGTTCTGCCATCACCCTTTGGCCCTGAATGTTTGATGAATTCCAGGGAGTTTCTTCCTGTCTGAGCACAAACACAGCAGTTAGTCAAGGCCAACAGAGCATGCCCACTGCTTCCCCACTATCTGTCTACATCCCATCAAATATTTTATTATAGCATCATAAAAGATAATATGTGGCTCCTACAGCTTAGAAATTAAACTTCATAGAGAAGTTAGGAGAAGGATTGTGAAATAAAGAAAAAGCCTCCCATCAAAATAGGATTTACAATTTTCAGAACTTTTTAGCATTAATCATTTTCAAATTACTAATTAAGCTGATTCTACAGTTTTGTTATTAAAAATTATAGCAAAATTTAGTTGTAAGAGACCTCAGGAGATCATCTAGACCACTACCGACCTCAAAGCAGAGCTAACCTCCAAGCTTGTCACAGGACCTGATATCCAGGACACCTTTGCAAACTCCAAGGGTGCAACTTTGAGGGCATCTGTGCCAAACCATGCTCATGGTGAAAAACTTTCCCACTATGCCCAGTTTGAATTTTCCTCTTGCAGCTTGTGACTGTTGCCTCTCACCCTTTACTTTCCTCATCTTTGCAAATCCTCTTTATGTAGAGAAAAGAAGGTCCCAGCATGCAATTCCTGAGATGAAGAGCAGTAACAGGCACGGGCTCTCTCCCTCTCTCAGCCTATGCTATTAGAGCAGATATTAGATGAATGCAGGAAAGGAGGCATATCAATTGTACCTCAGTCTTTTCAAAACTTTTAACATACAAAATAATCAAGTTTCTATTAAGTTAAACTGTTGATGGTCATTGCAAAGTAGTTCAATGCTGTTAAAGAAGAGAATGAAGACACAACTTTCCTCAATATATGAAAATGATTTAGTGTAAGAATCAGAAAGCAAACTTCCCTAACCCAGAACTAACTTTTGCCTTAGAGATGTTCACGTGGTTGATCGCAACATAGTTGCCTCTGCTCAGATTTAAAAGTTTGTTTGGGTACCAGAATTGATACACAACTGTCCTGATTTTGTCTGGGATTGAGTTATTTTTCTTCCTAGTAACTGGTACAGTAACTGGTACATGTTTTGGATTTGGGATGAGAATAATATTGTTAACACACTGATGTTTTAGTTATTGTTGAGCAGCTCTTAGACAGCATCACGGTCTTTTTTACTCCTTACCCAACCTCAACAGCAAGGATGCTGGCAGTGCACAAGCAGTTGTGAGGGAACACAGCTGGGACAGCTGACTCCATCTGATCTAAGGGTCATTCCATGCCATACAGCATTATACTGAACAATAAAACTGGGGGGAATTGCCTGGGTGGTTGTTGCCTGCTGCTGGGGGACTGCCTGGGCATCAGCCAGTGAGTAGTGAGCAGATTGCACTGTGCATCACTTGTTTGCATATTCTTCTATCATTACTATTATTTCCTCTTCCTTTTCTGTCCTATTAAACTGTCTTTATCTCAACCCATGAGTTTTACCTTTTTTCTGATTCTCTCCCCCGTCCTACTGGGAGGGGAGTAAATGAACAGCTGTGGGGTGTGCAGCTGCCTACCAGGTTAAACCACAACAACAAAACATCTGTAGTCTTCAAATAATTTTTCTTATTTCTTGGAGAACTAATTCAGGCTGCAATGAGCTCTGTGCTCTCAGAGACGGACTATTGCTGCTATCCCAGCTGGCTTCTTCAAGGTTGTTATGGGCATCTTTATAGTTCACAGCTTGTAGTATCTAATTCACGAAACATTATATACGTCAAGTGCATTGGTGAGAAGAAGGAAACTATGTATCTTATAGAAAAAAATATAGAGGCAGAAAGTATAAGTAATTCACTCTTTGGAATGAATAGAGAATAATCTAAGAGCATGTTTAAGTAACTTTTTGGTTTTAGAAGAGATTTTCTATTACAAACATAAAACTTCTCTTCAAGAGCATTGTTCTTTGGTTTCAGATGCATCTCAAACAAACATCTTGTCAGCACCTATTTTAGTGGAGGGATATGGCGTAAGGATATGAGGAACAGGGTATTTTCAGACTATTGTTCAAGTGAGGATCTAATACAGGTATTTTTGATAGTTGTGAAAAGAACCATAGCCTTTTACTAGCCAGAAGTTTTGCACAACTTAGAAACACAAGCAGTCATTTATTCTGTCCGTATTTAAACAATAAGAAGAGATTCAAACTGCATAAAAAAACCTTTGACCTTCTTTTGAATAAATCAGTGGGTTTTTTCTTCAAGCAGCAAGAAACCCTGCTACAGGACATGATAAATAAGGGAATAGAGTTTATTGAAACTAAAAATAAGTTTTATTGGTTGATTCAGTGTCTTTTTCCAAGGACTGAGAACAAAAAGCACATGGGATTTGTAGCTCTGTGATTTATATGGTCATATATGAATGTAAACATCCTGAAGACCACACACATTTTTGTCAACTCACTACATTTTTGCTTCTACAGTCCGGTCTGATGCACATGCTGGCAGCTCAGATCAAGATTCTTGACTTGCTGTGCATGTCCTTCCACAAAAATACCCATTCTTGGTGAGAGTGGTACAGAGCTATGTTTAGGTCTTCCCCACAGGAGTGAGGGGAAACTCTAGAGTTACATAAAACAACAACTCTAGATCCAGAACTTGAAGAGAGATTGGGGAAAAAAGCAATACAATTTTAGAAAAAGAACAATGAAGGACCAGGGCAGTGATTGTCCCCCAGTACTTGGCACTGGTGAGGCTGCACCTTGAATCCTGAGTTCAGTTCTAGGCCCCTCACTTACAAGAAGGACATTGAGGTGCTGGTCCAGAGAAGAGTAACAAAGATGGTGAAGGATCTGGAGCACAAGCCTTATGAAGAGCAGTTGAAGGAGCTGGGACTGTTTCCTGGAGAAAAGGAGACTGAAGGGAGACCTTATTGCTTTCTACAACCTCCTGAAAGGAGATTGTAGCCAGGTAGGAGGTCAGTCTCTTCTCCCAGGTACCAAGCGACTGAACTGGAGGAAATAGTCTCAAGTGAGGTTTGGATTAGATATTAGGAAAAATGTCTTCACTGAAAGGGTAATCGGGGGCTGGAACAGGCTGCCCACTGCAGCGGTGGAGTTACCATCCCTGGAGGTATTTAAAAGATGTGTAGATGAGGCATTTAGGGAGATGGTTTAGTGGTGGACTTGACAGTGGTGGGCTAGTAGTTGAACTGAATGATTTTAAAGGTCTTCTCCAACCTAAACAATTCTATGATTCTATTATTCTACTATATTTTGAAGATGGTCTGTAAGTCTTAAGCTTGGGACAGGACCCCTCTCTCCAACTGTCATGCCAATTGTGTGAAAACTTACACAGGGAAAAAAAAGATCTACTCAAACACACCAGTGTAGTCCAAAATGTCTTTTGGCTCTTGTGTTCAGGAGAAGGGAAAAGAACCTTAGCATTTCCTGCCACCTTTTTACATCAGGAAGTATCTAGACAAGGCATTTCTGATCCATGCAAGGCTGCACTGCCCATGAATGGGGCTAAACCTACCCCTGTTTAGACACTGCTGGCAATCACAGGCTCTGGTACTGTGATAACAGGCTACCAGGAGTATTTAAGGATAGAAGAATTACACAGAGAAAAGTGTTACCTCAATGGAAGAAGCAGAAAGAGACCAAGACAAATAAGCCAGACGGCATGTCCAGCATCATGGCCCGTATAAACACACTGCCAGACGTGCACCGGATGCACTGCGATAACACAGCCTGCCTGTCTGTGCTGCTGGACCAGAGCACTCATTTCTGAAGAGGGCTTCAGTTTTGTTATTTTTTTTTTTTAACTTTTTTTCCCTCAGGCCTCCTGCTGCTTGATTGAAACTGAAAGACTCCTCAGCCTCGTCTGTATATGTGATGGAAACAGATGAGTCCCAAGAGAGAACAGAGCGACCTTTGCACTTCAGCAGCTTGGCAGAGGTGCAGCAGAACCCTTCAGATCCTCCTCCAAAGCCTGGAGGAGCCCTAGGATGTTGACAAGGTTCAGAGGGGTTTCCTTTCCGGTTCTGCTTTCTGCAAAAAGAAAGTGCTGGTGATCAAATTAGAAAAAATTATGTCACTCCCCATTTGCTGGCAACATGCAATAGACAGATTAATAACTCACTGGCACATTTTTCCTTCTTTATTTTCTTTCTTTTTGCCTGCTTCTCAAACTTTAACACAATAGTAGAAGAGAGATGGAAAAATGGTCTAACTGTTTTTCTTTGCAAATGACTCGTTAAAAAGCAAGATGTTTCTTGAAAAATCCCAAAGATGATGTAAAAATTCACAGCTGGTTGGGAAATTGGAGTGAAATTGCAGTAAATTCACTACGCTTGTATTCCATCTGGGATTCTTTTTCTACTTGGGTATCAAAAATATGTATACACTTCTGTAAAACTCTTGTTTCTTTAACCTCATGGTCATTCCTGCAAGTTCAGGGCCGTGTTTTTAAAACCCAAGACCAAAATTTCAGGAATTTATCAGTAGAGTTAATAAATTATTCCAAAAGCTCAGTGTTCATACCTTATCTGTTTTGTCGTGAGCCACAATAAGTTGAATGTGCTAAGAATGAAGTACTAACTTACACATGGATTAATTCTGGAAGAAGTTTTGAGGAACTTGATCCAGTGGAAATAGTCATGATTTTCATGGCTAGTTGATCAGATCAGTCACTCCCCTCCTTCCCTCTATCCCTTTCTCAAATGTTCAATCCGATGTTCAATGAAAAAGACTAAAGCAGAGAGCTTAGGAGAGTTCTGGGCTATCAGAAGGTGGTTTGTGCAGCAAAAAGAGTTGAGGGAAAGATATAACAGAGCTCAGATTATTCCTTATTTGGAAGAAGTCTTGACCGAAGCCAAGATGCTCATGTCCAGGTCCTCAAAGTCTTGTGGAAACTCTGATGGAAGTCAGTCATACAAATAGGAGAACATGTTTAATCTCCTTTGAAATTCTTGGAGTTAAGATCTCCTAAAATTGATCTTTCTCTAGTTCCAGTCATCACATTAGAGACCCCTATGTTAAGTAGCCTTGAAATAACACGTAAAAGTGAACACAGGTGTAGAAGCAGCAATAAAGAATTGCCATGTGAAGCCTCAAACTATACTGAGTTCAGCTGGCATCCAGACCACACAGACACAGTCAGCTCAGAGAAGCCCTTCAGCTCCCTCAGAAGCTACAGTGGACAGATCTTGTCAACAGTTAAAATAGGAAAGGATGCCTGTAGTGGAAATTCACTTTGCATTTGTTGGGAGGTCTGACAGAGCAGAGGTAAGGTGTTTGTAGCATGAGGCAGCAGCTGAGTCAAGGATGGAAAAAAGTGATATTCCTGTTTCTGCAACAGGGAGATCTGTGGGACACTTTAGAGGACACCTCCTATCAATATCAATATCAATATCAATATCAATATCAATATCAATATCAATATCAAT
>JAYRBT010000082.1:139796615-139822930 GCA_036023395.1 Myiotriccus ornatus | reverse complement strand
GGACACTTTAGAGGACACCTCCTATCAATATCAATATCAATATCAATATCAATATCAATATCAATATCAATATCAATCAATACAATTTTTCTGATTTAAAAACTAGAAGTCTCCATTGAGCTCTAAGAAGCTAAAAGTAGCTGTAACAATCAGGATCACAATGAGAAGATCCTTTTTCCTGTTGTTGACAGGCTATGGGCTTTGTCTCAGCATCACCCATGTCTCCGTCCTGCCCCCGTGAACTCATGTCAAAAAAGAACTAAAAATAACCATACTGTGAGAACTTACTGCACAGAAAAAGAGATCAAGAGGACTTGGATTTCTGGATTTCTAATCCAGCTTCTGTTCAGCCACACGATGAAGTTGCCCTTCAGTTGCAGCTGTGGGCCAAGTGATGACAAATGCTGTACAAATGGATAGTAAAGGACAATCCTTAACCAACAAGAACACCACCCTCCCCAAAGTAAGACTGAATAAAGGGCAAGAAAAAACATCTGGGTACAGGCAAATTGCAAAGCCCAACAAGACCTTCACACCACTATGCTGAATGTGACATGGCCACTTTCTCCCATCTGTGCAACTACAGTCAAGATTTAGGGAGCTTGCTGGTTTGGGTGCTGGAGGGCTGCCTGATTTGCAAGAGATGAGGTTGAGAGCAACCTGCAGCCTATTTCTAAATTCATGCTAATAAAAAAATAACATGAGTGTGATTTGGAAGCACGAGCAATATTAAGAATTAATTTCAGAAATTTTAGATTTCAACAGCTTTGCCAGTAATTTTTGCCACCTTATTTTGGAGAACAAGAGAATTGACCGAAACAACACAGCACAAAATTATGAAAGAGAGAAAATTATAACCTTAGAGGTGGGCAGTGAAAGATGTTTATTTTCCCTTATGAAACACAATTTTTGGGATTGAAATTAAAAGGTCCTGTGAGAACCAGAGGAGTGATGCAGTGATGTGATAGAAAGCTTGGGCTCTCTTTTTTCTAGTCCCATTTGGTAGAAAAGTAATTTGCAAAGGTACAGACTATTGGTTTATTCTAGACAATTTGTTTATTCTAGCTGTCTAGCAAGACCACTGGTTTACTCTCTAGGAACTGCTGTTCTATATAAAATGTTATGAATTATGTCCTCTCGAAAAGGGTGGCTACCTTTGGAAAAGGTAGGCAAGTGGCACTGGGAGACCTCTGGAATTGTGGTATAAAGGGGCTGCTTGGATATCACATGGAAAAAAAGAGGGTAGATATGTAGTGAAGGGAAGGGAAATGAGAGAGCTGGGGAAGACGAGCAGGTAAGCTGAGGTCCTGGAAGCTTGCAAACCTTGCAATAAAAGGTGGGAAAGACATGAACCCTAATTTTGATAAACTAAACACAGTAATAATTCATCTCACTGACAGGAGTTGGGACCGTTAGTTTGTGCTTTTGGGAGTGTTTGGAAATTTCTCACAGTGTTTCAAGAGACAGCAAATATTAAATCACAAAACTGTGTATAACAGAGCCAGTTGAATCTTGAGGGAAAAGAAACAGACTCTGCAGAAAAATAAGAACAAAACCTGAGTCATTACAATAGTTTGAAAATATTTGGAGCAAAGGAACCATTGGACCAGAGGTGAGGTATTAAAACGTGCATGGTAAATGTATTCCAAGTACACTATGCTGGCACTGCCTTGTATGCAGCATATCTAATATCTGGCATATCTATATGACACTACACAGCTATGGCAGAGAAGCTGCTCTGATGAGTGACTGAAAAGCTGAGAACTTCAACATTTCGTGCTGTTTCAGCAACATAGCAGAGAGGATTAGTATAACAACACTGAACTTTTTACACTTTCTTACACTGAAGAATCCTACATAAAATACCATGAAGTGCTGAAAGATTGTTTGGCAAGTTGGCTTCAAAATTAAGAAAACAGCTTGGTTTGACTGAAGCTTATCAAGTATTTCAGCAGTCCTTTTCAGAGAACATTGAGACCCAGTTTTCTGTGCAGTTTGTCACTCGTCAGTGCATGGCAACATATGAAGAAATAATGCAATATTGGTTTTGACACACTAATTCCTGCTTTTAAGTTGATGTTACTGGCCTGTCTCTGGTAGTGGTTTGGAGAGAAGCAATGAAGCAGTGATGAGGCAATACCGTAAACCCCTCAATTTTCTAAGCAGAAGACAAATGACTAAACCACACGAAAAAAAAGAAAGGTTTCTTTTAAACCCCCGTTTGTGTCACTAACAGAAAGGAATTTGCCATGGCCATAACATTGCCAGTAGTGGTCATGTATCTGCATGACACAACCACAGGCAGTTCAACATATGGACTCTTCTACCTGGAGACAGACTTCACCTCCAAAGGCAACTCCCAGTGAAGTCAGCAGGTCCAGATTTTGTCTCAACACATTCTGCCTATCTAGGTTTTCTCTCCAGCCACTGGAGAGACATAGGTGAGACTGACAGGTCTTGTAGCACTACTATGTAGCTCTACTTCTTTCCCTTGGGATGACTGATCTCCTGGAAGCAATTATTTACTGACTATAGAGAAAACAATTATTACCTTCAATTAGAAATCTATCTTTCAAACTGATTGAAAAAGCTGAAGTGATTTCTAAGTGATTTCAGTAAATCTTCTTTGTGGGAATTGGCCTGAGGACACCTTGTAAAAAGTTTGAGTGAGAGCTGTCTAGCTTTTGACAACAAAAGTCTTGAAAAGGGTAGAATGGATCTATTGCATAGACAGATAGCAACAAGACCCAACAGTATGGGAAAATCCCCCATTTTGTTGCATAATTTTTTGCATAAAATGCATTTAATACACAAAAATTATTGCATAAAATGTTCCTTCCACATGATTGTATTGCTAATGACTATGTTCCTCGAACGGTCCTGGTGAGTGTAGGATGTATGCTCCCATGCAGGAAGATGGATGTGCATGTAGCACACTGAGGTGTCATTTTAGTCCAGTCTCCCACAGGAACAAGATTTGTCTCATCATACTCTGAGTGTGTGTGTCTATCCCCACAACTAATTTTTTTAAACTGATCATTTTTAAGGAAAAATGGCATCAAAGTACTAGTTCAAAGAAAATAGATAGATTGGTAGGGTAATTCTGGGTGCAGAAAGGCTTCAGCAGCACTTGTTAGTTATCAGCAGATCCAGACAGAGCGCACACATTTCGAAGAGCACGCATTTTTAAGAACGCATATGAAGACCTCAACTGTGAGAAAAAAATCTGTAAAGTATTTCCCCTGTACTGGAGGAGTCAAAGAACCCAGCCATGAAACGAGTTGCATGTATGTGGACTGACTGGAGAGAAATCAAATATAGGGCCCAGTATGAAAACTTTCATGCCTTCCAGTCTGAAGGTATAGATTGCTCTTTAATGCATTGACAATTACGGATGGAATACAAAAGAAAAGGCTGTCATTAGACTTGAGAAGAGGAAGCTGTTATGTTTGATAGCTGCCAAATGTTTGCTGATCCTGCAAAGACTGCAGTGCACACCGTACATGATGCACACATGTGTGTGTATGAGCATATTTACTTCTAGTAACTCTACTGCAGAACCAACGAGGGAATGACATGAATCATGATTTGGGATAAAGCACTTCTGCCATCAGGCCTGAAAGTTCTGCTGGGGTTTGAAAGGCAGACTGTATACTTGTATCATTCTTCGTTCCTGCTGGTGTACCAGTTCCAGCAGTAAGAAATAAAAGAGGGTTGGAGACAAATTTTAACTTCTCCAAGTCTTGCTTTGTTTTCTCTTCTTTTGATCATATCCCAAGAAACCTTCTAGTCCTTGCAGAGGCAGAAGTCAGAAAAGTATTTCATCTTGCATTTGCAAATCAGTTAACAATTTGAACAACAAATGAGCCAAAGTCACAATTTTCTTTTCTATAGTGTTACAAAGAGAGCTCTGAGGAGTTCACTCACTAGTGCTGAGGAAATGAGCATAAGCATTTTTCATGGAAGTGTAACATTTCCAGACACATTTTCCTTTGAACTCACACGCTCCGTTGTGTCTGCAAAGCACTTCAAGAATCTGCAGAAAACAAGGCAGAAAAGGAAAATTACACTTTTCCCTACTTTACAGCAGCGAAGGGAAAAGTCAGTATTAACTTGACCTTATTTCTTACTTTACATTTAAGACTAAAATGTCCATCTTGGCCAACATCTGGAAAATCACAAGTTATCCAGGAGAGGATTGTCTGTTGTAAAGTCCTCAGTATTGTAGAGATCATCTATCATTTGTTCTTGTCTACCACCTTTTAATGGAAGTAACAACAACAACAAAATCTCAGGTTTTACTTTGGTTTCTCTTCCATCATAACTTGAACTCAGAGACACCTTTGGTGATTTAGGTCAATCAGCAGGAGAGTGTGAAGGAGTGAAAGAGGTAAGTCAAGTTCTGCTACTTCAGACAAATTCAGTTTATCAGTATCCAGTTTGGTTGAGGCCATAGGGGCAAATCCAGCCTAAGAGTGTTTAAGTCCCACATTTAAGATGCTCCTTTTTTATAATAATAATTTGTGAGTCTGTCAGCCACAAAGGTAATAAACAAAATAAAAGCAAAATCATGAAACCCACAGGCATTCCTACCAATATAGTCAGAAAAGTAGTTTCTGATAATGGGATTCTAGCTATCTCCTTCAAGTTAACTGTCCTTCCCACAGTCCTTTTTCTTCTGGGGAAAATTATTTTAAGATGAATATACTTATTTCACAATAGAGAAATAATTTAAGACATAAACTACTTGTCAATACTGTTGTATTATATAAATACATTAATCATAGAATCAACTTTATTGGAAAAGACCTCCAAGATCATCAAGTCCAACCCTTGATCCAGCACTGCCATGGTTACTAGACCATGGCACTAAGTGCCACATCCAGTCTCATCTTAAAAACCTCCAGGAATGGAGAATCCACCAATTCCCTGGGCAGCCCATTCCAATGCCTGATTACCCTCTCTGTAAAAAAATAGTATCTATTTATAATAAATATATATATGTTATACATAATTTATAGAATACTGTGGTATTGTATAAATTTGTTTATTCAAAACAACATGTTAGAAAGAAAACAGCACCAAACTCTGAATGGTTTTCTTCACTGTTTTTGCTGGCATTTAGATAGTAACATTTATCTTGTGACACAGACCACCAGCAACTTTTACCTTTGGTGCAATGTTATCTAGTATATGCACAAATTTTCCTTTGGAATTAAGTCTTTCAACATGCTCCAGCATTTCTAAGTATTTAATGAGACCCACAAAAAAGGGTGCAATTCCTTCCTAAAACACCACCTTCCCAAAACAAGAGCTTAAACTGGAATTCTACCTGTCATTTACGAAAAAAAAAAAAAATTACATATCTAGACACTACAGTCACAGAGTTGAAAATCCTGACTCAAGACAAGAAGCCAAACAAACAAGCACAACTGCTTGCTAGTTAATTCTTTTGTCTTGGTAATGCTTTGGAGGACAACTCATAATTTTTAAGAAGCTGGGGTTGACAATACCAGTTTTGGGATACAATATAAACACAGCAAGTGTAAGGATTGTCTGCACCATCATGTTCTGGTTATGTTCATAGCAGAATAAGCAAAGGAAGGGAAAGTATTTCAGTGTTGAGAATTTTTGCATAGTAGACTGAAACATAGTTTGGGTGTGAATAATTGCAGCAGCAGGCACAAGCAGTCAGGGTATTACCCAAAACCCCAGTGGGTTAGACTAGGGGCATGCAAAAACCATCTGCTGTGCAGATGGTAGCAAGGATGGGCCCATGCCCTGGTCTTCCACCAATTAAGCACTATCTCTGGCCACTGAATAACAGCTGAAATGATGTGCCTGAAGGTCTGAAACCCACCACTTCCCTAACCCACCATAAGCCTTATACATAAATCTCAGGTAAGTAATGCTTCCCAAAGACACCTATCTCCAAAAAGAGTAAAACCTTTGAAAAGGGAAGGAGAACAATCCAGCACACGGGCATGTGCCCATTAGCCCAAATATTTTGATTTCCAGTCCAGTTTACACCAGTAGAGAGTCTGGTGCCATTGCAGACGCTATTCCCGCGCCTTCTGTGCCTACTCTGGAGCAAGAGGCAAACTTTTCCAACTCGGCCAACTTGAGTCTCCTGGTCTAAAATGAAGACTGTGATAGTGCTGTATCTCTTTTAGAGCCTCTTCTTTAAAAGAAGGGTGCTAAACACATCCATAAGCAAATATAAATAACAGGGAAGACACTGATGAGAGGGCATGGCTGAAAACAAGGCAGAAAAATTATAAATGAGGATAACGCAGCAGGGAAGTCTGCAGCTGGGAGAGGGAGGAGGGGTGTTTGAAGAGAAGATAGCTTTTATTTGAAACACATGTGTGCCGGTTAATCACGGCTGGAACCTGGGATCGGGTGAGACTGTAGTGGAGAGGGGGTGGCAGACACAGGGAAATTATTTTTTATTTCAAACAGATGTATTAACAATGGCCTTACGCTGATGAAACTCAATAAAGAAGAGATTTAAAGAGGGGTATACTGTGATGGGAATTTGTAGCTGGGAGGCAGAGGGGGAAATGATCATTTGCAATAGACGTATGTAATCACTGTGTGCGCTCAGTGCCGAGACGAGGGTGGGACTGCAGCTGCCAGAGCAAATGAAAGGAAAAGCCTGGCCACTGCTGCAGCAGAAAATGGGAAGAAGGGATAGGCTGATCCAGCAGGAAGGGAGGAGGAAACATGTGGTAGAGGATGTATTTTTATATTTACAAATGACTCCTTGCAAAGCTAAAATAGTTGCTTTAATGTGCCACATTAAAGAAAAGTTCTAAGTTCTGTAACTGTTTTCTCTCTCCTTGCAGGATGTCTCATACCATCTTAGCATTTATAGCCTGATGAGTGAACATGAGCCTTGTGTTTTCATCAATAAATTCAATATCATTGTCATTCAATGTGAAGTTAGAATTTCACTTGCTCTTCAATTTTTTTTATTTATTTGCTTCCTTGTTTTTTTTTTAACAATGTGTTAGAAACTTATGTTCCTGATTTGGTTTAAGGGGAGAGCTGTTATCAGCTTCACCTCTCTGGGGAATGTCCAGTCGTAAGCAACAAGGGATTTTACTTAAAAACATAAACAGATATTACCATGAGTAAATGAAAACCAAATTCAGTACAGGCAAGACCTGAACAATTTGCCTGTAACAGCAGTTATAAAATTGGTGAAGACCATGATTATGTAGATAACATGTTCAAAACTAAATAAATGTCTACAGCTAATTCAAGTTTTAGGTTGGAGAATGCCAGCGAAGAAAACGATGTGAAAATATCTTCCCAAAGTTCAGAGGGCACCCAGAAGTACATGTCCAGATGAGTGCTTTCATGATTGTCAGTGCAGATCTCACTGACAATGTCACTGCAGACTAGGACAGTATGCCATGCCATTTGGAAGTGTTTAGGTTAGGATGATGTAGCAAGCGTGGGTAAAGCCCTTCTCAAATCTTTGTCCACAAAGCCTAGCCATGGGTTAGGATGAGATGAATCCCACTCTCTCCCCACTGACCACATTAACTTTTGCTTTCTCACAAAGATGTATTTTGTAAGATAGGAACAACACTAACACTTATTTTCAGGCATCTGACAGTCAAATTTCAATAACAAAGAGCACACCCTCAGCTACCATGGCCTGATGGATATGATGACTTGTTAGCCCTAGAAAATTCATTGCATCCCCAACTCTGTCATAAAAATAGCTGAATTTTCGAAAGCTCTTAGATGGGCCACAGCCTTAAACCTGCATAAAAATAAAACTGTGATACAATTAATGTTGCTTTATTCTCATACAGGGGTGAAAAGTGTATTTTTCTTATGACTTGCCATTGACTCAATAAACAGAAAGAACTGAAGGTGCATGATGCTGAGCTGCCCCAGAAATGGAAATAGCTGCTCTGACCCTCCAGGGTGCAGACTTCCCCTTTGGGAGCTCTCTGTTTTGCTCCATGCTCTAAAGAAAGCTCCCTGAAGGCTTTTTTTTTAAATAATACTATTTTTTCCCATGTTTTTGGATGTCAGGAGGAAAGTAAAGCTTGTGAAAAAAAAAATAATTAGTATTTGAAATAGAATTCTGAGTATGATTTTTGTCCTGCCTTTTTAAATAGTGCTGCCAGCTTGCACCAAAAGGCAAAGTAGAAATCCAAACTTACACTGGAGAAAAGCTGTTTGCTATCAGCTTCTGCTGGTTTCAATCCACTGCATGACTAGAACAAGGCCATTTTATGCTCTAGGTTTCCTTTCAAAATCCAGACACAAGGGAAGTTCTTGTCAAAAATTATTAACATCTTAAACAGGGTTTACTATAGACAAAGACATTAAGATACATTTGAAAACGCCCATATACATTATAAAAGTTGGTGAAATGCACTTTTTCCAGTGTTCTTTTAGGACAGAAAGGAGAAGCGTGTATTGCATGTTTCTCCTGGGACAGATTCACTAGCAGTGATTTGACCAGAAATAAGTCTCCTTCACTTCTGCAATGTATAATGAAGGAAAACTGAGCTGAAAGTTAAAGATGAAGGCAAAAGCCTGACCCCAGTGAAATTAATGGGAATTCTGCCATTGATTTCAAAGTGGCCAGTGTTTCAACCAAGATATAAACTTTATTTTGTTCTGCCTCATTCTGGGAGTTACTCAGGAGCAGTGCTATGCATGAAATCGATTTTTTTTGGTGCTCTGCCCAAACTGAAAAAAAAAATGAAAAGAAAATAATCTTCAGTCAACCAAAACCCTTTGTTTTCTTTGCTAAACCAAGAGAAACTCAGAATACACTTTTTGTCAGCAGAGGTATTTCTTCTGACACAAAGTGTATTGTTTGTGGGACTCAAATCTCTCAGTCTTAGGTCTTCACTTATTGTCGAAAACAGTTTTTCAAAAAACCCCAAATAAATGTCCTTGTTTAAAGATGTCAAAACAAATTGTTAAGGATTTTCTAATCCTCTATCACCCAATGCTTTTGTCCAAAACAGTCATCAAACTCAAAACGGATTCCTCTGTGTTCTTCAGGAACTTCACATTTTTGGTATAAACTGCTTTTCTGGGAAAAAAATAACCAAACAAAAAAAACAAACAAAAACCCCAAAACAACACAAATATCTTCCAGATTACAACATGGTCGGGACTGCAAAGAGAATTTAGATCAGTTTTGAAAGAATGATCACATTAAAACTGCTTTACCTGGTAATGAATTGCAAATAATATTTTCAATATGAAAAGTTACTATTAATTTTTTTTTTTTTGTGAGCCACAAATAAGAGAGGAGTGTAGATGAACCTTTGATGCAAGCAAAAGAATCAAGTATAGTCAAGATCAGGGTGCCTCTAATTCTGAAAATATACTCACCTCTTACTGCTTCAAAAAACTTTTATAAAAAAGCTTCCACACCATTCAGTTGTGGACTTGAAAGAGCAGTGTCACTGTAGCACCTGGACATGCAAATGGTCAGAGCACCACAACCCAACCCAACCCAACCGCAGACATGTGAACTGGCAGAGTTTGAGGGTTTGGGGGTGTGTGGGTTTTCTGCCCTTTTTTTTTTTTTTTTTTTTTTTGGTTTGTATGTCAGTGTAATGTAGGTTTGAGCAATTCAGACTTTAAACAGCCCTAGTAGAAATGGAAAGTCCTAACCACAGATTAAGTCATCTGTATTGTATTATGAATACTCAGCTCTGTTGAGAAAGGACATTTGACTTTGCAATGTGGTAGATATTAGCAAACACTTAAGAGAAACCACAAAACTTCATGTATTTGCCCGGAGTAAGCCTGCAACATCTGCTCGAACCCTTCTGGGTCTACACTGTTAAGAACATAAGTCAGCTTGTTGGTCATTCCTCTGAACTTGAAGCCAGATGAGCAAATCCAAGCCATTTCATGGTACAATCACTCTAATCATTTCAGCATGGTTACTAGGTTCTTTTGCAGAGGACATGAGCTTCAGAAAAATATTAGGCAGCATTGTAACACTTCCCTCCCTTACAAAGATTGAGTTGTGTGAGCTACAGAGCTCTGAGAAAAATCCCTTATCTGTCTGGCTGGTTTATCATTCATTTATTAGGTCACATTCCCAGGCCTTGTAGTTCAGTTTCACGTATTTAACACTACTGGCTTTTTCCTTCATGAACATTTTGCCTTTTCACTCAAAGGAATTGCTACTATATATACGTACTGATTATAATTTATAAGGATTTTTTCATTGTGTAATATTTTCGTAATTGCTATGAAATTGCTACAAATACCTCTACTGGGTGGAACTGGATTTGTTCAGCTGGCAAGGTCAGCCCTAACAGGTGAGTGAATGGGAATTGTTTTCCTTGGCTGTTGGTGTTTGTCAGAGGCTGTGCTTCTAAATTCACAGGGTAGACACAGAAGCATGGGACTAACATCATAAAAACTGTGAACGTACAAGCAGCCACAGTCATATTGCCATATTTATACAGAACTGCTGATGTCCATGTCAGCCTGCAAAATTTTAAAGGCAGGTCCTGGTTCTACATACTTCACAGTCCAAAAAAGGCACAAGGTGGTAAGGGATGATCGTAGACATGGCAGGAATGAGAGAGAAGCATCGCAGTAGACAAAAAACAGATTTTTTTTTATTACAGTTTCAGCAGTCTTTTCAGGTACTGTTCAAACCTCTTCTTTTATTCTGCTGATTTCTTTTGGAACATTTAGGTATCCTCATCACACAGACATAACTTAATGGTAATGTGAACAAAATTTGTTGTCCACTTAAGACAAAAAATGAAGTTCTCTGAGTACAGAATGATAAGTTTTTCCAGTTTTGAGTCATTTTGGAAATAATATTTTCCAGGTGCCTGCATACAACTTTCTATTTTGAAAGGAGGTAGACAAAGTGATGTTTCTTGAAACCTCAGTTAATATGTTAAAGACATATTCTTAGGGGAAATTTTAAAATCAGATCCAAAGACTTCATATGGGAATTTGGTCAAGGTTTATGCAGGGGTTGAAGACAGATTAGAATTTGATTTGTAAAGAAAAATCTTTCTTTATGAGGTAGAAATTCCTACCCCTTTTTAAATTTTCTTTCAGTATAGCAAAATTCAAAAAAATCAAAAAACAAAAAATATCTTTCTTTTTTTCCCCCGAAAGGAAAAACTGGGAGAGGAAAAAGGAAGAAAAAAAATTGAAAACTCTAATATGTTTTAAACATTCTCTTACAACTAAAAGAATTAAGTTAATGTGCAAGTGCGTTCCACAAATGCTTTTCCTCTCAATAGCCACTTTTGGAACTCTGTGAGCAAGCAGGTACCTCATACAAACAATAGTAATGACTGGATGTGAATGAAGTTGAATAAAGGTTATCTCTACAATGTTCATCAAGATCAAATGGAGTTCTTACAAAAAGCTGGATATCTTTCAGTAAAGTGAGAAATCTAACATTTTCCAACTATCTTTTGTCAAAAGGAGGCAGCCAGGTCCATTTCTTTCAATGCTTTCCAGAAAAAAAATACTTTTGGCTCAAGTCTGAACAAAGGGATTTTGCCGAAAAGGAACTGAGGGAAGCTGTGGATAACTGGCCATAAATTTGGGTTAAAACAAAAGAGGTCTGTCAAACAATTATATCATTATACCCCTGCAATTACTGATAAAAGTTGAAAATCACAAGTACAAAGTAATGATCAGTAGGATCAAAAGCAAGCAAGCAGAAAGACAGGAAGGACCCAAATGTGTACCACATCCACACGCGCTGTAAAGAAACAGCAGCAGAATCATGTGCAGAAACGGTGGTGTAGAGTCAGTGAGTGGCCTTCTGCCAAGCACAAACCTCCAAGAGAGTTTGCCCTTAGCCAAGATAAAAATGGGGTGCACTGGTGGCTTCTGTGCAGCAGCTGCCATGGAGATCCCCTGAGGACAACCCAGGAGAAAAGCCCTCGGTAGGTGAGGTGGTGCAGGCTGTGCTTCACTGCCCACACAGTGTGTGACTGTGACAGAGAGGTGGCCAGGACAGTTTGCCTCCTCCCTTGGACATTCATGAAAAGCCAAGAATGGAGAAAATATTGATTTGAACTGACAGTCCTGTTGGTTTTGCAAGAATCTTGTGTGACTTTTCCAGAGGAACACCTGAAGAATTCAACAGAAATATACACCTCTTGTGGTAATTCTTTTTCTGTCTCAAATCTCACGCCCATATTTCTGTCCACTGAGGGAATGTATTTCAGCTGTCACAATTGCTCCTTGACCCTTCACAACTACAGGAGAAGTGGAGGCCATTTTCTCCCCACTTCATTCCCTGTAGAAGTGAATTCACCTGGAGCACATGGAAAGGCATATTCCAGATCCTTTTGTTATTTTGCAGGAGACCTACACTACTAATTTTTCTTCTGCACAGGAAAAGGATACAAAAACATGGGTGCAGTGAATCAAATGAGCAGCTGTTTACTCTCCAGTTCTGAAGGCACCTCCCAGTTTATTGCTCATTGTTTCTGGACCACTTTTATCTGTTCTTATCACCCCTTCACTGCCACGAGGGAATCATTGCAGACAGCTTCCACAAACCATACTTTCCGTATTCCTCTCGCAGCTTCTACTAAAGCCAATTCCTAATAGCTTACACAGAAACCTAATACATCTTCCTCGGATGAAATGATCCTTAAATGAAGCCGCTGGAGGTCTAAAAGAGAAAGAAAAGAAAACTTCCCCCAGGAGGCAATACAGAAACAATGCTTGGTGAAAAAAACGGAGTGGATGAGCTGTCTCAAAGTTGGTGATAGGATCTGCTCATTGATTGCAGATAGCCACAATATTTGATATTGTGCATGTGTGAGCAGCCCACAACGCCGCATGTTATGAGGAAATATGGCACACATGTTCTGCCTGCTGCAGGAGTAAGTTACAGGCCACCTAAGCACAATGGAGTTGCCCTTCTTGTCTCCTAAGGGCACCCCCACTTTTGTTGCCAGCCACCACCTCACTCAAGAGCGGTGCCTTTAGCTGCAGGAGGGGTTTTAAGTCTAAGGTCCCCTTCCAGTTCAGCATGATTATCTCTGCAGGTTTCAGTCTAATTTGGCAGATCTGCTCTCTTTCAAAGGAAAGAAGAAAGTTAACAAAAAGAAAAAGACTGGAAATAGAGTTTACATGCATGAGGATCAGGAACCTCCTTCAGCATAGGTTTCTCTCAAATATAGGGCGAAATTTTGTAAGTACTCAGAGTCAGTAAAAGACATTGTAGGATCCTTTAATGCATGTTCAGTTCTTCTTTCCCTTCTTAAAAAAAAAAAACCAAAAAAAACCCAAAAAAACAACAACAACAACAAAAAAAAAAAAAAAAAAAAAAAAAAAAAAAAACCCCAACAACAACTAAAACAAAACCAAAACCACAATTATGTTTGTTCTTCTCCCCTTCCTTCAGAATAAACTTTCCACAGCCTGGTCTCCAGTCCCATGAGGTTTCCTACCTATGAGGTCAGGAATGCAAATCCCAATTTAAGGTTTATACCATTAACCCATTAATCTGCAAATGCTTTTTTGTACACCTGGCATTGCCTCTGTTACAGGACATGCCTTTGGACAGAACATACTTTTTTCTGTGTGTATTCCTATATACTTTAATTTGCTTGCAGATCAAAAAATAATTGTGAAGTCATAAAGACACTATCTGGAAGGTTTCAAGGTCTATTGCTGTAAATTAACCAAAAATCTGCCTCTCTCAGGTATCTGAAAGTTAGATTTGAAGTGAGTGCCTGTGTGCTCTTTATAGCCAGCAGAGGAGGAACTGTCTGCCATTCTGCAGAGGGAGGCCTCTGCCAAATTTGTGTCTAAAATCATACATATTACGGCCAGATCCCACTCTAGGTTTCCATTTTGATTTTAGCCCAGCCCAGAGATCTCATACATTTTTAAGACACTGCTAAAATCAGAACTTCTTTATTTCTTGCTCCATGTCCTGTGTATTTTACCTTGCTGTAAAAGACCACTTACAAAAGCATCAGCTTCCACTTACACAGCATTAAAAGACACCAGATTCTCAAAAAACCTAATGAACTTGAGCTTTAAAAGAAAAGAAAAAAACTTGTTTTAGGGATACTGGGAACTTGTAAGCACTGAAAGTTTCTGTAATTTCATCCCCAAAGTTACGTGTCTTACAGGAAAGAATCTGAATCTTCTTAATCGTCCAATGTCATGAATAATTCATTATAAGAAACTTGTCTGAGCCCAAACTCCTGTTCTCAACACACCCTAACTTTGTCTGGTTTTGCAGTCCAACTGATTTCAATATCTGGTTTTGTCCTAATTCCAGTGGAATAAATCCAAATTCCCTTTTCTAAAAGGTTCCAGGTTACATTCTGAGGTTTAGGCTGCCTTTTACTTCTAATGGCTGTGGCAGACTGAAAAATACCAGAGTACAAATCGGATTTCTTCAGGAGCAAACATGGTGTAAGCAAATGTTTAAAGAAATTGATACCTGAGCAGCAACATGGGTTTTTTGCATAAAAGAAATTTAGGGAAAGGTCTGAAGTGAGACTTGGGTGTCTAAAGCAGAAGCTAGGTAGAGTCCAGATGCAAAAATCCAAAACTGTTTAAAAAATTGCTTCTTAATTGGTTATGTGTTATCTTTGGTTGATCTGAGAGTATTAGGTCTGTGCTGCTCCGCCCCACAACACTGTCCCAAATGAGTGGTCTGTGTGGGCCTCCCCCAGCCTTGGGGACACACATCAGGTTCCTCCAAACCAACCAAGGGACAGCTTTAATTCTTTTCTAGATGAGGACTGCAGAGAGACAAAAAAAGCAGTAAATATGCATTTCTGAAATCAAGACAGTCCTCTACATTTGTCCAGGAAAAGTGGGAATATTCTCATCTGCAATGTAGCGCATTGAGCAGGCAAAGCACTTCAAATCCTTTACTAGTGTGTTCATTAAAAGCACTATCTGTAAAGGCCTGGTGCTCATCAGTGCTGACACTCTGCTTTTGAGATACTATTCATCTTCCAAATAGAAAAGTCTCCAACCATTCTTGGTAGGTCCTGTGCTGAGCAGTTGAATTGGAGACACCTCTATGCCCCGGGAGCTGCAGACAAAGGGTCAGCCAAGCCGGGCCTTTGTACTTAGAAAGATTTTCATTAGGAATTGAACTATTCTTGGACACATTTACTTGCTTTGACCAAACAACTGTGTTGTGCAATTTCCTTTTTCCAAATGCAGCTTCCACGCACAGCCTCTTATCAGAGAAATATTGACGCAATTCCTGTTATCACAGACCCAGAGGAGGATTCAATGGTGCATATGCATAAAAAAAGTAAGCAAACTATTAGCTGGTGTGGCTGGGCTTTCATGCAACAGTTAACATTTAAAAAGTGGTTCTCTTTACTCAGCCACTTGTGAGTATCATAAGGGTGCTCTTATAGGAGTTTAATTATTTGTAATAGCTCTTTTCAGAGAGTAACTGGTTTATATGTATAAGCCCTGGGAGCATGGCAAGTACTAGGCATGTGTTCATTTGTTAAACTTTTATACTTGCTTTAGAAGAACTAGAAGAATACGCACACAGGAATTTCCTTGAGAAGGTTCCTTTTCTTTAAATTTTTTTCCCAGGCTAATGAAAATCTATATATGTTCTGAAACATTTTTTGTATGAGAGGTTATTTGTTGAGATCCAAGCAAAGATAAAATGTTTATATACTGAGACCAGTGCCTACAGTTTTGATAACCATAATAATCATTACAAGGCTTAACAAATCTCCTGCTTTAGGGCATAAGTTAAGTGGCTCAGTAAAACCATCATTTAATTCATTGAAAATATTTCCAGTAGCTTCAGATGGAGTTGTATAAACTATAAGTCTGGCAGACTTTCTGGTAAAGCTGGAGAGCAGCTTTACCAGAAGATGTTTCTTCATTTGCAATTACCACTACTGATTACTTAGTAATTGTCAGTGCTGAAGACAGGCTTTTGAGCTGGATGAAACAATAGCTTTATTCAATAAAATATTTTTTCTAACTCAGAATGATAAACTAGGAAAATGTATCATGAAGTAAAGCTATTTTCTACTTCATGGATTAGCTTTTTTGGTAAATATTTATTCCTCATATATTAAGAAGAAATAACGAGTGAACAAGAGATTGCATGACTAATTTCTAGAATATTTTGTAAGTCATAACCTTGTGCCAAAAATCAACTATGTCTTTTCACAGTAGTTGGAATACCACTGGGATAAAAAATAGTAGTATTTTCTGGTCAAAAAAGATTAAATAACTTCATATTCCCTGTATTTTATCAAAATAGACTCTGAGCTCTGTTAATGTGTATGGGTCATACAAAGATGCTGAGTGTGTTGTTTATAGGAACGCAGGAGATGATGTGGGGAAACTGTGAGGTTATAGAATAAATAAAAGCTCTTCAACACAGAGTCAGTTTCTGGCAGTGTGTCTCTGTTTCAAGCTAATTTGAAATTTCTGTGATTATAACACATGTTAATAATCCAAGCACTGCAAGTGTGCTTCCTGCCAAAATAGGAAGACACTTCTCTGCTCAATATCAGGAGACCAGACCTTACCAGAGCACAGGAGGCAGGACCCAGGCCACCAACCTGAGGCAGCTTGTGCTTGTTATCAGTGTTCACACAGCCCTGTTATACTAAAACATCCTGGATTTTGCTGTATATTCAATACAACCATTTAAAATCTTTGTCACATTAGGATCCGAATTCTTGATCAGCTTAAAGAGACATTTGATTTCCCCGTAGACCCCCACCAAGTTATTAAAACAAAAACAAAACCAAAACCAACCAAACAAACAAAACTAAAAAAAAACAGCCCCAAGGAAATACAAAGCTGAAGATAAAACTTTTCACATTCATTAACATTCACGTTCAATTTCCTTGCAAAAATAAGTTAATCACCATAGGATCATAGAATCATCAAAGTTGGGAGATACCTACAAGATCATCCAGTCCAACCATTCACCCAGCACTACCACTGTAACCCTTAAACCACTAAACCACATCACCCAGTGCCAGATACAGACATGTCCTAAACACCTTCATGGATGGTGACTCCACCACCTCCCTGGGCAACCTATTCTAATGCCTGATGCTGCTAAATTATCCATAGACTGACAAAGTATACTGTGAATCCTCCTGACAGAGTAGGCTTTGTCACTGATGTTTGAGCAATTTTTTTTTTCTGGATTCTTTTAAGCAGAATGCAAAATGAAGTGAGTAGCATAAACTATAAGAAGCAGATTATATTTTAATTTTTTTTCTCCATAACTTAAGATGGAATAGCAATAGAAACTCAGGATTTGCAGGCACATCAGAAGTCAAAATAATCCATCTGGGTGAATCTGTGCATTTATGCTACTGATAAACGAGGATGACTTCTGAAATCACAATCTTTGTAATCCCACAGTTTCTACCACAATGGTATGTGAACACCTCCTAAGTAGTTTTAGAGGCGGAAAAGGGCAATCTTCATTCCTTAGATGAGAAACTGCAGAACAAACATTTGCTTTCTGAAAGTGTCATCAAGCTGATATCCTCTTTAAAAATGTATATAATTTTAGGGCAATCACCTGAACACAGTGTGTATAACATGGCCTAGGAATCACACCAGTACAATACATATATTTTCACTCTTGACCCTTACTCTAGAAATTATCTCCTTGAGGTGAGTCTAAACCACGCTGTATTAATATTTCTGAACTCTGTGTTATACCAAGCTACTGATTCAACACAATATTTTCCAGTTATAAAATCACCTATTACATTTATGATCCTAGATGATGATATTTCCAGCCAAAACAAGTAAGATTTCTGTCAGCATTTATACCTTCCTGCCTGAACAAGATTAGCAGGAACCAGGCATGTTCTCAGGAAGTGCTGTTATGAACAACCTTCACTAACACAAACCTTTCTGCCACCAGAATGTCATCTTCTCTCTCTGGCCAGGAGGGTATTTACAATAAATTTTGATATACAAAATATCAAGAATATAATATTATAAAGCATTTAAATATTATAACAATTGCTGACATACTAAATATTACGCATAATTCATAGGAAATATTTACTACCTAAAGTGAAGTTCTAGTCAATGATGCCAATGCACTGGAAACGTTGGCCTCCGCATTTGAGTGCCCTAGAAAGTCTGGGGACAATCATCTCCAAATAGTTATGCACAACATGAACATATTTCAGTACTTGTCAGGGACTCATGGTGCTGCTGCCCAGGCAAGGGCCAGACCCAGAACAAAATGTTCACTTACACAAAGTCTGAATTTGGTCCCAAGACTCTCTCAACCACACTTAAAAAATTTTTACAGCAGTTTACTAAAACAAAATCAACAAGAAAAAACCCACAACCCCGAACCCTAAAACTAATCAAATCAAGTAGAAATTCAAGTAGAAGAATTACTTTCAGATTTAGAGAAAACACAGCAGACAACCATCCAGACTCTTTAGCCTGAAGGCAGAGGTTTATTCATCTTCTGCATTTTAATGATCATTTCAATGAAAAGCTAAGGAAATTATTGGTTTTGAACCCTTCTCCTATAATACTTTGCAAAATTAGTATAGTTTGTAGAAATCCTTTATTAAAAAAAACAGTATGCCACAGCCACAGCAACAGCTCCTTTAACAGACTCACAGTCAGCCTGTTTTTAGTGTCAGTTTACCACTTGGAAAACCAGTCATCTAATATTAACTATGAATCACCTTCAAATCTTTGTGGTGTGCAAAAAGAAGCACACTTGAAGTCTATGCTCTCTAATATCTGATTTTTATGGTCAGAGAAGACAGTGTCAAGGAAGTTCCCCATGTCCCTATTCTCAAAAAGGCAATACACTGTATAGCAGCAGAATAATTACATGAACTGACTTTTTTCCCTTTTGAATCCTCTTCTGTGGGGTCCACCTGACTAGAGTCTATGAAGATAATTTTTGCAAGAGAAGTGTCTCATCTGGTAAGAGTTTTCAGAAGGCAAATCTTTCATGTTGTTCTTTCTGTTTGCTTGTCTGTGTTAAAATTTAAATTTTATTTCAACTGTGCACCATCGTGCAAACTCTCAGAATTTCCTGCACCCATGAGGACACTGTTGCACCTGCAACATGAGGAAGAACCTCTTTACCTTCAGTGTGGCAGAGCAGGGCTGCCCAGGGAGGCTGTGGAGTCTCCCTCTCTGGAGAAATTCAAAATCCACCTGGATGAGTACCTGTGTCACCTGCTCTGCGTGACCCTGCCTTGGCAGGTTTTGAGCACTCCTAGAGTAGCCACCAATATGTATTTTCTTTTTCAGTCAAGGCATAACTTCTCTGTTCCCTTTTTTTATTCACCTTTGATCATCCCTCCTATTACTCCTCCTTCAATCCTTTTTTCACAGTAAACTGCATTAGACATACAACCTTTTACTCTACCTCCTGTGAATCAGTCCAGCATTTTGTCCCCTCCTTGGTCCTCAGTTCATAGAAACAGAAAATGTCTCAATTCTGAGTCATACTAAAACAAAATCCAAAAGGTCCTCTGTTCATAGAAGCAGTAAAAATCTTAATTTTGAGACATCTTAAAAAACAGAACCAGGGGCCCTAAAACCATCATGGTTTGGGGAATTGCAGAGAAGCTAGATGCTTTCCACAGAAAGTAGGCAATCGACATAATAATAAAGGAGAATATGATGTCTTGCTTTTTTCCCCACAAGTATTGATATTGAACAGTTAAGGGTGTCTGCAAAAAAACCACAACAACTCTCCAAACATGCTGAGAGAGCTGAACTTGCACAGTACTCTTCTTATTTGTCAGTAAACCAAACAAATGTATAATATTCAACATGGAAAGGCAGGTCTCAACCAGCTGGCAAGCCAAAGCAGCAAAAAGATCTGTTATTGCCCCAGAAAATTATCTCAGTTTTCCCCCAAAATGGTGTCGAAGTCAGGAAAGCACATGAGAAAACCCCTGTACTCACATAAAGTCAGTTGACTGTGATCTCTTCAATCCATGACAAATCTGAGATCTCTTTCAGCTACCCTGTTATGTAGAAGCCATGGACTTCCATTCAGACAGAGACAAGACACAGTCATCAAAACATTAAGCTCGCATGAAATCTCCATTTCCCTATAGGAACGACCTTATGGGATCTGAACGCTGTCCAAACCATACAGCTGTTCTGGACTTAGATTTGAAAATTCGAGCTCAAAACTACCTCGCCTTGTTGAACCCTTTTATGTTGACACAAACCACATATGTTATGTATTTGCCTCCTTTCCCCCCTTTTGAATTGGTTTCTCTGATCAGTGGAACAAAGATACAAGAGGAAATTCATGTGATGCACATAAATGTCCTTCATGGTATTTAAAGTCTTTACCAGATCATACTCTGCATGGGTAGGAAGATAAGTACGAACTGGAACATACAGCTTTGGGAGGACAAATCCTGAGAAAAGGAAAACTCTTTTTTTTTTTTCTACCTTTTTTGATAAAAATTAAGGTTATCAGCTCAGTTTGTCAGGTTTAAGTCATATTCTTCACAATATCATTTATAGTCACAAATCTCAGTTTAGAAGTAACATTTATTTTTATTGGGAACTAAAATTACTGAACTTACAACACTCACAATAAGGTAGTTGGGTTGATATTGCTGTATTCATTTCATATTTATGAGGTTTTGAAACTGTTACACTTTGGCTGTAGGTCTATTCTGACAAGCTATCCAAAATAATCCAAATCCAGAATAAAATTATCCAAAGCAGAAAAAACAAACAAAAAAACAAAGAGTGGAAAAAAATTCCTGCCTTTCCCCAGATTTATGAAACTGATGGTCAAAATAATTGCTTACGAAATTAAATTCTTAGAAATTATTAAAATATCAGAAATGTACTATAACACTTCTTTTTAGGTTAGATTAGGGATGCTATCTGAAGAACTGAAGCCGTTCCTTTTACCTATGCTTTTAATGAGCTGATACTGAAGAGTTTCAAAAAGTGTTTTGATGATTCTATGCTTAGAGTAAACGTCGAGTTAAACATAGTAATGTGTGTACATTACATAGTCACTGGTTTGAGCAATTATTGAAGGATTTGCTAAAATATCTTCAGGTAACACCTAAGATGCTTAGACATTGTTGAAATCTAGATGGAAGGTTTTACAGCAACCTTATATATACGTATAGTCACTAACTAAGCCAAAACAACATTGGATATTTACGGGTAAAAGTAGGCCCTCAGTGACTGGAAAGAAGTGTTTTTCCCGTAGTTTCTGAAGCAATAATTTATTTGGAGACATTTGACTTGGGCAAGTCTACAACTCCGTTGCCACTAATTACTCTTTGTGAAAAGTGAAGGATAAAGTCATATAAAAAAGGTAGAACAGCAGCACATATGCGTTGAAATATCTGTTCTGTAATTTGCCACTGTTGTGGGAAAAAGCAAAGCTCCAACCTTTGGCAAGGGAGGTAAAAATCGCAACATATAAGTTTTATTCCAAGGTTTTAATCATAGAATCATAGAATGATTAAAGTTGGAGAAGACTTCCAAGATCGTTGAGTCCAACTTTTGGCTGAACACCACCATGTCAACTAAACCATAGCACTAAATGCTGTGTCCAGTCATTTCTTGAACACTTGCAGGGATGGTGACATCACTTCCCTGGGCAGCCCGTTCCAATCCTTGACAGCCCTTTCAGTTAAGAAATGCTTCCTGATGTCCAACCTGAACATCCCCTGGCTCAGCTTTGAGACCATTTCCTCTTGTCCTGTTGATAGCAGATATGGAGACTGCAGGGAGTACTTTGATGTACTTATTACACAAGGGATGAAGCTTATTCCACTCTGCGTTTGCCAACCAATTTCGCCATGCAGACAATCCTTCAGTAGTTGCAGATGAGTCCCTAGCTCCTCACTATCTTGAGTGGATCTTTAGAGGTCTTGGATGCAACTTTGGTCAGGCTACAGAAACAGGTAGGACCAAGGTGGAGCCTTGAGGCAAACTACGCCACCTTGCCCAGAAAATGGTACTGATGCCATTTGTTAACGCATTATCTGAAATGGGTTCAGAAAAAAATACGGTATAGCCTAAAGAGACCATAAATTAATTCCAAAGCTGAGACTTCATAGGAACATACAATTATGAGCACATTCAAAAGGGTATTAGAAGAAGATAAATTAGGCAGATCCCATTTGTGGCATGAATGACAATTGCAGAGGCCTTAAAAATGTGGACAGATAACTAGACCTGTAAATGTGAATACTCTCTGCCATTGGTTTTCTTGACAAGTCTTCCGGAATTTGCTTCTTTCTACATTTGTTACTTAACACATTGCAGATAATTCATCAGCATCATCTATTTCTCCCCTTCAGACGCCCTACTAAATGAACACATTTAAAGTCGATAAAAAGCAATCTCCTTAGAATAGAGAAAAAACAGCTTCTTGCTTGTAAGTAACAAAATTATTTTTCACATTCCAAGTAGTCTGTTTTCTGTTTTCAAATTGGCAAGCATGAAGTTGAAATCATGTCTAGATGCGTTATGTGAGAACCACAGGAGTTTGGAGGTATTTTATTAGGGAAAAGAAGACCAAAAACAATTAAAAATATGTCAAATAGAGGCTATTCGTGTCTACAACAGGTAAATTAAATATGGTTTAAAAAACAATATGATCAAGAAACTCAGGCTAGGAGCTGTGTTACATTCAGCTTTTTCTTTATTCTTGCCTTACAAGTAGGTACAAGCTCTACTCACCTTTGCACTAAAAAAAAATAAAATCTGTATTAAAAGTAAAGCAGGGACTAGCCCTGCAAAAATAACTTTGCAGCACTTCTTAAAGCAAGTGTTTTCACAGTTTTACACTACAAATTATGAGCTCAGTCACCATGGTCAGGACGCTGGATACACAGAATAGAATCATGGAATAATTTATGTTGGAAAAGACCTTTAGGATCATCCAGTCCAAACCTTAACCCAGCACTGTCAAGTCCACCATCAAACCACATCCCTAAGTGCCACATCCACATGCCTTTTGAACACTTACAGGGATGGTGATTCTACCACTTCCTAGAGTGGCCTGTTCCAATGCCTGACCACCCTTCAGTGAAGACATTTGTCCTACTATCCAACCTAAATCACCCCTGGCACAACTTAAGGCCATTTCCTCTTGTCATATTGCTTGTTACCTGGTAGAAGAGATCAAACCCCACCTGGCTACAACCTCCTTTCAGGTAGCTGTAGGAAGCAATAAGGTCTCACCTGAACTTCCTCTTCTCCAGGCTATGCAATCCCAGCTCCTTCAGCCGCTCCTCATCAGACCTGTGCTCCAGACCCTTCTCCAGCTTCGTTGCCCTTCACTGGAGTCATTCCACACTTCAATGTCCTCCTTGTAGTGAGGGGCCCAAAACTGAACACAGGATTCAAGGTGTGGCCTCACCAGTGGGATGATCTGGGGAGATGATCACTGCCCTGGTCCTGCTGGACCCAAACCAGGATGCCACTGGCCTTCTTGGCCACCTGGGCACACTGCCAATTATGTTCAGGTCCTTTTCTAACAGACAGCTTTCCAGCCACTCTTCCCCAAGCCAGTAATGCTGCATGTAGAGTGCAAGAGCTCTTTATACCGATGTGTAGGAAATTGAGCCAGGCAGGCTGGAAAAGAGCATGGTAGAGCAAGGGGAATGGTCACTCCCCTGCCCCTCAAATGGAGGAGTAAGAAGTGCACAGACATTTGAAGCAGGGAGAGATGACCTGGGGAGAGTACAGGGATACCATTTCAATGTGTAGGGATTGGATCAGGAAAGCCAAGGCAAAACTGGACCAGGACTTGGCAAGGGACATGAAGAATAAGAATTAGTGATTCTATAAATACATAGTCAGAAAAGAAAGGCAAAGGAGAGTGTACCTCCATAGTAAGTAAGAAGGGTGAATTGGTGGTGACTCGTATGGAGAAAGCTGAGGTATTCAATGGGTTCTTTGCCTCAGTCTTCCCTGACAGTCGCACTTCCCACTTCTCTCACATCCCTGATCCTCTGGCTGGGCGTGGGTGAAGTTCCTTCCACTCTAAGTGAAATGCGGGTTTGAGACCACTTGATGAAGCTGAATAGCCACACTTCTATGGGACCTGATGACATTCATCCCCGGGTCCTGAGAGAACTGGCTGATGTGGTTGTCAATTACTCTCCATCTTATTTGTAAATTCATGGCGGTCAGGCAAAGTCCTTGGTCACTGGAAGAAGGGAAACATCACTTCCATTTTTAAAAATGAGGTTGTACAGCATGGGGAAGAGAAGGCTTCAGGGAGACCTCACTGAAGTCCAGTACCTTGAGAGGGATTTTAAAAGGGAGCGAGAGGGACTTTTTATACAGGCAGATAGCAACAGGACAAGGGACAAGGATTTTAAACTGAAACAGGGCAGGTTTAGACCAGATATTAGGAAGAAATTCTTTACTCAGAGGGTCGTGAGAAACTGACACAGGTTACCAGGAGAAGTGGATGCCCCATCCCTGGAAGTGTTCAAGGCCAGGTTGAATGGAGCCCTGAGCAACCTGGTCTAGTGAATGACATCCCTGTTCAGGGCATAGGGGCTGGAACTAGATAATCTTTAAGGTCCCTTCCAACTCAAACCATTCTATGATTTTATGGGATTATTGTGACCCAAGTGCAAGACTTGGCATTGGCCTTGTTGAACTCCATACGATGGACCTCAGACCATCAGTCTGTCTCAGGTCTCTCTGCAGAGACTTCCTACCCTCTGGGAGATCAACACTCCCACCCAACTTGGTGTCAGCTGCAAATTCACTGAGGGTGCCTTTGATTCCCTCATGCAGATTGTTGATAAAGATATCAAACAGGGCTGGCCTTGGTACTGAGCCCTGGGAAACACCACCTGTGATCAACTGCCAACTGGATTTAACCCCCTTCACCACCACTCTATGGGCTGGGCCACCCAACCAGTTTTTCACCCAGCAAAGAGTACACCTGTCCAAGCCATGACCAGCCAGTTTCTCCAGGAAAATTCTGTGGTAAACGATGAAACACTACCAAGCAATATAAGCATCTAAAACAACCTCTGCAGATCTTTGGTTAGATGAATATCATGTCCTTTATCTGAGTGTATGTATACAAGCAATTAATTTTCTTATTAGTCCTCCAACATGTTCATGTTCTCTTTGACATTTATTATCTTTTGTGTGTACAGGAAATACTCATAAAGTGTGCATTGATAGACACTGAATAGATAAGTACATTTCCATGCTGTGCAGCTTTCCCTGCAATATTAGTAATTGCTGTCAAATAAAAAGGACAATTGTTAAATATTAGTAGTGGGATCCTCAGGAATGGGAGCCACACTTTTTAACAAATGAGAAGTTTGTTTCCTTCAGGGGAGCTCAGCATTCTCACCAAAACATAATAATGGAAGGGGAAGAAGGGAGAGGGAGAGTTGTTCTTCTGCAATAGAAGTGTCTTCAATTCCATGTGTATGAAAATACAGACTAATATAATTCAAGTTGATGAACTGTGTCATTAACACCTACAAACACTGCAGTCCCTTTGGTGTGGTGGCTGATGCTCTTACACAACACTGTCTCTCTGCAGGTTTGGTTCAGGTTCCAGTTTCCCAGCCAGACCATTGCCAACAGTACTGACCTGATCTCTTAATCAAAACCCTTCAATTAAACACCTTAATCTGCCCACATTTTCTAGCACACAAGCCATACTACCTGCCCTTCTGCACCCACTTCCCCAGATCCTTTATCACCACAACAGATTTCCAGTAGTCTCTCTGCTTTGCATCACAAGCTACCAAATGAGCCTGCTCTTTAAGATGAGCAGCTCCCATGCTGCCCTAACTCTGCCAAAATTTACAGTTATGATGCCAGTAGGGCAGGTTCCAGCAGCGTGCACCTCACGGCCAGATGTGGTCTTTTGCATGTCCTCCTTCATAACTATCTGAGAACACGTCCTCTGAACGCACTTGAAACACAGTGAAGGTGGGACAGTTAATAAAACAGCATGTTTGTGTTTTCACAGTACGTTGCTAAGGAATGTCAGAACTAGGACTATTATCTAAGCAGTCACAATGTTTACAAGGAGAAGAGCAAAATGATTGAGGTCTTTCTCCCAGACACCCTAAAAAGACATGATAAGAAACAACAATATCATTGTTTGCTTTCAGTACATTAATGTCTCCAGTGTTGCTGTTAGGTAGACATTAAGAAGTTTATCTTTGCTGAAATTTACCATTTAAGTTCCAACAGTATGGAACTGGTGAAAATTCATAGAATCATAGAATCATAGAATAGACTGGGTTGGAAAAGACCTCCAAGATCATCAAGTCCAACCCCTGATCCAA
>JAYRBT010000082.1:139781061-139796515 GCA_036023395.1 Myiotriccus ornatus | reverse complement strand
TCTGCCTGGCTGCTCTCCAGCCACTCTGTGCCCAGCCTGGAGCGCTGCAGGGGGTTGTTGTGGCCAAAGTGCAGGACTCGGCACTTGGCCTTGTTGAACTTCATTCCATTGGAGTCAGCCCATCTCTCCAGTCATGAAAAATTCTGTCATGAAATTGCCATTTGCTTTCAGTTACAGTCACTTATTTGAAACCAATTAAAGCTTTGAACACATCTTTTTCGAATGTTGGTCACTTCAAAAAGATATACTGATTTGCAACCTGAAACACAATGACCTGACGTCAGTATTCAAGCACTTTGCATTCCAAAGTACTGTCTTTTGTGTTTAGAGACCTCATGATGTTATCCCAAGCCACGGACCAAGCAGCCAACTTAAGATATAAAAAATAATAACACATCAATTAATTTGGCAATTTTAACATATAAATCTACACATACAATCTGCAGTCCATAATGGAACAATAATCTTCTGATCTTTTGGACTAATTCCTAAAGGCAAGGGTTTTAGCTACGGATGAGAACATAGAGAACACAGTTCAGAGGGATTAATGAAGTTATTGTTTTATACAGATGTAAAATCTATGATGATCTTCGTTACATGCCAAAATATCAGTGATTTTCCTTTTCACTGGCTCCTCTTTTCCTTCCCTTCATTGTACATTATGCTTTTCCATGTTCCCACCAAGTTTTTGTCCTAGCAGAGCAAGGGAGAAGGCAGAGCACCCTCTGCAAGGAAACATTCAAACTGTATATTATGTGTACAACTCTCTGGCCAGCTGGTAGCATATAAACATCTGAGGTCAGATCCAGTCCATGCATACATGGCCTCAGAGCATTGTCCAAAGCCTTTTCACTGCCCCCCAGGGCACAGGTTAGTGAACTAAAGCAAACATAATATGGGTAGATAAACCTCTGCCATCCACACTTTGACCAGATTTGATTCATTGAGGCATATTCCCTCATCCAAAAATCTTCAAACCAAGTGAAGAAACAGTACAATTAAACACACACCAAGCAGAAGTGATTAGGTAATTTTCACTTGGATTTTCAGAAGGGAAAAATCAAGAGTTGTGTTTGCTGACTATCTCGCACTGTGTACTTTAGAAACAAAACCTCAAACAGACTGGTCATTTTATAGAAGAACAGATAACACTGGCCAACAAAGCTGTTCTCTTGAGAAAAGGAACACTGACTAGATGAATCTTTTCTTACACCATGGAGACACAGGATAGACATGAGATCTTTAACCTTCCCTCCTGGACAACCACTGAAAAAAAGGCATCAGGGACCTCCCATTCATAATAAACAACTCCTCCATATTACACTGCACCTAACAATACACACACACACTGCTGCTGCTGCACTGAAATGTCATTACTGGTTACCAGCCCAAATCCCTCTGTGGGACCTGGCCATCTGTTACGGAGAGCAGGACACAGTTTGATCCAGTGTTATCTGCGGACGGGAAAGCAAAACCAGTAACAGCAGAATGAGGTGGTGCATAAACCATGAAATGCCTATGAAGCAGGGGTGTGCCACCTTGCTCTTTTGTTTCATCACCTTTTAACTGCAGAGATTCTTGCCCAGATCCTCAAAAGGAGCCTGTGACATCTTTCAACATTTGAACCCAAGTAATGTGAGCATATCTATATGTCCATATGTTTTTCACTTCCCAGACTATTATCCAAAGCCTTTGATTTGCAACTGGTGCTTTGAGAGGGCACATCTTCCAGAGCTACTATAAACCCCTGAAGCCAAGTGAGGTAAACAACAAGCTAAGTAAGTTTCAGCCAAAACTGATAACTGCTTCCTTTGGATCTCTGGGGAGGAGAGAAAGGAGGATGATATAGATGAGTTTGCTGAGTTGTTTTCTATGGCTTAAATTGTGGATTAAAAAAATTACTTAGGATAAGTCATCTTTAGCAGACTGGTAGCTTTTTACAGACAAATGGGTAACATTAGAAAAATGTTAGAATAATTGTCAAGAAAATTGTTTTTTTGGAAGAAGAAAGTTGACTCAAAGCAGTCTTTTCATGCAAGGAATAAGAAATCGGATTTCTTTGACAGTATTTTCAAGGATACCCCTGTACAATTTTTCCAGCTCAGCTAAAGCCAAAACTGCAAAACAAAAAAATGTTATCCAATGCAAAGCCAAGATAATGGGATATGGAATTGCAACCAAATTTTGTGATGATTATGAAACAGTAAGTGTAAACCAAAGTTTTACCATCATTAATTTGCGTTATGCAACTTGAAAGCAAATTACACAGCTTATTCATGTGGAATAAAGAAACAGCATTTACCTCTCATTTTTGTTGCATAGGGTTTGAAATAATTCTGCTTTGTTCTTGATCCATAGCCAGTCTGAACACTGTTTTCAGTTGATTTGTGGTTTTTTCTTCATTATTTCAGTTCGACAGTAGCATGCTAGAGTTCATTTCTTAACTATATTGCTGTATGGAAAAGCCATCACAGACTCTGTGACAGCATATTTCTGAATAGAACTTCTCTAAGCAGGATGTAAATATTTTATCAGCCCTCAAAAAGTTATTCTACTAGAAAACAGCGTTCATTAGCCTGCTTTAGGCATGATGTACATAGGTTTTGAAATGCCTTTCCTTACTCTCTTTCAAATATGCCCTTTCTAATCCTGCCTTTTCTGATAAGACAATGGCAAGAATTGCTCAGAATCCCTGCCAGCTGAGAGACCTGCCCTGGCTTCCACAACCTCTGCCGGACTCCAGCCTGTCATCCGGCCCAGGAAACCCTTGTAAGGCATAAAAACACATCCCATAACCCTGCAGCAGGACTCAATCACAGAATCTGGGGTGGGGGGGTGTGTTGAGCTTATAGCAACAACAGCAAAGTATTTCTCACATTGAGTACACACTTTATTTGTACAGGCTGTCACAGAAGGGAAAGACTCTTTGCTCAATCACAGTTGTGCTTACTTTTTCTTTATTCTGTTTTTTTCTTCACACTCATTCATTTAACCAAGTGAGTAAAATAGTGCTATAAGGAATTTTATTTCAAATATAAAATTGCAAAAATAAGTCAGCAGTGCTGGGTGGATGCTCTCCTCCCCGCATGCTGTATTCAAATTATATTTCAGACAGTAGACGGGAACAGGAACTTTATTATCTTTGAATTACTCCACTGAACACTTCAGTGTAGTAATTTAGAGTAACTTCACTCCAGATTTAGTTTAGATTTGTCTGATGTCCCTCACCTGCGTGATTTCCACTTTTTGTTCAATTAGCTCAGCTCTTTTCAGTCTTGACTTTTTACTCACAGGATCACAGAATCATAGAATCATTTAGGTTGGAAATGACCGCTAAGATCATCAAGTCCAACCATAAACCTAACATTGCACCACTAAAACAGTGGTACCACCTCTGGGATAATGTGTTTAAGAAGGGGAAGAAAATCCTGCACAACTGCAGCCAAAGAGTGGAGAACATGTGAGAGAAATAACTCTGCAGACGCCGAGGTCAGTGAGGAAGAAGGGGAAGGAGGTGCTCCAGGCACTGGAGCAGAGCTCCTCCTGAAGGCTGTTGTGAAGACCATGGTGAGGCAGCTGTGCCCCTGCAGCCCATGGAGGTCCATGGTAGAGGAGAGATCCACCTGAAGCCCATGGAGGACCCCACGCTGAAAGTGGATGCCCAAAGGAGGCTGTGATTGTGTGGGAAGCCTGTGCTGAACCGGGCTCCTGGCAGGACTTGTGGCTCCATGGAGAAAGGAGCCCATGCTGGAGCAGGTTTGCTGGAAGGGCTTGTGACCTGTGGTGGACCCACACTGGAGCAGACTGTTCCTGAAGGACTGCACCCCACGGAAAGGGACCCACACTGGAACAGAGGAAGAAGTGAGAAACTCTTTCACTGAGGAAGGAGTGGCGGAGACATGTGATGAGCTGATCACTGTTCCCATTCCCCATCCCCCTGTGCCACTGGAGAGAAGAAGGTAGAGAAAATCACAAGCAAAGTTGAGCCAGAGAAGAAAGGAGGGATTTTAGTTTTATTTTCCCATTACACTACTCTGATTTCTTTGTCAAAAAGTAAATTAATTTTTCCCCAAATTGAATCTGTTTTGCCCGTGATGGTAATTGCTGAGTGATCACTCCCTGCCTTTGTCTCAATTCTTGAGCCTTTTGTTACATTTTTTCTCCCCTGTCCAGCTGAAGAGGAGAGAGATAGAGCAGCGTTGGTGGGCACCTGGCATCGAGCCAGGGTCGATCCACCACACCAGCTTTGGACAGTTTTGGGTGTCCCATTCACCTGTCACGTATACAAACCTTCCTGCTTTTACAGCCATTGTTATCCAGCCTATTTTGCCAAGGGCAAACAATAAGACCATCTCTACAAGAAGTCCTAACTTTAAGATCTGTATATTGTATTACACATGCTCTTCACTGGGCACTGCTCAGGCTAAAAACACCGCTGTCATCCTCTAAAACAGTCAGAAAGCATTTTCTGCCACTTGCTCTCCAAAATAAGCTCAGATAGCAGAAACAAAAGACAATTGCCATGAGATTTAATGCAGCAGATGCAGCTTTAGAAGTGTATGAGTGTTTTTAACAAGAATAACCCTTGGAACAACTTACATATTTGTGGTGCATCATCCATCTGTTCATATCAAGACAAGCTGCTATTCTTAGAAGATACACTGTAGGTCAGACTGAAATTATAATGCAGGAAACTGACTTTTCTTAGCCTTTGTTGCAGAAGTCAGATTAAAGGAGACTGAGCACAACTGCCATATGTTTACATTTTCCAAATACGTGCTATTTTCCACCTATAATTTATGTAAAATCCTAATTGAAATGAAAATATTTGGACCCTTTTCCTAGCCTGCTGCACATATAGAGGACTGCCTGCATGCTGTGCTGATAACATGTCCATGTCCCATAAACCCAAAAGGCCCTCTTGAAGTCTGACTACACAGCCCCAGGTCAGCAATACTTTTTTTATACAGCCCTTCCCAGATGTGTCATGTTCACTGTGTATGTGTACATGTGCTGTAGAATGCATATTTCTGCCTAGGGAATCCCAGCCAAAGTTATGGGAAGCCTTATCCCAACAGCTATTTCCACCTTAGGGTAACTGACATTTTCTAATTCATTCCTATTCTTTAGGGAGGAACTTTCCTGAGACTGTAGAAAATGCTGTCAGCCATAGGCAAAAGAATAAAATAAAGTACTCCTTGAAATGGGTAGAAATTTGAAGAACAGCATGATGTCATTTATATAGGCATAAACCAGGAAAGAGAGTTAACAGTTTAAAAAAACCCAAACCAAACCACCTTCCTTTCCAGCCCCTTGCTCAGAAGTCCATGTTTCTCTTAATCTGCTTGTTGATGAATCTTCAACCTGACTCCATTTCCTCCTGGTTGGCCCTGATCAGGATAGTGAAGAGCTCTAAAGAATAGGTGAGGGTGCTCAGACAGCTCTGTTTCTCCAGAGTAAGTAGACATAGTTGTCTGACTGGGACTTCTTCTCTGCTTTCTGTGGGTTTTATTTATACCTTGAAATTCTTCATTGCAGCTGTGCCTGAAAGTGGAGGGGACAGTTTAGTCCCTTTAAGCCAAGTTCATGTGTGGTATCCACTCCTACTTTCTCTTCTCAAAATGGGAAGACAGCCAAGGGACATCCAAGCAGTAGGAAAATGATCTTTAGGGATGTTTGAGTAAGGATCCATCAAAGTAAAGAGCCAACACAGCTGGAAAAAATAGGAAAGAGCAAGACCTCACTGAAAGCCAGATGTTCAGTGCACATTTTCCTTTCTATTTTTTTTTAATTAGAATTTTTTAACAACAACAGAAATGTATGCTACTTTTTTCTTAAAATACAGGCAGGATAGGAGAGTTCTTATGAGTTTAAGTTAATGTGTTTTGTTCTAATTCCTTTGAAACAAGTTTAGACATAAAATGTTACTGATTGGAGAAGAAACATATGCTTCTTGGCTCAACAATGCTCAATGCAGTCAGTGTTAGATTTTTTTCTGTGTGCTTTCACAAGATGCCTGTTGGTTTTGAATTAGTTGCATTGTAGAGTTAAATTTATATGAAGGGATTTAGTAGACAAAACAAAGACCCTTTACAAAAAAATGTTTTCATGCAGATTTTGATGGAAGAAGAGATATAAAATGATGGGAAAGGGTGTAGCTGAAGAATAAGAAGTCTATAGGGAAAGTTTCCCTACAAAGCTTAAAAGCTTGGTAAATCCAGCACTGAACTAATTTACAAGGAACTGTGACTGAAGCAATGCCAAAAGGAAGAAGAAGAGAGGATCAAATGTCAAAAAACCCAGAGTCCTACTGAACAACTCATTTTGGGGTTAGAATGGTAAAAAAACTTGGAAGTAGAGATGTCTCGTTTGGGCCAGATGTCTCAGTGTCTCTGTACAGGTGTGACTAATATTTCCCCTGATACACAAAAAAACTTGAGAGGAAAGAGCACTCAACAAGGATTCGAGAGTTCAGCTCTTGGCTCCGTTGTTGACCTTTTCTGTGTGTACATCAAGTCCTGATCCTCCTTCTTTACGTCAGTCTCGGTTTTGAGCTCTCCTGGAAAGAGAATATGTCCTGTCATGTTTGCAGCTATTTGGCTATTGTATTGATGGAACATGTTTTTCAGAAGCATAGCTTAACTCTTCTATTCAGAAAAAAACCTGATAAAGTTCACGGTTTTTCAATCAAGAAGCAGGCACAAAACTGGAGCTACCTCATCTACATGGATAACAGCAAGCTGGTTTTAATGAGACATTACTAGTGACAATAATTACTGAGGATTGCAGACAAAAGAGCTGGGGGAAAGCAAGAAACAGTTTTGAAAGCCAAGAAATGTAACCTGAAAGGCACATATTTTGAACTTAGCCACCTTGGGACAAGTCTGCTGAATCACAGAATAAATTAACATTTTCAAAAATGCCAATTAGGAAGTTTTTTGTAAAATCTGCTGGTGACACCTCCAAATTTTGTATCAACACAGACATGACAAAAATTATACCAAAAGCTGGTTGAGAATAAGAATCAAAGATATGGACTGAAATCAAATCAAGTACCACAAAATGCATCATTTGGAAAGAGCTGAAGATAAAGAAATGTGTAAAGTTTTTATCAGTGGATGACAATGAGGTGGTGGGTCACTGATGCAGAAAGGTGATGCAACTCTAGGATGCATGGAGGAACTATTTTAGGCACACATAAGGGAGCATTGGCAAAAGTGGTTCAACTGCTGAAGGCATCACCTTTAGGAGACTAGAGATATAGAATCACCAGGTTTGGAAGAGACCTTTGAGATCGTCCAGTCCAGCCACCCATCCAGCACTACACTATAACCCCTAAACCACTTAACCATATCACCAAGTGCCAGATCCAGACACGCTTTAAACATTTCCAGGGATGGTGACTCCACCACCTCCTGGGCAACCTATGCCAGTGCCTGACTACCCTAATAATGAAATTTTTTTTTCTAGTATGTGATATCTGAATCTCCCCATCTCAGCTTAAGGCCATTTCCTCTGGTCCTCTCACTGCAGGCACAGCAGAAGAGACAGGTCCCCTTCTCATCACAACCTCCTTTCAGGTAGCTGTAAAAAGCAATGAGGTCCCCCCGAGCCTCCACTTCTCTAAACTAAACATCCCATCTCCCTCAGCCATAAGGTTGTGACATGTTTTCTAAACCTCTCACCAGCCTTGCTGCCCTTCATTGGAGGTGCTTCAGCACCTCAGTATCCTAAATTATCATCCTCCTGTTTAGAGAGAAGTTTAGTGAAAAAAACGGGAGCAGAAGCAGGAACTTGAGTGAAATAGGGAATACATGGCTTGCACGCCAAATAGCAGCTAAAGAGCTTGGGTAGTTTGCTCTTGTAAATGAAAAGGCCTCACACACACACACAACACAACACACAACGCACATTAACACATGCTCTGGGTGAGAAAACCTACTTGTATTAAAAGCAGTGTCATTTTAAGAACAAGAATATACAGACTAGCAGAGGACCAGGCAGAAATTAGAAATCAGAAGAAACAGAAGTTAGAAGGTTCCCAAATGCTAGAAAAGGGAATTTTTAGCAAGGTAGTAAATGAATCACAGTAAAAATAAAAAGTTACAATATGTATGTTATCTGCTTTTAAGATAGGATTCATTGCATTTATCAAATGCAATAGAGGATGACAGGGACTAAAGAAGAGAACCCAAGGGATCCCACTCCAGACTATCTTTCAGCTTCCTGCCACAGCTTCTTTTGTCCTCCAGGAAATGCTCCACTATCATTTTATCTTCAAAGTAACCAAACTCCTAAATTATCATTGGCCTCCTTTCAAAATTTTTATAGCCCTTTCCTCAAGCTGTACAACTACCCTTCCAATTTGTCCATTCTGAGATCTTCATAGTCTTCCTACTTTGGCTGAACATTTCCATCTTCAAACCCTCCGCCTTTTAACTCCCTCAACCAAAGAGAAGGAGCTTCCCATCCCTTCCCCTGAGACCCATGTTCTGGCTGAGGCCTTTCTTTTCTCCTCAGCAACTCTCGGACTAAGCTCAGATTTCCCTGAAGAATCACTAGCCCATTCAATGCCTTTAGTCTGTCCCAGGTGATCTAACTCCTCCATAAAGCGTATTTTTTGGTGAAGAGGGAAGACTTTTTCAAGGCTTCTGGTCCTGAAGCCTTCAAGGTCTCTTCTGCTTTTAAACCCTACCTTTCCCTTAGGAATAGATTCTTCTTTCCCAAGAGTGCCATTTTTTTCTCCAAAGACACTCCCAAAATAAGCAGTTTTGGGCCTTCATACATCCTTTCACAACATATGGAATGTGAATCATTGGTGTCGGAAAACTCCACTAACTTCAGAGAATCATATCTTATTACTGCACATTACGTAGTTCTTTTTATATCAATGATTGATTATAACACTCATTGAAAAATACATTTTTGTTTCAGCCTCTTAAAATGAAAATTTGAGATATATTTGATATAGAATAATCTGAATTATAAAAATTTTTTATCCCTTATCTACTGACAAACACTTCTGGAAGATTCTAAGTGACAATCTTGCTAGAAAGAGTGATACGGTTAGAGTTTGGAATTTAATTATTTTAACTAAGATTGGTTATTTGTAGTAACTGAAGTTCTACTTTCTAAGGTAACACATAACTGAAACTGGAAGTTTAGAAAGCTTCTTTTTATACATACAGTGAGCTGTGTAAAGTGTTACAAGAATTTTGAGACTATTCTAATTCAAGTACTCCCCCATACCCCAATGAAGTATTGTACATGGCAGATATTGTGAGATTCCAGAAAACAAAACAAAACCCAAAACAAAAAACCCACAAACAAATAAAACCAACCAAGCAAACAAAAACAGGAAAAAAGGGGGAAAAAAATTATGGTTGAAAAAAACTGAGGAAGATAATGGCTCTTCTTTCTCCCATATTAAGGAACAAAGAGACTCTCAAAGGACTGACTGCAGTTTTAACAGAGAGTTTGCCCAGGTCGTGGTTTCATGTGCTCTGTAGTATGTGCAGTACATTTTGTAGATATTCGTCAGAAGTCTTTAGCATGCCCTTGCATAGCTCAGCCCTTTAGTCAGACATTTTAGGACGTGAAAAGACCAATTTGGGTCTCAGAATCAAAGTTTCCAACCTTGTTTCTTGAAATTGAAAACCCCTCAATCCTGTTAATGCTACTGCCTCTTCGTTACACTTAGGTCACCAGAGCTGTGATCTCATGTAGTGCTGTTACTTCTCTGTGCTGTTGACTCAGTGGAAAGCTAATTATTCCCTAGAGAAAGAAAAAGGATAGAGAGGAATGAACAAGATAATAGCATCATCCCCACACCAGTAGGAGGGGCACGATACAGGGACCCTTTGTGTCATCCCATGTAGGCTGGAAGTTTGGGAAAGTCACCTCATTTCTCAGGAGAGCAGTGTTTCTGTAGGCTAGAAAAAAATCATAATGATGCTCATAATGATACTACATTTTCACAACCTGCTGGAGAAAAAGAAGTGTTGTTTGAGGGATTATTACGTGCAGTTGAAAAAAGTGGAAAATGCTCACCTTTTATTGGTACAGCCAATGTAAAATCAACCATCCTTACACTACTCTGTAAAAATATGAGACACAAAGGACTTAATCTCTTGCTTATGTAGTAGGTATAAGGCACGGACTTGCTCTTTTAAGGAGAAAAATAAATCTTGCCCTCAAGTGGACAGTATGAAAAGGGGTGATGAAGGAAAGGAATCAGTGAAGTCTTAAGCAAATATGACAGCTTCACTAGAGACAAGTAGATTATACAGATGAAAGAGAGATAACCAAAACATCTGTCCCACTCAGCATAAGTGTTTCCTGCTGGAAGATATGCAAAAAGATAAATCATTGCTGATAAATCCCTCTTGTGCATTCTGGATTCCAAGCCTTGCAGGATTTGAAATTTCATGATTCTATAATTTAAGCACTTTACCAGACATCACTGAGAATGCATGGGCTAGTCTCAAACTCTTAGCTCATGAAGATTACTGTTAAATACAAGATTCCGTGGAAGATACCAATAATTCTATGCAATCAATGCACACACTTGGCTCACCTGTGTGCCATCACTTTCAACAACCAGGGCAGTCCTGGCAACTCCAGCTACCCTATATAACTCTGAAATCTCAGAGTGGCTTTTCCAAAAGTCTGCTACACCTCAGTCACTAGGGTATCACTTTTAAAACCTACTTTACGTTTTCCTTTTTTTTTCTTACTTAAAAAACAAATAAACAAACTGCAAAAATCACACCAACAAACAGATTTTTAATATGTACCCACAAATCTCGATGCTCACTGGGCAAGCCCTGTAGGATTTCTGAGATGACTGACAGTCTCCCACATTAACAGATCTAGCACTGAACTTCAATAATCCAACGTATGCATACACTTACATCCTGATAATCAGACCAGCTGGCAGCACACATAAGTGATCACAAGATAGATCTCAAATGGTATAGGATTTTTTACTGTGGGAAAAATGTCAGTGGTATCCTTAAAATGACAAAACATTTTAGTGTAGAAAGTGTAAATGTTTTCATCCTTCCAAAACCACTTTTAGTGCAATGTACAATATGTGGGTAGTGCAATATTTCCAAAGTGCAAAATCCTGAGTCACTGCACGGAACACATTCCCATGGATTGGCTCACTCATCCCGCTGTATGATTCTCCCTTCCAGCACTGAAAGCTGTCCCTTACCATACAGATTTGGCTCTCTTCAGTGTGATCACACAAATGTCATCTGAATCATCACTTGAGTACCTGGAATCTCTGGCAAGAAAAACTGCTGGTGATTCCCTTAGAAATCTCTCCTGGGATGGATGAGTGACCACAAATGATGGGAGGACAAAGACAGATTTTCCTTTCAATAGCAGTGCTTCCTTGCACATGTTTGAGAACATGCTAACATATTGTACCCAGAGCCCACACTTCTCTGGTGAAGTTGGTGCTTTAAGCAACAGGAAAAAATATCTGCTCAGGCAAATGGCATGCTTAATACTTGAACATCAAATTCTGCCATAATCTATGCTCAGCCAATCTCTACAAGATCCAAGGTACTTTCCTATCCATGGTGGGGCTAAGGCACTAGTGAACTATGAGAAGCAATCCACAGAATTCCTGCCCAACAGCTAGGACCTTAAACCTTCCCTAGAGAGCTTAATGGTGTTACAAGTTATACCTTGGCACATTCCCAGAGATGCCATCATCTTAGTGAAGAGGTTACACAAACTCATCAGACTCCCAAATCCCTGCATTTCGTAGACTCTCCATCCTGTCCACCAAGGAACTCACCTTTGCACACGAGGTGTCAGGAAGTCCTACACAAGGTTTTACCGCATTTTAACATATAGATATGTTCCTATTCTCATGAGACAGCAGCCGTTCCTTCAGCATAAGAATGTAAAAAGCAACAGTCTTTAGTGTTCAGCAAGTGTTCAGGCTGCCAAGGAATGGCTAATTAACTGCCAGCAGTAGCTCAGCTGGGGCAGAGTGTGTCACCAAAATTCACATTAAGCGTTAATCATTGTAGCTGGGTTTTGCCCTCTGCTACCCCAGAGGAACCTGGGTGTTCCAGCAATTATACTCAATCTGAGCTGTTTTTCAATTTAAACATGCAAATATGGGGGAAATTGTATGAAGACACGTGAGCCAAAAGAGAGCAACACTTTGAAAAGCTGGAAAACCCCCCATTGTTCCAGAGAACTCACGCCTTTGGTGTGGGATTGTAAAGTCCATTGCCAAAGCAACACTGATTGTGGCAGTGCTAAGGTTATTATGTTCAAATCCCTTTATGAATCTGGATTTATGCGCCTAAAAGTTGTCCACAAACTATAAAACAGGATATACCTCAGTAAAAGGTAGATAAGTCTGAGATTTCACCTTACTCTATGCAAGTGACCCTCTAGTCCTCATGGAAAGGGCAACTCTTTCAGGCAATCTGGTGTTAATGACCAAAATGTTTCATCATCCAAAGAAGAAAACCATAAGTGTATCATAATTAGGTAAAAATAGTAATTTACTATGTTAGATCAATTCAGGGGTTACCACTTATAATTTTAAACTACAATTACCAATTTATAATGGAAAGTCAAGTACGTCTAAGTTACTACATGAGAGTATCTCTTTCACAGAGGACACATTTTTAAAATTATTTTATTGTGTAATAATAAAATATAACTATAGTAAATCATTCACATAATAGAATATATGCATAGCACTTTACAAGTGGTAATTTAGACTCCATAATTCTCCTTTTTCTTCTTCATGTTTGTTTTATCATATGCAGGGGACAATTTTGAATAAAATTACTAGTAAGGAAATAAAGTTATACTGAGAGCTATTTTTAGTTAATATTTGAAAAGAGCCATAAGGATGTGTTTGCCCTCATTTCCCAAATAGAGGTTTAGTGGGTCATAATAATGAAGTTTATTGCTACAGGATTCATTTGTGCACAGGGGGTCTCAGATGCCCCATTTACAGCTGAGATCCTAATTGGACTACGTGCACAAATCAAGCTTCAGAAAGCTCCAAATACTAAAATGTGAATTTCCTCTGCCCTTTATATTTCTTTACCCTACAACCTGCTCAGACTTCCCATCCTCTGGGCTCCTTCACAAGATCTTGGCTCAGACTCATTACAGCTCCCTGCCTGCCTCTGCTTTCAGATTTAAAGTTTTCGGTATTATTTTCAGTGACTCCTTTTGTAGAACATTGCTATCCTTTCCCCCACCCCTTGTCTGCAGAACATTTTATACTTTCTGGGTTTGACCTCTACATTTCCTCGTAGGAGGGTTTCTGTCCCAGCAGGAGTGCTGGTGCAGGAATAACCTATCACTGCTAACTCTGGTGTTCAGCTACATATTTAACTAAACAGCTCAGTGATGGTTATTTCTATCAGCATGTCACATTGGAAAAGCCTATTAACACTAATAAAGACTTCCTGTAGATGCAGTAGTCAATAATATAATTACTAAAATAAAAGGTGTGAAATCTCTTATTCATCTCTTATTCATACTCAAAGCTAAACTAGAAAACAGAAACTTTCTAAATGATCACCTATTCTCTCTCAGATCTGATGGGGGGCAGGGGAGATATATCGAGTATTCATCGACAGATATTTTTCCTGTATTTGAAGTCTAACTGCAGGTTCTTTTGATTTTTTTTTTTTTTCTGGAAACCTGTGCAATTAGCCAGTCTTGACATAAAGTGAAGCAGTGAACTTCATGTGCTATGGAACATGCCAGTGATAATTGCACTCCAGTGTTCCCAAACCAAATACACCCTTTCAAACGGTTTCCTGAAAGACCCATTTAAAAAAGGGATGTAAACAACGATGGTCACTTGAGTTTCTTTCTTATCCCCAGCTAATTTCCCAGAGGCAGTTTCAAAAGTCAACAGACACTATAAATCATGAATGTGCAGGCACAGAACCACGACTCTGTATTGTAGCTTTGAGAGCATCAGTCTCTCTATCTGAGACAGGACCAAGCAGTCTTGGAGGAGCACCAAGAACACAACCTTTAATCATGACCTAAGATCACTTTTCCCCTTTTCCTGATTTTAGTTCTTTCAATGAAAAAAGCTGTAAAAACTCCACACGTTAGCAGAATTTTGGGGAAAGCCACTGTTACTTTTTTGTTGTTTTTGTTCCTGGTGCTTATTCTTCCACTAATAAAGTAAAACAAATAAATAAAGCAGTTAAAAAATAAAGTTATTTTAAACCAATCTTACAAACTTAAACATCTTTCTCCATCAAGCAGAAGATACTTTTTAGCTATTTATACATACCCAGGCTGAAGAAAAGTTAAAAGTTGGGAATTTTTGTCCTATTAGTTTGCAACACGTACAAACAAATATATAATATTTGCCAGTTTCCAAATAATGATGTTTTCTGCTGTAAATAATTCTTACGGTAAGTAATTCTATTCTTATGTCTGGTTTTCTAGGATTTTATGCTTAGCTTACGCTCTTAGGAACAGACAGCCTAATATAACTTGCCATACTGTTTCTCTCCATGAAGTAGATGACCTTGAAAGGCATCAGTAATTCTCACTACAGATTCCCTATTATGATGTATCTTTAGGAAGCAACTGTTAGTTAGAGTAATTTTTTTTTAATGCAGTGTCTTTAAAAAAAGTCAGCTTTTGTCATGTACCATGGTAAGACACATCTGTGTCATGGTTATAGGGCTAATAACATTAACATCCAATAAAGAACATAGATATATGTACTTAAAAGCATTCTTCCAATTTAGGGACCCTCTTCCTGCTTATTATCACTGTTCTTTCCGAAGGTTAAATACTTTGCAATAGAGATCATTTGGAACACAGCAAATGGCTGATGGTAGAACTGCTGCAGTGCACTTTCCCACTTGATAATGTGTAGCTCCCCAAGCACCTTTTGTGGGTTTGAAACCCTGTTGCTAACTTTAATTTGGCTCAGGTAATTTGGACCCTTACTTCTGCGCTGTTATGTTAGAAAGCTATCTCAAAAGCATGAAATGTGTGAGGTTAAACTCATACACATGTTACATAAGTAAGCATTAAAATTTGTACACTTTCTGAAAAATGTACTTTTGTCAACTGGCCAACACCCAAATAATGGAAGAATAAAGTGTAATAGAAATGAATGTACATACAGTAGTTTGAACATGTTATTAGTTTTTCTCCTTTTGAGGAGATCAGTCAAGGGCCAGTTCATTACACAACTTAATACTAGTAATAATTACGGTTAGCCATAACAGCTAAAATACTTTCCTCTCTATACTTTGAACCAAACACATTAAATTCCCTGCTCCTACCCTACTGAAATATTTTTTGTCTGGAAAATTGAGCAGGCAAGTAAACAATGAACACAAGGACCAAATGGTTGCAGCATGCTGAGTTGTCATGGAGTACCTTGGGATATTATCACAGCCAAAGGAAACTCTACCTC
>JAYRBT010000082.1:139761274-139772811 GCA_036023395.1 Myiotriccus ornatus | reverse complement strand
GGGGGTTACCCAGGCCCTGAAGGGTCTTTTCTTCCATGGTCTTGCAAGGGGACACTTGCCTACCATGGATCTTCTTCTACAGGGTTACAGGGGATAATGGCTTATGAGTCCACCCCTGTTTCCCTGTGGGGGTCCCTTCCAACGGGAGAACAGTCTTTGATAGACCTCTCCAGCATGGGTCTAGCACGGATCCCTTACTCGGATCTCACACATCTCACCCGACCCGTTTTTGCTCCAGCGTGACGTTCTTTCAGGGTCACAAATCTCCAGCACCAGCAGCATGGATCTCTCACTGAGATCCCAAGCTTATCCGAGCCGTCTTCGCTTCAGCATAAGCATCGTCCCCCTCAAGGGTTATAAATCTTCAACAGGATTCTGCCTCGTTTCAGTCCTCTCTCATGAAGTCTCGGCTTCCTCATGCAGCTTACTCTAGTGTAGGCTCCTCCACGAGCAACATGGGGTCTCTTCAACTCAACAAACCTTTACAGGTAGCAGGGATTATTTTTTAGTTTTTTCCCTGCTGAAGGGAGAGAGCAAAAAGGGGAGAAACACCAATCCTCCTTCGAACTTTCTTCTCTCTCCTGCAGCTGCCAGCTTTGACCTTGGACACTTTGTTATCTTTTTGCAGGAATTTTCTTCCACAGCGGTTTCTTCGTCCAAGCAATTAGTCTTTTAAGTTTTTCTTTCTCCACTCTCTTACAAGAGAGAAGGGGGGCTTCAGTGCTACACCTGCCCCCAGCCCAGGTGTGGGGAGGAGGGGGCCTTGCCCCCACCTGGGCTTGCTGCCGCTCCTACATGGCTGCTACTTTTAATTTCAACTGCTCAATCAACCTTCTCTTCCGTTTTCTTAAATATGTAATTAGCAAAGGCGTTACTGAACTTTTCGATTGGCTTCTTGTCCGGAAATCCACCTGGACAAAACCATCTTCAGCCCCAGGGGCTGGTGGGCAAAACCACAACAATTATAAAGCAAGGAGTGACAAAGTGAAAGGAAACTGATTTTCTGAGGGAAGGGAGTAATATATGATGGGAGCAAAAGGACAAAGGAGCTTGTCTTTGGAAGAGAAGAAGTTTCCAGGATGCAAATTTGAAAGGCCTCAGAATGCTGGGCATTCGCTGTCATTCCTGCCAACAGCATAAAGCATCTTTGGAAGAGAAAAATAAAATGGGAGCAGTAAGCGAGAGCAGGATTGAAAATGTTCCAGGATCAGTGAGTTTGTAACCCGTTTGCATGAAGTTTGTTACTGCCACACTCTCCCAGAGAGAGTTTGCACCTCAGGGATTCCTCTGAGCTCCTGCCAGTACATACGGAGGCAGACCCTTCCACACAGCAGAACTGCTTCCCAGCCAGCAGTGCAGCTGTTTGCTGGTTAACAGCTGTCTGTGCAACAGTGTGGATGTTATTATTAATGAATTACAAATTCAGTAGATGACTTCCAAAGAGAGTACAATAGTCTATGAAAATGCTGAATAGTCCCAGATCCACAACAGACAAAAGTTCGGAGCCTCACTGAGTGCACATTGACAGCAAGCTGTTGCCAGTCATTTTCTGAGCACAGATTTTTATCTAAAGGCATACTATGGTTTTGTTCAGACCTAATTTATGCAACTTGCTTGGGAGTATACAATACAGGAGAGCTGTGTTAAAAAAACCCAAGACGTGTAATATTCCTTGCTTTTTTTTCCCCATAAATCCTGCTATCAAACCAATCTTAGTTAATTTGGAACTGTTTTACAAATCCATATGAAACTTAAGTATCCCTTTCCATCTTCTTTCAGATAAGCACTATGTTTCAGACAGCTTGGAGCAGATGTATATAGTACTAAGAATGATTTGCACTATTGACGAGTGCTGAAAACCCTCTGGTTTAGGTTCTGGTGGTGCTTTTGTGTGATGAGTGCCTTACACTCACCTTCACCTTGACAATGGCTCAACTCTTTGATGCAAAAAAAAGTTTGTTAGGAACAGGAATCACCTTTGCACTTGAGATAAATTTTTAACCTAGCCGATGAATAGAGGTGATGACAAATTTCCCATTAAATTAGAACCCAGAGAGCTTTGGTGCAAAAGTGCAGGAAGTTTTGAATTACATAAAACTCAGTTTCACTTCTAAAAAAAAATAAAAATCTTTCTTCTGAGGAGGAGTACTTGCCCTGTGACAGATCAAAACGAGAAATGGTCTCACAAGGTTGCTACCACTGAAGGGGCACTGCCAGGAACATATTAGGTGTCTTGGGCTACACAGAAGCCTTGGGAAGTTACTGAGCCCCTTAGACAGGCACAGACCCAAAGAAGTAACTGGCACCTCAGTCAGTTTATGCCCCTTGACTATTCTGTGCAGGCATATATGTCTTACAGGGATTAGAAGTTCCCAGTGAAAAATTAGAGCAGTACCACTTGCATTGAGCCAGCTGGAGGAAGAACTATAAAAGAATTCAGTTGGCAGATTTCTAAAATCCTTCAGGGCCATTCCGTCAATTTTCAATTTTTAAAGTGTGTAAATGCAACTGGACACTTTTTTCAAGTATCCTGTGCCCCCTTATAGCTATGTGAATACACCAGTAGGGCAAAAATAAATGTGAATTGTTTAGAGGATACTTCAAATCTAGCAAACACATCTATTTCTTCCATTAGGTGATACTGCCCTCGGGATTCCCACCTCTGAAAATTGCTTTTTTTTTTTTTTTTTTTTTTGTCTTGCAGGGCTAAAACTCCCGTGCAGTTAGCCCTGAGCTAATGTAGAGCATAAGAGTCCGTAAATTACGTGGGGAATTTTGCTCCCAGGGCAAGCAGGGACTATACAAGATGTGACATTCATCTGTGTCATCTTCTCAGCAGAGAGGAAGAATCAGTAAGGTTTTGCCATGTCTCACTATTTTGCACTTCCTTGCAGCTGCAGTCTGGAGTATCCTGGTCTCCCTAGGGAAGTGTCAGCTTCTGCTGCATCCTCTGGGAGAAAAAGTGCTATGCTTAGAAAAATACAATCCAAATAGGGGGAGGCAGAGACACCACAACTTTTGCTCTGACTTAATTCATGATGAGATACTACTTTGAGTTACAAAACAGGTTTTTTGGCAGGAGCATTGTAAGGGAGCAGGTGGGAGAACGTATGGGGTCAAACACAATCATTAGAATTCTCTGTCCTAAGAAGAAAAAAAAAAAAAAAAGGAGAGAAAAAAGGAAGAAGAAAATTAACAGGAAATAAAAAAATTCCTCTTCTTGAGGTAGTTTAATTTAGTCCTTAAAAAAAAAAAGAGAGTGAACAAAAAGAAAGAGCCCAGAGCAAATAGCCTACCATAGACTTGAAATGACAGCAAATAACCTCCATATGGATATAATATCACATAATTGCTAGGGCAACAATTAATGATTCTTTATGCAATACTTCAAAACCTTTTTTTAATTAAAAACATTTCTTTGTGCAAGTTATTCAGCTTTTCCCTTTCAAATGACTTGGCTTCTCTGTGGCCTTTAGAGAGAGCCATAAATCCAATTTGTTTTCATCTGGCAACAAAGAGGAGCTGCAAAAAAGAAAACCTTCCTTCTGTGAGGATGGGAAGTTTGCTCCTGGATAAGTGTTAATATAGAGGAGTGATCCAAAAGTCTAACCTCCCTCCCTCCCCCCCTCCCCAAAATGCATCAGATTACCATTTACTCCAGTGGGGTTTAGTTCAGGGTTCTAATGTTGTTGAACCCTGCTAAGCTTGGGCTCAGAGTTCCTACCCAAATCTCAGCAAAGGCTCCATTCACATGCACCGTGAATGCTGTGAATGTGAATTTCTTCCACTGCTTTCTGCTATCTGTAATGTTTTCCTGCCTCCTAGAAGCACAAAAGCCTGCCTTCAGGAACTGTAGAAGTTTGGCTTGTAATCAGAGATATTTCCCAGCACCAGGTATGAAACCTTCCAAAACCTAAACTCCCACTGATGCCGGGAGATCTGCATGGTACGAAATGTGTGGTTAGGGAGATAAAGAAGACTGTATTATCCCACACCATCTTGTGCTTTGACCTGCCCAAGAATGTCATACTCACAGCAGAAATGGGCCCAAAGTGAAATTGTTCTCAGCTGGTCAGGACAGGGGCCTAAAGGAGTTAGGGGATTTCAGCACCAGAAAGCACACTCTACAGGTCACAATCACCACTGTGCAGTCCTCCCATTTGGATAGGAAAGAATCCACAGTTTATGATTCCAGAAGTGCCAGCTGCAGAAGGAAGAGCACCACCAGTAGACCCCAGGTGATCCAAACACTGCAGTATTGGACACATCACAGAGGGACCTGCAGATCACTGCTTACCTGGGTACTTGTGGTCTCAAGTCTGAAGGGCCAAAATCTCCCTCCTTTAGAAGATCTCCTGTCCCTTTCCAAGATGTAGAGAAGGACAAGGTGTGTACTCCTCATTGTAAAAAGGTTTCAGTAAACAAAAAATGGTCTTAGCTCATCCTTATATTGTTTTTCCTTGATAGTCCTATGCTCATTTCTGTGGTAAAGAGAGTGGCAAGGTGAGCTGTCAGAGCATTGCAGGCACCAGCACACCACCCATGGCTCTGTCAAGGACCACATGAAAACATCTGGAACAGCCTGTCAGCTTCCCTGAATAGTGTCTGGGCACAAATATCAATAGAAAAGCAAGCAGCAGTCTCCTTTGCTGGCATCAGCAAGATGCTAAAGATGGGCAAGAATATGGCTTTTATTTTTCAGCATAACTTAATAGTATGTAAAATACGAACAAGCACAAAATCAAGGTGATACTGGGCTGAAATACAATGTTAAGACATGTCAGTTCTTTTCCTGGTATGTGGTTAACAGGCCAAGACAGATTTATTTTAAACTGTGTTGGAAAGCAGCTTTGCAGAGAAGGACTTCGGGGTCCTGGTGAACAACATGCTGTCCACGAGCCAGCAGTGTGCCCTTGTGGCCAAGAAGGCCAATGGCATCCTGGGATGCATTAGGAAGAGCACTGCCAGAGGTGATCCTGCCCCTCTCCTCACCCCTGGTGAAGCACATCTGGAGTGTTGTGTGCAGTTCTGGGCTCCTCAGTACAAGAGAGACATGGAGCTCCTGGAGTGGGTCCAGTGGAGGGCTACAAAGATTATTAAGGGACAGGAGCATCTCTCTTATGAGGAAAGGCTGAGAGAGCTGGGCCTGTTCAGCCTCGAGAAGAGAAGACTGAGAGGGGACCTTATCAATGTAAATAAGTATCTGAAGGGAGGGTGTCAAGAGGATGGAGTCAGGCTCTGCTTGGTGGTGCCAAGAAACAGGACAAGAGCCTGTGGGCATAAACAGATGTACAGGAAGTTCCCTCTGAACATGAGGAAGAACTTTACTGTGTGAGTGACCACACACTGGAACAGATTGTCCAGAGAAGTTGTAGAGTTTCCCTTACTGGAGATATTCAAGAACCATGACCATGACTTGAATGTGGCTGTTGATGACTACAGGCTATTCAGAAGACAAAAGAAGGGAAGGCAGAAGGGTTGCCCTCTACATCAAGAGGTCGATTGAGTGTTGAGTTGTCTCTGAGAAACAGCCATGAGCATCAAAAACCTGTGGGAAAGAATCAGAGACCAAGGCAACAAAGAGATCCTAGTGGTCAGTGTCTACTACAGGCTGCCTGACCAGGGGGAGCCAATTGACTAATCCTTCTTGCTCTGCAGGGCTGCAGTGATCACGCATTGATGGAGTTTGCAGTCCTGAGGAATAAGAGTCAGGTAAGAAGTAAAGTTATGCCACTGTACTTTAGAAAAGCAAACACTGCAACTGTTCAAGAACATAGTCAGTGAGATCCCCTGGGAGACTGCCCTCAGGCACAAGGGAGCAGAACAGAGCTGGCAGACTGAAGAAAGTCTTCCATAGCAGGAGATCAATTTCAGAACACCTGGGTCAGGGCAACACCCAGTATCAATACAGGCTGGGGGATGAACAGGTGGAGAGCAGCCCTGCTGAAGGAGTCAGGAGTACTGGTGAATGAGAGGCTCAGCAGGAGCCAGCAATGTGCACTTGCAGCCCAGTCAAGTGTGTTCTGTGCTGCATCAAAAGCAGCGTGGGTAGCAGGGTAAGGGAGAGGATTCTATCCCTCTACTCTGCTCTGGTGAGACCCCACTGGGAGAGCTGGGTCCAACTGTGGGGTCCCCAGAAGAGGGAGGGCATGGACCTGTTGGAGTGAGTCCAAAGGAGGACCACAAAGATGATCAGAGGGATAGAGCACCTCTACTATTAGGAAAGTCTGAGAGAATTGGTTTTGTTCAGTCTGCGACAGAGAAGGCTCTGGGTGACCTAATTGCAGCCTTCCAGGACCTGAAAAGAGCCTACAAAAAAGATGGGAGACTTCTTACAAGAGCATGTAGTGATAGCAGAAGGGGGAATGGTTTTAAACTGAGAGAGGGTGGGTTTAACTAAATATTAGGAAGAAACTCTTTACTGTGGAGGTGCTGAGTCACTGGAACAGGTTGCCCAAAGAGGTTGTGAATGTCCCATCCCTAGAAGTGTTCAAGGCCAGGTTGGATGGGCCTTTGAACAAGCTGGTCTAGTGGAAAGTGTCCCCGTCCATAGCAGAGGGATTTGAACTTTAAGGTCCCTTTCAACCCAAGGTATTCTATGGTTCTATGATGACCCACTGTGGTCCTTTCCAACCGTACCCATTCTGTGATTCTGTATTTTAATCCCTTTGGATTTTATACCATTGTGTTCCAAAGATTTATTTTTCTCTGACTTGGAAAAATACTGCTTTTCCCAGCTGAGGATTTTTGGTACTATTGTGTGGACTGTAGTTCTTTGAAAGTATTAAAAGGACAGATATCGTATTTAAAAAAAAGAGTGGAAAGATGCCACACTGAATGTTCACAAGGTCAGGGTAATTAAAGAGAGAATTTTAAATCATGATGCCAGGTGTTAAGTCACATCTGTGTATTCAGAGATACGGGAAGAGGAGTAGGGAGTTAGGTGCAATATATATAAATGCAATCCCTTCTGTGGATGTACTCCAGGTTTAGATATTTTGGAAGTAGAAAGAATAGAACTGAGATTAAAGAGTATCTGCAGAAGAGTCACATTGAAATTCAGCAGCTTCCTTATGGATTTTGGATCACAAACACAAACTTGTGTCAACTGAAATGCTTGGCTGAGGTGTTGTTTTGACAGGATCTGAGGAATCATGGACTGTGATGTATGAACAAAGAAACAGATTACAGACTCACAGCTCTAATTGCCAAGCCTCCGGTTACCATTCTCCGTGTTTTGATGAATTCTGTAGATTTATAATGGCCAAGGGCCTGATTCCCATTTGCAGCACCCAACAGTATAAAGTGAAATAACAGCAGAATAAAGGGACATGAATGCAAGTGAGAGTCTGGCTAAATACCTGTATCTTTTGAAGTTTTGGCTGGCACCCAGAAATAATCGTGAGACTGAATATTCCTGGTTATTATCCAGTTGCTGTAACCCAGATGTGCTCAAACAAGGGCACAAGCCTACAGCTGGGGAAAGGACAGTTCCCGAAGGGATAACAAACCTGGCAGAAATTTATTGATTATGCTAATGTTCAGCTGGCAAACCCAAGAGATGGGGATTTGTATGAGCATAAGGGTGACCAGAAACAGCTACTTGGACTGGTCTCCATCTCCCTTACAAGAAATGAGATGGGATCAAACTTCCACATCTTCCCTAGGACAGATGGCCTTCTCAAAGCATGGGAATCCTGTTGTATCACATAACAAATTTATCAAAAAAGTCTATTACAAAAGGCACTCCACAAAGTACAGCGAATCTTTCCCCACATTTGTGAAATGCTTCCAAACCAAATCGGTGCATACTATCCTATGCAATGCCCTTTACAAATTGCCTGTTCAAAAGTTACTTTTTTCCCCATCTCTCCTAATGAATACAAAAATTTAATCTTCCAATCTCAAACAGTAGCTGCATATATGTAGCCCTCCTACTTATCTCAGGAAAGTAGAATATTATCTTCAAGGTAAAATTTTTATGAGTTAAAACCAGCTCTGAGCTCATAGCTCTATTTGGTAAGGCTCACATTACCTTTCAGCATGACCAGACAAATGCAGGTGATTTATATGCTCCACTTGGCTTGTTTTTTTGATCTGAAGAAGGGCTTGCATAGAGGAAAAAATGTTTTTCCAGTTATACCCAGTGTGGTGATGATAGATCTAGCTCTCTGTACAAACCTTGATTTGAATCCTTGGGTCACCACAGCGAAGTGGGGATTGAGTGCACCTTCGGTAAATTTACAGTTGATACCAGATTGGGTGGGAGTGTTGATCTGCTTGAGGGCAGAAAGGCTTTACAGAGAGGCCTGGACTGACTTGATCAGTGGGGTAAGGACAACGGCATGAGCTTCAACAAGGTGAAGTTCCACGTCTTGCACTTGGGTTGCAGCAACCCTGTGCGGCACTAGAGGATGGGGAGAAGTGGCTTGAACGCTGTTTGGCAGAAAGGGGCTTGGGGCTGCTGTTGACAGCCAGCTGAATGTGAGCCAGCAGTGTGCCCAGGTGGCCAAGAAAGCCACTAGTATCCTGCCCTCCAAGAGAAGTCTAGACAGCAGGACTAGGGAAGTGATTGTGCCCCTGTACTTGGCATTGGTAAGGCTGCACCCAGAGTACTGCATTCAGTTTGGGGTCTCTCAGTTCAAAAAGGACACTGAAGGGATGGGGTGTGTCCAGAGAAGGACAACAAGGCTCCTGAGCAGCCTAGATTCCTCTTATGAGGAACAGCTGAGAGAGCTGGGTTTGTTTAGTCTAGAGAAGAGGAGGCGGAGGGACCTCATCGCTCTCTGCAATGACCTTCAAGGAGGTTGTAGTGAACTGGGGCTGGTCTCTTCTGCTGTGCCTGCAGTGACAGGACAAGAGGAAATTGGCTTAAGCTGAGGCAGGGGAGATTCAGATTAGATATTAGAAAAACTCTTTTCACTGTTGGTGTAGTAAGGCACTGGAATAGGCTGCCCAGGGAGGTGGTAGAGTCATCATCCTTAAAGGTGTTCAGGAGGCATGCAGACCTGGTGCTGGGTGATGTGGTTTAGTGGCATAGGGGTTACAGTAGTAGTGCTGTCTGGATGGCTGGAGTGGATGATCTTAAAGTTCTCTTCCAGGCTTGATGATTCTGTGAAAGCAAGACCTTTATTAGTGTTCTTAAACAATGTCTGCTTTTCCAGGAAGGAGTGCTCTAAGTCCTTAAAAAAACATGCATGACTTCTGCTAGTCTGTCTTAAGGACTTGAAGTCAGCTTTTTCCTGTTATGCAACGTCTGAGGATCACTTTCTGCTGCCTTCATCACATTCAGAGAGACTACAAGATGACATGGTTCTCTTTCCGAGCATAATGTCACAGGACAGAGACAGGAGGCGACCTTTCCAGAGCTGAACCATGTCTGGATGTCTGATTTGTCTGCCTAAGAGTCCCAGCCCCAGCTGGCACACCGTACACAAGACCAATAACACCAAACATCAGCCCACATATGTACACCAAAACTCACTGAAAATCAATTTATCACTTAGTTAGCAACAATAAAAGCAGTGACCACAGCCATTTTTCAGAGAAAAAACCCTCTGGCTGATAAAGCATTTGTTTGTTCTCCTTATATCCATTCCTGTGAGTGTTTACTTCTGCTATCATTTGCCATGGTGACACACACCACAATGTGAAGTACTTCGCATTAAGGACTGTGTTTCCAATTTGTCTATTTGCTCTTTGTGCCCTAATAACCTTACCAATGACAAATTAATCTCAGCAGTCTCTGTAGATAAGCAAGTATATAAATGTCTATGAACTACATCAACCTTAATCCAGTAAAAAAGGACCTTCATGCAGGTCCATGTCAGTGATAATAGAATTCTTTAATCTCATATTGAAAAAGAGCACATGGTGGCCATGATGCTTAGGTTTTCTTCAAAAAAGTGGTGAGTTTCTGAGACTGTTTATATAGATCACACGAAAAAAAAAACACTGTCTTGCAGGGAATACTGCCCTATTTTTAGGAAACTATCCTGACACTCAGTAGACCTCACATAATGGAACACCGGGAAAACACTCCTTTTATAGCCTAGCAACAGTAGGTGAGTATCTTGGTGGATAGTTTGGGGTTGCTATCAGAGCACAGCAGCTAATGTCAAGTGCTTTCCCACACCCTACAGTAGTATGGCTATGATTTTTTCAGGTGTGCTACAGCACAGTGGCTGTACTGCATGGTATCCTACAGGCTGCGTAACACCAGCTCCTAAGGAGAAAAACCACATCATGTTCTTGCTGCATTTGTCCCAGCAAAAATTATGAAGAGAAAGCAGATGGCAACTGTAATGAGAGTTCAACAATTTCTTCCGCAACTAAACAATCATTAATAAGGTAAATATTCGTAGATGAATATTTCTTCATTTACATTAAAAAGTATTCTTCGTATGGAAAGAGATGCAATTATGAAACATGGAATATATGAAACAGGACTTCTTTTTTGAAAATCCTGAGGGTCTGAATGAAAGCTCTCTTTAGTCCATGGCAACCTCCTAGCTGAATGCTGTGTTTACTCTAATAGATTTTATTTTGGGGGTTGTTCTCGCATGGACTTCTCGTTTGACCAAACTATACCTTATGAAAGATTATTTATTGACTGTGAATATCACTGGGGTGGTAGACAAGTGCTTGTGTATTCATATTTTATTTTTATGTGTCAGGGGACCATCTACAAAATTCATACATACATAAATAGCAGAGAAATTCAGATCTTGGGGTTTGACCACAGCCCCGGTCTTGTTTACAGGGATCTCTCACATAAAGAGAGCTGGACTCTGCTCTCCTCTTCAGAGGGGAGAAAGAGCAGGACTTCTCACTTTTGCTTTAAGATCCATATTCCCAACAAGAGTTAAATGGGTATATATGGCAAGTTTAACACCATCAAAGAAGACCCGTAACAACAGAACTTCCGTATTTCTGGCAACAATTTATGTCTAAGTTACCTTATAAGATACCAAGATACCAAAATTATCTCACAAGGTGGCAGAAACTATATTTTGATTTTCAGACTTCCATATAGTTTCACAGACAGTTGTTCCAGGCACTCCTGTGATTGTGTAGCATGGTTGTAAATTAACTCTGCATGCAGATAATTTGCAAGGATTATATCTTGATCTTAACTGAAACTAAGACTGTCAGAAACTCCCATCCTCTCTAGCTACTGGCATGCACCCCCAGCCTAAAGATTATCTAGAAAACTGGACATATCTTTTCATGATGGAAGGAAGCAAAAGAATTAATAAAAAATTACCTAAAATAGCTTTACATTCACTCAATCTTTCCCTCCTCTGTTTTACAGTGGTTTACTAACGAAGAAGAGCAGGCCTAAAACTCTACTTCATAATAAACATTGGATCATAGAGGATGGAAATCTTCTAGAAGTCATCTGCCTTCTATTAGGCTAAACTATTAGACTTTGTCTAATAATAATACCATTAGAATACATGTCCTAATATGTATCCAGAATCTTTGTACTTTATTTTAAGCTATTTACATCCTGTCTCCTGCACAGTCATGAAGAA
>JAYRBT010000082.1:139727897-139745552 GCA_036023395.1 Myiotriccus ornatus | reverse complement strand
CTTATAGTACCTACAAAACTATATAAAAGTTTATAAAAGTCTATAAAAGTACCACACACAATATAAATTGCTCACACATACATCATGTCCTCCCACATAAGAAGGTCTCCTCTGAGCCTCCTTTCCTCTAGGCCAAATAACTCCAGCTTCCTCAGCCACTCCTCATAGGAATTGTGCTCCAGACTCTTCACCAGCTTTGTTGACCTTCTCTGGACAGGTTTCAGCCCCTCAAAATGGCCTTGCTGAATCAGCCAAGTCAGCTGGGCATCTCCTGTCAGGCACAACGGTGTTGTCTCCTCCTGTAGAGCCCTTGCATCTTTGCTTACAGAGATTCAAATGGGTTTCAAATTTCAGCATGAGATGCTAAAATTTGACATGCTGTGACTTGTGAGCACCAGGAAAATAAAATGAAAAAAAAAATGGCACTTTAATGGTATTTTTTAAATCTTATCTAACTGAAAGAAAAAAGTACCAGAAAATCTGTACCTAGCAAGTTTATGTTCTCTACTCCTGTGAGCTCTGGAGGAACATCAGAAACACTGAGTGTATTTATGAACTCACAGCTGCTCCAGCATCATCATCTTCTCTGCAGATGATGGTTGACTGCCATGACTTTGTGTTCCACAAGCACAGGAGAAAATATTGTTGAAACTTTCTAGCACAATACGCGCTAATACGTAGATGAGGAGACAGGGTCACAAGTGTCTTCTGACTTTTCAATGGCATCTGAGAGTCTTTTTGGTAAAATCAACAGCAATTTTGAAGTTCCTGGTTGACTTCACATAGCTGGCAAAATGTTTGGGCTATCTAAGGTACTAAAAAACTTCCATCTGTACAGACCAGATGCTCCCTATCTTTTTCTGGTGGGATATGTTTTGGAATTACAAGATGTATACTGGGATTTATGCTCTGCAAAAGTTGTAGGGATTTTCACTAGTCAACAATAATTTATTGTACTCCCATATGGAAAAATAAAATTTGGAAAGAGATAAGAGAAGAATAATCTCAGAATAGGGTCTGTTAGAAGATAAGGATCATGATTCCCCATCCCGCTCCTAGGAAATTTCATTCAGACCTTCATTTAGGATATAACTCACAGAATATGCATAAAATTGGGGCCAGTTCCACTGAATGAGAGGAAGAGGGAATTGGGGTTATATCCCTAGAGTCAAATTTAATCGCTCTGGGCTTGTATAGCTACACTGTACGTGGCAGTCCCAGCCATCACTGATCCCAGCAGGAAGGGGAGGATGAGTATTTCAGAGCAAAAGGGGAAAGAAATCAAATCCAGAGAGAACAAGATCACACATTTCAATTTGCATCTGTATCATCTTTGGAGTTGTGGTTGCAATTATTGAACGGAGATGACTGGAAATGTCTTTCATACCAAAATGTCTTGGTTGCACTGAGTTTCTCTTTTAGCATGTCAAATCAATTAGCTGGTGTTTGGACAATGCTTTGAAAAGAGGAAGCAAGATATTACATACACACACAGATGCACATGTGTAGTCACACAACCCTCTGTGCAATTAGTATTTGTAAGGAATGGAAACTGATGTTTTAACTAGAAGAAGAATGACATAAAACAGATATTTAAGGCTTAAGTTTCTTTGCAGATTTTATTAAACGTAACAGAACAAAGAAATCAAGTCACTTGAGAAAAAAAAAATAGCAAAAGGATGAGATCAATATACTGAAAGATAAAGGGGTTTAAAAGTTTTCATTTTAAACCAAGTTTAAGACTGTCCAGGTACCGAACTAAATCTGCAGCTCACTACAGTATTACAGACATTGGAAAGTAATGTTTCTGCATCTTATTTCATCCTTCCGCTGTGTTATGTCAATTGACTAGTCCGGTAGTACCAAGGCAAACGTAGCATTTTGCTTTACTTACCATGTCATATTCAAAAATAAATGGCAGTGTGAATAACTATTAATCCATAAGTCAGCACGAGTCATATAATGAAATAAGAAATACGTAACAGTTCTTGATTACACCTACATAGATATCTCTTTTTTTATCTCTCTGTTCTCTCCAGTTTCATTACCATCCATGGCTGCCTATGTAAGGGTCAGAATTTAGCTATGTGAAAAGTATGGTGAAATTTTGAAAGAATAGGGTTACTACAAAATACCCTAAGATTCAGGAAGACAAGGCAGATCTTTGAAATCTGTTACATTCAAGATGCTCTTGGTTGGCACACTTTAAGGTCTTCCACTGCAGCTTCAAACTAAACCTCTGGCTCCAGTGTCATTCTATAAGTTTTTCCATGGTGTTCCATTTGCTGTGCTCTACAGAGCTATACCTGTCAGTGCAAACACATATGTAAGAGGAAATAATTTGTCTCTTCTGACAAATCACTCTAGACTGATAAACATCAATTTATAATTCAGATCTCAATCAGAAAAAAAAATTACCTTAGAGAAATATGTATGCATTTTGCTAATTTGATGTCATAATGACAAATTGTACTAAAGGTACTCAGCCAATGAGGGTGTGCCTACATAAGCACTTCAGTTTGGCTCAGGAGGACACCTCTGATGTGAACATCCCAAAACCCTCCAACATCACTTGCTGTGTTTCACATCACAGAACAATCTCACAGCACACACTGTATTCCCCAAATGAAACAAAACTGGAAGGTGTGCTCCAGCTGTTAATGAGCTTGCAGGCCATGGGACCAGGCTAGAGCTAGCTGGAAACAGCCCCCAGCACAAGGATATTCCTCATACAGCAAATCTGCAGCACCATTTCTCCTCTTATTTGCTCCTGCTAGGAACCACTACTATCTAATGTGGAAAACCCCAGAGTATCACTTTAGTTCCTCTCACTTTCCCATCCCTCTGCATAAGACTGTATTTATTAATTCATATCCTATTAATTTATATTTTCAAAGAGCCTTGGATCCCCAGTGGAATCCCAGGACATAACTGCATTAACTGCCAACACAGAAAACAAGAGCTTCTCCCTGGAGAGGTTCTAATGAGCTAAATAGAAGACAGGGGATTAGATGGAGATGAATAGACCAGTGACCGTGAAGTGACAGTGCAAAAACACGAGTCAAACAGGGCTGATCAGAGAAAGAAGCCACCTTCTCAGTACTGAAAATCAGATAGGTGATGGAGATTAGGCCAAGAAAAACACTGAGAAAAAGAAGAAACTGCATTTGATGTGACACAGAAGTTGCAGGAGAAAGGACAGAAAGAGAGGTCAAAGCTATGCTTTAGAAAAATACATTTTACAGCACTAATCTAGATGGATATAAATGGTTCAAAGCTAAAGAAACCTAACATTGTACCCAAAATGCTGTCCAAGCTCTGCATGACCTATACTAAGGCACAAACCTTTGGCACATGATAACAATTCCTTCTTCTATCCAGAATCACTTCAGAGATGGAAACATCCCCTTTAACACTTCCATTACCACAGATATTCCATGTCAACAGCGGAAGCATACTCTTAAAATAAAAATAGAAATGTCCCTTTTCACTTGAAATACTTGGACAGTGGTGCTTTCAGTTGGAGAAGTCTTGTGACATAAAGGGACCTGTAAACACTCAAACAAAAAAGACTATGTAGCAGACAAGTGAAAGAGGATATTGATAGTGTTGTTATCACCACAGTGAAGTGATTTAGAAGGCATGAATTTAATGTACCAGCTGTTCCATTTACTTTTCCTGCTTTCAACACAGTGCACATAAGTGAGGACACTGGGGAGCTGTCTTCTCCTGCCCAGAACAGTAACATGTCCTGATCTATGAACAAGAGAAAAGACACTGAGCTAGTTTGGGTTTTCTCTAGTGACTGAGCCTCCCTTAAATTCATAGCTCTTCAGCAAAGAAGATCTTCAGCAAAATGAGCACTTGCTTCAAGTGCTCAGTATATTTCCAGGCTCACACAAAAGAGCCTTAGTACAATCAGGAATGAGGACTGTAAGTGCAAAACACTTTACTTGGTAGAGTATTTCTTATTTTCAGTGAACATCAATGAAGAACCATATTATCCTGTGCACAGTCACCACAGGAAACATTTTTCAAATGGCCAAACAGCTGCCAAAAGGAAGTAACATCATTCTCCATTTTGAATCCAGACAATATATATGGTCTGTCTTTTATATCTCTAGAAGTAGATCATTGTCCTTATCAAATCAGGTTTACTGCTTTGGGGTTTTTTTTGTACTTCATTGCAAGAACTACTGATTTTAGTTTATGAGTTAAGGATGAAATTCAATTTGTTCTGTAGTGACAGCTGTGCTGCAGCTGGTATCAGGATGCACACTTAGGCATTAGTTCCCTGGGTGGTCCCAGAACTAGTCTCTGGAGAGGTGACACAAGGGACTGAACCAAGAAACGGTGATCAAACTTGCTGCAAACCTCACAGCAAAGCCTTTGCCTAATTTCTGCAGGAGAAGTCCAGGTGGGAATTTTGGGCAGTCCCAAATATTTAGTGTAAGCGTCCAGGATGGAGAATCTGACCAGGCCGACGATTTCTCCAGGCAGTTTCTGCTGTATAATTAACAAAAGAGTACACAGATATTTGTAAATAGTCTACAGAAGCCATTCCTGTAGGCACAGAAAGGGTCATGTAGTGCACTCATTTGTACATAACCAAGACAGAATTTTAAAGGACTTTACTATAATCTGTAGTGCAGACTCATGCCTGTAATGGAGTGGTCACGTAGACATCTTAGCAGTCTACAGCATGCTCACAAGGGAAAGTGGAAGGGCAGGCACCAATCTCTGGTGACCAGCAATAAGACCAGAGGGAACTACATGAAGTCACTCAGGGGTGGTTTAGGTTGGATATTAGAAAAGGTTTCTTCACTCAGAGGGTGATCAGGTACTGGAACAGGTTCCCTAGGGAAGTGGCCACAGCACCAAGTCTGGCAGAGTTCAAGAAATGTTTGGACAGTGCTCTCAGGCACATGGTGTGATTCTTGGGGGTGTCCTCTGCACTGCCAGGCGTTGGTTTTCAATGATCCTTGTGGGTACCTTCCAACTCAGGATATTCTATGATTCTGTGTAGGATCACAGACCTGCACAGTCACATGAGCGGAGCAGAAGGGAGGTTCAGGGAATCTCACTCTGTCTGGCTGAAGATGCCATTGCAAGGACACTCTCAGCAGAGACTCCCATCGTCATCTACGCAGTGACTGGCCTTCCTACTCAACAGATTTGAATTCTTTGGTGAGGATTACCCTGTGCAAAGATCCCAGTTTAGTTTGGCAAATGCTTTGTCCACGGGTGACTGTGTAACAACTTTAATCTTTCTGTCTGTGTCCCCTCTCATCCTAGCAGCTCCAGTGATTCACAGGAAGGACTGCTCTCCCTGGCCTTATACTTTGCACAGCCAGGCTCTCTAAAAGACACCTCTGCAACATGGCAAAAAGTATCAGATATCTTTTTTTTTGATACACCTTTAGAAATTTCTACTCTTAAATCCTTTGTACGGACACAAAGTGCACCACCCAATCAAGTCGCTGATTCTAAACTCACAACTATAGCCATAGAAAGACACACATAGCCTGAAACTGAACTTTTAGCTCTAGCTCTGTCTTTTGGACAAAGATGATTATTGTTTTTACTGATATTTGATGAAGGTGTTTATCTACCTCCTGTTTTCATTCTGAATGAAAAGGTACCAGACTGTTCAGCAAGTTTCACCCAATTCCATCACACAATTCAATGAAAAGTCCAATTGAGAACTTCTTGGCCAAAGCCCAATTAACATTATGCTGGTTTACATCACTGCATTATTCTAACTGACAAAGGATAATGCATGAAGTTTAAAAATTAATGAGTAATCCTGAATTTCCTTGGCAGTTGTAGCCAGAACAAACCAAAGGTGTTTGTTGTAAACATTAGGATCACTATGGATTGTTGCTCAGGTTAGATACAGATTAATTAATCGACTCTATTGTACAGGATATGGTTGTCTAAAACAGTATTTTAGCTAAACTAATGCAGTAAGAGCTGGTTTGCCTGTGAAATTTTCTTGTAAAGCAACAGGGTAAAAGGAATTCTTTTGTGAAGTTGTCTGTGTATGGGAGGACTAAGTTCACTGCACTCATCTTTGCAGCAATATTAAAGGCTCCCTGTCCAAAAATCTATCCTTCTCCAATGCTCCCACTAGCCCTCAGAGTCAGAAGAACATAAGACTTTCCAGAAATGTCTTTTTGGCATCACACTTGTTAATGACAGCAGCAGTTTCACAGTTAATAGCTGTATGTCTATTGTCCTGGCAGCTCTCATTGATAACAATGGTTCCGGTTTCGTGTTACACTTTCCAGCACAAGAAATCACCAACTCTTAAACGCTAGTGTCATTAAAACAAACCAAAACAAAACCAATAACAAAAGCAAACAAACAAAACAGTAAAAACAACCCACAAGTTTTCTAATGCTAAGTCTTAAAGCACAAGGATATGAAAACACAGCACACAAACATGATAAAATAGCACAGAAATGCCACACTAATGGCTGAATTTCTTCTGAGACAAGGTTCATAAAAACTTTATTTACCATCTGATATAAAAAAATTACAGGCTTGATTTTTCTCTTAGAAGCCACTGTCTAACTTAAAATCTATTTCTCATTGTGTTATTTTACATTTTAGAGGGTAGTCACACAAAAATAAAACTGTCAATTAATAACATGCTACATAATCTTTTTTTTTATATCCCTGGATAACATATGTATCTTATCTTCCTGAGCACTGTGCATCTATTATAGGTGAAAAATCCATATACTTCCAGAAGATCCATTCCTCTGTCAGTGTAAAGTTGAAAACACCTCAAACAGAAAAGTAAAAAGAACTGTGATCAGGCAGAAATGAAGGAACCATAAAAGATCTTAAGTTCTGTCCCATGAAAAAGACAGAAATTATATCAGCACAACTGCCACCACCACCCACGTACGAAGGGAGTGTACATACTTTTGTAACAATGCCACTGATCACTGGAACAGCCAGTTGACCAACAATACTGTAATTAATAACAGATGATCACACAAAACAACTATCGCAAACAAACAAAAACTCCAGGGTGCTTGATACATGTAGCTTAAAAAGAAGCTTTAGCATAACTGCTAACACACCACAATTTGTTTATCATTGAATTTTAACCCTTAAAAGATACCAAGTACTAAGCCAAAATAAAATCTAAGAAAAAGAGTCATTTACATTTCTGTAGGAAGTAATTTTCCCACCTTGAAAAGCCAGTTGATTTTTTAAATAAAAATTTATGCATTCTGCAATGTGATAAAACCAGGATCTTTCACAGTGTTTAATGAAAACAAAAATATCTGCCCAAATAGCAGGTTACAAAGGAATTTGCACTGGATTTAAATTAGCAGCAAATTCAAAACATGAACTTTCTTCAATTTCTCATATTTTCCCCAAGGGTGCTATCTTCACTGGACCATGCTCTGTTCTATTATCTTTATGTTACTGTCATCTCTGGTTTGGACCAGAAATTTTATCCTGAAAACAAGCACCTTTTCTCCCAAAATCACGTCTGAATATTGGTCTATTCCCACACACAGAGGGGAAAAAATGGGAAGGAGTATTGACTTTATTGATTTTACATTGCAGAGCACTTTCCTCAGAAAAATCTGACTAGTTCCTAGAATTAGTTCACAGCAGGTGATAAAATAGCGTCATCACTATTAACTCAGGGTCTTCCTCTGGGCTTAGCAAGCAGCCTGGCAGAAGTACACGCTTTTATAACTAAGCTATAAATCATCAAGGCAGGCAGCTTAGTAATTGTTTACAGCTGATCATGGAAATTAGCTATTGCTCTGAAGAAACAGCAATTTTTCATTAGTAGAGAAACAAGGAAAATGGATTTTTTTTTCTACACATAAGACACACGATGTGACCCTCTGTGACTTTACAATAGTATCATATTGGCCTAACTGTTTATGTCAGCTAGCTGACAGGGATATCAAACTGGTGTGCTCACAGAAGGAATGGCCCTGATGGAAAAATCAACACAAAGTATGGGGAAAATTATACATCTGATAATAATAAATCAGCAAGCTAAACAGTGGCATACTGTAGATAAGGGAGCTGATGTAGGCTCTACCTTCACCCCATCACTGGTGTCCAACCAGAAATCATACCACTATTTAATACAATCGTATTTTACTAAGGATATAGAGGTAGAAGGAGGGAAAGGAGGGCCTCTTTACCTTTCTGCACCAGGGCACAGTGTCTTCTTGTCACTGATGGTCACTTCCAGTCCAAAGTGTTGGTGTTGTCATTCTGGCCATCATAACGGAGGATGACAGCACAGTAACGAGCTTGAAGCACAGGCAGCCCTGCCTATGGTGCAATTCAAAGCACCACTAAGGCCCTGGTGGCCAGATGTCCCTACACGGTCCTCATCTTCCTATTTCTCCAACCCAGGGGTATGCATCTCCTCTTCAAAGGTGCTTTCCACACTTTTATGTTTATTTCAAGAGAAGGTTCAGAAGTGTTGGCCTGGGAAGGGGTCCCAATCAGACACATCTGAATGTGTATCCTTGAACTTCATTTCTCAGCTCTCACACTCCTTCACTGCATGGGAAGTACAAAATTAACAGCTCTCAGGAGCCAAACTACAAACTTTAAGGAGCTCATCAGCCACTTGACCAACTCTTACCTTTCTTTCCAAATGGAGGTCAATGTCCTGTGCCAAAAGTTCCCTTTGTTTGCAATCCAGTGTTATTTAAGTAAGAGAGAGAGCACAGAGGCATATCTGCACTATGAATGTATGTTGCAGAAGAAAAGGGTATGAGATCAACTCACTGAAAACTCAAACATTCCCAGTCTTTAGTATGAAATATTGCTAGTACAAAGAAAATTTAAACTGGTAAGGCTCAGAAGCTCTAGATAAGTTGTTGAATAAAGGATGTGAAAGCCAGTCTCTCTTGCTCATTATGTCCCTGCATGGTGGATCCTTTCCTCATCCCTCCTGTGTGCTCCATCATTTTTCAGTGTTCATTTACCTTGAATAACAGTCACACCATCCTCTTGTTCCTAAGAAAATTTTCTCCTGAAAATCCCTTTGGCCCAGAAGGTTACCCCTTCTCCTGAAGGGTTCCCACTGCTCTAGTCAGGTTAGGGCAAACAGGTAAAAGAAAACCCCACCACTGGAGACAGCACCTTCTCTATCAGAGCATCCAGAACATGGTACCTGTACAGCAGGTTGCAAAACAGCACATGAAACAGCTACTGCAAACCTTAGTCTAAAGACACCTTCATGTAATTTTAAAACACTGTAGCCAGATACTTCGGTGGCAGTTGAAGGACCACTTTCCTAGTTCAGTGCAGAAACTGAGATAATCGTATATTTTACACAAAGATGAAGCCCAGATATGTTCCCCACTTGCAGTGATTTAGAAGTCATTGCAAATGACACCAATGAAAATCACTACTATCTGAATGTTCAGGCTTGTCAGATACAAAATAATTTGGTAAAAGCTTGCTTTTAGGGAAAGGTATCTAAATCACATAACTTGATGATCGTTTGTACTACATATGCAGGAATTACTGCTTCTCAGCTGACCTGTAGTAACTTGTTTAGATCATGGTAACTTGATCATGTGTCGAGGTCTCTACATAGCATAAGTATGCAAAGGCTTGTAATCCATGCTAGTATAAAAGTGAGGAAAAACTACAGAAGTCAATAAAACAAACATTCAGGAGTTGTACTGAAATTTTACTTGCTCTCCCATTGTTCTCCAAGCAGAAGCCTTGCAAGGACTACATCAGGATGAAATTAGGAATTTGGAATTCGTACAGTGAGCTTCTCGGGGAAAAAAATGAAATGACGAAAGGGATGGATAAGCTCCAGTGCTATTAGACAGGGTCTGCAAACATATAGCTCTATAAAATAAACATGAAGAGTGTCTGCAAATATGTGTACCCAAATTAGACCCATTGGCTAAGCACTGGAGGAAGTTTAATACAGATAAATTATTCTTTTAGAAGACACGCTTTAATAAATATATATTTACATTGAGTTCAAAATTCAGTTACAAAAGAAAAAAAAAAGCCAAAAACCACTGCTATTCACTCATTCAGGCTCTGTAGAGCTGAAAAGATGTCCATTTTGAAGACTATCTGAGCATTGCCACTGTAAGCAGTGTGCTGCGTCCTAGAACGGATCCTATTGCTCCTCAGTTCCTACTGCCTTCCAGATGTTCCCCTGGCTGCTCCTTCTGGCAAGCTCCAAGACAACACTCACTCTCTGCACTCTGTCTTGTGTGCAGCACTGTAAGCATCACCCCAGGTACCCTTCATGCTGCTCCCTGCCCAGCTCACCGTGATGACCCAGCTAGGAGGCCAGTGGGCTGTAAGCTCTGCTCACCTGGAGGAAACTCTACAGGCATGTGGCTTAGGTGAAGGCAGTACTGTGTTTGTAGAATAATGTTGCTCCTTACAAATAGCCTCGTAGGTAATTCAGACTTGTTTGGGGTATTTATGTGTGACATTGCCTGAGGTGTCACAGCACACCTCAGCGTGCAGGTCCATCTCCATCTCTAGTAAGCTCTCTGCCTGAATGAGGCTGAATGAAGGTGCTAATGTCCAAGCAGAGAAGCAGACATACAGGTGTGAAAATGTGGCCGCCATCTAGGTTGATTCTTTTCTTCAGCTCTGAAGCAAAAATGAAAACATCTACTTCTGGCTGGTTGGAAACTACTTACAGCCAAGTTATCACAATAGAATGTACCTATTTTAACAGCAAGGATAACTATCACCTGGTACAACATAACAAGGTTACTGGTGGATCCATCCCATGTGTAACTTTTTAAATCTAGGTATTTTGTGAAGGGCAGACAAGAATTGAAAGGAGGATTCATTCAAAATGGACTTGAACCCTACTGTCCTCACTGGTCCTTGTGGGCCCTCCTGGCCATCAAATGCAAGAAGTCACTTAACATATTAATGGTATTAACAGCAGAAGCTTCAAGACTGTGGCTTGAGTGTGGTGTCAGAAGAGCAGGAATACAGTTTAAAAAAGGATGATGTGAAGTTTTCCAGGCACTCCCTGTAGAAAGGCAGGTGGGTTCAGGCTGGCTGCTGACAGGGGGAGGGGCATGCAGAAATATTTCTTTGACTCCCAAAACTCCACCCAAAATTTAAGCCTTTAATTCAGTCCTTCCAGCTTCTCATATCACTCTGGCATTTGAGATAAAGTGTTTGCTTTTCTAGGGATGTTACAAAGTAGCCTTTTCCCCTCCTCTCTTAGTTTACTCTTTCTGGGTTTTTTTAATTTCAAGTTCCATTTCAAGATTTTGTTTTCTCCAGGACAACTAACTGTTCCATCTGGCTGCACCATTTGACCAGACTTCAAAATAAAACATACTTGGCTCAAAATGACTTCCAGGTTCTCCAAGAATTAGGTAGATCCACCGCATTCAGGGGATTCTGGCTAGGACTGAGTCAGCAGAAGCACACGCATGTCTTCCTGGGGGGAGTGCAGCTGCAAAGCAGAACACAAAAACAAAAACACTAACAATAAGAGCTTCCATGCCAGCCAGCTGAGTAATAGGAACATTTTCACAGCACACAGGACACTCTGCTCTTATTCTTGGTGTCCAAGAAACATGATATTCAACAGGTCTCCATAATTACCCTGTAATACCTTTACTGCTTTGTGTCATTCTGAAGACAAAATAGTAGTTTTGTGCTGTTAGAATTAAAAAGAGTGGGAAAAATGGTATCTTTTTCTCTATCTAATATGCAAAGAACCTGGAAGTCAACCTCTGAAAGTTACAAGCAGCTCCTTTTTCAGTTGTTCAGCTCAGTTATGAGTCTTTAAAGAGCTTCTCAGTCCCTGAGGGGAGTCATGTAATGAAGAACAACATAAATGAACACCATTTGGTCTTGATGTCTCGAGCATAGGAAGAATAGATTAAACTTCTCTTTTCTCACCCCTGAGCCCTGTCACTCTTGCCAGCTGAAGTATTGTTTCCAGACTTGTCACAGGAGAGCTCCTGTTCCCAGAGACTTCAAATCAAACCTAGAAGTCCCTCGAAACAAAATCCATACCGGAGCATGAATGGCCTGATTTTTTTGACAAAGGCTCAACCTTGTTTCTTTGTCCCCAGTTTTTTTTGCTGGGGACATCTTGCTGCCCCTTTTCTTTTTTAGAGCAGTTTTGGGGAAAATGTGTATGGTCAACTGTTTATTTCCTTCCAGAAGCACAGTAACTCCACTAATGCATCTTCCTGTCCTGCCTGCTTCTCAATCTTCAGAAAGCCGGCCAGACAGCCAATCCCCAGATACACAGATTTGCCTGGGACCACCACATGAACCAGTACTTCATTCTCCGGTGACAATAGTCAGTAAATGCTCGTATAAATCCAATTATTTTTCCTCTAAAGCATCAGAAAGTTCCATGACCTATTCAGAAGACTAAAATTTTGTATATATTTCATTATTTATCCCATGAGAAAAAAATTGCTGTCTTAATTCCTCTTATTCGCAGTGAAGGTCATGAGTAAGTTGGTGAAACTTGAGAAAAAATACATGTTAAAATCACTGGACTAACCAGACTGTTGACTTTTTCTGCCTATATAAAAAAAATGTTCCTGTGTCTGTCTCCTCATAAGAGCAGTTTGGTTCATCTGACTTCATGAAGTGCAGTGTAAAGCCACTACAATGATGAGAATAAAAAACAGTAGATCCAAAAAACTTAGGACTGCAAGTGTTTTGACTACCCTGTGTATTGCTAAAAACAAAGCAACTTCTGAAAACATCAATTCTTTTGTTGTGTCATTAGCAAAACTATTATTTATTGACTGTAATAGGACTATCTGCTATTTTGTATATTCTTTGCAGTAGAAGTGAAAATATTTAAAAATAAATGTATGTGGATTAAATTCCTTCATGATGTATTTCAATGAGAATATTGAAATACTTACTGTTCAGACTATATTCTTTAGGTTGTTAGCAGAACGACAACACATATTCCGGCCCCAGTGAGCTAAAATCCAGTGTCCCTAAAATCCATTGATATCCCCGTGTGTTCTTCGGTCGCAGCGACAGAACTGTACAGTAAATTACTTGGTTGTAGAAATGAAGCGAGTTAGCCTACTGCATAAGTTTGAAGTGCATGAGAAAAAAACAAGACTGCAGCACAAATGTTTGTTCAGCTCCCATGGTTATTAAAAACATTGACCTAAAAATGAGGCGTTTGCACTGGAAACGGCAGCCAAACCCCACAAAGGAGTAGAGCATATGTAGCGGTCGGACTGCACATTGCTCTCTGCGAGGTCATCGCTGCAGGACGGGGGAGCCAACATCTGTGATGCAAGATAGACCCCTTGGAGCACAAGTAGTTTCGGCATATTTTAGGAAGAGAGAGCCATCTCCTGGACAAACTGTAAATTTGCTACTCATTCCTCTGCGTGTTTAATAACGCATGAAAAAAAGTTAGAATTATCTGAAGTATATGTAAGAGGAGTTCTCCTGGTTCCATGTTTTATCATTTCAAATTGATTTAAAAGTACAGTGTATTTGATATCAAGGGGAAAATAACACTGTGTGTGCAAAGAAAAGAAAAATGAGGATTAGGATCACATATGGATCCTTGGAAGGAAACACTAGGTCCATGCGTTCTCTGAATTACCTTGTCTCATGGCCAGCATTACTGCAGATCATGAGAGTAATATTAGTGTTGGGTCTGGAGACATCCAAGGAGCAACAGAGAGAAGTTATACAGCTGCATGTGGCAATTATTGCAACATTTCCAGAGATTTACTTCAGAAAAAAAAAAAAAAAAGGAACAGGCAAAGACAAAGGGACAATGAGTGCAAAGTCATTTCACAGTTGTGAATGTCAAGGACTTGCACCCAGATCCCTCCCACCACGGTTTAGATGGAATTAAGTTGATGCACTTTAAGGACTCTCAAAATTCAGTCTGTCATTGTAGGCAATAGAGACAGAGAGGCAAGTCAGCCTACCTATGTACTAATTTCTGCCCAAGGTGCACCAGTGTGTTCAGTCATCCTCCAGTTACACCACCTTGCCTTCACTAGGGCCGTAGCCTTGGAATACTTCCTTTGCATTAGGTTACTCGGTTAAGTAGCTAAATCAAAGTGTGATAAATCCCAGCTTTTGCTGCCAGTCCAGAAACAAAAGCACAAAAATGCAGTGGCAGGAACAGCTGCAGACAGAAAGTTGGTGTGTCTTTCTTTGAGGTTTAGGCTGATTATAATGTTTATTTATACTCCCTAAAGCCAATGATTAGACAAAGACACAGTAAGGCTAATGCAGTGGTATTCATACGACTTACCAGACCTGACTGAATCTGGATGAAACTGTTTGCAGTGAGTTCAGAATACTATTGTGGAAATAATTTATTAAGTAACACCTTATTTTTCCAAGTGCTTTCAAATTCATGTGCAATTCCTGATTGCTTTGAAATGTTCTGTCCCTCATCAAAGTTCCAGTTAAGCTTCATGGCCTTGATTTGTTACAATTTTGTTCAATGAGTTTCCAAGATACGTCATCCTTAACGAATGGGATCTCAGTTTCCAACTTGTGGCTCAAATCACTCCAGTTTAGTCACACACTGTGTTTGATCTTGGCACTCGCTGCCACTCTCAAAAAAATACTTAAGCCACAGATGTGCTGGTTGCATAAGACAACCTTCTACTACCTCTTGACACTCACTGACGTGGCAGAATCAAGGTAGTTTGTGCGCAGACTGATTTCAAGGTGATGTGTTGCAGCTTTTGAAAATTATATTCATGTGTTGACAGTGCAATTTCTACACTGCCTGTATCAGCATCCTTGAAAATTCATCTCCTGGATAGACCTGAGGTGGTACATCCAAGCAAGAGACTTTGGCGAGATCCTGCTGCCTGGTTGTGACCCAGACTCCTGAAAAAAACACTTCTTCCAGCCTTATATACAAAACCAGGCTCCAGAATAGCCAGGCTGTGCTGGGGAACAGAGATGAGGCACACAGTCCTCCTAAGAAGCTCTTCATCCCGCTGATTGTGCTACCTTTCTGACATTAGTGAACACATAACTGGGATTAACGCTAATTTTACAGGATCACAGAATCACAGAATGGTTGTGGTTGGAAGGGACTTCTTGGAGTTCAAGAAGTTCAAATCTAACTCCTTGCTCAGGCAGTGCCATCTAAAACAGGTTTGTTGTGGGTTTGCCGACCAGTCCCCCTGGGGCTGAAAATAGTTTTTCCAAGTGGATTTCCGGAGCAAAGCAAATCCAAAGTTTTAGTAACGCCTAGGCCAATTACATATTTAAGAAATCAGAAGAGAAGGTTTGTGGAGCAGAAGAAATTAGGAGCCATGTAGGGGGAGGTGGCAGGCCCCAGGTGTGGGTCAGGCCTCCCTCCTCCCCCGGCCCTGGGCAGGGAAAAGACTGAAAACTAAAAACTCCTGCATCTGTGGAAGATTACTGAGTGAGGAGACCCCCAGCAACTCATGAAGGAGTCCGTGCTGAAGCGGGTGAACACATGTGAGTGCACGAGAAGGCTGTGACCCTGTGGGAGGCCTAAGATGGAACAGAGTCCTGATAAAGACCTGTGGCCCACAGAGGGAGAGACCTACGCTGGAGCAAGTCCTGTCAGGTAAGATTGTGATCCCAGTGAGGGATCCATGCTGGTGCAGCTGAATCTGTGACCCTGAGGGACGATAGAGAATGGAAGAACTGTTGCCCGAAGGTGGAGCCATGATAGAGAGGTCCATTAAAGACTATCTCTCGTGAGGAGGGACCCCACAGGAAACAGGGGTGGACTCAAAAGCCATTATCCCCTGTGACCCTGTGGTGAAGACCACGGTAAGACAAGTGTCCCCTTGTAGCCCATGGAAGACCCCACAGGGCCCGGGTAACCCCCCAGCCTCTGGTCTTCGTCCAGGAGGGGGTAGGCCCAGCCATGAGGCCAACATAGAAGAGACAGAGAGAGAAAGAAAGACACTTCCAGCTGTGACAAATCAGAGCTGTCTTCCTAGAGATGATAGAAGAGGAACTTTCAAGTGCTGCAAAATTATTTGGAAGACCTGTAGCTCTGGAAATGGGAAAGAGACTGCTTCTCCTCCTAAACTGATACAAGGGGGGAGGGGTACTTCTGTAAATACATAGCGCTTTCGCCTAGTTAGAACTGTGGTATATATATAATTCTTTAGTTTTTATTTTGCTAGTAGTAAATTCCAATATTATTCTCCCCACATCAGGTCTCTTCTGTCTGCATAAACTTTCTCTCAACTTATAGCAATTGTATGGGGGGGTTAAAAAAAATTGGCCCAGAGAAAACCCACGACAGGTTGCACAGGACCATGTCCAGGTGGCTTTTGAGACTCTCTGAGGATGGACACTCCACAGTGTCCTTTGAAATAAGAGTTTTCTTCTTTCCTCTTTGAAATAAGAGGTTATGTTAGCAAGGATTATGTCCATATTTATGAACTCAGGAACATCTGCACCAGCATAGCTGAGAGGGCAGCTAATTGGAACTGGGAGAGAAAGAGTATAAAGGATTGTGTAGCCAGTGGGCAGGAACTTTTAAAGTCAGCTTTGTCTCTAGGGTGTTATTTAACTACATCATAGGTCCTAACGGGAGTCAAGTTCCTGAAAACAACAAATACACCCCCTATTCAGGTACAGAGGTGGAGATATGCAGAGAAGAATATCTGGGAGTCTGCAGCATGCATTCAGCTTGTTGGGACTGCAGACTATGGCTCTGAAGTATTTCTAGAGATAAGACAGATGGGAGCATCTTGGAAGGGAGAGAACAAATCTCAGAAAGGACCATCCTTTGGGTACGGTGGCTGGAATGAGCAAGAACTAAGAAATCTCTCCTCAGTATGCCTTAGCTCTTCTTCCCCTGCCAATCTCCCTCAAGACCTCCTAAAAAAAGAGGACTTGGAAAACAAAGAGAAAGAGGAAGGGATCAGCATCCACTCCTAGCCCTTCCCCTCTTTGTTGCTCTTTCTACCAAAAAGACTAGCTTCCCTTTCAGCCTCTGTCATGTAAAACAAGAAGCAAGGACTCCTCCTAAGAATCACAGTAAATCCCTTTGATCCCTAATCCCCATACAATTTTTGCAGCTTTCCAGTATTCCCTTTCAATGCAATTAACATCTTTTTCATACCAAGAGTAAGGTAGATGTATCTTTGGTGCACAGAGTATCTAGTAGGTTTACATATAGTTTACTGTCAGGAAAACCCAAAAGACTGATTCTGAGAGTGGCAGAGCTGAGGCCATAAAGGAAGGCAATTGTACTGTAACTCTACCTTTTCCATTTTTTTTTCCATCATGTGGAAGAGCATGAGGAAGTACAAGGCCAGAGGAACTCCTGGCAAAGAGATATAGCAGTTAACAAGTCTAGAAGAGAGATGGATCATCAGGATTGAGTTCTGCTAAATTTTCCAGGCCTGATCTCTCTTCTACCATGCACAGGTCAACTGCTGGCTTGCCAAATACATTTGGTCTTCATGGATCTTACTTCATTGCTAGATCATGTGCCATGGGTTAGTCCAGCAGACAGTGAGGGACAGTTCTTTGTGGGCACAAGCAATATATTTATCTCACAGGAGAAAAAGAGTCAATTTACTACCAGAGCTTTTTGCCTTCCACTTTAGCACACTTCCAACCCTTCCTAAAGCCAAGATGAATTTTTCTGAAGTGTTCTTTTTCCTC